>CM059789.1:29163804-29763804 GCA_030435695.1 Brachymystax lenok tsinlingensis | reverse complement strand
TGTCCCCTGTCTGAATGGTACTCCTACTGCTAATGAAGGGCTAATGGCAGTCCCTCTGCAGAGAATACTAATTAATGTTCCTGGGTGAGTATTGAATGTACTCCGCTACTCCACCATGTCCTAATGAGCAGAGGCAGGAGGCAGGTTTGTCTTCACCATGTTCCAGGTGGGTAAAGAAGGAGGTCCATGTTGGGGTTTGGGGAGTGCTGGGTAAAGACGGGGGGGTTGGGTTTTCCTGTCCCCCTTGCTCCTAACAGAACCCCCCCCCAAACTGGAGAGGACTCTAGGTGTCGAAGGGGCCAGCACAGTAGAGCCTTAGTCAACAACATGGATATATAATGGTGACGACGCTGCTGTATCTGATGGGAAAATATAGGACAAGGCCGGTCTTTAGATAATGAACGCAGCAACGACACAAAGACTTCCAACTCATACAAGATACTAACATGCTTACTGGCAGTAAATCGCTACACTTCACCCTATTACAATACTGCTTTTTCTCAAGGACATTTGGATTTGTAAAGGTCCAAAACCTTTTCCTTATGCGTTAAATAAAAGCATGCAACCTTATCACCTCGTAAACAAATACCTTGACACCTTGTAAACAAACTGGAAACGTGTGCATATTTGAACAATGTTCACGCACCTTCAAAATAAATATAGATATTGCGCTTTGCATTTATTCTAAACCAATGAAATTGCTTCTTGGAAACGACTGACATCTCATAGAAAAGGACTTCAGTGTGATATAGTTTCTACCTTTCTAAGCATATACACATCAGGGAAAAATAAATATATACATAATGTATTTGGAGGCAGACAGCGTGTAAGGGAATCAGATTCAAAGTGTTAAAGAATGAGTGAGTGCGCAAGTGCGTGAGTGTGTGTAAACATAGATTGGGGACGGTATTGGAATTACCTGAGTGAGATAATGGCAGTGCATTAAATTAACTTTCATTCATTAAATGCAACACATTTAGGTAATCTTGTCCCCCAAAAACACGCCACTGGCGTGAAAGGCCTCCCTCTCGCTATCAGGAGCCTCTGGTCCCCCACACTGATGCAGCTGGCAAGGCGCTACCGTCGACTGTCGAAAAGCAGTGCCAGATCTAGTTATAAAATAATTGAATTTTCATATCAGAGGGGACCAGAGTCCCAGCAGACAATAGGAGTGCTGAGTCCTCTCTGATATTGGCTCAGGCCCTTTGCCACGCACATGAAATCAGTATGTTAATGTTCCGGGATTTTCTTTTTTTAAGGGCACTTGTGCTCTGTGCAATGTACTACCGATGCGGTTTTAAAAAATTGCAACTATTGATAAGTAGACTGCCAGCAACCCCTGGACCCCCCCCATGTGTAACTCCCTACCTCCTCTCAACCAAGCAAGACTCCAGACGTCCTCGTACCCCCACCCTACACCATTATTAAAATTGTAATTTATTTTTCTAAATCAGAATGACAGCTTGCTTTCTTTTCTCTGCAGCAAGTGGTGAATCATGGAGCTTTAATTACTTTCGTAACTTTGCTGACCCTGTGAGAGCGCAACTCTAGTGGAAAAAATGGGCCCTCCAACAAAGGCCTTCCACAGCCACAGACGCCTATGTTAATTTAAAATGTGAGAATTTATCAAACTCTGGATTTTATACGATTTTGTTAACATTTCACCTCCTACCTTTCTTACACTCCCTACAACTTCCCAACTTGCAGCTTCCCTGTGACCCCAATCTTATGACCCACGTGTGTGCGTGCGTGTGTTTGCCCTCTTGTGTGTTTAAGTGCATGCCTGTGTGGGTAAAGGCAACAGGGTCCATCCAGAGGCCAGGAGCTGGCCAGAGGTCATCGTAGTGGTAGCCTCTTAGTCGCTCCCTCATATCCAGGCCACAAGCCCCACAGCCGGCTGAGAGACAAGAGCAGGATCCCACAGCAGGCTGACAGACAGAGCAGGATCCGGGGTCCCAAAGAGATCAACAGGGATGAATGCTGCAGTGGATCACTTCACAAACCTTTGGTCCACAGGGACCAGGGTCAGGCTGCAGACAGAGGAAGCAATTAAGAGTCGAATCTATCAGCTTCCACTTATGACCAGGGGTCAAGCCAGGATCTGACTTACTTTGATGCTTCTAAAGCTGACTGTAAAGCTGTCTCAAAAACGATACACTGCCCAATGCCAAAGAAGACATTGATCGTCTCTATCGCTGAGTTTCAATATTAACATAAAAAATACTTTGTTTTAAGCTACGGCACTTTATCATTTCATGCAAGGATCTTTGTTGATTCCAGTAGAGGTTCTTCTTGTTCATCGGCAGAGTCAGACCCCTATTGGTTCACATGCTGCCTGCCACCTGTCTAATTAAAGTTGCTAATATGGTGTAATCCCTACTATCTTTCTCCCCTTCTCACTGACTGGTGCATCTCTGTTTTGGCTCCGGCGCTGGTGAGAACCAAGGGTAGGCAGGCGGGATTGCTCTTTGGCTGATAATTGAATGAGTGATTATCCCTCCCATTAATAGACAATGATACAGATAGCGCTGCCATATGTCCGGAATATTAATGGGTGGCTGCAGTGGCCCAGATAAGACGAGGCGCCATACCGTTGCTATAATAGGGGTTAAAACTATTTGCCAGGAGTGCCACAGCCCCCTCTCGCCCACCCGCCCACTCAGCAAAGCAAGCCCACCCGTCAGCTCCCCTGCCTGTCTGCCTCCCTCTTGCTATGCTAATCCCTGGTCCCCACTAACTAGGCCTCCACCACCCCCCACAGCCTGCCCTTGTGCTTGGGCCTGACCTTGCTGCTCCCGGGGCTATGAACACCATTGTGTTGTGGAGCTCATTGAAGGCCACTATGAGAGGCATGATGACATGCTGATGACACGAAGCAGCCTGTGTTTGGTATTTATGGTATTTTACATTTTAAAATAGGAGAGAAGATGGAGGGGGCAGGGGGGTCTGGTTGCTGCTGAATACCTGCCTCTGTACTTGTCCAATTAAGATTTGTGTCTACATAATGTTAGTGATGAAAGAGTGGAAGTACCTAACCATACCAAGTAAAGAAAATAAAAAAAAACAGATATCACCCTTGGTTTATGAATTTCAGCTCAAATTCAGTTTCCACACGAATGCACACGCTGCCACTCGCTTGCCTTTTCCAGTGAGTTGTGTGGCTATTCTGTGTTTTTCCCTAGCAAATGTTATGATCAGTGAGAGAGAGAGTTATCAGGGGCAGTCTAGGCCCTCAGTGCCTCACAGAGCCATCATGGATAACCTCCGTGCCACTCATGCCAAAACTCACCATTTCCCAAAAGGCTGGAGAGCAGGTGATCATTTAGGGCACAGCTCTACATGAATCACCATGCCAATCAATATCTAACATCTATTAGCATTTGAAAGCAATATTTCCTCTTTTTACCTTGCAACATTTGTGCTTAATGCTGTGAAGTACCTTATCATAGGTTTGACAGCAAAAGAAAGGCCGGTTCCCATGGAGACTGTGAAAGCCATTGGTTTCCTTTTTAGCTGGATAATGAACTTCTCTCCTCTTTATGTCACTCTTCCCCTCAGCTCTCAGCCTCTCCAGTTAAATTCAAATCCGTGAGTCCTTGAAATCTTGAATTTCTTCCAAATAGTTCTTCCAAACAAGAACACACAGAGAGAGAGAGAGAGAGAGAGAGAGAGAGAGAGAGAGAGAGAGAGAAAGAGAGAGACAGATTTGAAGCTCCACAAATACCATAGGCCTATTATATAGTATGTTGATAACAATCCTAGAAATCTAAACAAACTCAAGTTAATTTACTTAATACTAATACTCAAAACTATTTTTGGTTAGAAAATACATTAAATAAAACTAAAAAGGGTAGATAGCCTCCACTGTTCATTTCATGCTTTCTAGTGGGCTATCAAAAAAAAACATATTAGGCAAAACACTGACCTCCAAGACTGACCTCTGTTCAGCAATGCATCAGTTTTCTTATCTTCTCCAACACTCATGGCTTGTGTGATTTCTCTGCCAAACTCACCCTGCACCAAATTATAAGAACATTGGTTGTAATTGATAAACATTTATAATTCCAAAAGTATTAAACAAAAACAAAAGTCAATGCTGAAATTATTCAACAAATGATGTCAACGATTTGGGTGAGTGGATTTGGGGGGCATGGGCTAGCCCTACCTCAAATCTGCTGTTTTGGCGCATTTTTTTCAGGCGGTCTCCTGATTTGCCCGTCTCATAAGATATTAATTAAGATAGCCTAACTGTACATTCTAATTTCTAGAGCACGGACATGATATTCGCCACTTGCCAAATTAAATATTTCTTAGGCCTCCTGCTGTTTCTTTCTTGAAACCCTGTCTGTAACAATTCGATACATATTTAAACGGCAACTGAACCAAAAACAAACAACTTCTCTAGTCGAAAACGGCCTGTGGTATCGATATGAGTCAGAAACAGATATTCTAGTGTCAAAATTAACTACAAAGTGTACATATGATCATTGTGGTCACAAAGTCAGTATCGATTTGCGAATATAGGGTAAGTAACAGTTTTCATTGGGTTGGGTTTATTTCAATCCTGCCCACATAGTATCAACGAACGAGGCGGCTCAGATAATATTGTGACGTTTTCAATCAACTAGACTGCTCTGAGAATATTAATATTGGATCATAGTAGCCTACGTGGAGGCTGCACGCGAACGTTTTTCCCCGGGCCAGCATGGCTCTGTCTGATGTCATTGTGTTGCCTACGCTGCAACCATTGGGTGCTCATTATATACAACAAAATATATTTAATGACGTTTTGCCAGCAAGATTGGCCTGTTACAATATATAATTTTAATTCAAGAAGATGTACAAGCAAGACTGATAGAGTGAGAGGTGGAAATGCATTATACCAGAGGCAGGTAAGCTACAGGTAGAGACGAAGGCAGAGGATGATGATGTAGGCCTACAGCAAGAAGTTAAAATAGTTAGCCCAATTAGGTAATCTCAATTGCACATTTGTTATAGTCTACAATTGTTATTGTATTTGAAGCCAAAAACAAGACATGTATTTTGGGGAAATAGCAAGTAGTTTTTTCATACCAATAGGCCTACATGAAATCAAAGTTGCACTAGCCTACTGGGCAAATAAATGAAAATTAGGCTTACAGCTATCACAACCTATATTTTAATTGCAATAAGGAGGGCTCCCCACCTCCCAATTCCAAATGAAATGAACCCCCTGGCTTTCAGATTACAACAAGGTTTACAAGGCCAAGATCAAATGCCGACATCAAATTCAAAGCAATTGGTGCACTGTCTAAACAGCTGACCGACAAAGCAAATGGCACTCTTTTTAAAAGTGACAGAAGAGGTGCACAGGCTGGATGCTGCTCTACGAGCAATTCTCCGCATGGTCCTAAAGCCATCCTTTATGGTAAACAGACATTGCATTTTAATCGGGATTGGGGGGGGGCTGAGAATTTGTCGTGGATTTTTATTTTTGACAGCTAAATCGAATTTCTAACACAGGACTGGTAAAGGCCCAGTGTACTTCTTTTGTGAATTATTTTAAAAAAGAAATACACATATATATATATATAGTACCAGTCAAAAGTTTGACACACCTACTCAGGGTTTTTCTTTATTTTACTATTTTCTACATTGTACAATAATAGTGAAGACATCAAAACTATGAAATAACACATATGGAATCATGTGGTAACCAAAAAAATGTTATATTTGAGATTCTTCAAAGTAGCCACCCTTTGCCTTGATGACAGCTTTGCACACTTTGGCATACTCTCAACCAGCTTCACGAGGTAGTCACCTGGAATGCATTTCAATTAACAGGTGTGCCTTTTTAAAAGTTATTTTGTGGAATTTCTTTCCTTCTTAATGCGTTTGAGCCAATCAGTTGTGTTGTGACAAGGTAAGGGTGGTATACAGAAGATAGCCCTATTTGGTAAAAGACCAAGTCCATATTATGTCAAGAACAGCTCAAATAAGCAAAGACTTTAAGACATGAATTTTGAAAGTTTCTTCAAGTGCAGTCACAAAAACCATCAAGCGCTATGACGAAACTGGCTCTCATGAGGACCGCCACAGGAAAGGAAGACCCAGAGTTACCTCTGCGGCAGAGGATAAGTTCATTAGAGTTACCAGCCTCAGAAATGGCAGCCCAAATAAATGCCTCACAGAGTTACTGACACATCTCAACAAGATCCAAACACACCAAGACAGTTGTGAAGAGGCCACGACAACACCTTTTCCCCCTCAGGAGACTGAAAATATTTGGCATGGGTCCCCAGAGCCTCAAAAAGTTCTACAGTTGCACCATCGAGAGCATCCTGACCAGTTGCATCACCGCCTGGTAGGGCAACTGCTCGGCATCTGACCATAAGGCACTACAGAGGGTAGTGCGTACGGCCCAGTACATCACTGGGGCCAAGCTTCCTGACATCCAGGACCTATATACTAGGCGGTGTCAGAGGAAGGCCCAAAAAATGGTCAAAGACTCCAGTCACCTAAGTCATAGACTGTTCTCTCTGATACCGTTCTCTCTGTTCTCTCTGATATAAGACTGCTGAACAATTAATCAAATGGTCACCCGGACTATTTACATTGACACCCCTCCCCCCTTTTGTTTCTACACTGCTGCTACTCACTGTTTATTATCTATGCATAGTCACTTTACAAATTACCTTGACTAAGCTGTTCCCCCGCACATTGACTCGGTACCGGTACCCCCTGTATACAGCCTTGTTATTGTTATGTAATTTTCTTGTTACTTATTTACATTAAAACAAATGAAATACTTTAGTTTATTTAGTAAATATTTTCTTAAATATATTTCTTGAAGTGTATTGTTGGTTAAGGGGCTTGTAAGTAAGCATTTCACGGTAAGGTCTACACCTGTTTTATTCGGCACATGACAAATACATTTTTTTACATTTTAATGGCTCCAAATTACAATGACTTAAAAGCCTCAAACCAACTATAAATTGTAGAAATGTTTATGGGTCTACACAAATTGAAAGTATTTAATGAGAAAACTAAAAGGTGTGCAAGATTAAAATATTGTTCCATTTACATTGTGTAATTTATTGACTGTCCCTAAACTAACCCCACTATCCAAAGTCAAACCCATTTTGGAAATTGGCAAAGGAGTTGACTAGTTTGCTAGCTAGCCTAGGCTACTTCCAAACCCAAGACCTGGTTAGACTGTTTAAAATGTATTTAACTGTGTACTGTTTTGGCAGACTGAATGTACAAAAATTTCCCACATGTAAACACATAATGACACCCATCACACCTCCAAGACCCATCTCGTTCTCTGTCGCATTTCCCAATAAGGAGGCTAGAAACCAAGGCTAAATCAGTTAGTTCAGACCTTTAATTTGGATGCTACCACTGTCCTTGCGGGTGGGGGTGGAGTTCGATGGATAGCCTATGGTAGATTCCCTTGAGGCACAATTCTTTTTTATAGCCTCTTTTTTTATAGCCTCTATAGACTCTTTATAGCCTCTAAAATGTGAATCTGTTATTAGTAATATATTCTTATTTAAATAAAACATATGCACCTTTCTATTGAAATAGTCATATACGTTCCCGCTTCTTCTGTGGACATCTCAACTGTTGGTCTCATATGTCAAACTCCTTCCAGGCAATTAATCCAGTCTTTGGGGCCGGAGTGGTGTCACACTTTTTCTTCATCCCTAGCAGACACAGCGGATTAAACTAATTGCGTTCTAAACTGAAGATCATGATTAGAGTCAGGTGTGTTAGCAGGCGCTGGGGCAAATGTGTGACGCCAATCAGGCCCTCGAGGACAGGAGTTTCCCACCCCTGACGTAGATCGTGAGTGGTTATAATCTCACACGAAGAGAGTGGGAGAGACTCCACAAACGTTGGGTAACAATATTACATTGTTCCTCGGCACAAAAAAAAAAAAGATGGAGAATATAATTTGCTTCGCCCGGAGAACTCAATTCAGTGCAGAATGCGTCTCTTCCTTTCACACTTGATATAATACACTGCACAGTCCTCAGAGTAACTTCAAGAAATTATTAGAAACGTATTATCCTTTAGTTTTTTTTTTACATAGTCTGGCGTCTACAATTTTGTGACCCTGAGTATTCAACACAGATGTTCTTCACCTGCGCAGGGCCATGTCCTTGGAGCAGCGGCGCTTTTCATGAGGCGAGCGCGATGTGGATCGACGAGAAAGGCAGGAGGGGGGCGCACGGATCTCTCTTTTTTCTAATGGTGTAATTAATAAGTGTTGTGAAGAATAATACATAGATTACAGTACAATATAGAGTTAAATACAGCGACATATATCATGCATTACTTTGAAACACTGCATGCATGATCAAAAATAACTTTTGATTATACCCCCCCAAAAAACGAGGGGAAAAATGAAAACATTTAGGGAAAAACGGACAATTTGTAATCTTTCCTGTGTTTATTTAAGGAAATTACATTTTCAATTAAATCAGTACAATTTCAATGTATTTATGTATTTTGTGGAACATATATGAAATAGGCTGCTGATAAGTTAGTATTTATGAAACTCATCAAGCTTTTAAAATGTATAACCCCAAATCCTGAAAAATAGCCGAGATGTTTAGGGATGATTATAAACATTCAATAACTTAATAGATTTTTTATTACTCTATTAAAATATGTTTACCTTAATAGTCTGAAAGTTGTAGGCTTTCAATGCATAATTTCCATATGCATGTGGTATGCTCAATATAATATTTACATAAGACTTATTTATATCTATAAAAATTGCAAATTACAAAAGTTATTTTATAAGTCCATTTCATTGTATAAGTCCAACAGCACTCATACATGTCAGAGAACTTATGGCATTAATAAATGTTCTCATTACTGAGGTCTGAAAGGAACAACAATATCTTACCCACATGTTACCCTATATCAAGAGACAATATGTTCCCATATATTTACAGAATAGAGGTTTCAAAAAATAATGTTTGTATTTTGCTTCATTTTATACCAACTACTATCATTAAAATATCGTCTGTTGTAAATTAATTGCTGAGACTAGGCTACTTAAACTTGCTTTATGATAAACATGCTTTTATTACACCTTCTGTAGTGAGCTGTACAGTGCTTTTTTACTTGCCTGTTTATACTATACCATTGAAAATGTATAAATGCATAATGTTTAGCTATTATAGGAAATATTGAGACCCTTCATATAGTAAATGTATATAACAATTAAATTGGCTTGGTACTGACAAAAAAAATGTAGTCGAAGAAACTCCTTGCCGAACTTCCCCTCTTTTATTTTGGGTTAAGATTATTTTCAACTCAACATCACTCGTAACAATCTCAAACTATATCTCAATTAACGCGATAAGCCCATAGGTAATTAACTGATATTGTTCACACGATGCCCATGCTTTAGTAAAGAAACCGATGGGGCCACCTACTGACCAAGCTGAGAACATCCTACATTAGACGACTGAATCTTCTGTAAATATGTGCAGTGGTCTGTACTATTGGTAATTATATTGTATGTGGTTGGTTTATACAACGTTATATATCCTATATATCCTAACAACAGAGTCATTTTTTTTTTTGGGGGGGCCTAAGACTATGTGACAAATTATTTTCTATACAAAACGTCATTCAAATTAAATGTATATATATTTTTTTACGGATAGCTACATCAGTACTAAACATCTACATTTAAGCCTAGATATAATTTGTATTCCATTGTTACATTTCTATTCCATTTTAGATATGCACACCACTAATCGGTTTTGTCACAGTCAGCCCACAGAGTGGCGCTAGTGCTCATGGGATTCCAAATCTGACCAGACTACAAATCTTCAGATAAATATCCATGTAAATCGTATTCTTCCTGGGGCTTGCTATTACATCAGTGGACGGCTTTATCAACTAGCTGGTCTCTTTGAGCATAAAATCTGTATTTAAATTAGCCCTTTAATGCACCCTTGTTCGAAAGGAGAGCAGAGGTATGAAGGTAGCTGGGCATACAAGACAACTAAATCATTGCAAAACACTGAATTGCACACAATTAGTTGAACATTAGTTTGACTAGTTAATGACAATGGACAACCAATAACTGAAGGCGTACAACAAACAATGCATAAGTAAATGTAATTGCTAAAATATACATAATTATCAAAAATAAAAGAACAAATGATTTCTAATTCCTTATATTTAGCTAACCAGACGGCACCTTTTTCTAGCTTTTTCCCCATTATTTACAGATAGCCAGGGGCACACACCAACACTCAGACATAATTTACAAACGAAGCATGCATGTTTAGTGAGTCTGCCAGATCAGAGGCAATATGGATTACCAGGAATGTTCTCTTGATAAGTGTGTGAATTTGACCATTTTCCTGTCCTGCTAAGCAGTCAAAATATAACAGGTACTTTTGGGTGTCAGGGGAAATGTATGGAGTAAAAAGTACATTATTTACTTTAGGAATGTAATGAAGTAAAAGTAAAAGTTGTCCTTGACAACATCTAACAATGCTCTACAGAAATATGGAGAATACACCTGTTATGTACTGTGACTAACATATCACCATCTATTGCTTTATGGAGAGTTGGTCTTCCCCTATTTCAGATCTCAATATCCATTTATTTATGGATGATTACGATGGACAATCAATACAGAGCCTTGGCTGGAAAGTGGAAACACAAGATCTTTTCCATGGGGTGTTGGTGGGGCCAGCTTGGTTTTCTTGGCACGGACAAGGGAAGGAAAAACCCAAACAGTCCAGTACCACGACCAGCTCACTTCCTGCTCTTGTTTCTCCATCCGTCCCGTCCTCCCACTTCCTCAGGTCTCCTCGCTTTCCCCCCTGTCTGATTCATGGAAGACCTACGTCCGATAACACCTCATGTTTGGGTTAGACACGCAACCAACCATTACTTTCCCACCCCATTCAAGTCTGCAAGACACTGCAGCACGAAGGAGTTCAATTCGATATACGCACACAACTGAGATTTTGGTTAATCAACCAATGTCATGGATAAATATTGACAAATATTGACATAACACATAGCACATAACAAAATAAAATTATAACCAAATGACAGTAAGCAAATGTGGATTTATAAAAATAGATTTAATGGCATTATATTGTTATAAACCTATTGAACCATGTGTCTTCCTATCATACCTTGAACCTGAGTTATAATGCCCTTTATAAACATGACCAGTAGCTTTAATATGAAGTACAGCAGCATAGTACTTAAAATACCCTTAGGAATGGACCTCTGACCTGCAATCTGCTTTACAGAGACATCTGCTTTCACATGGAAAGTAAGGCAGTCTTTCTGAGAGCAGCAACAACAACAACAACAACAACAACAACAACAACCACCAAAACTGGTGCGGAAAAAGACTACGTTGGGTCAAGTAATGAGTCCAAATTGGGTAATGCAGGAAAATCTCCTCTTTATCCAAAGTGTGGGTTGTTGGATGGAGTTTATACTCCAGCCTACACACCCATGCAGTCCCTCTACTCCCTCACACCACCCCTCCCCTGGTTTCCTCACAGCAGAGACAGATAGACAACTGTGGAGACTGTGCTGAAGGACACAAACAGCTGGGAGAGGACTAGTGCTTTAGCTACCACACATGTTTGGATAACACACACTGTTTCTGTTGAACTGTTTCAGCTTGCCTCAACCTCTGAGTTTTTTGCTAATTGTGACATCACCTCCACTCTGACTGGAAGACATTTGTACCAGCCAAACTCCTTGGATCATATTTAAAAAATAATGTTCTAGGAACAGATGATTTTGATGGGCACAGTAACTCACTGATCATCCACAATAATCCATTCTGTCAGACCCATCCACAGAGCCTCTCTCTGAGTACGTGCTACCATAATAACATACGTTTCCTCCTGCTCTTCAGAGTCCTGTAGCTACTGTGCATAACAGGCTGTGGTAATATTTGGGGCGAATACTATTATACTGGGGTGGCAGGTAGCCTAGTGGTTAGAGCGTTGGACTTGTAACCGGAGGGTTGCAAGTTCGAATCCCCGAGCTGACAAGGAAAAAATCTGTCGTTCTGCCCTTGAACAAGGCAATTAACCCACTGTTCCCCGGGCGCCGAAGACGTGGATGTCGATTAAGGCAGCCCCCCGCACCTCTCTGATTCAGAGGGGTTGGGTTAAATGCGCAAGAAACATTTCGGTTGAAGGCATTCGGTTGTACAACTGACAAATAATGGTGACTTTGACTATTTTAATTACATTTTTTATTTAACCTTTATTTAACTTGGCAAGTCAGTTAAGAATGAATTTTATGAGACTACAGTCTGGCTCAGACAGAGGCACATAAACTGTTTTGTTTCCCTGGTTGAAAGGATTTGAACACTTGTCTTACAAGCCCGGCAACCGGCAGAATGAAACTAATAGATATAATAGTATTCGGACTGTTCAGACTGTTTTCCAGCGATGTAAAGTACTTTAAAGTACTACTTAAGTCGTTTTTTGGGGTATCTGTACTTTACTATTTATATTTTTGACAACTTTTACTTCACAACATTCTTAAAGAAAATAATGTACTTTTTACTCCATACATTTTCCCTGACCAGCCCAGGACCATTAACTGTTTCCTCCCTGTTTATATCATGGAGGTTAGGCATATCTATATAATGCCCCATAGTTGTCCATATGTTTAACCCACTATCTCATAGGTTCAGCGCTGGCTTTAGGATCTGGGTTCTTATAGACCAGGGCGATCTCATGGTTCTTTTTGGGGCGCTTTTTCAGGCAGGCAGCAGAGAGGCTGGTGGTTGTCTGTCTATTTCCAGTGAGAGCTTTGACCAGCTTAGAGCGGTAGTGATCCCCAGCCAGGAAATACAGGAGGGGATCAATACAACTGTTCACACTGGCCAGGGGCCTGGTGATCTTATAGGCAAAGTTGACGATGTTCAGGAGTTCACATTTGGCATTCAGTACACGGTAGGTGTAGTAAAGGGTGCGTGTGATATGGAAGGGTACAAAACACACGGCGAACACCACCAGCACCACCACAATTAGCTTGATGGACTTGGTGCGTGAGGGTGAGTTCTGCTGGCTGGACGAGAGCCCCCGTCTGGGCCGACACAGAGCCAGTGCCATCAGACAGTAACAGACCATGATAACTATGAAAGGGACGCCGAACAGCAGGACCATGACCGCAGAGCTGTAGTCCACATACTCCTCAAACTGCTCTGGACTGGTCGTATCGTGACACATTGTGTCATTGTCCCTCTGGCTGGTGGTGACAAAGATGAGGTTGGGCACCAGACACGCCGTGCTTTAAAGTACTACTTAACTCGTTTTTTGGGGTATCTGTACTTTACTATTTATATTTTTGACAACTTTTACTTCACAACATTCCTAAAGAAAATAATGTACTTTTTACTCCATACATTTTCCCTGGCACCGAAAGTACTTGTTACATTTTGAATTCTTAGCAGGACAGGGAAATGGTCCAATTCACGCACTTATCTAGAGAACATCCCTGGTCATCCCTACTGCCTCTGATCTGGTGGACTCACTAAACACACATCAATAAAAAAGCAAGAAAAAGATGTCGTCTGGTTTGCTTAATATGAGGAATTGGAAATCCTTTATACTTTTACTTTTACTTATGATACTTAAGTATATTTAAAACCAAATGCTTTTAGACTTTTACTCAAGTAGTATTTTACTGGGTGACTTTCACTTTTACTTTACTCAAGTATGGTAATTGTGTACTTTTTTCACCACTGTTTTCTGAACTGAACCGTAATCTCACTTCTTCATTCTCTTTAACATGACATTAGCTGTGTTGACCCAACAGGCTTATAGGAACTGAACTTCTCATTCAGGTCTGAGCTCTGCCAAGAGACCCCTTCGTTCACCCTGGACAGTAGTCATCCTGTGTCTGAAATGACAGAACAGCATCCAAACAAAGTGCAGCTGTGTAGTGACCAGCCCAGGACTATTAACTGTTTCCTCCCTGTTTATATCATGGAGGTTAGGCATATCTATATAATGCCCCATAGTTGTCCATATGTTTAACCCACTATCTCATAGGTTCAGCCCTGGCTTTAGGATCTGGGTTCTTATAGACCAGGGCGATCTCATGGTTCTTTTGGGGCGCTTTTTCAGGCAGGCAGCAGAGAGGCTGGTGGTTGTCTGTCTATTTCCAGTGAGAGCTTTGACCAGCTTAGGCGGTAGTGATCCCCAGCCAGGAAATACAGGAGGGGATCAATACAACTGTTCACACTGGCCAGGGGCCTGGTGATCTTATAGGCAAAGTTGACGATGTTCAGGAGTTCACATTTGGCATTCAGTACACGGTAGGTGTAGTAAAGGGTGCGTGTGATATGGAAGGGTACAAAACACACGGCGAACACCACCAGCACCACCACAATTAGCTTGATGGACTTGGTGCGTGAGGGTGAGTTCTGCTGGCTGGACGAGAGCCTCCGCCTGGGCCGACACAGAGCCAGTGCCATCAGACAGTAACAGACCATGATGACTATGAAAGGGAAGCGAACAGCAGGACCATGACCGCAGAGCTGTAGTCCACATACTCCTCAAACTGCTCTGGATTGGTCGTATCGTGACACATTGTGTCATTGTCCCTCTGGCTGGTGGTGACAAAGATGAGGTTGGGCACCAGACACGCCGTGACAGCAGCCCACACCACAGCACACACGACGTGGGCATGGCGTGGCTTCACCATGGTCAGGGCCTTGATGGGGTGGCAGATGCCCAGGTAGCGGTGGACGCTGATGCAGGTGAGGAAGAGGATGCTGCAGTAGAGGTTGGCGTAGAACATGAAGCGGACGATCTTGCAGGCAGCCACTCCGAAGGGCCAGTGGCTGCGGTTAGCGTAGTAGTAGATGAGGGTGGGCAGGGAGAGAACGTACAGGAAGTCTGAGAGGGCCAGGTGGAACATGTAGACGGTGCTAGTGTTCCACGGTCGCATCTTGGTCAGGAACATCCACAGAGCCACAGAGTTCAGCACCAGACCCAGAACACACACCAGGCTATAGGAAACAGGCAGTAGGATGTACTTAAACTCCTCATCGAAGCGACAGGTCTTGTTGGAATAACCAGCACTCAGAAGAATGGACTGGTTCTGCACAAGGTGGCTGTTAATGGCTGAGTCCATCTTCTGTCTCTTCAACTGAGAACTAAGGCTTGGATTGTAATATCTGTGGAGACATTGAATACATTTGGAATCCACATGGCATCACTCTGAAAATGACAGTTTCACCAAAAATATATATATTAGTATGAATTCAAATTTTGAAGCAGTCCCCGATTCAATTTTTCCATAAAGAAAAATATTAACAGCATGTTGTGTTAGAAATACAACTGTCTTGTTGACATCTTTTATGAATGAACTGAAGTTCAACATGCCCATAAAAGTTTACTGCACTGCATGTAGCCAGCTCCAGGCATAAGCGATATAAGCAGTAGCCTTTTATTAGGAACTCAGTCGGGGCCTCAACTTGTTGAGAGTTAGAATAATAGAATAGACAAGGTGTAAGTTCGAATTTTGGTCGTGCATTAGCAGTTTTTCTCTTGTTTTGTCAGTCACTGACTGTCACTGTCACGTCCAGGCCTGAGTTGACAGGCTGGCGTGTTTTTGTTTCGGTTTTGGTGTAGGGTTTTTCCTGTTCTAGGTGGTGTATTTCTATGTTGGGGAAATGGTTCCCAATTAGAGGCAGCTGTTTGTCGTTACCTCTAATTGGGAACCATATATATGTTTGTAGTGTTCTCTAGGGTTTTGTGGGTTATTGTTTGTTTGATACATAGCGTAAGTGGTTAGTCAATGGCTGTTTACGATCTTCGTTGTGTTATTTTCCCAGTTACGTAAACAAATAAAATATATATACTGGAAGCATCGCTGCGTCTTGGTCCGTCCATTCAGAAGACCGTGACAGTCACTCAATTAGCTAAGAATTTGGTATGTTAGTATGTTTGTCTGCCAGTTATCTAAACGTGTTGTAATCATGGCTGAATAGTGACTGGGCACGCAGGGCCCATTGATTTTGTTAGTCACTCTCACTCAGATATCTTTAACATGACATAAGTCATGCCAAAGGTTTAAACTGCAAAAACACTTCACTCCACCCCATGGCAAAATGGATAGAATTGCAGGAATAAAAAAATATTTTCAAATGTACATTTTTCTCTCAGCTGTCAAAAGGGTTCCACTAAAAGATTAGGCACCTAGAGCCTGCTCTGCTAATAGCCTAATCTAAACAATAGTTTTAATTTCCTACAAAGCCTATCCTGAAATGAACCACAAGTCCCGAGCTATAACCATACACTGAAAACATTGGTGTTGTATCTAAATCTGTAATCCAAATAGTTCGGCGGAAGATTACAGAGAAATGCGCGCATGGTTTAAAAAAGAAAAGAACTGACGAGGATGCACACTTCTAGAAAACCTGGCAACGCAATGTGACTCATCATAATAATTGTACTATAGTTAATAAACCTGACATAAAGGATATATAACTTCAAAGTTGAACTGAGATGTACAACTTACCCACTGTAGATACAACATTTACTTGCCGAGACCGATTTGATTTGTGACCGCTGCTCTCAGTGCAGTGAGTGCACTATCTCTGCGAACGGCTTGGATAGAAATGGAATACGCGTCTGATTGACTGTCCGGTCTAAAGGAAATATGCCCCCTTCTCATCCGTCCCCCTGAAATACAACTCCGTTATTACTGAGGCAAGTTATTTGTTTTAAACCCGATATTCAATCAATGTTTTAGCATGATAATAACACTGATTTCAAATAGTGTTCAATGTTAACTTTTTGATAACTTTTTTTTGGAAATTTGCCTTTTGAAGAGATGTTGCATAATTCTCACAATAATGCTTCATATACACTGAGTGTACAACACATTAATAACACCTGCTCTTTCTGTTACATAGACTGACCAGGTGAATCCAGGTGAAATCGGTGATCCCTTATTGATGTCACTTCTTAAATCTACTTCAATCAGTATAGATGAAGGGGAGGAGACAGGTAAAAAAAAAAATTGCCTTAAGACAATTGAGACATGGATTGTGTGTGACATTCAGAGGGTGAATGGGAAAGACAAAAGATTTAAGTGCCTTTGAACGGGGTATGGAAGTAGGTGCCAGGCTCACCGGTTTGTGTCAAGAACTGCAACGCTGCTGGGTTTTTCACGCTCAACAGTTTCTCGTGTGTGTCAAGAATGATCCACCACCCAAAGGACATCCAGCCAACTTAACACAACCGTGGGAACTTAACACAACCGCCGAACTTCCCCTCTTTTATTTTGGGTTAAGATTATTTTCAACTCAACATCACTCGTAACAATCTCAACCTATATCTCAATTAACGCGATAAGCCCATAGGTAATTAACTGATATTGTTCACACGATGCCCATGCTTTAGTAAAGAAACCGATGGGGCCACCTACTGACCAAGCTGAGAACATCCTACATTAGACGACTGAATCTTCTGTAAATATGTGCAGTGGTCTGTACTATTGGTAATTATATTGTATGTGGTTGGTTTATACAACGTTATATATCCTATATATCATAACAACAGAGTCATTTTTTTGGGGGGGCTAAGACTATGTGACAAATTATTTTCTATACAAAAAGTCATTCAAATTAAATGGATATATTTTTTTTTACGGATAGCTACATCAGTACTAAACATCTACATTTAAGCCTAGATATAATTTGTATTCCATTGTTACATTTCTATTCCATTTCAGATATGCACACCACTAATCGGTTTTGTCACAGTCAGCCCACAGAGTGGCGCTAGTGCTCATGGGATTCCAAATCTGACCAGACTACAAATCTTCAGATAAATATCCATGTAAATCATATTCTTCCTGGGGCTTGCTATTACATCAGTGGACGGCTTTATCAACTAGCTGGTCTCTTTGAGCATAAAATCTGTATTTAAATTAGCCCTTTAATGCACCCTTGTTCGAAAGGAGAGCAGAGGTATGAAGGTAGCTGGGCATACAAGACAACTAAATCATTGCAAAACACTGAATTGCACACAATTAGTTGAACATTAGTTTGACTAGTTAATGACAATGGACAACCAATAACTGAAGGTGTACAACAAACAATGCATAAGTAAATGTAATTGCTAAAATATACATAATTATCAAAACTAAAAATAAAAGAACAAATGATTTCTAATTCCTTATATTTAGCTAACCAGACGGCACCTTTTTCTAGCTTTTTTCCCATTATTTACAGATAGCCAGGGGCACACACCAACACTCAGACATAATTTACAAACGAAGCATGCATGTTTAGTGAGTCTGCCAGATCAGAGGCAATATGGATTACCAGGAATGTTCTCTTGATAAGTGTGTGAATTTGACCATTTTCCTGTCCTGCTAAGCAGTCAAAATATAACAGGTACTTTTGGGTGTCAGGGGAAATGTATGGAGTAAAAAGTACATTATTTACTTTAGGAATGTAATGAAGTAAAGTAAAAGTTGTCCTTGACAACAACTAACAATGCTCTACAGAAATATGGAGAATACACCTGTTATGTACTGTGACTAACATATCACCATCTATTGCTTTATGGAGAGTTGGTCTTCCCCTATTTCAGATCTCAATATCCATTTATTTATGGATGATTACGATGGACAATCAATACAGAGCCTTGGCTGGAAAGTGGAAACACAAGATCTTTTCCATGGGGTGTTGGTGGGGCCAGCTTGGTTTTCTTGGCACGGACAAGGGAAGGAAAACCCAAACAGTCCAGTACCACGACCAGCTCACTTCCTGCTCTTGTTTCTCCATCCGTCCCGTCCTCCCACTTCCTCAGGTCTCCTCGCTTTCCCCCCTGTCTGATTCATGGAAGACCTACGTCCGATAACACCTCATGTTTGGGTTAGACACGCAACCAACCATTACTTTCCCACCCCATTCAAGTCTGCAAGACACTGCAGCACGAAGGAGTTCAATTCGATATACGCACACAACTGAGATTTTGGTTAATCAACCAATGTCATGGATAAATATTGACAAATATTGACATAACACATAGCACATAACAAAATAAAATTATAACCAAATGACAGTAAGCAAATGTGGATTTATAAAAATAGATTTAATGGCATTATATTGTTATAAACCTATTGAACCATGTGTCTTCCTATCATACCTTGAACCTGAGTTATAATGCCCTTTATAAACATGACCAGTAGCTTTAATATGAAGTACAGCAGCATAGTACTTAAAATACCCTTAGGAATGGACCTCTGACCTGCAATCTGCTTTACAGAGACATCTGCTTTCACATGGAAAGTAAGGCAGTCTTTCTGAGAGCAGCAACAACAACAACAACAACAACAACCACCAAAACTGGTGCGGAAAAAGACTACGTTGGGTCAAGTAATGAGTCCAAATTGGGTAATGCAGGAAAATCTCCTCTTTATCCAAAGTGTGGGTTGTTGGATGGAGTTTATACTCCAGCCTACACACCCATGCAGTCCCTCTACTCCCTCACACCACCCCTCCCCTGGTTTCCTCACAGCAGAGACAGATAGAAAACTGTGGAGACTGTGCTGAAGGACACAAACAGCTGGGAGAGGACTAGTGCTTTAGCTACCACACATGTTTGGATAACACACACTGTTTCTGTTGAACTGTTTCAGCTTGCCTCAACCTCTGAGTTTTTTGCTAATTGTGACATCACCTCCACTCTGACTGGAAGACATTTGTACCAGCCAAACTCCTTGGATCATATTTAAAAAATAATGTTCTAGGAACAGATGATTTTGATGGGCACAGTAACTCACTGATCATCCACAATAATCCATTCTGTCAGACCCATCCACAGAGCCTCTCTCTGAGTACGTGCTACCATAATAACATACGTTTCCTCCTGCTCTTCAGAGTCCTGTAGCTACTGTGCATAACAGGCTGTGGTAATATTTTAATTACATTTTTTATTTAACCTTTATTTAACTTGGCAAGTCAGTTAAGAATGAATTTTATGAGACTACAGTCTGGCTCAGACAGAGGCACATAAACTGTTTTGTTTCCCTGGTTGAAAGGATTTGAACACTTGTCTTACAAGCCCGGCAACCGGCAGAATGAAACTAATAGATATAATAGTATTCGGACTGTTCAGACTGTTTTCCAGCGATGTAAAGTACTTTAAAGTACTACTTAACTCATTTTTTGGGGTATCTGTACTTTACTATTTATATTTTTGACAACTTTTACTTCACAACATTCCTAAAGAAAATAATGTACTTTTTACTCCATACATTTTCCCTGGCACCCGAAAGTACTTGTTACATTTTGAATTCTTAGCAGGACAGGGAAATGGTCCAATTCACGCACTTATCTAGAGAACATCCCTGGTCATCCCTACTGCCTCTGATCTGGTGGACTCACTAAACACACATCAATAAAAAAGCAAGAAAAAGATGTCGTCTGGTTTGCTTAATATGAGGAATTGGAAATCCTTTATACTTTTACTTTTACTTATGATACTTAAGTATATTTAAAACCAAATGCTTTTAGACTTTTACTCAAGTAGTATTTTACTGGGTGACTTTCACTTTTACTTTACTCAAGTATGGTAATTGTGTACTTTTTTCACCACTGTTTTCTGAACTGAACCGTAATCTCACTTCTTCATTCTCTTTAACATGACATTAGCTGTGTTGACCCAACAGGCTTATAGGAACTGAACTTCTCATTCAGGTCTGAGCTCTGCCAAGAGACCCCTTCGTTCACCCTGGACAGTAGTCATCCTGTGTCTGAAATGACAGAACAGCATCCAAACAAAGTGCAGCTGTGTAGTGACCAGCCCAGGACTATTAACTGTTTCCTCCCTGTTTATATCATGGAGGTTAGGCATATCTATATAATGCCCCATAGTTGTCCATATGTTTAACCCACTATCTCATAGGTTCAGCCCTGGCTTTAGGATCTGGGTTCTTATAGACCAGGGCGATCTCATGGTTCTTTTTGGGGCGCTTTTTCAGGCAGGCAGCAGAGAGGCTGGTGGTTGTCTGTCTATTTCCAGTGAGAGCTTTGACCAGCTTAGAGCGGTAGTGATCCCCAGCCAGGAAATACAGGAGGGGATCAATACAACTGTTCACACTGGCCAGGGGCCTGGTGATCTTATAGGCAAAGTTGACGATGTTCAGGAGTTCACATTTGGCATTCAGTACACGGTAGGTGTAGTAAAGGGTGCGTGTGATATGGAAGGGTACAAAACACACGGCGAACACCACCAGCACCACCACAATTAGCTTGATGGACTTGGTGCGTGAGGGTGAGTTCTGCTGGCTGGACGAGAGCCCCCGTCTGGGCCGACACAGAGCCAGTGCCATCAGACAGTAACAGACCATGATGACTATGAAAGGGAAGCCGAACAGCAGGACCATGACCGCAGAGCTGTAGTCCACATACTCCTCAAACTGCTCTGGATTGGTCGTATCGTGACACATTGTGTCATTGTCCCTCTGGCTGGTGGTGACAAAGATGAGGTTGGGCACCAGACACGCCGTGACAGCAGCCCACACCACAGCACACACGACGTGGGCATGGCGTGGCTTCACCATGGTCAGGGCCTTGATGGGGTGGCAGATGCCCAGGTAGCGGTGGACGCTGATGCAGGTGAGGAAGAGGATGCTGCAGTAGAGGTTGGCGAGAACATGAAGCGGACGATCTTGCAGGCAGCCACTCCGAAGGGCCAGTGGCTGCGGTTAGCGTAGTAGTAGATGAGGGTGGGCAGGGAGAGAACGTGCAGGAAGTCTGAGAGGGCCAGGTGGAACATGTAGACGGTGCTAGTGTTCCACGGTCGCATCTTGGTCAGGAACATCCACAGAGCCACAGAGTTCAGCACCAGACCCAGAACACACACCAGGCTATAGGAAACAGGCAGTAGGATGTACTTAAACTCCTCATCAGGCGACAGGTCTTGTTGGAATAACCAGCACTCAGAAGAATGGACTGGTTCTGCACAAGGTGGCTGTTAATGGCTGAGTCCATCTTCTGTCTCTTCAACTGAGAACTAAGGCTTGGATTGTAATATCTGTGGAGACATTGAATACATTTGGAATCCACATGGCATCACTCTGAAAATGACAGTTTCACCAAAAATATATATATTAGTATGAATTCTAATTTTGAAGCAGTCCCCGATTCAATTTTTCCGTAAAGAAAAATATTAACAGCATGTTGTGTTAGAAATACAACTGTCTTGTTGACATCTTTTATGAATGAACTGAAGTTCAACATGCCCATAAAGTTTACTGCACTGCATGTAGCCAGCTCCAGGCATAAGCGATATAAGCAGTAGCCTTTTATTAGGAACTCAGTCGGGGCCTCAACTTGTTGAGAGTTAGAATAATAGAATAGACAAGGTGTAAGTTCGAATTTTGGTCGTGCATTAGCAGTTTTTCTCTTGTTTTGTCAGTCACTGACTGTCACTGTCACGTCCAGGCCTGGAGTTGACAGGCTGGCGTGTTTTTGTTTCGGTTTTGGTGTAGGGTTTTTCTGTTCTAGGTGGTGTATTTCTATGTTGGGGAAATGGTTCCCAATTAGAGGCAGCTGTTTGTCGTTACCTCTAATTGGGAACCATATATATGTTTGTAGTGTTCTCTAGGGTTTTGTGGGTTATTGTTTGTTTGATACATAGCGTAAGTGGTTAGTCAATGGCTGTTTACGATCGTCGGTCTGTTATTTTCCCAGTTACGTAAACAAATAAAATATATATATACTGGAAGCATCGCTGCGTCTTGGTCCGTCCATTCAGAAGACCGTGACAGTCACTCAATTAGCTAAGAATTTGGTATGTTAGTATGTTTGTCTGCCAGTTATCTAAACGTGTTGTAATCATGGCTGAATAGTGACTGGGCACGCAGGGCCCATTGATTTTGTTAGTCACTCTCACTCAGATATCTTTAACATGGCATAAGTCATGCCAAAGGTTTAAACTGCAAAAACACTTCACTCCACCCCATGGCAAAATGGATAGAATTGCAGGAATAAAAAAATATTTTCAAATGTACATTTTTCTCTCAGCTGTCAAAAGGGTTCCACTAAAAGATTAGGCACCTAGAACCTGCTCTGCTAATAGCCTAATCTAAACAATAGTTTTAATTTCCTACAAAGCCTATCCTGAAATGAACCACAAGTCCCGAGCTATAACCATACACTGAAAACATTGGTGTTGTATCTAAATCTGTAATCCAAATAGTTCGGCGGAAGATTACAGAGAAATGCGCGCATGGTTTAAAAAAGAAAAGAACTGACGAGGATGCACACTTCTAGAAAACCTGGCAACGCAATGTGACTCATCATAATAATTGTACTATAGTTAATAAACCTGACATAAAGGATATATAACTTCAAAGTTGAACTGAGATGTACAACTTACCCACTGTAGATACAACATTTACTTGCCGAGACCGATTTGACTTGTGACCGCTGCTCTCAGTGCAGTGAGTGCACTATCTCTGTGAACGGCTTGGATAGAAATGGAATACGCGTCTGACTGACTGTCCGGTCTAAAGGAAATATGCCCCCTTCTCATCCGTCCCCCTGAAATACAACTCCGTTATTACTGAGGCAAGTTATTTGTTTTAAACCCGATATTCAATCAATGTTTTAGCATGATAATAACACTGATTTCAAATAGTGTTCAATATTAACTTTTTGATAACTTTTTTTTGGAAATTTGCCTTTTGAAGAGATGTTGCATAATTCTCACAATAATGCTTCATATACACTGAGTGTACAAAACATTAATAACACCTGCTCTTTCTGTTACATAGACTGACCAGGTGAATCCAGGTGAAATCGGTGATCCCTTATTGATGTCACTTCTTAAATCTACTTCAATCAGTATAGATGAAGGGGAGGAGACAGGTAAAAAAAAAAATTGCCTTAAGACAATTGAGACATGGATTGTGTGTGACATTCAGAGGGTGAATGGGAAAGACAAAAGATTTAAGTGCCTTTGAACGGGGTATGGAAGTAGGTGCCAGGCTCACAGGTTTGTGTCAAGAACTGCAACGCTGCTGGGTTTTTCACGCTCAACAGTTTCTCGTGTGTGTCAAGAATGATCCACCACCCAAAGGACATCCAGCCAACTTAACACAACCGTGGGAAGCATTGGAGTCAACATGGGCCAACATTCCTGTAGAACTCTTTCGACACCTTGTAGAGAGCATGCCCGGCAAATTGAGGCTGTTCTGAGGGCAAAATGGGGGTGCAACTCAATATTAGGAAGGTGTCCTTAATGTTTTGTGCACTCAGTGTATTTGCAGGAATTAGTGATTTATCAAAAATAAATTATTCACATGTAACCGCAACCACAAATATCATATCAACTAGAAAAACACAAACATACAGCATATGGAGTTGTGTCGGGGACCAAATTGGGAAGTAGAGTTGATGCGTGCATGCCTGACCACCTAAGTCTGCAACATCCTTTTAATAGAAGAGGAATTAACCCTAACAATTTCATGAGAACTGGCACATAACCAAAAGCGACGAAATCTTATGACTCAACACCGTCTGCCGACCCACTGTGTATTTAATCGGATACAAACTGTAATAAATCAAAGTGTAAATAGCATGAACTGCGATTAGCTGTAGGGCCTACTGCACTAGCCTACTAATTGACCAATATGGAGAGTAATGCATCACTGTTACCATTCCCGTGTAGCTCAGTCCATAGCCCATGGCCCTTGCAACACTAGTGTTGTGGGTTTGATTCCCACAATGCACCAAGAAAATATATACACTCACTACTTTAAGTTGCTCTGGATAAGAGCATTTGCTAAATGACAAAACTTATACATTTAAATAGCTGTTGATTATGTATTTGATTTTCCAAGTGAGTGTTAAGGTTAATATACAGTGAACGTGATTAATCAGACTGTGTATTCTACCAAAAAGTATGCTACCGTGTCTCTTCAACTCTGTCCTGCTTGTCATCCTTCTCATGTTACTCTACTGCCAGCCAAGCCTGATATTGGTGGGTCATTGCTACAGCTTTAAGGTTCATATTTAGACAGTTCTGTAAATGGTTGTCGCAAAGCAGCACATTTACACAGCGGTTGATCCTGGCATGACAGGAGGAATGTACTATTGTCTCTGGCCACCCTTCCACGTCATCATCATAATTTGCCGGAAATGTGAGTGATAAAATGATAAAACATGATCATAAAGAAATAAATGTGGGCAGGAGGAGCAGTAAGCTAATGTCAGCAGAGATGCATAGTCCAGGTGTTGTCTATCTGGGAATGTCGGTTTTCACGTGACTCCAAACAGGACGGTCAGAAACTACAATATTTATGCTTATAGTTCCATATAGCATGCATCAGATCTGAGCCCGTATTCACAAAGCATCTCAGAGTAGGAGTGCTGATCTAGGATCAGCTTTGCCTTTTAGATCACAATGAATACGATTACATGGACAGGGCGGACCTGATCTTAAATCAGTGCTCCTACTCTGAGACGTGACCTGATTCCTGTACTGTACAGTAGCTTGTAGTATGGAGACCGTTTGTGTACGAGCCCATGGGTGTGGCCCTGTTGGGAAATGTAGATTTTAATATCTATGGCTCAAGTTTTCAAACGCAGCATATTGTTACACTTTCTGTATTTTGACTGTTCTATATCTTGAACACTTGATTGCTGACAAAACATTTTGTGACTGTATCAAAGTGGACTAATTAAACAAATACCAGAAGCTTTTGAACTGAATTTTCCTTTACCCTTGTGGATGCCCTTGTTAAAACCACATAACTTTCACGTGTGAACGATTGCGATTGAGGATTTATACTGTAAGGGACTATTTAGGATAACTGTGCTTCTTTGGTTCTTCAAACAAATTAGGCTCATTGCAGTGTCATGGTGTCATGATGCTAATTTGCTATCCACACTTTCTGTCAGGCCGGCAGTGCTACTGCTCATATCCTGGGGTCAGTGCAGCCCCTCCTCTCCCTTCCCCTTTAAACCCTGACCCATGGAGAAGTCAGCGACCCACTCAGTACCAATCAAAGGACAGGCTTTATTGCTTTATATAACTTTCACAGGCAGAAAGTCAGTGTATTGTATTTCTTTATTTTTTTTCAAATCCAATACCATCTGTAGTAGACTACCAGGGTAATGAGTTAGCATCAGGTGAGCACTCATACAGATAATATCAATGATATTCCTCTGCTGATGACACCCAGCTCTATGTGAAAACCAGTGGAGGCTCCTCAGAGAAGGAAGGGGAGGATAGTATTCTACATAAAATAAACTAATATAATAGCATTGCGTTACTGTAAGACAGAAACACCACCACATTTTCCTCTCACGTGGCTAAAACTCCACAGCGCATTCCGCTAGGCAAAATGCAAAGGTAGGCTCTGTAGGCTACTTCGAAACAACACTGTATAGTATAACTCGAGAAGATCTAAACGCATATCCCAATGAAACTGATGGAGATCAAATGGTTGGTATGCAGACGCTGCATGGATGTTTCACCAGTAAAACTTGAAGAATTATCATTCACGACAGGCAGCGAGAAATGTGAAGGGAAGGAGCTCCGAAAAATGTGTGCCTAACAAAGAGGTAAAGAAACACATGCGCTCGAAAAAAAAGGTCAGGGAAAAGTCAGCTCTGCAGCCCCAGCCTTATTATTAGTAGTAGTAGCAGTTGGATTAGAATGATTTGAAAAGAATCACAGCCACACTATCATCTTATTCCTGGCTTTAAACCAACCTACTGTAGTGGACAAAGGCTGTTGGGTTTATAGAGGAGCAGACAGGATCACTATGTTGACATTCTGCAAAAAGTCCCAGAATCCCCTGAGGATGTCCTGTGATGACATCGTGAGAGTTCCACTGGAGCCAGTCTGACCGGGGGTCTTATCACCCTGGCCATCACCCCGCCACAGTGTCTGAGTCCAGGAGGGGAGGCCAGTACACATTTGCCTCTACGGTCAGCCAGGGGGTCACTGACACATACCTGCTGTCAGGGGACACAGAGGGATGTGTTGGCTCATTTTTGAATGACTAACTTGTACGTATGCACCACCACAGGCCGCAAACACACAGACCGATAAATCAACAGATTTCTCAGAATCTCACATGGACACACGTCCTCCACTCTTGCCTGTTGCCTGTGTTAGAACGAGTAGAACTTACAAGGCCAGCGCAGACAGGAAATGGTTCTGGGTTCCGAAGTTATAATGGACCTACACTGCTCAAAAAAATAAAGGGAACACTTAAACAACACAAGGTAACTCCAAGTCATTCACACTTCTGTGAAATCAAACTGTCCACTTAGGAAGCAACACTGATTGACAATAAATTTCACATGCTGTTGTGCAAATGGAATAGACAACAGGTGGAAATTATAGGCAATTAGCAAGACACCCCCAATAAAGGAGTGGTTCTGAAGGTGGTGACCACAGACCACTTCTCAGTTCCTATGCTTCCTGGCTGATGTTTTGGTCACTTTTGAATGCTGGCGGTGCTTTCACTCTAGTGGTAGCATGAGACGGAGTCTACAACCCACACAAGTGGCTCAGGTAGTGCAGCTCATCCAGGATGGCACATCAATGCGAGCTGTGGCAAGAAGGTTTGCTGTGTCTATCAGCGTAGTGTCCAGAGCATGGAGGTGCTACCAGGAGACAGGCCAGTACATCAGGAGACGTGGAGAAGGCCGTAGGAGGGCAACAACCCAGCAGCAGGACCGCTACCTCCGCCTTTGTGCAAGGAGGAGCAGGAGGAGCACTGCCAGAGCCCTGCAAAATGACCTCCAGCAGGCCACAAATGTGCATGTGTCTGCTCAAACGGTCAGAAACAGACTCCATGAGGGTGGTATGAGGGCCCGACGTCTACAGGTGGGGGTTGTGCTTACAGCCCAACACCGTGCAGGACGTTGGCATTTGCCAGAGAACACCAAGATTGGCAAATTCGCCATTGGCGCCCTGTGCTCTTCACAGATGAAAGCAGGTTCACACTGAGCACGTGACAGACGTGACAGAGTCTGGAGACGCCCGTGGAGAACGTTCTGCTGCCTGCAACATCCTCCAGCATGACCGGTTTGGCGGTGGGTCAGTCATGGTGTGGGGTGGCATTTCTTTGGGGGGCCGCACAGCCCTCCATGTGCTCGCCAGAGGTAGCCTGACTGCCATTAGGTACCGAGATGAGATCCTCAGACCCCTTGTGAGACCATATGCTGGTGCAGTTGGCCCTGGGTTCCTCCTAATGCAAGACAATGCTAGACCTCATGTGGCTGGAGTGTGTCAGTAGTTTCTGCAAGAGGAAAGCATTGATGCTATGGACTGGCCCGCCCGTTCCCCAGACCTTAATCCAATTGAGCACATCTGGGACATCATGTCTCGCTCCATCCACCAACGCCACGTTGCACCACAGACTGTCCAGGAGTTGGCGGATGCTTTAGTCCAGGTCTGGGAGGAGATCCCTCAGGAGACCATCCGCCACCTCATCAGGAGCATGCCCAGGCGTTGTAGGGAGGTCATACAGGCACGTGGAGGCCACACACACTACTGAGCCTCATTTTGACTTGTTTTAAGGACATTACATCAAAGTTGGATCAGCCTGTAGTGTGGTTTTCCACTTTAATTTTGAGTGTGACTCCAAATCCAGACCTCCATGGATTGATAAATTTGATTTCCATTGATCATTTTTGTGTGATTTTGTTGTCAGCACATTCAACTATGTAAAGAAAAAAGTATTTAATAAGATTATTTCATTCATTCAGATCTAGGATGTGTTATTTTAGTGTTCCCTTTTATTTTTTTGAGCAGTGTACATACAGCTCGTAGTTATAGAACATTTGCTGTAAGGACAAATATCTATTATTTCCCCACAATGACTGTCGCTCCATGGGTAGACTTTACATTGGAATTAACATAAGAGAGAAAGTATTTCTCCTGTTCAAACATGCAGGCCTTGATAACATCCACGGAGCTATCGTGTGTGGGACTGACATTGACATGCATTATGTAAAAGACCCAAATCATGTCATGGGAACAGGTGAGTACAGCACAGAGACAGAGTAGTGTGGTTTTTGTGGGTGTACCTGACAATATAGTGTGAAACCAGACACAGGATGTTTTAGGGGAGATATCTAACAAAGAAAAGCTTCAAGAAAAATAACAATTAGCAAAGACCTAAACCTGTTATAATTTTGCAAATTAAGCAAACGATGACAGCTTATTCAATTGAATTTCTGTCATTTCTATAAAGATTGCAAAATAATTGTGTTTATATACTGTATCTAGGTATACCGTTTTAGGTTGATGATTATGTAAAGCCATGGTCGATTTGTTTTTCCGGTATTGTATTTTTGTGCTAGCAAGGCCTGTATCATTAAGAGAGGTGCCCACTTGGTGTGGATAGTTTATAGTTTTATATGAAGACAAAACAAACATAATTCCATAGTACAATCTGGGATATGAAACCTCCCCATGCTCAATCTCCTTTGGATTATAGGGTCCCAAACGTCCTAATAAATATATCGAGTTTATTTCATAATGTTGACACAACATTGTTTTATTCACATCGTGTCCCATTTGTTTGAATAAATTCAATATAACCTGCATGTAGTACTTCATTACCTTAATTCAACAACCTTCAGAAAATATAGTAAACTTCCAAGATCCACAGTTAAATGTATATCTGCAAAGTAACGCCACTGGCCAAGAACCACAGGAAAAGAACCACAGGCGTCAAGCACAGGTTTTGCGCCCACAACCTCAAAGAACCCACATATGTCAACAGTTAGTTTAATACAATAGCGTTTTAAAAAGGCAGTAAAAAAATAAAAAATTGCTAAGTTCACAGAAGCATTGATTAAGTGACTGTGATGTTCATGTTAAATGGGTGGGTGGGTGCCACTTTATTATCTCGTGAGCGCACGAGAGTTATGGGATAAGGGAGAGAATAGAGAAACATATACAATGTAATAGTAAGAATGTAAATAAACGAGCCCAGGGTTCGCATTTTCCTCCCACCGAAATCCCCTCTTATCACTAACAACAGCTACACCACAGTGACAAGATAATAATACCATCGGACAGTAAACAGAAAGCGAGACCTTATTATTAACTTTCCAGGTCATGTTAAAATGTGTACTGGTAAATATGTACAGCTGTACATTTCATCCTCTATGGCCCTTATTGAGTGATTTTACAAGCTCTGTGCTGTTCTTAATAAATGGTAGAGCAGTGGAAAGGGCAGGGGAGGAGGTGATGCGTGTGAATGCTCAGTAAGCACTCTTGTCTGGTGTCTGCTGGGGAGACATAAAATCAATATTTAGCTATGTGGATCTAAAAATGGATCTACACTTGTGAATGGAAACGGATATGAGATGAGGATTTCATGGGACATGCACCATGTCTGTGTGTTTGCTTACTATAATTTTTTTTTACTGTATATAAAAGGACGTGAATGGAAGAGATGACCAGTAGTCCATTGGGGCAGGCATCTGTCACCGATGTCCATTGGGTTCACTTTGAGAACTCAAACAAAGTGAGTAGGTCTATAGTGAATCCCAGATCCTGGGTAGGTTCTCCAGGATCCTCCGGCGATGCGACGGGTTCGACACTCCGGCTGCACACAGGTCCTCCTCTGTGATGCCACTGTGGAGAGGGCAAAGGTCATTTAGGTATCCCTGACTGACTTAGACCACCGAGACCAAACAAATCAGGTTCCATCCACCGTTATTCCTCCTCTCACCTGAAATAGTCCAGGTCGTCCCAGCCGTTGAGGCTGAGTCCCAGGGTGTACTTCTGTAGACCCAGGGTGCTGAGTAGTTCTCGCACCGTCTCTGGAGCTCCATAGAGGACCTGTATCAAACACCAAAACAAATGTCTTGTCAAAAAAACGGAATGATAAAGCCTTAGGTCTGGGCCCATTACTAGGCTCTTACAATCTAAGCTAGACACCCTCAATCTCACACAAATGATCAAGGAACCTACCAGGTACAATCCCACATCCATAAACACGGGCACCCTCATAGATATCATCCTGACCAACCTGCCTTCTAAATACACCTCTGCTGTCTTCAACGAGGATCTCAGCGATCACTGCCTCATTGCCTGCGTCCGTAATGGGTCCGGGGTCAAACGACCACCCCTCATCACTGTCAAACGCTCCTTAAAACACTTCAGCATGCAGGCCTTTCTAATCAACCTGGCCCGGGTTTCCTGGAAGGATATTGACCTCATTCCGTCAGTAGAGGACGCCTGGTTATTCTTTAAAAGTGTTTTCCTCACCATCTTAAATAAGCATGCCCCATTCAAAAAATGTAGAACCACGAACAGATATAGCCCTTGGTTCACTCCAGACTTGACTGCCAGCACAAGTGGCCAGTACAAAAACATCCTGTGGCGTACTGCGTTAGCATCGAATAGCCCCCGCGAAAGTTAGGAACCAGTATACACAGTCAGTTAGGAAGCAACGGCTGTCTTTTTCAAACTGGAATTTGCATCCTGTAGCACAAATTCCCAAAGGTTTTGGGACACTGTAAAGTCTATGGAGAATAAGAGCACCTCCTCCCAGCTGCCCACTGCACTGAGGCTAGGAAACACTGTCACCACCGGTCCACGATAATCGATAATTTCAATAAGAATTTTTCTACGGCTGGCCATGCTTTCCACCTGGCTACCCCTACCCCGGCCAACAGCTCTGCACCCCCACAGCAACTTGCCCAAGCCCCCCCACTTCTCCTTTACCCAAAACCAGATAGCTGATGTTCTGAAAGAGCTGCAAAATCTGGACCCCTACAAATCAGCTGGGCTAGACAATCTGGACCCTCTCTTTCTAAGATTATCCGCCGCAATTGTTGCAACCCCTGTTACTAGCCTGTTAAACCTCTCTTTCGTATCGTCTGAGATCCCTAAAGATTGGACAGCTGCCGTGGTCATTCCCCTCTTCAAAGGGGGAGACACTCTAGACCAAAAGCCAAATTAACAAACAGATCACCGACCATTTAGAATCCCACCGCACCTTCTCCGCTATGCAATCTGGTTTCCGAGCTGGTCATGGGTGCACCTCAGCCACGCTCAATGTCCTAAACGATATCATAACCGGCATCGATAAAAGACAGTACTGTGCAACTGTCTTCATCGACCTGGCCAAGGCTTTCGACTCTGTCAATCACTGCATTCTTATCGGCAGACTCAACAGCCTTGGTTTCTCAAATGACTGCCTCGCCTGGTTCACCAACTACTAATCGGATAGAGTTCAGTGTGTCGAATTGGAGGGCCTGTTGTCCGGACCTCTGGCAGTCTCTATGGGGGTGCCACAGGGTTCAATTCTCGGGCCGACTCTTTTCTCTGTATATATCAATGATGTCGCTCTTGCTGCTGGCAATTATCTGATCCACCTCTACGCAGACGACACCATTCTGTATACTTCTGGCCCTTCTTTTGACACTTTGTTAACAAACCTCAAGACGAGCTTCAACACTCCTTCCGTGGCCTCCAACTGCTCTTAAATGCTAGTAAAACTAAACGCATGCTTTTCAACCGATTGTTGCCCGCACCCGCCCGCCCGACTAGTATCACTACTCTGGACGGTTCTTAGAATATGTGGACAACTACAAATACCTAGGTGTCTGGTTAGACTGTAAACTCTCCTTCCAGACTCACATTAAGCATCTCCAATCCAAAATTAAATCCAGAATCAGCTTCCTATTTTGCAACAAAGCCTCCTTCACTCATGCTGCTAAACATACCCTCGTAAAACTGACTATCCTACCGATCCTTGACTTTGGCGATGTCATTTACAAAATAGCCTCCAACACTCTACTCAGTAAATTAGATGTAGTCTATCACAGTGCCATCCGTTTTGTCACCAAAGCCACCTATACTACCCACCACTGCAACCTGTATGCTCTCGTTGGCTGGCCCTCGCTTCATATTCGTCACTAAACCCACTGGCTCCAGGTCATCTATAAGTCTTTGCTAGATAAAGCCCCACCTTATCTCAGCTCACTGGTCACCATAGCAACACCCACGCGTAGCACGCGCCCCAGCAGCTATATTTCACTGGTCATCCCCAAAGCCAACTCCTCCTTTGGCCGCTTTTCCTTCCAGTTCTCTGCTGCCAATGACTGGAACGAATTGCAAAAATCACTGAAGCTGGAGACTCATATCTCCCTCACTAACTTTAAGCATCAGCTGTCAGAGCAGCTTACTGATCACTGCACCTGTACACAGCCCATCTGTAAATAGCCCACCCAACTACCTCATCCCCACATTGTTATTTATATTTGATATTTCGCACCCCAGTATCTCTACTTGCACATCATCATCTGCACATCTATCACTCCAGTGTTAATGCTAAATTTGAATTATTTTGCCACTATGGCCTATTTATTTCCTTACCTCCCTAATCTTACTACATTTGCACACACTGTATATAGATTTTTATTTTTTCTGTTGTGTTATTGACTACGTTTGTTTATCCCATGTGTAACACTGTGTTGTTGTTTTTGTCGCACTGCTTTGCTTTATCTTGGCCAGGTCGCAGTTGTAAATGAGAACTTGTTCTCAACTGGCCTAACTGGTTAATTAAAGGTTAAATACATTTTTTTATAAACATATTATATCTACCCCACCTCTTTCTCCCAGCAGTAGCCTCTTTCTGCAGCCATGGCCAGGTCATTCCTCTGGGCCGGTCTCTGGCATGGGGTAGACGAAGCCTTAAGGTCCACTGGGAAGAAGTCTACCTCGCTGAGTGACTTGGCTATCTGCAGGGCTGTGAGGGAGTGGTCCCCAAGGGGCCCAACTGGCTGCTCCAGCACCCAGGGTGCTGAGGCCAGGGTGTGGGGCACACAGGTGGACACATATGGGTAGAAGGCTGGGGGTTTGCTGCTCCGTACAGGGATGGCTTGTTCCTGTTGGTGCACCCTAGGCTGTTCTCTCCTGGGGGTCTCTCTGATGATGGCGGAGTGGTTCATGTACATGTTCCTCAGGTTCTTGGCAGGCAGGAAGGAGTCCTGGACAACATTGTTTTTGCTTGGTCGTGGTTGAATGGGTTGTTCATGATAGTGAGAGGTGGTGGTGGGGCTTGGGGCAGGGGGTATTGGCGATGGGTCCTTTGATGGGAAGAGCTGATAGGAGGAGTTGGTCTGGGGTGGATGATGGTCATTGGTGGAAGGATAGTGGGGAAGGATGCCTGGAATCTCAATTTCAGTGAAGTCAGACCTGCGAGGGGACTTCCTGTCACAGCCACGCTTCCCGAAGAGTTTGGGTAACTGCAGCGCGGAGTCGCCGGCCCAGACCACCTGAGGGTCCCTGCGAGGGGGTGGAGACTCCTCTACTCTGCCCAGGACAGACACACCTTCAAATATGAAGTATGCAGGGTTTGTGTAACTGCTAGGGGCTGGCTTGGGTGGGGGCGGTGAGGATCTGAAATGGGTGGACAAATAATAATGAAAGTAGGCTAAATGACAAACTATACTATAAACTCCCATCACTAATCATATCTCGGAATCATATGCTGACAATGTATATTGGCTGGTTTTACAATGACAGGCTTGAAAAACACCAAAAAGATCCTCACCGGCTGATAGGTGCCCGAGTGGACGGAGGAGACAAGCATCCCCTCACCAGACCCTTCTCATCCTTCTCAAAGCAGAACCATTCTGAAAAAGACAAAACAGATGTTTACTGGACACCATCTAACTCATGTCTTCTCCATATGTTCTGTGTTGTCTGGGGTAAAGGCTGCTCCTGACATGTGGTGGCAGTGTTTATGTGTGTTGTCATGGCAATGCACAATGCCTGACCTATAGGGCAAATGGCACCCACTCACACTGTGTGTCCTTTGAATGTCTCAGGATGCATCTGGTCAGGGTCAGTCAGCGAGGAGCCAAAAGAGGAAGCCAGGGCAGAGACCACAGAGAGAGAAAGCCAAGCCTTGGATCAATCAGGAACCAAATAGAGGAAGCAATGAGAGATACACAGGAGAACCAGAGCGCATATGGACTGTCGCAACAGAAGCCCAGCGGGAAGTGATAGTGCGAGCAGAGGAAGGAGAGGAGAGCAGTGATGAGGTTGACAAGAGGGCAGCCAAGCGAACCCACCGTAGATCTTCTCCCGTTTTCTTCGCCGGTCCTTGGGCACGTGGACCCTGACCCGCCCACGTATGGAGCCTATCTCCTCGCCCCGGTGGGTCAGAAACGTCTCAAACTGCTCTGCCGCGCCGATAAGGGAGCGCAGCGCCACACAGCACTCACCTACAGAGTCAACATCAATAATGGAGTGGGAGGACACTGTCCCAGCCTAGACACTGATCTCTTGACAGTTTATCTTTTTTTTTTATCTCCAAATAGTTAAGAATTGTGCCTAAAACACTTCAAAAAATCAAAACATCTCAATGACTAGGGTCAAAGGGCATTGATTGACTAAGTGACTGATGAGATGGGAAATAGTGAATTGTGGTGGTTACGAACAGGAAGGGAAGAAGTAATGACCAACCGTATGACTCAAACCCGTCACATGACTTGACAGACAGCAGGAGGTGCTGATCCTGAAGGTACTCCATGTCTGAGACGATCGGGAGAAGCTATGATATGCAGACACACACAAACAGGTTAGCTATGCGTCTTTGGTATGAGTTTGCTCATCTAGCTGCAGATTGTTGTATTTACCTTGGGCAGCTGCTTGGGGGACCAGCCCAGTTTAAGGAAGCCAGGCACGTCACAGCTCTGTGAGTCATTCTCCATTGAACGGCGGATCTCTGCTCAAAACAGATATTGACTTAAATTATTCATCACATAAGAGTGAGTTTATTATAGAACTTTAGATGAACTAGATGAGAAAAGATTATTAAGGACAAAGCACCTTCAAGGCAGGATGAGTGAAACTCAATGAAGAACTTGGCTTTGCTGGCTGTCTTCACAATGGCATCAACACCTTCCAACTCCATCCAGGACCTCTCCATGCTCGAGTTTGGGTCTGTTTGTAGTGCAACGCAATCGAGGCTCACAAGCAAGAATCACAGTTATATTATATGACGTATATTAATAAAAATTCGTATGTCAAAATAAGCACAATCACCTGTTTTGGAAATGAACTGTGATGTCACCCCTACATGGAATGTGGCAAAAACAGGCGAGTGGTCGCTGGTGAAGATGTCATCTGTACAACCTGGAGACAGAGAGATCTCAGTCATAATGATACAACCTTGTCCATTATCCTTATTCTGTTAACTGTACCATCATATAAGCATTCTTATGTCACTGATGATCACTTCAGCACTCTATGTTATTCAACCTTATCATCAAAACCTGTGGCATAGACTAAACTAACCATCCTTTAATGGCTATGATGGAGTATGCTGTATGGTGAGTATTTGCTGAGGGAGGTCAAAAGCAGTGCCCTGGAGTCAGGGCCACGGTGTGGAACTGACTGTTCGTCTGAGGACCACAGACCAGAGGACGTAGGAATTGCCAATCATACCTTAACAGGGCCTCTTGCATTTTACAGGAAAACAATGAAATAAATGGCCACAAAATATCTAATTTAGGAACGCCACGAGAAATAATACTATGATATCCAATTTGCTGTGCCTGAATGATAAACTACAACGCTGTTAGAGTGCCTTCGGATAGTAATCAGGCCCCTAGACTTTTTCCACATTTTGTTATGGTTACAGCCTTATTTTAAAATGTATTAAATTGTTTTTTCCCCTCATCAATCTATACACAACACCCCATAATGACAAAGCAAAAACAGGATTTTAGAAATGTTTGCTAATTTATTAAAAATAAAAACCGAAAATATCACATTTACATAAGAATTCAGACCATTTACTCAGTACTTTGTTGAAGCACCTTTGGCAGTGATTACAGCCTCAAGTCTTCTTGGGTATGACGCTACAAGCTTGACAGACCTGTATATGGAGAGTTTCTCCCATTCTTCTCTGCAGATCCTCTCAAGCTCTGTCAGGTTGGATAGGGAGCGTCGCTGCACAGCTATTTTCAGGTTTCTCTAGAGATGCTCGATTGGGTTCAAGTCCGGCCTCTGGCTGGGCCACTCAAGGACATTTAGAGACTTGTCCCAAAGTCACTCCTGTGTTGTCTTGGCTGTGTGCTTAAGGTTGTTGTCCTGTTGTAAGGTGAACCTTCGCCCCATTCTGAGGTCTTCAGCGCTCTGGAGCAGGTTTTCATCAAAGATCTCTGTACTTTGCTCCGTTCATCTTTGCCTCGATCCTGAATAGTCTCCCAGTCCCTGCCGCTGAAAAACATCCCCCACAGAATAATGCTGCCGCCACCATGCTTCACAGTAGGGATGGTGCCAGGTTTCCTCTAGAAGTTATGCTTGGCATTAAGGCCAAAGAGTTCAAACTTGGTTTCATCAGACCAGAGAATCTTGTTTCTCATGGTCTGAGTCTTTAGGTGCCTTTGGGCAAACTCCAAGCGGGCTGTCGATCCCGCCTTTTACTGAGGAGTGGCTTCCGTCTGGCCACTCTACCGTAAAGGCTTGATTGGTGGTGCTGCAGAGATGGTTGTCCTTCTGGAAGGTTCTCCCATCTCCACAGAGGAACTCAAGAGCTCTGTCAGACTGACCAAGTCACCTCCCCGACCAAGGCCCTTCTCCCCCGATTGCTCAGTTTGGCCGGGCGGCCTGCTCTAGGAAGAGTCTTGGTGTTTCCAAACTTCTTCCATTTAAGAATGATGGAGGCCACTGTGTTCTTGGGGACCTTCAATGCTGCAGAAATGTTTTGGAATCCTCCCCAGATCTGTGCATCGACACAATCCTGTCTCGGAGCTCTACGGACAATTCCTTTGACCTCATGACTTGGATTTTGCTCTGGCATGCACTGTCAACTGTGGGACCTTGTATGGACAGGTGTGTGCCTTTCTAAATCACATTCAATCAATTTAATTTACCACAGGTGGACTCCAGTCAAGATGTAAAAACATCTCAAGGATGATCAATGGAAACAGGATGCACCTGAACTCAATTTCGAATCTCATAGCAAAGGGTCTGAATACTTAAGGAAATAAGGCATTTCTGTTTATTTAAATTATTAATACATTTGTAAAAATGTCAAAAAAACTGTTTTTGTTTTTTCATGATGTGGTATTGCTGATGATTTTTATTTATTTAATCCATTTTAGAATAAGGTAGTAATGTAAAAAAAATGTGGGAAAAGTCAAGGGGTCTGAATACTATCCGAAGGCACTGTATGTCTGAGGATCATATTACAAAATCAAAAGTAACAGTCAGTATCTGGTGTGGCCTTCAGCTGCATTAAGTACTGCAGTGCATCTCCTCCTCATGGACTACACCATATTTGCCAGTTCTTGCTGTGAGATGTTACCCCACTCTTCCACCAAGGCACCTGCAAGTTCCTGGACATTTCTGGGGGGAATGGCCCTAGCCCTCACCCTCCGATCCAACAGGTCCCAGACGTGCTCAATGGGATTGAGATCCAGGCTCTTCGCTGGCCATGGCAGAACACTGACATTCCTGTCTTGCAGGAAATCATGCACAGAACGAGCAGTATGGCTGGTGGGATTGTCATGCTGGAGGGTCATGTCAGGATGAGCCTGCAGGAAAGGTAACACGTGAGGGAGGAGGATGTCTTCCCTGTAAAGCATAGTGTTGAGATTGCCTGCAATGACATCAAGCTCAGTCCGATGAGGCTGTGACACACTGCCCCAGACCATGACGGACCCTCCACCTCCAAATCGATCCCGCTCCAGATTACAGGCCTCGGTGTAATGCTCATTCCTTCAACGATAAACGCGAATCCGACCATCACTCCTGGTGAGACAAAACCGCGACTCGTCAGTGAAGAGCACTTTTTGCCAGTCCTGTCTGGTCTTGCGACGATGGATTTGTGCCCATAGGCAACGTTGTTGCCGGTGATGTCTGGTGAGGACCTGCCTTACAACAGGCCTACAAGCCCTCAGTCCAGCCTCTCTCAGCCTATTGCGGACAGTCTGAGCACTGATGGAGGGATTGTGCCTTCCTGGTGTAACTCAAGCAGTTGTTGTTGCCATCCTGTACCTGTCCCGCAGGTGTGATGTTCGGATGTACCGATCCTGTGCAGGTGTTGTTACACATGGTCTGCCACTGCAAGGACGATCAGCTGTCCGTCCTGTCTCCCTGTAGCGCTGTCTTAGGCGTCTCACAGTACGGACATTGCAATTTATTGCCCTGGCCACATCTGCAGTCCTCATGCCTCCTTGCAGCATGCCTAAGACATGTTCACGCAGATGAGCAGGGACCCTGGGCATCTTTCTTTTGGTGTTTTTCAGAGTCAGTAGAAAGGCCTCTTGAGTGTCCTAAGTTTTCATAACTGTGACCTTAATTGCCTACCGTCTGTAAGCTGTTACGGTCTTAACAACCGTTCCACAGGTGCATGTTGATTAATTGTTTATGCTTCATTGAACAAGCATGGGAAACAGTGTTTAAACGCTTTACAATGAAGATCTGTGAAGCTATTTGGATTTTTACGAATTACCTTTGAAAGACAGGGTTCTGAAAAAGGGACATTTCTTTTTTTGCTGAGTTTATGTCCTAAACCAGGGATGGGCAACTAACGGCCCATCCCTTATTAAACAAATATATATATATATATATATTGTGGCAAAGAAGGGGGTCGAGTTATAAATGGCAGATATGTGAGAGCAGAACTAATAAATGGGCTCTGCCCTATCACTAAAATGGCAACCCTGATCAGAACTACAGATCACATAATGGCCGATCGCCAAAACTACAATTCCCAGAAGCAAGGGGAACCCTCAGAAGGTGGGGCCAACCCACATATAAAAGGTCAAGACAAACCAGGAAGAAAGAGAGAGTGCTGGAAGGATCTATGAAGCTTAGAGGTAGAAACAAGATATTGGCTGGATTTACCGTGTATGAACTGGACTGTTTTGGACTTACCTGTTGGCGTTTGGACCTGGACCGACTGAGAACCTGATTAGTGTACCGAACCCTGCTATCCTTGACCTGGGTGCACCAGAACGGAGAAACAAGCACACAGGTACTGTCCTATTCTAAATAACTCTCAGTTTGGTGTGACTTTGGTGACTGTTTCCCACTTAAATTGTTACAAACGCTCCTAACCTTGAAGAGGTTTGTCACACGTGGTGGAGGATGCGGGCAGAATAGAAACGGCATCATACCTGTGGTTAGATAGGAAAAAAAAAAAAAAGTTTAGTTAGCACTCCAAAGGGGAGTTAGGTTTTTTTTTGTGGCTTGTTTGGTTAGGGTAGTTTTCGGGAAAATGAGTATGGAGGGAGCCATACAAGCCCTGTTACAAGCGGTGGCCGCCCAACAAGAAGCAACTAGAGTTCAACAAATAGCTCTTCAGGATGCAATGCGAATGTATCAGGACACGTTACAGGTCCAGCACCGCACCAATCAGTTGCTCAGAGAGGAGCAAGAGAGAAACACCCGGGAGTTAAGAGAAGGCCTAAAGGGGCTAACGGATCAAATTGGGGCTCAGTTACCAGCTGCAAATACCCAGAGGCGGGCCAATCATTTTCTTCAAAAAATGACAAAGCAGGATGATGTGGAAGCATATCTCACCACCTTTGAAAGGACGGCAGAGCGAGAGAAGTGGCCGAAAGAAGAATGGGCAGGGCTTCTGGCACCATACCTGGCAGGGGACTCTCAAAAAGCGTATTTCGACCTGGAGTTGAAAGATGCACAGGATTACGATAAACTAAAGGGGGAGATTCTGACTAGACTGGGAGTGACTGATACTGTGAGGGCACATCGCTTCCACCTGTGGTCGTACCAACCTGGAAAACCGCCCCGAACACAGATGTTTGACTTGATTCACCTGGCACGGAAATGGTTGCAACCGGAAACCCGTTCATCCGCCGAGATCGTCGAGACCATTGTACTTGACCAGTTTCAACGAGGTCTACCCCAAGAAGTTCGACGATGGGTTGGCCAGAACGAGGTACTTTCCGCTGACCATCTTGTGGGTCTGGTTGAACGATATTGTACGGCAGGAACAGCTGGGGAGGAAAGATTCCCATTCCCCAGGCCTGGGCGAATCAGCGGACTGGGTAAGACTGTCCCAACATTTGGAGGGGCCGTGAGGAAAGAATCAGAATCAGGCCAAGCCACTACGGAAAAAGCCAGAAACCGGGACCAGGGGTTGAGGGGGTCTCCCCCCCGAAACCCTATTATCTGTTACAATTGTAATCGACCAGGACATATTGCAGCCTACTGCCCTATTAAAGAAGAGCCAATGCAATGTAACCTCGGTGAAAAAGAAGAAGCTGATATGTGGTATGCATGTCCTGTGGTAACCACAGTACTTGAAAAATCAAGAAATAAACATATGTGCAGGGTGAATGTTGAAGGAAAAGAGGTTGAAGCCCTTCTGGATTCCGGCAGTATGCTAACCCTGGTCATTGCAAACCTAGTGCCAACTCATAAACTGGATACAAGTCAGGATATCAGTGTTACGTGCATTCATGGGGATACCCGTTCGTACCCCACAGCCGTAGTGAGCATCCAAACCGAGGAAGGGCTGCTGGATTATGAGGTTGGCGTAGTCCCAAAGATGCCATATGACGTAATACTGGGTAGAAACTTTCCTAACTTTGCATGGGTTAGGCCAAAAGAATGGCATATTTGAGAAGCCAACAACCCTGACCGAGCCAGTAGTAACATGTAGCCGTCAACCAAAGACAAGAAAGGAGGTCTCCCAGGGGCCAATCTCACAGGTGCTAGTAGGGGAGGATGAAGAAGAAGTGGCAGACCTCGTTGATAACGAGCAGCCCAGTACTAGTGGGGCTGCGGTCGATCTGAATCCAGAGGATGACGATCTAGAACCAACAGACCTGGCAGGGTCCCTGACTAATTTCGGGACGCCCAAAACCAGGATCCTACTCTGCAGCAAGCCAGAGCAGATGTGCAGGTCGTGGATGGTACTCCCATAAATGATGGGATGATGCCTACTAGTTTTCCCCACTTCATCATGAAAAAGGGTTTGTTGTACAGAGTCTCAAAAATAGGGGTTGATGTGGTGGAACAATTGTTGGTCCCCACCGGTACCGGAAGACAGTACTGGATCTCGCTCATGGGCACATTCTGGGTGGACACCTGGGTATTGATAAAACCCGAGACCGGATCGTAAGGAGGTTTTACTGGCCAGGAATTCAGGCTGAAGTGGCTCGGCATTGTGGAGGGTGCCCGAGTGCCAGTTAACAGCTCCCGACCAGCTGTTAGAAGCCCATTAGTGCCACTCCCCATAATCGAAACACCTTTTGAGAGGATAGCAATGGATATAGTGGGCCCGCTACCCAAATCCGCCAGAGGGCACCAATACATTCTGGTCATTCTAGATTATGCCACTGCTACCCAGAAGCCATTCCCCTTAGGACGATGGCTTCCAAAAATATTGCCAAGGAGTTAGTGCTCCTGTTCACCAGAGTAGGGGTTCCAAAGGAGATCCTTACTGACCAGGGACCCCTTTATGTCCCGCCTTATGGCCGACCTTTGTAAATTGTGGCAGGTGAAACAGTTGAGGACATCGGTTTACCATCCTCAGACAGACGGGTTGGTTGAGAGATTCAACCGCACCCTGAAATCGATGCTCAGGAAGGTAATCGATAAGGATGGGAAAAACTGGGATTGCATGTTGCCGTATCTGATGTTTGCCATTAGAGAGGTTCCCAAGCCTCTCTGGGATTTTCCCCTTGAGTTGGTATATGGGAGGCACCCCGGGAATCTTAGACATCGCCGGGAAACCTGGGAGCACCAATCCACCCCGTATACTAGTGTCATAGAGCACGCCACGGCAATGCAAGACAGGATAGCCACAGTCATGCCCATCGTCAGAGAGCACATGAGACAAGCACAAGAGCACCAGCGGCACACTTATAATCGGCAGGCTACCCTGAGGGAATTTCAACCGGGAGATAAGGTGTTAGTGCTGATCCCCACGGTAGAGTGCAAACTACTAGCCACATGGAAAGGACCATATGAAGTACTGGAGAAGATAGGAGAAGTGAATTATCGGATCCGACAGCCAGGTCGACGGCCCCAGGAACAGATCTACCACATAAACCTGTTAAAAGCATGGAGAGAGAGAAACACTAATGGTCACGTACCCACACACACTCAGGAAACAGCCAAGTAAATATCTCACCTACTTTGTCCCCAGCACAAGTACAGGAAGTAAAGACCCTGATCAAGAAAAACCGAGATGTGTTTTCAGAGGTACCCGGCTGAACTGAAGTTACGGCTCATGATATCGCCTCCCTACCAGGGAGAAAAGTGAACATGAGGCCATATCGGGTACCTGAGGCTCGAAAGGCTGCGATTAGAGCAGAGACAGAGAAAATGTTAGCAGTGGGAGTGATCGAAGAGTCACATAGTGAGTGGTCTAGCCCAATTGTGATGGTCTCCAAACCTGATGGGTCTTTATGCGGTTCTGTAACGACTTTCGGAAGGTAAATGAGATCTCCAAGTTTGATGCCTACCCCATGCCCCGAGTAGATGATCTACTTGAGAAAATTGGTAAAGCTCGGTACATTACGACCCTGGACCTAACCAAAGGGTACTGGCAAATTCCTCTGACCCCCAGAGCCAAAGAAAAGACAGCCTTTGCAACCCCTGACGGTTTGTTTCAATACACTGTTATGCCATTCGGCTTACACGGGCCCCAGCCACCTTTCAACGGCTAATGGACAAGGTCCTGAAACCGCACTGCCGCATGACGCCGCAGCCTATCTAGATGATGTGGGGATCTACAGCCCAGATTGGGAATCCCACTTACCCGGTACAGGCAGTATTAGATTCCCTTAGAAAGGCAGGGCTCACAGCGAACCCTGCCAAGTGTTACGTGGGGTTAGGAGGAAACAGAGTATCTGGGATACACCGTGGGAAGAGGGTTAATCAAACCCCAACGTAAGAAGGTGGAGGCAATCAGAGAATGGCCAAAACCAGTGAATAAGAAGCAGGTTCGAGCCTTCCTAGGGTTGACCGGTTACTACCGGAAGTTCATCCCAAATTATGCCACAGTGGCCGCCCCACTCACCGACATGACTAGAGCCAGAGGGCCAAACATGGTCCAATGGGATGAAGTGGCCACCAAAGCATTTAAAACATTACAGGAGGCTCTCTGCTGTAATCCAGTGTTGGTGGTACCAGACTTTGATAGAGAGTTCGTGGTTCAGACGGATGCTTCAGAGGTCGGCTTAGGAGCAGTGTTATCCCAAGAGGTAGAAGGGGTGGAACACCCCATCCTGTTTTTAAGTAGGAAGCTGGAACCACGGGAGACCAACTACTCAGTCGTTGAGAAAGAGGCTCTGGCAGTAAAGTGGGCTTTAGAAAGCCTGAAATACTACCTGCTAGGGCGCCACTTCACCCTCATCAGTGACCATGCCCCACTCACCTGGATGCATAGGGCTAAAGAGAAGAATGCTCGGGTGATGCGGTGGTTTTTGAGTCTCCAACCATTCCACTTTGACTTAAAACACAGAGCAGGGAAGGACATGGGAAATGTGGATGGGTTATCCCGCATGCACGCATATTTTGTTATGTAGCCCGACCTAGGGGGTCGGATCTAGGGGGGGAGATGTGTGGCAAAGAAGGGGGTCGAGTTATAAATGGCAGATATGTGAGAGCAGAACTAATAAATGGGCTCTGCCCTATCACTAAAATGGCAACCCTGATCAGAACTACAGATCACATAATGGCCGATCGCCAAAACTACAATTCCCAGAAGCAAGGGGAACCCTCAGAAGGTGGGGCCAACCCACATATAAAAGGTCAAGACAAACCAGGAAGAGAGAGAGAGTGCTGGAAGGATCTATGAAGCTTAGAGGTAGAAACAAGATATTGGCTGGATTTACCGTGTATGAACTGGACTGTTTTGGACTTACCTGTTGGCGTTTGGACCTGGACCGACTGAGAACCTGATTAGTGTACCGAACCCTGCTATCCTTGACCTGGGTGCACCAGAACGGAGAAACAAGCACACAGGTACTGTCCTATTCTAAATAACTCTCAGTTTGGTGTGACTTTGGTGACTGTTTCCCACTTAAATTGTTACAAACGCTCCTAACCTTGAAGAGGTTTGTCACAATATATATATATTTGTTTTTTTGTTGGAACTCAATCGGGGTCTCAACTTACTGGTGAAAGTTGGAATAATAGAATACACAGTGTGAAATTTAGAATTTTGGATCAACAGTCACTCAATTAGCACGTCAGCAATTTTTCTAACGATTGGTATGTTAGTCTAGCTGCCAGCTATCTAAACTTGTAGTAAGCATGGTCCAATTACCAACCGGGCTGGGGCCCATTGATCATCAGTTATCATATAAAAAACTGCAAACATTTGCCTGCACCATATGGCAAAATGTGTAGAATTGCCGGAATTAGCTTCAAAACTGCAAATGTTTTTCTCCGCCCTATGGCAAAATGAGTTGAATTGCAGGAAATTAACCTTAAATGTAAATATCAGCCATCGCTGTCATGAGGGGGGCCGCTAAAATGTTTTCTCACAAGAGGATGGGGTTGGGGGGGTACACAGACCCATGAGCCACTGGGGCCCCTCATGATGAGTTCTGTTTTTTTTGTAGCCCCCAGCCCCATCAAAGTTACCCATCCATGTCGTAAACCTAAACCCACCATAGGAGTTGCAGGTGATATGTGTCTCTGAGTAGGACTTCCACAGAATCCGGTCACACCATGATGGCACATTGACACGCACCTGTAGACACAGAATAGAAGAATGGCTATATTAATTGTGTTTGTGTGTGTTCGATGTGGACACATTGAACATAGAATTGATTTCGAATGTTTTTATTATATAATGTAGGGGACACTGCATTCCAATCATACCAGCCATTTCACTCTGTGAGGTAGTTTTAGTAGTCATGATGACAGCTGCCATCAAAGCACCCACCCCCTGAGACCCCAATAGAGACTGATTGGGTTACACATACAGTACATCCAGTAGTGAGCTATACTTCTTTCTGTAGAATGTTTAAGGGGGCAGGTTACTAGTTGCAAAAGCGAAGGTTCCCAACCTAGCATTATGCAATTCCCTTATTTGCTGACTGCTTTCACAAGGCTCACAAATGATGCTTTGTGTGGATTATTCATCACTTACTGATTGAATGTAATTCAGACAACACGCTGATTTGGACACTACGTAGCTTTGAGAGGTTGTGTCAGATAGTGTCACAAGGAGATGGACTCACGCCAGAGGTCTTGTACTTCTGCCACAGGTAACTGTCCCTGGACCCCCCTCTCGTACCGATAGGTGGGCGGAAACGCAATCTTCTCTTCCTCTTAACCAGGACAAAGTGAGAGAAATGGAGAGAGAAGGGGTAGAATCAGAGACAAAAGCAATGAAGAGGAGAAATTATTGACAAGAATAAATAACACAGGTATTTTCACCCGCACAGGAACATACAGTTTGACATGACGTCAGTAGGATGCTACTCACTGAAATTGAGGAAGGCCTTCCTCTTGTGTCGTTCTTGCGTCAGCTGGTCAGCACACATGAGCTCATCAAACTCCCGCTTGGAAACATGTTTCAGAATGTCCTGTAAAGCAATGGCGATTCAGTATGAGAGAATTCAAGTTACGGCTCTGGGTCTATGGAGATTCTTGTTTTTGGGTTACACTACATTTGATCTATTTTGCTGGGGAACAGAGAGCAGAGCGGAGCGGAGAGGAGACAGGGTTTGTCTGACCTGTACGTCCAGATCTAGTCTGTAGTTAAGGTCTCCACACCAGAAGAGATGTGTGAAGCGCAGGCTGACATCAAAGGCACTGAGCTGCCGGTCACCCAGGGACAACAGCCTGAGGATGTCCGCACAGTTCTGGTTCCTCCTGACAGGACCACAAGCACAGGGAGGGACAACATCAACTCACACACATAGACATGCTGCGTACATACATCGGAAACATATACACTCTACAGCCCTGGCATGTCCTTTAATAGAAAGGACACAGTGTACATGGGGTGGCAGGTAGCCTAGTGGTTAGAGCGTTGGACTAGTATCCGAAAGGTTGCTAGATCGAATCCCTGAGCTGACAAGGTAAAAATCTGTCATTATGCTGCTGAACAAGGCAGTTAACCCACTGTTCCTAGGCCATCAATGAAAATAAGAATTTGTTCTTAACTGACTTGCCTAGTTACAGTTTTTCTCATTTGCTAAGACACACTAAATGAAACAGATCCGCTTGATCTTCATCACATTTTTAGCACAGCAGAAGTCTTCTCTTGCAAATGTTTTAACACTTTTTCATTTGTTTCACACATTTTTCACACCCTTTGTCAAAACAGTTACATCTGATCTCATTGAAAGACCCCGAACTCTATTGGATTCACTGTGTTGAACAAAAGGAAAACATCTATTCACAGCTGATAGAAAGTACCTGCATAATTATAAATCTCTATGCACCTGTGTGAAACTCATTTGCACAACTCTTCAATCAGCAATCAGTCCTCATCCATCTATAAAAGATGCCACCTCTGTGTTGCTATTTGCAAGCATGGATCAAAGAGGCCATAGGCACGGAAGGAGACCAAGAGGCCATGGCAGAGGGGCCCGAGGAAGAGGAGTTTGTATGCGTGGTGGAGGCGCTGCAGCAGCAAGATGACGAAATCGAGCTCAAGTTTCAAATGAAATTCGGGCAACAATTATTGACCATGTCATAAATCATGGCTTGTCCTTCAGAGAGGCTGGACAAAGGGTCCAGCCCATTCTGAGTCGGAGCACTGTGGTATCTATTGTCAGGCTTTTTCGGAATGAGAACAGGTAATTCACAGTGTTACTGTAATGTATACCACTGTGTATTTCAGCTTGACTGTATTGCCCTGTTAGCAGAACAAACTGTGTCTACAGTAATGCAGATGTTTTATCAATCCCATTTATGTGACTGTCATACAGTAATGTCAATTTTGACATGCGTTTTGCTTTTACTTTATAGAATCCACACATTACCACACACTGGTGGCAGAGGAAAGATATTTAGTATTGAACAGGAGTCTGCCATTGTAGATATGGTAGTGGCAAACAATGCAATCAGACTGCGTGACATCCAGGCAGCAGTAATTGCAGATCAGGGAGCATTTAGAAATATAAACAGTGTGAGTTTGGCAACTATAGATCGAGTCCTTAAACGAAACCATGTCAGAATGAAGCAGCTGTACAGAGTTCCATTTCAAAGAAACTCGGACATCGTAAAGGAGGCACGATTCCAGTATGTGCAGGTACAGATTTTTTATTGTAATACCTTGTTTACCATAGTTACATGCGACTGGAATAATTTGCTTTATGAATTTGCTCTTTTTCTTAGAGAATAATGGAGCTTGAAGCTGAAGGGGCACATCACAAATTCATTTTTGTGGATGAAGCCGGCTTCAACCTCTGTAAAGTGAGGAGACGCGGGAGGAACATCATTGGTCAGAGGGCCACTGTCACAGTGCCAGGTCAGAGGGGTGCCAATATCACCATGTGTGCTGCCATCTCCAATGATGGGGTCCTTTGCCACATACCAACTATTGGCCCATACAATACAGAACGCCTCATCACATTTCTTTATGCATTGAAAGAAATACTGATTCCACCCGAAGAGAGAGGGCTGTTAAGGCCTGGCATGACTCTGTATGTCATAATTTGGGACAATGTGGCTTTCCACCACTCTCGCCTTGTGAATGAATGGTTTGCAGCACAGCCTCGTATTATGATGCAATTCCTCCCTGCATACTCGCCTTTTCTGAACCCAATCGAGGAGTTCTTCTCTGCTTGGAGGTGGAAGGTGCATGATCACCGGCCATATGAGCAGATGCCCCTCCTGGAGGCAATGAATGCTGGTTGCCTGGCAATAGGTGCAGAGGACTGCCAGGGATGGATACACCATGCAAGGAGATATTTCCCTCGGTGCATTGCAAGGGAAAACATTCAATGCGATGTTGATGAGAACCTGTGGCATAATCGTCAAGAACGAATGGACTAAATGTGAAAGATAAAATATATATATATATTTTTTGAAAGGTATTTCCACCCATAAGTTTCCTTTGGTAGCTTTTTTTTCCGGTATCCATTTGAGTTTGTAAAGTATCATATTTCATATTGATGGCTGTATTTTGTTGTCCATTGTGTAATGATTGATTGAAAGAATAAATTAATTTGACCACAAGTTGTGGTGTTTGATGGAAATATTTGCTTATGTTACATGTTTTTAATGTTTTGTGAGTGTTAGAGCATTTTGCTAACTAAAATGAGTCCTTTTGGCCGTTGAGCTTCAGTTTTATCCTGTGTGTTAACTGTTTTGAAAATGTGATGTCAGAGTGGGCAAATGTGTTTAAGCAATCGAGAAAAAATGTAAATAAAACTTTATTCTGATGATAGTTGTGTTGAACATTACCCTAATGTTTTATCCATCAACTAACACCCAAATGATATACCAAACAGCTGAATATTGGAAATAGGTGTGTATACAGTTGTGTATACCACAGGAGGTTGGTGGCACCTTAATTGGGGAGGACGGACTCGTAATGGCTGGAGCGGAATTAGTGGAATGGCATCAAATGCATCAAACACATAATTTGATGCCATTCGCTCCGTTCTGGCCATTATTATGAGCCGTCCTCCCCTCAGCAGCCTCCACTGGTGTATACAATATGTACATACCTGACTACTTTCTCACTGCCAGAGGTCAGATGGCAGTTAACAAATCCAAAAGAAGTACTGTTGAAGAGTAAGGAAACCCCAACAGCACCTTTATTTCCTGGAAACAAACAGACATTTACAGGTTAACCTCAGTTAATAAAACACAACATCTCATTCCTCTTAATCACGCTTTGACGTCATAGATCAGGGCTGTCAAACTCATTCTATGGAGGGCCGAGTGTCTGCAGGTTTTGTTTTTTGCTTACAATTAAGACCTAGACAACCATCTGAGGGGAGTTATTTACTAATTAGTGACTTTAATTCATCAATCAAGTACAAGGGAGGAGCAAAAACCTGCAGGCCCTCAGTGGAATGAGTTTGACACGTGTCTTTGGCTGTAGGCTATGCCAAAGGTACAGTATGTGTCCGTGGAGGTTGCTGATGGGAGGACGGCTCATAATAATGCCTGGAATAGAGTCAATGGAATGGTATCAAACATGTGGTTTCCTGGATATTCTATTGACTCCATTCCATCCATTACAATGACCCGTCCTCCCCTCCGCAGTCTCCACTGGTATGTATACTATGCATTATTTTCTGAGAGGAGGAGGAGGGTGTGGTGTTATGGGTAGCCAACCCATAGATGACCCAAGTAGGGGCATGGCATCATACCCAGTGTGTTCCCCAGGCCAGTCTTCACACTGGCTGTGTTTACATGGCTGATGCGACTCTCGTGCTCTGGCTTCACAAACACTGCCAGCCTCATGCTCCACAGGGACTGTACTGCCACCTGCAGGACACATAACCACAGTACACTATAACAGAGCAATCAAGACATAGGCCTACAGAACTGCTGTTTGAAAAAGCTAAAGTAATGATAACATACATGTCTTGATTTTTCATGGAAGTATCGTAATTATAGACATAAGCAATCGTTTTTAGACATTTTATTGCTAGGCTAACTCCAGTAAGTATGTGGTAAATGAATGAGCAATAAACCTGAAGATGCTCTAGACTTCCAGTTTATACCAATGATTTATTGGTACACTAGATGACAACAGGGGAATCTGTTTTGAAGCTACCGCGCCCCCATCTTGGCACTCCTCCACCGTTGTAAAATAATATTTTGTAAGCTATACAAATGCATTGTTTTTGCCAAGTTAATTCCATTACAGACACATTAATGCATACTTTTTCATTATATTATGTGAGCTAAACATACAAATAAAAATTGTAAAATATATACAATTATTTTCCTTCAAGAATACTTTTTGAAAGTTCGAATGGTACTGTCCCCACTACAATAACAAAATACTGAAATCCATGTCATTTTGTCCTTAAAACATTGAATTGAAATACTGTAGAATTCCATTTTCCTATGGAGAACCGTCTCTTCTAGGGAGTGCCTATATGGCCGACTGGTGGTTTCAGCATCCTCTCATTGGCCAATACATAGCATCAACAATCCAGGGTTTATATACGTCATTGGTTTATACACCCTTTCCTAAAGAATCGTCCCTTTTTCAGAACTCTGTCAATTCGTAAAAATCCAAATAACTTCACAGATCTTCATTGTAAAGGGTTTTAAACACTGTTTCCCATGCTTGTTCAATGAACCATAAACAATTAATGAACATGCCCCTGTGGAACAGTCGTTAAGACACTAACAGCTTACAGACGGTAGGCAATTAAGGTCACAGTTATGAAAACTTAGGACACTAAAGAGGCCTTTCTACTGACTCTGAAAAACACCAAAAGAAAGATGCCCAGGGTCCCTGCTCATCTGCGTGAACATGTCTTAGGCATGCTGGAAGGAGGCATGAGGACTGCAGATGTGGCCAGGGCAATAAATTGCAATGTCCGTGCTGTGAGATTCCTAAGACAGCGCTACAGGGAGACAGGACGGACAGCTGATCGTCCTCGCAGTGGCAGACCATGTGTAACAACACCTGCACAGGATCGGTACATCCGAACATCACACCTGCGGGACTGGTACAGGATGGCAACAACAACTGAGTTACACCAGGAACGCACAATCCCTCCATCAGTGCTCAGACTGTCCGCAATAGGCTGAGAGAGGCTGGACTGAGGGCTTGTAGGCCTGTTGTAAGGCAGGTCCTCACCAGACATCACCGGCAACAATGTTGCCTATCGGCACAAACCCACCATCGCTGGACCAGACAGAACTGGCAAAAAGTGCTCTTCACTGACGAGTCGCGGTTTTGTCTCACCAGGAGTGATAGTCGGATTCGCGTTTATCGTTGAAGGAATGAGCATTACACCGAGTCCTGTACTCTGGAGCGGGATTGATTTGGAGGTGGAGGTCATGGTCTGGGGCGGTGTGTCACAACATCATCGGACTGAGCTTGTTGTCATTGCAGGCAATCTCAACGCTGTGCGTTACAGAGGAGACATCCTCCTCCCTCATGTGGTACTCTCCTGCAGGCTCATCCTGACATGACCCTCCAGCATGACAATCCCACCAGCCATACTGCTTGTTCTGTGCGTGATTTCCTGCAAGACAGGAATGTCAGTGTTCTGCCATGGCCAGCGAAGAGCCTGGATCTCAATCCCATTGGATCGGAGGGTGAGGGCTAGGGCCATTTCCCCCAGAAATGTCCGGGAACTTGCAGGTACCTTGGTGGAAGAGTGGGGTAACATCTCACAGCAAGAACTGGGAAATCTGGTGCAGTCCACGAGGAGGAGATGCACTGTAGTACTTAATGCAGCTGGTGGCCACACAGATACTGACTGATTACTCTTGATTTTGAGCCCCCTCCCCCTCTTTTCAGGGACACATTACTCAATTTCTGTTAGTCACATATCTGTGGAACTTGTTCAGTTTGATGTCTCAGTTGTTGAATCTTGTTGTGTTCATGCAAATATTTACACATGCTAAGTTTGCTGAAAAGAAACACAGTTGACAGTGAAAGGACGTTTTTTGTTGTTGTTGAGTTTATGTACCTCTTTGTGCATATACAAGGAGCTTGTAAAGTAACTGTCACAGAGAGATAAACACCAACCATTGTTTCAGGATGAATGGGTAAAAGAAAAAGTACATCAAACAGATTTTCTATAAGGTGAGCAAGGGCATAATGACATAATGAAAACATATGACAATCAGAGAAACTGAAAGCTGGGAGAAAGGGCCAATAAGGTATAGGGACAGAAAGAAAGAGACGTAAAGATGGCGAAAGAGCGGAACATACAGTAGAGATGGAGGAAAAGAGGGACATGGAGATGGAGGAAGAGCGGAACATACAGTAGAGATGGAGGAAAAGAGGGACATGGAGATGGAGAAAGAGAAAGAGGACTGGGGACAACAGATGGAAATGAGCTGTTTGCTAAATCTGATGCAACATTTCCTTTCTCAGTGTTCTAAAACGTATGTTTCTGTTGTACGTTGTCTGTTAAATGGAGAACAATAGAGGAAAAACTGATGCTCACCTGTTTGTACTCTATATGAGTGTAGCTGTGTAGGGTAGCCTTGACATGCTCGGTCCACTCCTTCTCCCCCTGAGAGTTCTCCTGGGTACCCAGGGCGTAGATGTCATGAGGCAGCAGAGCTGTGGACTCATCCGGGGTTCGCCCCAGACCACAGCACGTCACCCAGGACTGCAGACTGCGAGGGGGAGGGGAGCCACCTGGACACACAGCCATTAAGATCATTAGTGAGGGTCCAACTCAGTATAGACCACCATCTAGTGCTTCAAATTTAAAAAAGGGTGTTTCTAATAAGACAATGGTGGCTTTCCAGTGTAATAACCCTGTAATAACCGTAGCCATACTAGGAGAAGTACGGATGTCAGACAGTAATAGTGGAAAACATATTACTCTAGGACAGTGAGGTGCTATTGATGTCTTGGGTACCCATATTCCAGCTGCCCACAAACACAGAGATGACGTCAGGTTCACTCAGATGGGAGTGTCTGGTCTTCATCAGCTGTAGCAGCTGGCAGAACGCCTCCCGTTTCTGGAGGGAAGAGAGGGTGTTCTCAGTCAATATCTAAACTACAATGGAATCCAATGGGTAGCAACGCACACAGATGAATGTAGACCTGTATGTACCCTTGCACTCTCAAACATGAGCTCTCGTGGGGTGTTGTGATGACTGTCCACTACCATGCGCAGCTTGGCTGGACTGCTCTGGAACTTGACTAGCTGCAGAACTGACACGTGCGCACGCAAGGAAAAAGAGGGGAATCGTTAGGATCATTGAACGCTTCTTGATCAAACTCGGTCAAGTAATGTCAGATGTTGATGTTATTCTCTTACTCCGGTCGTGTGAGACTGTCTCCGCTCCGAATGACCCGGCCTTCCTGTCAAACAGCAGCACCCCTGTGTCCAAGTCGACTGACACTGTCTGTCTGCCGTAGCGCACCATCTTAATCTAGACACACACACACAAAGATGATGCAAGATATACAATACTGTACCACAAAAAATATACAAATATGATTAAACAGCTGGTATGCCCCCCTAAAAGTATGAAGTGCCCTTTGTCTCTCTCTGTCACCTGAAAAGAGTGGACAGGTATGGGCTTGGCATTGTTCTTGGCTACAGGGACTAGTGCTGGAGCAGGGACTGGGGCTGGAGCAGAGACTGGAGCAGGGACTGGAGCTGAGACAGGGGCGGGCTCACGGGGAGGGGCAGGCTGCACAGCCAGGTTGTGATTGGTCATAGCATCTTGAAGAGCTTTCAGCACCTGCACAGTAAGAGCATAGAGAGCTTTAGACTGTATAGTAAATTAATATCAGGCTGATTTGCATTGGGGGGTAGTGTGTGAGTGTATGTATGTGGGTACATACCCTCTTCTCCAGGGAGGACAGCAGGCTGACCAGGGCAGAGATCTTACACAGCAGGCTGTCCAACTCCATGTCTGGACCTCTACCCATATTCTAAAAGGAGGGACAGTAATATACTGTATTAAGTAGCTGTGTGCTATGTGCAATACAGATATAAATATATAATTGTACCCCATGAATGGAACATATTTAGAGATGTTTTATTTTCTACTTTTTTAACAGTGATTTTTCTCAATTAGTGCACTAGAGGGCGTAGCAGATCAGATTTCTATTCATTTTCTGTCTTCTTAGTTTGTGGGTCCGTTGTGGACCAATTGGTAGTTGGGTAGGACATACAGGGTAGGACAGACCGGGTAGAGGCCTTCCGAGTGGCGCAGTATTAGCTGTGCCACCAGAGATTCTAGGTTCGAGTCCAGGCTCTGTCGCAGCCGGCCGCAACCTGGAGACCCATGGGGCGGCGCACAATTGGCCCAGTGTCGTCCGGGTTAGGGGAGGGATTGGCCGGCAGGGATGTCCTTATCCCATCGCGCACCAGCGACTCCTGTGGCGGGCCGGGTTAAGTGGGCATTGTGTCAAGAAGCAGTGCGGCTTGGCTGGGTTGTGTTTCGGGGAGGATGCACGGCTCTCGACCTTCGCCTCTCCCGAGTCCGTACGGGAGTTGCAGCGATGAGTCAAGACTGTAACTACCAATTGGATGCCACAAAATTGGGGAGAAAACAGGGTAAAGAAAAGGACAGATCGGGTAGGACAGACAAGGTACTTAACAGATGGGATGTACCTGTGACTTGGCAGAGGTTAAAGGGCAGGTGGGATGGTCAAACACTTTGGCCAGCGTCTCCAAACTGGACATGGTCAGGTCAATCTCACTGTGGATAAGACAATCAGTTTCATTTTCTCCCTGTGATAACCAACAAATCCTTCACCTCTACAAACACTAAATGACATACAACACTTGAACTGTAATAGCAGTAGCAAAATGCTGAAACCCACCTGTTGAGTCCCTGGCATGCGGTGCCCAGGGTGTGGTGTAGATGGCGTAGGCCTTTTGCTCCTCTACGTAGACCCTCCACATCCAGAGGCAGCTCACTGCACAGATACTCACTGAGCAGCCCAACCACCTCACCTGCCATGCTGTGAAACCACAGTAAAAAATCTACATTTCATGTGGTTTATCCATCATTTTACTAGAAAGAGTAGATAACGGAATGGAATGTTTGTGTAAAAAAAAAACATTCAACACACTCTGTTGAAAAGAAACAAAGTTGATTGTGAGTGTTCGCAAGCGTAAGCCTTGTTGAAAGCAGCACTCAGGCAAGCTGAAGAGGAAGGGAAAGGGGATACCTAGATGCCACAGGGTAGTACTACAGTGCTAAAGTACCCTAAATAGCCCCAGACCAATACTGCACATTTTTCCCTATTTATGTGTGGAACTGGAAGTATATCTGCATTCTCCTGATGTGTGATTGGTGTTACGGGGGGGGGTGTACCTGGGTGTGTTGAGCTCCTGCAGCCTGTGGAGGAAGAGGAGGTGGGGGGGCGGGGTGACTGGGGGTCCTGCTGGGGGAGCTGTACTGACCGAGACTGGGGCTGGGCTGGGACTCCACACCAGCCCTGGGTTCTCATCATCACCTGAGCTCTCCTCACCAGGCTCTGTGTCCCTCCCCACAGGGTACAGCAGGGGGGTGACCAGACCCTTATGAGGGTGCTGGTACCCCAACACCAGGTCCCCCAGCGTACGGAAACAGTTCACCTGCACCCCCTGAGACTTCTGTGGGGAAACACACATACAGCATAGACATAATTATAATTTAAACAGACATTCACAGACGTATAGCGATTTGCTCAAACATATAAGAATGAACATACAGCCGGCTGTGGTTGTACATACATGGGCTGTGCTTGTACATACATGGGCCGTGGTTGTACATACATGGGCTGTGGTTGTAGGTTGTACATACATGGGCTGTGGTTGTACATACACGGGCTGTGGTTACCCAGAAAGGTCAAAAATACCATAAACACATGATTATATATACAGAACCTACACAACACAGGTGATCTTCCTGAGAGTTTCCTTTATGTACAGGATAGATGAACAAATTCCCTGAACTGGTGCCACAATGAGTGGCAAACCGTCCATCAAGATAACGGTTTCTCTAAAGTTCCTAAAGCTTGGAAGACCGTACAAATGTCTCAAATCCATATGAACCTGTTCAGGATACGCATGTGTTGATCGAACAGTGTCCGCCAAAACAAAATGGACCTGGATATACTCAGGAGGATCCCTTGGAGTAGAGGTGCGGTCTCTTAGGCCCTGGAGGTGCCAAACAGAAGCCACAACCACTCACCTCTGTTTGCATAGCCAGAACAAGAACCACATCAAACACTCACTGCCAAGCAGGCTGCAGAAACCACTGCTATCCCCACAGTACAGGAGATGATGTCACAACCAACCCCCCAAATTCTGGTCACTGGCAAGGTTGGCTGCCATGAGTCACAGTGTTCCAGCAGTTTACTATCCGACCTCTGTGTTCTGAGCCAGTCTACCGTACACACGCACAAACGCTGCTCGCTTTAAACAACACTCCAACAGCCAGCTGCCTCAGACACATACAGTAAATATGGAGGGGGAAAACACACATTCAACAGCCATAGACAAACACATTAAGTGCCAGTCACACACACACACACACCGCAGGCATAGACATATTAGATGCCATGGACACACTCTCAGACACACACACACCGCGTGCATAGACATATTAGATGCCATGGACACACTCTCAGACACAGAACCCAAAGGGCACACACAGCAACACTGCAAACTAAAAGCCCCTTTCCTGTACGTCTTATTTTAGAAACATTTGTTTTCATTGTGTGGTTTGAAAAACCATTTTTGGCAGACATTACCTGCCCCAGTTGCCAGGGACTCTTCTAATGGTTGAAGCATTTTTTCGAGGAGCTCTTGAAAAGTGATTACAAAGAAAATACAGACTAAACGACTCAGGGAGACAGAAACGGCCTGTCTTTTTGCTCAAAATATCCCTTCTATAAAATAACCCCCTCAGAAAAACAAGAAAGCAACCACACAATCCCTCTGTGGTAATGATTTTTTTTTTATAGCAAAGCCAGTGAGACAATCTGCTTATTGGGGACTTTACTGACTTCAGTGGAAAACAAGCAAAGCAGCGATACAGTAAATGGAGCACAGCCCTCATCTGAAAATACCATTTACATGGTGTTTTCAAATCAAAGACCCATTAAATTACCTTCTCTATGAGACAATTGTTATTGAGCTGTTGTTTTTGCACCAGATATGGTAAAGGAATGCACAGGCTGGTTTGCGGGCTGCCTCAGATTTTTTTGTTACTGTGTTTTTTTTCTGAGTCCTGATAATTAGGACCAGGAGCTGCGGCTCTTGAAAGGAGTCGTCCCCTATAGTCACTATCTAAAATACAGCCATACAACCGCCACACACAAACTAATCCGAACCATCCCTATCCCCCGCCCAACTAACCCTCAACACACACATCCTTGTCCACGACACATACACACACAAAGCACAAACAGACCCATCCTCCTTAGAGCACTGGTCAATGAGTGGGTAGGTCAGGAATCTGTGAGACACACACAGACACACAATTTCTCCTCTGTGCAGCTGTCATTCTCCAAGCATGCAGCCACATGGCAGAGATGCCAATCAAAGAAAAAGGCCTAAGGCAGAATGAGCCTTGTATATGAAAACAAGACACTGTTTCCCTTACAACAGACAATAACACAACTCTTTTGTAACGATAACAACTACAGTATTGTACTGTTGATTCTTTCTCAAACGTGGTTGCTACAAGAGGATAATATCATGCATGCACATGTAGGATACAGTACATGCTACAATATTAGCCTAGTTACTGTCCGGATTAGGTCATGTGTGTATGTGAGGGGGGTTTGGAAAGTTGAACTGATGATGGTCACTCACCTGTACAGCCAACAGGCCGTCTGCATCAGGAAGAATACGATAAGTGTGAACGTGCCGTTGGAACCTGAAAAGGGGAAAATAACATTTACAAATGTACTATATACCCCAAGACAGCACTACTCATAACTATACCACTGTCATGGGCCAGAAATAAACATTCAAAGGCAAAACACGCTTTAAAGTAACAATAAAATAAGGACGAGCAGATGTGCTGCCCTTGTTAAAGATGAACAAGACGCTAATTTGTTGATGGTGTGACTCAGTTAGATGGTTATTTTAGCAACTTCATGGTCCACTGCACAGCGTGGGACTACATGACTACTACCGGGCAATTCCATGCTAACGGAACTGCGCTGAGATGCCAGAAAATTTTTTATGCCAAACAAAAACCTTTGATTTCAAAGTTTAACAAACCATACAACTCTCTGCACAATGACTACTTTTAACAATTTACACAGAACAGTTTACAGAAACACATTTACTGGAAGAACTGTGCATATGCAAAGTTTAGTCAAATAATTTAGGCAAATCTCCCTCCATTTTTCATGTGACCATGTTTTTCAAAAGATCTGTTAAATATCTCCTCAAGATTAAGATTAAAAGATGTCTACCGAAAGAACAGGAAGTTAGCTATGACATGACACATTGACTCTGAAAAAATCTATTTTGTTTATTGAGCCACATTAAGTAAAGTGGATTTACACCCGGTAACGGAATTGCGGTAACAGAATTTCTTCATGGGTCCCTGATCTGTACTACACAGAAATGCATAATTATGGATATACATGTCATTCTCTTCATGGCGATGTATCCTAAATAGGTACACAAAGGTATATATATGCAAAATCCTCCTTTGCATATTTGGTTATTATTCTACACACTGGCTATTATTTGAATGAGCTCCTCCACTAAGCAAGACAACATTTGGTTGGTCTGGACAGGACCAAATCTGAACCAATCATAGACATCTACAGTTGAAGTCGGAAGTTCGCATACACCTTAGCCAACTACATTTAAACTCCGTTTTTCACAATTCCTGACATTTAATTCCAGTAAAAATTCCCTATCTTAGGTCAGTTAGGATCATCACTTTATTTTAAGAATGTGAAATGTCAGAATAATAGTAGAGAGAATGATTTATTTCAGCTTAAATTTCTTTAATCACATTCCCAGTGGGTCAGAAGTTTGCATACACTCAATTAGTATTTGGTAGTGTTGCCTTAAAATTGTTTAACTTGGGTCAAACGTTTCGGGTAGCCTTCCACAAGATTCTCACAATAAGTTGGGCAAATTTTGTCCCATTCCTCCTGACAGAGCTGGTATAAATGAATCAGGTTTGTAGGCCTCCTTGCTCGCACATTCTTTTTCAGTTCTGCCCACAAATTTTCTTTAGGATTGAGGTCAGGGCTTTGTGATGGCCACTCCAATACCTTGACTTTGTTGTCCTTAAGTCATTTTGCCACAACTTTGGAAGCATGCTTGGAGTCATTGTTCATTTGGAAGACCCGTTTGCGACCAAGCTTTAACTTCCTGACTGATATCTTGAGATGTTGCTTCAATATATACACATAATTTTCTTTCCTCATGATGCATCTATTTTGTGAAGTGCGCCAGTCCCTCCTGCAGCAAAGCACCCCCACAACACGATGCCGCCACCCCCGTGCTTCACGGTTGGGATGGTGTTCTTCGACTTGCAAGCCTCCCCCCTTTTCCTCCAAACATAACGATGGTCATTATGGCCAAACAGTTCTATTTTTGTTTCATCAGACCAGAGGACATTTCTCCAAAAAGTTAGATATTTGTCCCCATGTGCAGTTGCAAACCGTAGTCTGGCTTTTTTTATGGAGTTTTGGAGCAGTGGCTTCTTCCTTGCTGTCGATATAGGACTAGTTTTACTGTGGATATAGATACTTTGTACCTGTTTCCTCCAGCATATTCACAAGGTCCTTTGCTGTTGGTCTGGGATTGATTTGCACTTTTAGGCGTTTGGAAATTGCTCCCAAGGATGAACCAGACTTGTGGAGGTCTACAATTTTTTTCTGAGGTCTTGGCTGATTTCTTTTGATTTTCCCATGATATCAAGCAAAAAGGCACAGAGTTTTAAGGTAGGCCTTGAAATACATCCACTGGTACACCTCCTATTGACACAAATGATGTCAATTAGCCTACCAGGAGCTTCTAAAGCCATGACATAATTTCCTGGAATTTTCCAAGCTGTTTAAAGGCACAGTCTACTTAGTGTATGCAAACTTCTGACCCACTGGAATTGTGATACAGTGAATTATAAGTGAAATAATCTGTCTGTAAACAATTGTTGGAAAATTACTTGTGTCATGCACAAAGTAGATGTCCTAATCGACTTGCCAAAACTATAGTTTCTTAACAAGAATTTTGTGGAGTGGTTGAAAAATTAGTTTTAATGACTCCAACCTAAGTGTATGTAAACCTCCGACTTCAACTGTATGTTTCACAAGTTTTGACATCAAAGTACAGCACAGTAGAGCTCAGTAGACTACAGTATAGTACAGTATAGTGTACTCAACTCGTGTGCTCTACTGTACTGTACTGAACTCTACTCCAATGTACTGCACTGTACTGAGCTATATTCTACTCAGCTTTTTTTAAACTTTACTGTACCGTGCTCTACCAATTTCCAATAATTTTTCAACGTCCATGAACATCTGGTGTTGGTCGTGTCAGTGGGTAAGGATGCTGGTTACAGTAAGTGGAAAGAGAGGGGGCTCATGGGTAGGTGTTGGCAGGCAGATGCACAGATAGGAGTCAACCTGTGCCTAGTCCCACTCGCCAAGTGCCGTTTTGGGTGGTGGTATAGATATTTTTTTGTATAAAGTTTTGTTGTTGTTGTTCTGAACCCATTGCCAGCAAATTCGTCATGACGTTTTCAAGTTCACTACCTAAGGGACAGATCAAAATTTACTGTATAACAATAATTGTAGCGGGCCTGTGTTTATAAACATGTATATCTACTTCGCTTTTGTGGCACAAAAATAAACTCAGCAAAAAAAGAAATGTCCTCTCACTGTCAACTGCGTTTAATTTCAGCAAACTGAACATGTGTAAATATTTGTATGAACATAACAAGATTCAACAACTAAGACATAAACTGAACAAGTTCCACAGACATGTGACTAACAGAAATTGAGTAATGTGTCCCTGAACAAAGGGGGTCAAAATCAAAAGTAACAATCAGTATCTGGTGTGGCCACTAGCTGCATTAAGTACTGCAGTGCATCTCCTCCTCATGGACCGCACCAGATTTGCCAGTTCTTGCTGTGAGATGTTACCCCACTCTTCCACCAAGTCACCAGCAAGATCCCAGACATTTCTGGGGGGAATGGACCTAGCCCTCACCCTCCGATCCAACAGGTTCCAGACATCCTCAATGGGATTGAGATCCGGGCTCTTCGCTGGCCATGGAAAAACACTGACATTCTTGTCTTGCAGGAAATCATGCACAGAACGAGCAGTATGGCTGGTGGCATCGTCATGCTGGAGGGTCATGTCAGGAGCCTGCAGGAAGGGTACCACATGAGGGAGGAGGATGTCTTCCCTGTAATGCACAGCGTTGAGATTGCCTGCAATGACAACAAGCTCTGTCCGATGATGCTGTGACACACCGCCCCAGACCATGACGGACCCTCCACCTCCAAATCAATCCCAGCCCTGAGTACAGGCCTCGGTGTAATGCTCATTCCTTCGACAATAGACGTGTATCCGACCATCACTCCTGGTGAGCCAAAACCGCGACTCGTCAGTGAAGAGCACTTTTTGCCAGTCCTGTCTGGTCCAGCGACGGTGGGTTTAGGCTCATAGGCAACGCGTTGTTGCCGGTGATGTCTGGTGAGGACCTGCCTTACAACAGGCCTACAAGCCCTCAGTCCAGCCTCTCTCAGCCTATTGCGGACAGTCTGAGCACTGATGGAGGGATTGTGCGTTCCTGGTGTAACACGAGTAGTTGTTGTTGCCATCCTGTACCTGTCCCGCAGGTGTGATGTTCGGATGTACCAATCCTGTGCAGGTGTTGTTACACGTGGTCTGCCACTGCGAGGACGATCAGCTGTCCGGCCTGTCTCCCTGTAGCGCTGTCTTAGGCATCTCACAGTACGGACTATGCAATTTATTGCCCTGGCCACATCTGCAGTCCTCATGCCTCCTTCAGCATGCCTAAGGCACGTTCACACAGATGAGCAGGGACCCTGGGCATCTTTCTTTTGGTGTTTTTCAGAGTCAGTAGAAAGGCCTCTTTAGTGTCCTAAGTTTTCATAATTGTGACCTTAATTGCCTACCGTCTGTAAGCTGTTACTGTCTTAACGACCGATCCACAGGTGCATGTTCATTAATTGTTCATGGTTCATTGAACAAGCATGGGGAAACAGTGTTTAAACGCTTTACAATGAAGATCTGTGAAGTTATTTGGATTTTTACGAATTACCTTTGAAAGACAGGGTCCTGAAAAAGGGACGTTTCTTTTTTTGCTGAGTTTACATATACAAAAATACATATACACCATTTTTTCCTTAATTGTTTTAAGTGACTGGGATTGCACAATAAAGTCAGGGACTTATTTCCATTGTGGTCCCTACAATATAAGGACAGAATGCACTTCTAATTTACACATCTCCATCTGGCTTTGGGTGGTCATCTTATTTTTTAACATAGCTACATCTACGGGCTTTTATGTTTTTCTGTCGTGCATAATATGCAGTAACCTATATCATAGGCTATGTATTGGATAACAGCACAATCATTTGGGCTTTTTTGGGCTCGGGGTCATAAAATATCTTTAATGTAGGGCTCATAAAATATATTTAATGTAGGGCTCATAAAATATCTTTAATGTAGGGCTCATAAAATGTTTTTAATATATGGCTCATCAGGCTCAGCTAGCATCAGACTTGAATTTTCATGCCGATCAAAGCCCTAATCAAATCCAGACATATCAATATGCTCTATGTGCTTGAGAATGACACTGCCGGTTTGGGCAGGAAATATCGCGTTGGGAAAAAAGGGATTATTCTCAGGATGGAACATTTGTAAAATACAGGTAAAATATTAAACCCTAGTATGTAGCTTATTCTTTAGATGTTTGGGGTTGCTGATGAACCATGATGTGCAGGCATGATCAATGTGACACTGGACTAGGACACTTGCCAGAATCTTTATGGTGTCTATAGGTTTCCATCCAATTGGCAACAGATTGTCATGCGAATATTCTCAAAATCTGCATAAAAACAACGTATACATTTCAGGGGTTCCTTTAGGAAAATTTGGCACCAGACAACGTGACCGGGAAGATTTTAATTTACCAGACATTTGAGAAATTTACCGGACATCCATATGCATTCAGATCCGACTTGGCGCAGCCAGCGCCGTCAATAAACAAGGTATTTTGGCCAAATGAGCAGTGGTGTAAAGTACTGAAGTAAAAATAAAGTACTGAAGTCATTTTGGGGGGTATCTGTACATTACTGTTTATATTTTTGACTACTTTGACTTTTACTCCACTACATTCCTAAAGAAAATAATGTACTTTTTACTCCATATATTTTCCGTGATACCCAAAAGTACGCGTTACATTATGAACAGGACAGGAAAATGGTCAAATTCTCACACTTATAAAGAGAACATCCCTGGTCATCCCTACTGCCTCCGATCTGGCGGATTCACTAAACACACATGCCTCGTTTGTAAATTATGTCTGAGTGTTGGAGTGTTCACTTGACTATCCATAAATACATTTTAAAAAGAAAATTGCGCCATTTGTATTGCCTAATAGAAGTAATTTGAAATGATTTATACTTTTACTTTTGATACTTAACTATATTTTTGCAATTACATCTACTTTTGACACTTGAGTATATTTAAAACAGAGTACTTTTAGACTTTTACTCAAGTAGTATTTGACTGGGTGACTTTCACTTTTACATTTTCTATTAATATATCTTTACTTTTACTCAAGCATGACAATTGGGTACTTTTTCCACCACTGCAAATTAGCCACATTTACGTGTCCTTAAAAACAGCCTATAACAAATTCCCCAAACACTATTCCTTGTGTTTCGAAGTGTGTAGCGTGTGCAAAATTTTAAGCAAATTTGTTTATTGTTTTTTAGGCTACTTTCATAAAACAATAATTGTCCACCTCACGGTTCAGCTGTCGGCAATTTGAGCTCTAAATGCATCAGGGCATTGCATGCATAGGCCTACAGGCTAAGGCGTCCACTGTATGATTTGTATTTGTATTTATTATGGATCCCATTTAGTTGCTGCCAAGACTCCAGCTACTCTGGACCCCAGTCCAGCAAAATTAAGTCAGTGATACCATTTTTAAAACATTGCAATACATTCACAACACATTTCACAACACATTAAGTGTGTGCCCTCAGGCCCCTACACTACTACCACCTATCTACAACAGAAATTCCATGTGTATGTGTGTGTATAGTGCGTATGTTATCGTGTGTGTGTATGCATGTGTCTGTGCCTATGTTTGTGTTGCTTCACAGTCCCTGTTGTTCCATAAGGTGTTTTTTTTATCTGTTTTTGAAATCTTATTTTACTGCTTGCATGTAGTCATGGCTCTATGTAGTATTGTGTGCCTCCCATAGTCTGTTCTGGACTTGGGGACTGTGAAGAGACCTCTGGTGGCATGTCTTGTAGGGTATACATTGGTGTCCAAGCTGTGTGCCAGTAGTTCAAACAGACAGCTCGGGGCATTTAATATGTCAATACCTCTCACAAATACACTTTGAGCCAGGAGAGATTGACATGCATATTATTAATATTAGCTCTCTGTGTACATCCAACGGCCAGCCGTCCTGCCCTGTTCTGAGCCAATTGCAATTTTCCTAAGTCCCTCTATGTTACCTGCCCACACGACTGAACAGTAGTCCAGGTGCGACAAAACTAGGGCCTGGAGGACGTGCTATGTTGATAGTGCTGTTAAGAAGACAGAGCAACGCTTTATTATGGGCAGACTTCTCTCCATCTTAGCAACTGTTGTATCAATATGTTTTGACCATGACAGTTTACAATACAGGGTAACTCCAAGCAGTTAAGTCACCTCAACTTGCTCAATTTATTCAAGATTTAGTTGAGGTTTAGGGTTTAGTGAGTGATTTGTCCCAAATACAATGCTTTTGAAATATTTAGGACTAACTTATTCCTTGCCACCCATTCTGAAACTAACTGTAGCTCTTTGTTGAGTGTTGCAGTCATTTCAGTCACTGTTGTAGCTGAAGTGTATAGTGTTGAGTCATCCGCATACATAGACACTCTGGCTTTACTCAGATATACTGGCTTGGTCAGATATACTTGGATGTGTTTATTGCTGGCATGTCATGCCTAAGCTTGCTAATCTTGCCAATGACAAAGTGATTAAAGTAGTTGGCAATGTCAGTGGGTTTTGTGATGAATGAGCCATCTGAGTCAATGAATGATGGAGCTGAGTTTGCCTTCTTGCCCAAATTGTATTTGAAGGTACTCCAAAGCTTTTTACTATCATTCTTTGTCATTTATATTTGTTTCAAAGATTAGTTTCTACTTTTTATTCAGTTTAGTCACATGATTTATCAATTTTAAGTACGTTTGCCAATCGGTTGTGCAGCCAGACTTTTTTACCATTCCTTTTGCCTCACCCCTCTCAACCACACCATTTTTCAATTCCTTATCAATCCATGGGGATTTAACAGTCTTTATAGTAATTTTCTTAATGGGTGCATGCTTATTAGTAACTGGGAAAAGCAATTTCATAAACGTGCAGCGACTGGTTGTTCTTCATTACACACCACGGACCAACAAACATTATTTACATCAACACATAGGAATCACTACAAAACGTTTTGTATGACCTCTTATACACTATATTAGGCAAAGTCTTTGGAACTTTGGTTTTCCTAGATATGGCTACTATATTGTGATCACCACATCCAATGGATTTGAGTACTGCTTTAAAGCAAATGACTGCAGCATTAGTAAAGATGTGATCACTACATGTTGATGATTTAATTCCTGTGCTGTTTGTAACTACCCTGGTAGGTTGACTGATAACCTGAACCAGTTTGCTGATACTAGTCACAGTTTGAAGTTCTCTTGAGTGGGCAGCCTGATGAAAGTCAGTCAATATTTAAATCCCCCAGAAAATATACCTCCGTTGATATCACATACATTATCAAGCATTTCACACATGTTATCCAGATACTGACTGTTAGGTCTTGGTGGTCTAAAGCAGCTTCCCACCAGAATGGGCTCAAGGTGAGACAGATGAACCTGTAGACATATTACTTCAACAGTATTTAAGATTGTCACGCTGGTATAAATGGTCAGGAGACAGGCGCAGGAATGAGTAATCGTTTTTTTTAAATGTCTACCCAAATTACAGTGTGCCATGTAAAGGCACGGGGACGAAGACCAAGCAAACACGTATACAAAACACAGGGTTGAAACCCAAACAAAAGAGAAAGGACTACCTTGAATTAATACACAAGCGCACAATGATACCACACGGGACGAGACCCGTAATCATCTGCGCAATACGCGTGGCACGAAAGCCAAAACAACACAGCACAGGTACTCACACGACCAACGGACATTGTAACAATAATCGACCGAATAATGGTGAACAAAGGGCACACTCATACAATTACTAATCAGTGGGAATAGGGACCAGGTGTGCGTAATGACAGTTCCGGCGGGATCCGTGACAAACATGAGTTCCTCTCTAAGCCTTACAGAAATGTGTATCCGAATAGAATACAGCCACACCTCCACCTTTGACATTTCGGTCTTTTCTGTAGTTCATACAACCATGTATTGCTACCACTGTATCATCAAATGTATTATATAAGTGAGTTTCAGAGATTGTCAGAATATGAATGTCATCTGTTACCTGCAAATTATTGATTTCATGAACCTTGTTTCTTAAGCTACATATGTTAACGTGGGCTATTTTTTGCACTTTTCTGGGATGCTTGATTGTTTTTATTGCTTTACTGGGAAGTTTAGATTTTGTGTCACTGGACTACACACAATACCCCATAACGTCAAAGTGGAATTTTGTTTTTTGACAAAAGGTGAAATGTAAATACAGTTGAAGTCGAAAGTTTACATACACTTAGGTTGGAGTCATTAAAACGCATTTTTCAACCACTCCACAAATTTCTTGTTAAGAAACTATAGTTTTGGCAAGTCGATTAGGACATCTACTTTGTGCATGACACAAGTAATTTTCCAACAATTTTTTACAGACAGATTATTTCACTTATAATTCACTGTATCACAATTGCAGTGGGTCAGAAGTTTACATACACTAAGTTGACTGTGCCTTTAAACAGCTTGGAAAATTCCAGAAAATGATGTCATGGCTTTAGAAGCTTCTGATAGGCTAATTGACATCATTTGCGTCAATAGGAGGTGTACCTGTGGATGTATTTCAAGGCCTATGTCACGATTTCCACCAATGGTGGCTCCTCTGCCGGTTCGGGCGGTTTTCCGGCGGTCGTCGTCACCGGCCTACTAGCTGCCACCGATCATCTATTTTCTTTCTGTTTTTTTTCCTGATTGTTTGCACCTGTTTTCGTTCTTGTTAGTAGGGCTATTTAAGCCGGTTTAGCCCGCCTTCTTTCGTGCGAGATTGTTTTTCTCTGTTTTGTGAGCGCTTGTGTTTGTCCCATGTTTTGGGCTACTGTTGTATTCCGTTTTGTTTTCGCCTGTGTGTTGGGCATTGGACATTGTATTTGCTTGGAAACATTAAAGACGGTTATACCGTTACTCTGCTCTCTGCGCCTGACTCCACACACACCGCTCTTAGCGCCGTTACAGCCTACCTTCAAACTCTGTGCCTTTTTGCTTGACATCATGGGAAAATCAAAAGAAATCAGCCAAGACCTTAGAAAAAAAGATTGTAGACCTCCACAAGTCTGGTTCATCCTTGGGAGCAATTTTCAAATGCCTGAAGGTACCACGTTCATCTGTACAAACAATAGTACGCAAGTATAAACACCATGGGACCACGCAATATCCATATCCACAGTAAAACGAGTCCTATATCAACATAACCTGAAAGCCCGCTCAGCAAGGAAGAAGCCACTGCTCCAAAACCGCCATAAAAAAGCCAGACTACGGTTTGCAACTGCACACGGGGACAAATATTGTACTTTTGGAGAAATGTCCTCTGGTCTGATGAAACAAAAATAGAACTGTTTGGCCATAATGACCATTGTTATGTTTGGAGGAAAAGGGGGGATGCTTGCAAGCCGAAGAACACCATCCCAACAGAGAAGCATGGGGGTGGCAGCATCATGTTGTGGGGGTGCTTTGCTGCAGGAGGGACTGGTGCACTTCACAAAATAGATGCATCATGAGGAAAGAAAATTATGTGGATGTATTGAATGCAACATCTCAAGACATCAGTCAGGAAGTTAAAGCTGAGTCGCAAATGTGTCTTCCAAATGGACAATGACCCCAAGCATACTTCCAAAGTTGTGGCAAAATGGTTCAAGGACAACAAAGGCAAGGTATTGGAGTGGCCATCACAAAGCCCTGACCTCAATCCCATAGAAAAATTGTGGGCAGAACTGAAAAACATGTCAGAGCAAGGAGGCCTACAAACCTGACTCAGTTATACCAGCTCGGTCAGGAGGAATTGGCCAAAATTCACCCAACTTATTGTGGCAAGCTTGTGGAAGGGCTACCTGAAACGTTTGACCCAAGTTACACAATTTAAAGGCAATGCTAACAAATACTAATTTAGTGTATGTAAACTTCTGACCCACTGGGAATGTGATAAAATACATAAAAGCTGAAATAAATAATTCTCTCTACTATTATTCTGACATTTCACATTCTTAAAATAAAGTGGTGATCCTAACTGACCTAAGACAGGGATTTTACTAGGATTAAATGTGAAGAATTGTGAAAAACTGAGTTTAAATATATTTGTCTAAAGTGTAAGTAAACTTCCGACTTCAACTGTAAGTATTCAACCCCTTTGTTATGGAAAGCCTAAATAATTTCTGGAGTAGAAATGTGCTTAACAAGTCACATAATAAGTTGCATGGACTCACTCTGTGTGCAATAATAGTGTTTAAACATGATTTTTTTTAATGACTACCTCATCTCTGTACCCCACATATACAATTATCTGTAAGGTCCCTTAGTTGAGCAGTGAATTTCAAACACAGATTCAACAACGAAGACCAGGGAGGTTTTCCAATGCCTCGCAAAGAAAGGCACCTACTGATCAGCAAGCCCACCCTCTTTTCCCGATGTCAATCATGTCTTTAGGAGGCACTGTAACCAGCTTTCTCACAAATTGTGATGAGTTAGTATGTTGTTGCAGAAATAAATAGGCCTAGGGGAGGGGTTGTCCAGACACATTAGCTTTGACCATCAGATGACAGAAAGTGAAAGAAAACAGTTATCAGCTGAACATGACAGCAGAAGGCAGATTTTTCAGAAATTCTGTTGCCAATTCATTAACATAATTGATATTGGTATAAACCATATAACTAATTGATATGTCTACCTTTACTGGTTACTTCTGTGAACTTTCATTATTCTCCCTCCACATTAAAATATCTTTAAAATATGTGGGTTTTTGCTAACAGAATTTCAAGGAACAAGGAAATGTTTCTTCAACTTACAGAAAGCAGAAAATGTTTTCCTAACCTAAATATAAGTGTTGATATTAGTTGGCAGGGTTTTTACTTCAGCATTACTGTGTTTAGATGTATTTCTAATACCTTTTAAGACATATTCTGGTAGATGTTTTCTCAGACTCCTTTTCCATCTGTTTGACAAGAAATTAAAGCCTATGCTTATTCCAAATTCTAAGGATGGAAAATTGTTGTATAATGTATATATGCCATTTGACACCCATTTTGACATTATCCTATTAACATCACATGTTGGTGCTCATGGGTCCCTTTACATGGAAATAACCTACCCACACATCTCACGTTTTTACACACCACTATTTACACAACCTACACCAACTAGCCAGAGGTGTGTGACTCATCTGGACCGCATGTGGGCTTCATGTTCGATAATAATCACTTAGTAGCAAAATCATACCACTAGTCTGTCAAGTATCCAATAGATGGCTAACTTTTATCTCTACTTTATCTCTAAACACAGTACAGTAAATGCCTATAACCCCGCTGAAAAGCCACCAGTTGAAAGCCCCCTGTTGAACGCATGGCCTTGTGATGCCTGGTAGAAAATCACAGGTATCATTCATCTATAATTAATTCATATTTCCCTGTAATAAAGTTAGAGAATAATGTAAAGAAACAGTAGACCTGTATTGATGTGGAGATTAGATTAGTGTACACTAGGCCTACATACAACATAGAGAGGAGGAAGAGGTACAGAGACAGAGGGACAGGAAAAACACAGAATAGAAAACAACAGCAAAAGAGAGGGAAAAGAGAATGAGGAAAGAGAATGAGACAGCTAAGAGGGACAGAGAGAATGAGACAGCTAAGAGGGACAGAGAGAATGAGACAGCTAAGAGGGAGAGCGGGAATGAGACAGCTAAGAGGGAGAGAGAGAATGAGACAGCTAAGAGGGAGAGAGAGAATGAGACAGCTAAGAGGGAGAGCGAGAATGAGACAGCTAAGAGGGAGAGCGAGAATGAGACAGCTAAGAGGGAGAGAGAGAATGAGACAGCTAAGAGGGAGAGAGAGAATGAGACAGCTAAGAGGGAGAGAGAGAATGAGACAGCTAAAAGAGAGAGAGAGAATGAGACAGCTAAGAGGGAGAGAGAGAATGAGACAGCTAAGAGGGAGAGAGAGAATGAGACAGCTAAGAGGGAGAGAGAGAATGAGACAGCTAAGCGGGAGAGAGAGAATGAGACAGCTAAGCGGGAGAGAGAGAATGAGACAGCTAAGCGGGAGAGAGAGAATGAGACAGCTAAGCGGGAGAGAGAGGGGGTTGGGGGCAGCATGAGCAGCAGTGGGGCTCAGCTTTCAGGAATGTGTCTGGCTCAGGCCGCTGTGCACAGAGAGCCGTGTGGTCACTGTAGCTCCCGCCCTCTTCCAGGGGCCCCAGGGAAGACTGAAGGGAGGGGGGAGGAGAGGAGAGGGGGGACTGGGAGCCCTAAGCCAGGGTTACACGGACACTGGCCAGGCTTGGTTGGGCTGTATCGGGACTGAGCAACCTGAGTGTTCAGGAGTTATAGACTTCCAGAGGTCCTGTGAGCCACAGCCTTCTCCCTGCCTGCTGTCCCAGCTCAGAGTGACAGTGATAAAGATGACAGAGAGCCAGGCTGCTGAATCCATTTACAATACAAACATTGAGACACTATAGCAGTTGTGAATATGAGGTTAATTCCCCTTCCACTGACTGTGAGCATCACTGAGTTGATATTGACCATACACACTCAGAGATGGAAAGGAATTTTATGTTTGTGTGTGTGTGTGTGTGTATTGTGTGTGTGTATTGTGTGTGTGTGTGTGTGTGTGTGTGTGTGTGTGTGTGTGTGTGTGTGTGTGTGTGTGTGTGTGTGTGTGTGTGTGTGTGTGGTGGTAGGCTACTCACAGCAGACAGAGGGCGTAGGCTCCAGACACAGACTCACTGTCCCTGACCAGGAAGCTGCCGTCCCTCCCAGCCCGGGCCAGCAAGTCCTCCGCATGCACACGGCTGATGTCACGATGGTACCACGCCGCCATCGCCATGACAACCGACACTGTTGTTGTCCACCTGTCAGTCAGTGGAGTGTCTGTCTGTCCAACAGGGTAATCCACAACAAGATGTAAAGTCAGAGATGACACTCACACAGTCTGTCTCAGACACCTGTGTCATGGCACCATGAGACCCTCCAGTCAGGAGCTCTCGTTGTTCAGTCCTCTTGAGTGTTCACAGCTTCTCCAGCATCCTCGTCCTCATTAGTAAGGTCGACACAAGACAACAACAGCAGTCCTCCTCATTTAAGACAGGCGCGCCTTCCAGGGTCCTACTGGGTTACACATCCTGTTGCATTTGAGGATTGTTGTTGTTGTAGAGACAGAGTCAATAGCCCTCCCACAGATTTCTCTATGTGTCCAGATTCCAGAACTACAGTTGCTGAACTCTGGGCCACCTTGCTGTTAGTTCCCCCACAGAGAGCGACTGTCTCAGTGTCTGTGTGCAGGTTGCTGCCAGCCGGATGTTCCTCTCAGGTAGACAGACAGCTGGATGTTTCTCTCGGGCAGACAGACAGAGATAGAGAGAGAGAGAAAGAGAGGGGGGGAGCAATGATGCGTATAGCCAACCACCCCTGGGGGCAGTGCCTGCAGCCTCACCCCAAAGACCGGCAATGCTCCTGCCTGCTGTCCCCTCAATAAAAGCCCTGCATGCGAACAACACAGGAAAGAAGAACCAAGAGAAGTCCGTCAGCCATACAAACAAACCCTGCTGCACAGCCTACTGTGGTGGATAGATATCAGACAATTCAAATGATTTTCCAGTTGTTTTGCCATATAAGGGAAAGGGCAAACACCCTACAGAAAGTTCAGCTGATGGTTGCAGTTCTCTCCAGATTCCACAGTCTCTCTCTTCCTCTCTGTTGTCAGACGTAGATTACAGAGGGTTGGTAGGGGGTGTTGGTGGGGGGTGTCAAGGGTCCCTGGTCGGTCCCGTGCTGAGAGTGTGTTGGGAGCGTCCCGTCCCCCTGGCGTACTGTGTTCCGTATCTCCCTGGAGTGTCGTCAGAGGAGGAGGTGAAGGGGGGCTAGGGGATGAGAGGACTAGCCCTGTTAAAGCACAGACAGAGGAAGTGACTCCCCGCTCCAGATGTGAGTAAGAAGGAAAAGCGAGGGCAGAGAAAAAAAACTGACGCAGCAGCAGAAATAATTCCTGCGAGGGGCTTCACTTCATCACTGATGTGTGAAACCAACGCTGCCAGAAGACTCTTCCTTTCTCTGGCCCACCCCACGCTCCATCCTCCTCCCCTCCTTCTCCTCCTCCTTTTCCCTGAAATCCCAAACACAAAGCACAGCCGCGCCGTGCACACTCAGGTGGGAGGCTTGGCACAGCCTCTGTCTGTCTCACCCCTGCGTTCTTGTCCTCTTTTCCAGCCTTTTTTCCACTGTGCTGGCTAGCTTATTCCCCTCTCTCTTTCCCCGCCCTTTTCTTTTGTTACTCTCCCCAACATCCCTTTCTCTCTTTCCTTTCTCTCCCTCCTTTCTCTCCCTCCTTTCCCTCTCTCCTTTCTCTCTCTCCTTTCTCTCTCTCCTTTCTCTCTCTTTTCTCTCCCTTTTTTTCTCCCCTTACTTTCTCTCCCTCCTTTCTCTCCCTCCTCTCTCTCCCTCCTTTCTCTCCCGGCAGAAAAGCAGCCTCCAAATGAATATGGAGGCTTATTTTTGGCATGCAAACAACGCCCCTCTTCCTCCTCCTCTTCCCCTCCTCTTCCCCTCCTCTCCACCCAGTGGGTGGAACTGTGTTTGTGGGCAGCTGTTTGGCTCCAGCTTTGCTGTGCTGCCTCTTACAACTCAGCAGAAATCCATTGCCCACCACCCCCACCACACAACCCCATAACATACACAAACAAGCTGACGTCAGTACAAGCCCATTCCATTACCCGCCCTCTCAACTCCTCTGTTTATTACAGGCCCAATCCCATCTCACCACTTTACAAAGGTCACAAACAAGTCATTGTTGTTGCACCCTGTAGATTTTTCTTATAGGAGGTCAGTGACTGCTGACTCTATCCCATCCATCCCAACCCCTCACCCACCCCAAAATCTAAAACCTTACTGCTGTCCCTAAGGTGGTCTGTTCTTACAGCTCTGTAGTGTTTCTCGAACAGATGTAGGTGGTTCAGAAGAGGGTACACAGCAAACATGGCCCCATTTGGGTATTTGGTGGGCAAGGTAGATAGGGGCTAGCCCACAGAAATCCCACACCAGCCCAGTGTCGTTCCAGTTTAAGTGTCTGTTGTGTGATGTCAAAATGAAGGTTTACCTTGTACACGGTCTGTAAAAAGGCTTAGATAAGTGCATGTGAGTTTTAAGTTAAGGGCAGCCTACATGGTCCAGTGTTTTAACTCACATTGGGCCAACATAGTGCCAATGTGGGCAGCATACATGGTCCAGTGTTTTAATCCGCGTTGGGCCAACATCGTGCCAATGTGGGTAGCCTACATGGGTCCAGGGTTTTAACCCGCATTAGGCCCATGTCGTGCCAATGTGGACATGTTTGCTGGGTAGTGATTTAGTACACAGACACCTATGATCCCCCTTGCAGACTCTATACTGCCTCCTGCTGGCAGGTAAAGCAGGGAGATATTTCCTTAGAATCATATGGATACTGTATAATATTATTAAATACTGATTGATCATACGGTTTACATTTAGGACAAGCCAGGTTTTGTTTTGTGCTCATTTTTGCTAACAATTTCACTGACATTTGGAGTTGGGTTCAGCACATCATTAGCATTTTGTATGTGGCCATTTCAATTGGTGTAAAAAATAAAGGTTAATTCCCGAACACACAGACAGCACGCTCTGCTCCTGTCTGACCCTGTCTTATTATAACCCTGGGCTCATCCCATTACTGTTGTTGTCCATTCAATTACCAGGGCTGCTATGTTTATGCAAGCACTGAATTACACAGAACTATCTGACAGAAAACCTGCCCTTTCTGGTAACTTAGTTATCTGCTTTCACTTTCTCTGCTGTCTGTTCTACACTGATGGAGGGAGCCTAGCTATCTCAACCTGTCTACATAATAAAATAGAGGCATCAGACTTTTTTTGCCCTGTCACTTCTCCAAGCCTGATATTCTTCATCTTTAATCTGATAATTTAGCGACACAGTATAGCACATAGCTAATGCCTGCCTGCCCATAGAAATATGAATGAATTCAAGTCAGTGGTGGCATAATGGGTGGACTGCCGGACATTTTGAGTGTACCCATGCCAGGAAGTAAATTATTTATATGTGCCTGCCCAATGGGAGGACACAAACATATGAACATCATGGCTGATTAAGTGAATTACTTTAGTTGGGGGTGTGACTATACAGTGTATCAATATAGTGTATAGCTCAATATACAGTCAACACAGAGTGCTGCACCACAACTGTTTTAACTGGTCATTTTTTACATGATAATATTTTACTAAAATCACATATTTATGTTTTAGCCATACACGTTAGTCTCATTTCATATCGATGTCCATCTCCGCTCAGTGTCTCTGACTCTCCATGTCACTTGTTGTGGCTTTTATAACCCTGCATGGTGCAGTACTGGGGTGTTATAACTGGTACCGGTCTCGTCACTGGTCTGGGACATTGATTAAGTTACTTATTGTATATCTATATATAGTTTCAGCCACATGGGGGCTAAATGGGAGAGAGCTTAGCTGTAAGGGGATTAGACGAAGACATAAGCTATTTTGTGAGCTCGTCCTTCAGCTGAAACTGTCAGACGAACACCCAGGAAAGTAATTGAATAACAAAGGAAGAGGACTGGAAATAGATGTAATTAATTAACCCTGGACAAAGCTTATATTTGTTTTACCGTAATCACTCGACATCCATCTTTTGTCACCTGCTAAAAATAGGAGATAAATATGAAATACATATCGATTGAATTGATTGTTGTAATGCATGCTTACAATGCAAAGTATGGACCATACAGTACCAAAAGCACATGTGATTGCATCCCAGTCCACCCATTGACTGTTCTTCAATTCACAGTGTCTAAAAGTAGGGCTAAGCCCAGTTAAGCCCTGTGTGAATGTGTGAAGAGAAGTGATTTGCTATACACTTATAGCATCTTAGGCTTTCCTTGAGGAGTGGAGAATCCGGTTGCCAGAGGAGCAAGGCATAAGAGGCTTACTGATAAGACACATCTAATGATTGCACACAGACACTGCTGTCCTGGCATCCCATGTGACCTCATGAGTCCAAACAATGTATCTCATCGATCAAGAAGTCACACACACTGGATAGGATATCAATATCTGGAATTGCCTATCTTGCTTTATTGTCATGGGATGCAAAGAACATTTGGGCTGAGGTTAACACAGGTTTAGGAGATCTTATACGTTTTGTTCTATGAGATGATATCAGTCAGTTAACATGAACATTATGAATGATGAATCCTTTACGCTCTTTTTCTGATTACATAAATGCTTAAAAATTCATAAAAAGTGACATTAACTGATTAAGATTATCTCATCAGAACAAAACGTATAAAATCTCCTGAACTTTCTTTTCAGCGTTTATTCAAAACCCCTACAAAAACTCAAATAATTTTGCTATAGGCTTGAATGAACTATAGCGGAGTTAGTGCCTACAAAAAGATGGCATTACTATTGCGCTCTATTGGCCATCAATGTACTGTAGTATGTTTACAATGGCAGCCTTGGTCAGGTCTAGACAGTGTACTCAGGCCAGCTCATTTTATACAGATTTTAACATGTTTACATTGCACTATCCAATTTCATTTAAGCATTAGCAAAATCTCCTACAATAGCTTTACTACTTGCCACTTATGGAGTGAACTTCAGAAAAGGTTTAGCATGTGTAACAGTGTGTCTATGTACATGAAGTTGTCTTGAATTTGTTAGGACAGCCATTGGATACAGGGGAGAGGATAGAGGCAGAAGTGGCATTTGTTAATCTGACCTCAACTCAGATTAGGGGACCAGTACATCGTTATGTTAATCTCCTCTCCCAGTGATTAGCTACACTGGTTTAGATTCATACACTGGTTTAAATGTATACACTGGTTTAGATTTATATTATGGTATCAATATTAGTCCCAAAAATATATATTTCCTAAAACAGTATTCACTTTAACACAGACCTGACCAATACACATTGAGATATAGGAATGAGGAAGTGTTGGTTCCTTTTAGGTAGTGCACACAGAGCAGATGTTCATTGTTCTGCATCACTATATTTACATTTGACATTTTTGTCATTTAGCATCTTTGATCAGTAGAGCGATACGGTGTACTATCAGAATGACTGTAAGATAGAATCATCCTTATATGGATGGCTGTATAAACTACACTAGAGTCATACTCAAATCAATGGAGAAAATAACCTAATAATGCTCACTGCAGGCCCAGTGGAACCCAAAATGAACTTTTTTAGAGGAATGAGCTTCATCGTTTGTGTTGTGTACACGGAATACCTGAATGAAACTAAAGATGTGCCTGCTGCTTTCTCTGCTGCAGTGCACATTGCCACATCATCTTTCCTGGAGTACCAGGTGTCTTTCAAGGAAGTGTACAGCACATATAAATATAATCATTCTATTTTTATGTCACAGTGACATGTGAAGTAGCAGAAGAGGTAGTGAGGCCACTGAGGAGGAGTACAGGAGACAGGTATTAACCAATACATTCACAGATTTCACAACACTGTGTGCCCTCAGGCCATTACTCCACCACTACCACATATCTACAGTACTAAATCCACGTGTATGTATAGTGCGTATGTTATCGTGAGTGTGTCGGTGTGTGTATGCATGTGTCTGTGCCAATTTTTGTGTTGCTTCACAGTCCCTGTTTTTTATCTGTTTTTTAAATCAGTTACTTGATGTGGAATAGAGTTCCATGTAGTCATGGCTCTATGTAGTACTGTGTGCCTCCCATAGTCTGTTCTGGACTTGGGGACTGTGAAGAGACCTCTTGTGGCATGTCTTGTGGGGTATGCATGGGTGTCCGAGCTGTGTGCCAGTAGTTTAGACAGACAGCTCTGTGCATTCAACATGTCAATACCTCTCATAAATAAAAGTAGTGATGAAGTCAATCTCTCCTCCACTTTCAGCCAGGAAAGATTGACATGCATATGATTAATATTAGCTCTCTGTGTACATCCAAGGGCTAGCCATGCTGCCCTGTTCTGAGCCAATTGTAATTTTCCTAAGTCCTTTATTGTGGCACCTGACCACACGACTGAACAGTAGTCAAGGTGCGACAAAACTAGGGCCTGTAGGACCTGCCTTGCTGATAGTGTTGTTAAGAAGGCAGAGCACCGATTTATTATAGACAGACTTCTCCCCATCTTAGCTACTACTGCATCAATATGTTTTGACCATGACAGTTCACAATCTAAGGTTACTCCAAGCAGTTTAGTCACCTCAACTTCCTCAATTTCCACATGATTTATTGCAAGATTTAGTTGAGGTTTAGGATTTAGCGAATGTTTTGTTCCAAACACAATGATTTTAGTTTTATTCCTTTCCACCCACTCTGAAACTAACTGCAGCTCTTTGTTGAGTGTTGCAGTCATTTCAGTCGCTGTAGTAGCTGACGTGTATAGTGTTGAGTCATCCGCATACATAGACACTCTGGCTATACTCAAAGTCAGTGGCATGTTGTTAGTAAAAATTGAAAAAAGCAAAGGGCCTAAACAGCTACCCTGGGGAATTCCTGATTCTGGATTAAGTTTGAGTACTGTTAGACAAGTAACTCTTTATCCACATTATAACAGGGGGTGTAAAGCCATAACACATAAGTTTTTCCAACAGCAGACTATGATCAATAATGTCAAAAGCTGCACTGAAGTCTAACAAGACAGTCCCCACAATCATTTTACCATCATTTTCTCTCAGCCAATCATCAGTCATTTGTGTAAGTGCTGTGCTTGTTGAGTGTCCTTCCCTATAAGCATGCTGAAATTCTGTTGTCAATTTGTTTACTGTAAAATAGCATTGTATCTGTTCAAACACAATTTTTTCCAGAAGTTTACTAAGGGTTGGTAACATGCTGTTTGGTTGGCTATTTGAGCCAGTAAAGGGGGCTTTGCTATTCTTGGGTAGCGGAATGACTTTAGCTTCCCTCCAGGCCTGAGGGCACACACTCTCTAGTAGGCTTAAATTAAACTGTGGCAAATAGGAGTGGCAACATCATCTGCTATCATCCTCAGTAATTTTCCATACAGATTGTCAGTCCCCGGTGACTTGACATTGCTGCTTGTGTTTTATTAGGGTGTTGTGGACGTGAATGATGAATGTGCGTAAGCCGCACGCTCCAGCTCCGAGGGTCGCGTGTTCAATCCCAGTGCTAGGTGCTGGTTTTCTTTGAACCCTATCCCAAACTTGAACCCTTAACCATTCGGTTCACCGTGGAGTTGATTGACGTTTAGGGACATGGGTTTGGACGTCTGACTCTGCAGAGAGACTGTGCTAGCTTGTTGGGGCCGGACATCATTCAATCTAGCTACCTGAGTGTCACCATCTGCCTTGTGTGTTTTGGACAGAGATTGCTATTACAGACTGTGCATTAAAGTGGAAATGACAACCAATACAAGGAAAGATCATAAAAATAGGGTTTTCCACATAATAGTGGAAAGGATATCAGTACTGCTTTAAACCCTATCTGACAACCATTGTATCACTGATGTCAACCATTATATCAATGGTGTCAAACATGTAAGAACACAATAGAGATACCTTTCATTTGTTGACCTCATGTTGACCTACCTACACCATCAAGAGTCAGAGGGATACTTTGGAGAGACCCCATAATCTCCTTATCACGTTGAGTGCTGCACCATTCGAGTCGACAGATCAATTCACATTTCGCTGTGCCAGCCATCTGCACAAGATTTGGCTGAACAACCATCTGTCGTCCTGGCAACAACACGAACCAAAACCCAGCCCTAATACTACTTTACACCATGTCTAACACATACAAGAGGGACATTTTTATTTATTATTACTGTCTTAATAAACAAACACATTTACGTAACATATCAAACATCTGCCCACATTCTTGATGCATTGATAACTTTTTATATGATAATAAATATTCAAATACTTTACTTCTATCAGGTTAAACAAAACCAGACTGAACAAAAGTCCATCTTTGGTGGAATAAACAGACCATTCACTTGAGAGAACATTGTTCCTGGTTGGCTTTACCAGCCAATCAGAAATAGCAATCCAGACCGTGCTGTTTCTTAGTTCCCCTTTGAAACACTGGTGAGCCATTTGTATGTGGAGACAGGACTGTGCATAATGAAAGAGTTATATAACATAACCACATGAAAGAGTTTTAGTGGGGGCCTCGAGTGCATCGCAGTGCTAGCTGTGCCACTACAGATTCTGGATTCGAGTCCAGGCTTTGTCGCAGCAGGCCGTGGCCGGGAGACCCATGGGGCGGCGCACAATTGGCGCAGCCAAGGTGTAACGTGTTTCCTCCGACACATTGGTGCGGCTGGCTTCCGAGGTGGCATTGTGTCAAGAAGCATTGTGGCTTGGTTGGGTTGTGTTTCGGAGGACGCACGGCTCTCGACCTTCGCCTCTCCCTAGTCTGTACGCGAGTTGCAGCGATGAGACAAGACTGTAAATACCAATTGGATTCCACGAAATTGGGGAGAAAAAGGGGTAAAAAAAAGAAAGAATTTTAGTGGCATAACAACAGGAAAAAGTTAAGTAACATAACCACATGAAATACTTTTAGTGATATAACCACATGAAAGAGTTAAGTAAGAAAACCACCATTTGGCAAAATTGTCTACTTTGTGGTTCATGATAAGATCTTAAAGAGACATACAGACAGATACAGACAGATAAAGACAGACAGACAGACACAGAAAAACAGACAGGAAGACACAGGCAGAATGACAGACACATGGCCTGTATGGCACAAATACACACACTAGGGGGAAAGACTGGTACCCTTTTGGGCGGTGGCATCGCCAATGGTATTTTTATGCTTCTCTTCTGACTCATAGGGCAAGCCAAGGCACCACAGAGAATACAAGCCCAAAGTGGACCCAGACAGCATAACTCTCCCACAGAGATGTAGACTGACAAAGGGCAAGACCGTTGTTACATTATATTTCCTGTAATCCAACCAAACGCCCTCTACTCTTCACACCCACCCATTCAACAACACATTACTCAGGACCTAATCCTTTTAAGTCACCTACTCTGCTTATTTTTAACCCTGTTGTATCCCCAAAACAGCAGCCAGCTAATTAATTAATAGGATTGGGCCTAAATGTAGTGTCCTATAACGTGCCGGGGAAGCTGAGGGGAGGGCGGCGAGGTTGAGAGGTCGAGTTATAAGACCGGAGGACGGGAGGTGAAGGACGCTCACAAACGCTCAGACAAAAGACACAGTCAGGACACTGAGGAGGTGAGTACACTGCAAGCCCCGGCTGACCCTGCTTTACATCCACAGCATAGCCTACTGGGGAAAGATGGCATCATGCATGGAGGATTATATCATGCATGACACCATATCTTGTTTACATCTCAGAGAACTGTATCTGCATTTAACCTATATCGTAAGTGATAACTATAATGCTGATTTTAGGAATGACTGATTAGAATATATAGATGGGTGTGCAGTGTAGCCTTCACTGCAAGGATGGAAAATAGTTTTCAGTTTGAGCAAGCTTTAGTTCTAACAGTGCTCAGGTTAGGGATGCACTGGAACAATAACCTATAATCTGAGGCTGCCTAGGGATGGAATTGCCCACCTTACCTTATTGTCATGGGATGGAAGGAACATTTAGGCTTAATCTTTCATTGCAGATATAATGTATCTGTATAATGTTTTTAGAACTGGCACTAGGCACAGAGTATAATAAAAAATATATATATATTGTAGACTAGGAATGATTTTACCAACTTCTACCACCTTTGAATGGACAGGGTATGTGATGTGCCCATTTGAAATATATTCATCCGTCACCTGTATTGGCAATCATTGTAGTATGTTTACATTGGCAGCCTCGGACAGGCTTAGACAGTGTACAGAGTTAAATCAGACCAGCTCAGATTTGAACAGCTTTAATACTTGCTGCTATGTTAAGGCCACTTATGGAGAACTTCAGACAAACCGGGAGGGTTAGCATCTTGAACAGTGTGTCTATGAAGTTGACTTGAATTTGTTACGACAGCCATTTGGGGGATTAATCTGACCTCGACTCAGATTAGGGGACCAGTGCATCGTTATGTTAATCTCCCCTCCTAGTGATTAGCTACACTGGTTTAGACAAATCAAAGACTACTTACTTTGTTTTCTACTCCCTTTGTCCAGCTTCACCATATAACTTATTTGCGACCAGGGAGGACTCTTATTTAGGAAAATGTTAGTGCCTTTTCTGTTGTGTTGAGCTGTACTGTACTTGTATGGTAATGCTGGTAATGCTGTATGGTTGTATGGTAATGCTGTCCCCTATTGGTTTATTAACCATTCTTTTCTACCTCTACAGACAACCTTATCCAATTCACCACAGACATGGCAAAGTGAGTATCTTTTAAATGTACCCATCAACTAACAACGATGGCTAATGTATAATTATAATAATGAGGTGGGTGCTTATATTTGTCCTATTTCAATTGGAAATGAGTTTTTTTGCACATCCCAACTCTCCCTGACACCCAACCTATAGCATATTGCCTAAGGCTATCAGGGCTGTGTGACACCTCTGGGGCTTTATGTTAAGAGGATCCAGATAAATCCTGATTAGGATGGATCATCTCTGGATTAGATCCGGGAATGGAGCAGTTTAGAATTAACAGCCCAGAGCCTAGCATATGCAAGGAAAGACGCAAGTGAATAGGCAAGCGATGCACACTATATTGATGGTTAAACTGATATAAAAAAAAGAGATAAGGAATAGATAGGATTCTATTATTTATATTTAAAAAAAATATTTAACTAGGCAAGTCAGTTAAGAACAAATTCTTATTTACAATGACGGCCTACCCGGACGACACTGGGCCAATTGTGCGCCACCCCATGGGACTCCCAATCACATCCGGATGTGATTTTGCCTCGATTTGAACCACTGGACTGTAGTGACGCCTCTTGCACTGAGATGCAGTGCCTTAGACCGCTGCCCCACTCGGGAGCCATTATGAGATATCGTATGAAAAAAACATATATGAGAAAATGTATATGCAAAACAAGTAATTTTCAACAACTCCTCAGTAGTGTTTCTGTTGTAACCAGATCAAAGCATACTGTAGGTCAGGTTCCCCTTCAGACAGACCTATGGTTACGTAAGTGTTATGTGAAGTTAGGTGGTTGTACCAGTAATGCCAGCAGATCCCATGCCACCCTGGGTCCTAATCCATCCAGAGCCTCAGTGGGAGGAGGGAGGGATGGAGGGAGGGATGGAGGGATGGAGGGAGGGGGGAGTATAGGCCTCATCCTTTAACTGGAGCAGACAGCAGGCCAGTTAGGGTAGGTCACTATAAATTAAGCAACGTACTGGGATGTCCTACCATGAAACAGATTTGTTGAATGCATTCTAGAATCTAAACTCCTGACTCTTCCTATCACCCTCCCTCTGTAGAGTCTACAAGAAGACCAGCGGCAACGAATCGGTAAAAAAAAAAACTTTGACATCATCACTGAGGGACACACTGGTCAGGGCCTGCTCTGATGCACTTATCACATAACAGAGCAGGAATCCATAGGCTTCCTCCATCAGAGCCAACCTATATGTATACAGCACTGCAATTCTTCAGGCTCCATCAAGATAACTGAGATTAGGCTTATCCATATGGTGTTGATGTCAGGCAGGAAGTAACCTCTCGCTCTCCCTTTCCCTTTTTCCTAGATTGCTCTCTACCTGGGGAAGAGAGACTTTGTGGACCATGTGGAGAGTGTTGACGTCGTTGGTGCGTTATAAAGTTCTCTGAATGTCTTTAGGTGTTACTGCTCCTTACAGAGTAGTGTAAATGTGAGCGTGTGTGTGTTATATCTAACATCTTCTCTTGCAGATGGGGTGATCAAGGTGGACCCCGCTGAACTTGAAGGCAGGAAAGGTAACATTCAGTTGATTTCACTGTATCTATTGAACCCTGAAAACATGCATGAAGTCACAATAAAACAATTGAGGTTCAGTCTTAATACCAAAGCCCTATCTTTCTGCAGTATGGGTTTATCTGGCATGCGCCTTCCGTTATGGTAGTGACGACCTGGATGTGATCGGGCTGTCATTCAGAAAAGACATCTGGGTAAAAAGGTTGCAGATCTACCCTGTTGTTGGCACCAAACCAGCCAATACCCCCATGCAGGAGGCCCTCCTGAAGAAATGTGGGGACCAAGGCCATCCCTTCACTTTCACTGTGAGTCTTACTGTGTTGCCTTCCATCTCATCCTTCACATGGCATCCCACAATATGTCAATGCAGAGCTCACTGTTCAGCCACACAAAGTGTGATTACGGTCCACTCTCTTAGATGGTGTTGGAAACCACATCAGAGGCTTTTGTCACCATGGACATTCCCATTCAGGGAAATGGACATACTAGCCTGTTGGTTTGTATCTATTCACACCTCATCACTTCTTCCTTCCTGTCCATTTCAGATTGATACCAACCTGCCATGCTCAGTCGGCCTTCAGCCTGCACCAGAGGATGCTGGCAAGGTACGTTAGTTTCTCTCTTTCTCTCGCTCTTTCAATCTCTCGTTTTAAACCTTTCATTAAAGACAAATGTTTTCTACCCCTGCAGTCTTGTGGTGTCGACTATGAGGTGAAAGCGTACATCGCCAAGGAGGCAGATGACCCTGATGAGAAAATTAGCAAGAAGTATGTATTAGTAGAATGCCACAAATTTCACACAACTGTACATGCCATTTGCTGTTGCTAGGAATCAGATTATTGTGTATTCTGATGGTTTTCTCCCTCTCTTCCTCTCTCCTGTCAGGGACACTTGCCGGTTGATAATTCGTAAGATCCAGTTTGCCCCAGGCAAAGTGGGAGCTGGACCCAAGGCTGACATCAGCAAGAACTTCATGATGTCTGACAAGCCAGTCCACCTGGAGGCCTCCATTGAGAAGGAGGTAGGCCTGTAGACTTTTATTCTGTAAGCCTAGGAGAACATTGATTACTGTGCTAGTTTTCTATTGATGGGTCATTCTGTATGATACCTTTTGATTTGAACATGTTTGCTTTCATTTGGTGACCTTCAGCTCTATTTCCATGGAGACCCAATCCCTGTAAATGTCAAAATCAACAATGAAACCACCAAAGTGGTGAAGAAAATTAAAATTACAGGTGAGTGGTTGTGACGCGAGTTCTCATTGCGTGTGTACATGTGTTTCAAATCTTGATTATGGCTGAAACATCTCTTTCTGACCAGTTGAGCAGACAACAGAGGTGTTGCTTTACCAGTCTGATAAATATTCCAAGACGGTTTTTACTGAGGAATTTGCGTAAGTCAAGAACACATTCATTCCATTACTACTGCAGTCTAAAATTACTAAGCCTTATGTCTATCTTACCCCAATACTCAACTCAAACAATAATAAAGTATATTTGGATTTTCACTGTTGGTGGATCACAACTTCCTGGTTGTGTGGTCGTCCTGTGCAGGGAGGAAATAAAAGGTGAATCCACCCTGGAGAAGACATTCACGGTGATCCCTCTGCTGTCCAACAACAAAGAGAAGCGTGGTCTGGCCGTGGACGGCAGACTAAAGGATGAGGATACCAACCTGGCTTCCACCACAATGTGAGTCAGTGAGTTCCCCAAGACATAGCTCAACCACACCCTCCTCTCCTTTTTCTGCATTTAAATGCCTGAGGTAACCCATCCTTGTCCTGTCCTCCCCTCTCCTAGCATCCGTCCTGGCATGGATAAAGGAATGCAGGGAATCATGGTCTCTTACAAAATCAAGGTGAACCTCTTGGTCTCCAGCGGAGGCCTCTTGGGAGGCCTAACAGCCAGGTAAGAACAGGAGTTGATATATGACATACCTGTATACACTGAACAAAAATATAAACGCAACATGTAAAGTGTTGGTCCTGTTTCATGAGCTGAAAGAAAAGATCCCAGAAATTAACCATATGCATAAAAAGCGTATTTATCTCAAATATTGTGCACACATTTGTTTACATCCCTGTAAGTGAGCATTTCTCATTTGTCAAGATAATGCATCAGTCTGACAGGTGTGGCATATCAAGACGCTGATTAAACAGCATGATCATTACACAGGTGCACGTTGTGCTGGGTACAATAAAAGGCCACTCTAAAATGTGCAGTTTTGTCACACCCGACAATGCCTCAGATGTCTCCAAGGTTGAGGGAGAGTGCAGTTGGAATGACCACCAGAGCTGTTGCCAGAGAATTGAGTTAATTTCTCTACCATGAGCCCCCTCCAATGTTGTTTTAGAGAATTTGGCAGTACGTCCAACCGGCTTAACAAACACAGACTATGTGTGATCACGCCAGCCCAGGACCTCCACATCTGATTTCTTCACCTGCAGGATTGTCTGACACTAGTCACCCGGACAACTGATGAAACTGTGAGTTTGCACAACCGAAGAATTTCTGCACAAACTGTCAGAAACAGTCTCAGGGAAGCTCATCTACGTGCTCGTCGTCCTCACCAGGGTCTTGACCTGACTGCATTTTGGCGTTGTAACCGACTTCGGTGGGCAAATGCTCACCTTCCATGAAGAAGTGTGCTCTTCACCAATGAATCCGAGGCAGGCACTGTACCGAAGAAGAGCGATTGAAGAAGAGTGGGACAACATTCCACAGGCTACAATCAACAGCCTGATCAACTCTATGTGAAGGAGATATGTTACGCTGCATGAGGCAAATAGTGGTCACAACAGATACTGGATGGTTTTCTGATCCACGCCCATACCCTACCTTTTCTTAAGGTATCTGTGACCAACAGATGGATATCTTTATTCCCAGTCATGTGAAATCCATAGATTAGGCCCTAATTTCCTTATATGAACTGTAAGTCAGTAAAATCTTTGAAATTGTTCCATGTTGCGTTTATATTTTTCTTCAGTGTATTTACATACTGTATGTCAGTAAGGCATTGTTGGACAGATTATGTTGCCCACTGACAATGTAAATGTTTGTTTCGCCACAGTGATGTCGGAGTAGAAGTCCCCTTGGTATTGATGTCCCCCAAACCCGCAGACGTGTAAGTACAACTCTACTACGTGGTTTATCAGTGTGACATGGCTGATTAATGTGTGATGATATTCTGGCATGCGTGACTATTTCAGTTTTCCCAATGATTCAATGTTTTCCAATTGTTTCCATAAGAATGCTGATCTTATGTGTTTGTGCGTTTCTTGAACTACAGCCCAGTGGAGTAAATGCCTCTGTAGTGCAGGTGAGGTCACTCCCAATGTAACATGTTTTAGGCCTGATGTTCACTTCTTCAAGGGACGCAAAAGCTATGTTTGGCAACAATGGGAAAGGGTTGAAATTGTTGCATGGGAAAGAAATGTTTTGTGTTGTTGCTCATAGGATATGCAATCAAGGTATAGAATTACACCAGCCTTGGGGCTTAACTAAAGAAGTGCACAATGTCGACACAATGCATCCTCTTGATATGCTTAAGTATTGTGTTGCAAAATGAACACATACTTGGATAAATATGCCAATTAAAGATGATAGAGATTCTACTGCAGCACAGTGCACAAGATATCACGGTTTGATAATGGACTCAAAAGAAAGAAAAACAATTGATCAGAACAACCACATATTCAAGCAATTCCTTGTCAGATAGCTGATGTGATGTTGTGTTTGTCCATGTCTCCCCCTCTAGAACGGATATCAAATTTGAGTAGATTCCTCGGAAGATGCAGAAGGACAACAAGGAAGAGAAACCGCGACAGACAGCAGACACACAGACACGGTTAAAGGCCAACTGACGCCAGAGAAACTAAACACCAATAGGAAAACACAGAAAACACCCAAGACTATCATAACAATATGCATTTTCTTTTTACTCTCTTCCCACTGAGCACACAATGGTTGAATTAACGTTGTTTCAACGTCATTTCAATAAAATTATGTTGAACCAACGTGAAAAAGATGTTCAACTGACGTTTGTGCCCAAACCTTTCTTCAACATTAAATCTATCCCAGTTAGACGAGGGAGCTCAGAATCCCCTTTAACGAAACACACAAAACACAATTCCTTACTAGCCACTATAGGTCAACATGTAATTTCTATAGTTTCAAATGTTTGCCTTTTACAAGTGAACTCTGCAATATAGAATATAGAATAGCTCAGAAGCTCTCAAAAGGTACAAACTTGTTTTAGTAGCTTTTATGTGTTAAATGGATGGATGGATGGATGGGCAGCGGTATGTAGGGACAAGACTGTGCAGGAACCTGATTGGCTCACTCTTATGACAACAGAAAAATATTAAAAGATGTTCACCTCCTACTTACTGTGTCAAGTCTTCATGTGTATCTGTTCACTGTATTCTTCTGTTGGTTCACCGCTTCTTCCTCTGATGATGATTAGCAATGCCCCAAAGCCATCAAAATCTTTCCAAACCTTTCAAAGCAATAAGCTCTTGGATTTTGTCAACCTTAAAATCACCAAAGACTGATAAAGATAAACCAACATTCAACCACACCCCAAAAAATTATCAAGACAGCATGGTTCTCAAATGGCTCTGAAACAAATGACCGATGCAGCAACACCGCACAGCCAATACACGCAGAGGACATTCAGGTACAAACTGAAAACAGGTACAAACAGGACTGGGGTGCTTTTATATCTTTTACATGCTCACCACTAATTAGGGTCCCCTGGGAAACATGAACCAAAACTATGGTTACTACAGTGTCACACATGAACAATGGCTAATGCAGTCACATAGGCCCACAGCCCAATAACATTTAAACCATCACATATGACATTTTACAACAAAAGATATTGCTTGCAACAAAGAAAATTGTAAGCCTACAATCATGATGTGGCCCCTACACTTTCTTTTGAAAAATAGCGCCATCACCTGTCCATTACACACTCTTAGAAATAAGGGTGAGGTATTGTTCGCTAAGGTGCAAAAATATAAAAACACACATAATGTACCTTCAGAGGTACACATATGATCTCACATAGTACCGTTTGGTACCTTTTAGCGTACATGTGCAGATAATCTTGTAAAATGGTACTTTTTTGACCCAATATTTTGAATATCAAGGTACAATCATCACACTTTCACTTTCAATGTACGGTGAAGGTACATTTCTGTTTCCCTGGGTACAAACATATTTTGTGTACCCACAACTCTTGATGGTACTGATCTGTACCTTTGCTTATCATAAAAGCAATGTATTTAAGAAAAGTACAATGATACATTTTTGCCACCAAAAATGAACAGCTTTGTCACTGGGGTGGTACTCTAGAAAGGCAAATTTGTACCATAATCATTATCATTATCATATTTCCCTGCTCTACTGTAGGTAGACTTTTAGTAGTTTTAATAGCTTTTAATAGTTTTTAATATCTGTGGTTTTGAATGTACATTGATTGATTGATTGATTTATTGATTGATCAATCTTATGCTACACAAAGATAAATAACATCAATTAGTTAGATTTTTTGCACCCGTTAATGAAATGGCTGTTCCAGTTTTTAAATAGCTTAGGTAGTCTCCTCACAATGTTTCTAACCCTGGCAGTCATTCTAAATGCGGGTTGCGGGTGAACTGTTGGCTATCTTAACTCTGGCTGGATTCCGATAGGAATTACACATCACTTTGCAAGCCAGCATAATGTGTTTTGCAGGTAAGGTTGAAATTTCATGGAACTTTCCCAGGTTTTCCAGAAATCCTGTTTGGAAAATAAGCAGGAAATCCAGAATTCTTCAACCAGGATTTCTAAGAATTTGGGAAAAGTTACTGGAATTTTGCAACCCAACTTGCAGGCCTGATGTGGCCTGTAAATCATGAGGTTCAGGCCACTGTATTAGGGTAAAATTAGGCCTCAAAATAAGGCCTTCTGAGATGTCTAATGTATTGTCATAAAGAGTTTCATTTTAATGATAACATACACCTAGGAACTCACTTGGTGAAGGCCACAGGACTGAAAATTAATAAATGCAACAACCTTGTCTCTGTCACTAACAAATATAGTCATGGGCGGCAACTCTAGAATTCTCTCGAAAAGGCAAGGCACACTGGGAAATGATACTGGAGGCGTGGCTTAGTGGGGCCGTGGTTTTCAGTTAGTTATTTTTGGCCACCCAAGAGTAGAAGTGTTGTAGTACCAGTTTAAGTGAGAGGTACATTTTTGCTACTTTCAATTAACAAATGGCTTTGTCACTGTGGTGGTTCCCAATAATGGCAAAATGTACTTTTTCTAAAAGCACACTTTTGTATGTGTGGAGTATACCATATGTAAGAAAGGTACTATCTGAGGTATGAACTTGGGTAAAATGATGTACTTTTAACTAAAGGTACAAATTACATACCTTACAGGGTACCACCCCAGTGTCGGGTCTTTGGCTATGCCGGATTAAGTGATATGACATGCTATTCTATAAAATCATTTCTCTGTAATTAACATTACCTGATTAACTAATCATGTAATATTAATTAACTAGAAAGTTGGGGCACCACAAAAGGCTGTTTATAGAGCTGTTATCTTCCGAATAAACTCTTAATGATCTGGTAATCTTTTATATCAATGGCAGTCAAACAATAATCATCACCTTATTTCAGTCTCATCTGAACATCGTAGAATTCTTGGTTATCTTCACGAACCCTGGCTAACAAGTTGAATCAGCAATACAAAATTTGGTTTAATTATTTATTTACTAAATACCTAAATAATCACACAGAATTACATATACACAGAATGGATCATACATTGAAAAACATCCCTGGTGGACGGAACCGATATGATGGCTGGTTACACAAAGAGAGGGGGTTGGCTTGAATGAAAGCGCGGGAACAAAGGGATTTGGTCTCTATCGGACCTTATGAAGCTATGCTATCGTAAATACAGAATCTTATGCATTCTAAATAACCGCCCATTTGGAAAAGGAAAATGCAAGACATATTTACTCTGAGCTGCGCCTCAATAGGTTGGTTGTAGATGGAAGGCCGTGTTGCCCAACAGAGATCTTCCTGTCCTCTGTCGGATGTCTCTGGTGTTAGAACGGCTACGTTGTAGTACCGTCGCCGTGTGGTAGAACGGATATGTTGTAGTACCCTGTCTTTCTGAAGAGTACCCTGTCTTTCTGTCTGTTCTTTCCTAGCCTACGTTTGCAGCGGCTAGGAGGTATCACTTCTGGAGTGAATGAGAGTTCAAAGTACCAAGTTGCCATACTTTTAACCTCGTGCTATATTCTGGCTGGTATCGTCGAAATTCATCCTTTCAGCGTGTCAATCGTCGTCCTCTCGTCCTCGGAACACAAAGTAACATTTCGTAAAGGGCTTATTTAGTGGTAGGAGAGAGGGCATGTTTCATAGTTTACAACCCATGTCTGTTCACATGGGCGGGACCACTGAGTCGAGCCTAGTTCACCCATGAAAAACAATTCTCTTATTTAGGAGCTAAAATTACATTTAATCTTTCCACAAAAATAGTTTCATAATTAACATTTAAATTGCACAACAATTCCATGTGAATCTGATACCTAGAATGTGTAGACTTTCCGAGATACAGTTTATGTCATCCTGTCATTAGTGAAAATGTCCCAGATGCCAATTGTTCTGACATCATATTCCCTGAGTACCAAAGCATCTTTTCAGCTGGTACCAAAGCATCTTTTCAGCAGCAGGTATACACACCCAGAGGAGTACGGTAGGGTGGAGAATGACAGAAGGCATAAATAATGGCGCTAAGTACAAACCTTTGTCTCCCGAATACAAGCCTACTAATTTCACGTATGAATCAGCTACGGGAGTGATGGTTACATGCTCCATTTCCCAAAAATCTTGAGATTTGCATGGTCATGTTGCAGCAGTGTGTATGTGGGAGATTCTGAGATGTGAGAAGTGTGCTGGAGGGCATGGGACAAGGGAGTGTGTAGTTTCGTTGGAAAAAGCTGTGTGCGTCAATTGTGGGGGTGTCCATGTTGCTGGGGATCAGACGTGTTCGGTGCAAGAGAGACAGGTTGAGGTTGCCAGGGTTTGAGTAGAGCAGAACATGTCATATGCTGAAACAGTGAGGAAAGTAGAGGATGAACGGAAATCTCAGAAGATCGATATGATACTAGCAGCAGCAGGTATGTTTTTGGGTGTGAGAGATTTTAGTGCATAAGAACCACAAGGGGTTTTGAGAGAAGGGGTTCCATCCTCCCAGGTCGACGACCTGATATAGGATCTGTTAGTAGTGGGAAGGGGGGGTGGGTTTGTTGGGGATGGTGGTGTATGTGTAGGATTAGATAGTGGTGCAATATATTTTTTCCCATTCCCTTTTTCCCAACAAAGCAATATAGTCTGGCGGAAAACCACATGAAGAAGAAGCACCCAGCTAACAACAAATGTTCCCACAACTTTAGAGAACGTTCCCTTAAGAGTCTCATTAGGTCATTAACTAATATTTTCATAGGAATGTTTCTGTGATGTGTAAGGAATGTTTCCAAGAGACCATTGCCTAAATGTCAAATAGAACTTACCCAGAACATTGTTGCCATGTTCTCAGAATATAAGATGCAGTATGAATGTTCTAGACGCGTTTCATGGGAACGTTGAAAGACCATTAATGTGTCCAGTTTTCTGTAGGTTAGGAGAATATTTCATCAACGTCCCACCAAATTGGACACATGAATGTTCTTGCATAGTCCCATAAAACACGTCTAGAACATTAATGTTGTATATTCTGAGAATATTGTAACCACGCTCTAGATACGTTCTGGTTGACATTAAGGGAATGAGAAAATTGGAATCATTTTGAATGCAGAAGAATGCTTTTTGGGACTTTACAGCCGAGGCATTGCAAGAAATCCTGCAAAGAATGTTACGCCCTGAGCCTGTGCAAGGGATGTGACTTGAATTGTAATGCGACTGAAGGAGTGGGATGGGTTTTTTAATTAGTCTATTTTTGTATTTTGTATGATGATGTTTTTTTCCCTTTTCCTGCAAAGGATATTTTCTTCTATACTTTACCACCTGTATAGTAGGAGGCGGCATGCACCTCTAACGATTGTTTTATGGACTGCTATACCCTAATACCATAGAAGAAGAAGAAGAACGCAACAAAAGCTTCACTAGCGTTACGAAAGATGATGGATAAATCAGATAGTTTACTTAGGCTGTTTACTTTTTTCATTTTTTATTGTCACGGTTCCTGTGTAAGTAAGCCATTTCCTCTCTCGCGTGAGCATGCTTTTCCCCAATGAGCATGATTTTTTTCCCTGTGTGAGTTCACAATTCCTCCATAATATCTGGCATGCTCACGCGAGAGAGAGAGAACAGCTGGCTCTGGTCTACTTTTTGTCCCCTCCTGCAGCCCACCAGCCACGACCAGAAGAAATTTGCCAGTGAGATGTCTCACCCTGGGGCACCCCTTATGAGGGACGGGGGCAATAAGTAGACCAAAGTTGCCCGGCCCCGATCAGAAAAGATTCTGTAAAGCTATATGGAATTGTTTAAGAAGGTCATACCAAGGATATTTTAGCTATTTTATTTAGAATTATAAAAACCCTAGAAGTATAAAAAATATATATACAAAAAATGATTTGATAAAAAAATATTTTTGGCCTTCTGCTATTAGCCCATGCTAACGCATTGAATAATAGATTCACAACATCAAACAACAAATAGTCCCCAAAAAATCTAAAGGAAGTTTGTTCTGAAGTGTCTTTAACCCCTTATTTTTTGGCACTAAACAGTCTCCATATACACTGTCAGTGGCGATTTTAGCACGTAATTTTTTGTAGATGCATGCCAGCAAAGCCACTACACAACACAACACTAATATATTAATTGCACTACAACGGCGACAAGCAGTGCCCACAAACATTTAGGGCCTACATAAAGCTGTCCCAACAGCAGAGCTTTCTTTCCAGCACAATGGAGTGAATCCTTACCACCGATACACCTGGCTATCAGCAGAGCCTTGTCTGGCAGCGAAACAATTCCTTCAACCTTGTTTACTGCCTTTTTTTTAAAACATAGCTGTTATGACTAATTTATGCAGCAGCATATAATACATTTTTGGACTCACCTTGTTGTGCGTGGCAGTCCTTCTTTGGCAAATTTCATCATCAAATTTTTTTTACAATTCAGAGTTGGATGACCGTTCAAAACGTATTTTCCCAGTGTGACTTCCCAGTTGCAATGCTTGCAGTTAGCCACTGTCACCGATTCCTTCCAAACAACTCATTGTTGAATTTGCAATGTCCAACTTGTTGTGTAATGTTTATGTCCAATGGCCGATGAGCGCTGATACGTTTTATCTATATTTTCTCTTCATTATTTCTCTTCATATGACAAGGATTAAAAAGGATTTGCTAGTAGACTTGATTCACAATGATGACTGCTAGCTAAGATTGTGAAAGTAAGATGTTGACATGATCAAAGCTACTGTACATATAGTGTGATTTGACGTCATTTCTGTGGCCAATGACTTGTAATATAACTCTATGGTAGGACCCAAAGGGCTGAAATTTTGGATGTCTACCCTTACTAGAGGACTGAAGCTAGGCGATTGCGCAAGGTCCCCATGAGTGACAGAATACTGAGCCAATCACGGTGCAATGCTCCTATTTTCTGCTGGCCCGTCCCACCACCACATAAAGCACTGAGTTAGGCTGAAACACCTGCATTTTGGAGCTACCTTACTCAAGAAAACAAAAAGAGACCATGGTTGTATGCGGCTTTATTAACTCAATTATATATATATTTTTTACATTGTTTGCAAACTGATATTTGACACATATTAACATATTTATATACATATTATTATTATTATTTTTTCTGTGGACAGGTGGGGCTCTGCCCTGTACTTCCATTCCTTTTTTCAACTGGTACTGGGGGACCTTCAGACGAGTCTTGTGAGGCCTGTGGGTGCCTTGGAGCAAAACAACGAACATGTAGGTGTTCGCGAGAGTCTCACCTTTCCACATAGGGGTCATATTATTGTGTAGCCCAAACTGTTTGGAGCTACAGACAGAAGTTGGCAGATCGGCTGTACCAACTTCCCCATCGTGAGAGTCCCATCTTTCCATAGAGTGGTCATAATAGTTTGCAGGCCAAACCGTTCGTACAGACGATTTTGCGAGAATACCGATTTTCGGGATGTCTCATGGTCTGACAAACACCGCTCTAGCTCTGCTCTAGCTCTGTCACCTTTCACCGCAGCTGCGGAAGTGTTATATAGGCGGATACAGTGGATTGAGAATCATCCAATGCAAAAAAATATATACATCTCTAGTTTAAACTGACAGATTTTTATGGGGATTTTTGTATTATGCTAATAAGATCTGAAAAGTGGGGAGACCGTTGCAGTGAGAGACATGGAGAAGGCAGAGATGTTAGTCCAGCCATTTGTAAAGGTGCAGCATGGGAGAGAGCGGGTCAAAGGAGCACATCCGGAGTCCCCTTTTACATTGGCTGAGATGAAGAGAGTGATAGCTAAAGCTGGGGTAACCTCTCCTGGGAAGGATGAGATGTGTTACATCATGATGATCTCAGTGACACTGCAATGTGAAAATTATTGGGCTTTTACAATAAGGTGTGTCAGGAAGGGAAACTGCCTGACAGTTGGAAGCAGGCTGTAGTGGTGCCAATATGTAAACCAGGGAAATTCCCTTCTAATCCTTCCATCAAGCTATAGGCTGATAGCACTGACATCTCATGTATGTAAACTTATGAAAAGGATGATAACATAAAGGCTGACTTACTTCCTGGAGAGCAGAGGCCTAATGTCACCAGATCAAAGTGGGTTCAGGAAAGGCAGGGGAACAATGGATCCTGTACTGTGCCTTGAGTCAGTCATATGGAAGGCACAGGGAAATAAGGGGGTGGTGGTAGCCATTTTCTTCAATATAGAGAAGGCCTATGATATCATGTGGAAGGAAGGCTTACTTATCAAACTGAATATCATGGGGGTAGGAGGAAGAGTTTTTTACTGGATAAAGGATTCTATTTTGGGGCGATTAATACAAGTGAGGGTGGGGAGCTCTATGTCAGAAAGTTGTGAGGTAGATAATGGTACCCCCAAGGGAAGAGTCATTAGTTCTTTGTTGTTCTCCATTATGATTGACAATGTATTCTCCCAGGTGAGACCACATATTGGGAGGTCATTGTTTGCGGATGACGGGGCGCACAATGGAGTTGCTGGCCATATTCTTGGCTGCAGAGTGATTGAAGGTTTGTGATTTTCCTCTGGGTATCAGCTCATGTGGGAGTAGAGGGGAATGAGGAGGTGGATGTTATCGCCAAGCAGGCTCTCAAACATCCTAATATTGAAATGGAATTGTCAATCAGTAAAGCAGAAGCCAAGGGGTTGATAAGAACAGTGGTTAAAAACAAATGGCAAGAGTTGTGGAACAGGGAGGGAAAGGGAAGACAACTGTATACTGTAAGATCCAGAAAAAGTGGGGCTAGGAGGTCCTCAGGTTGAGAGAGAAGGGAGGAAAGTGTAATCACAAGGCTAAGACATGGACACACAAGGCTCAACAGTACATTGAAATTGGTAGGAAATCAGACTGGGAGATGTGATCACTGTCAGGAGGAGATGGAGACAGTGGAAATAATATGTGAGAGAAAAGGAGAGATTGTTATTAAATGTATGGTGTAATGTTGTTGAAGAGCTGAGCTAAAATGAACTGCTGAGAAAATCTTCAGGGGATGTAGTATTTAATTATGTATTTCATTTCTTAGGGAGACGTGGATAATGGGTAGGATTTTGACATTCCCTGTCTCTGGTTCACACTCCAGTCCAGTTAGTGGCGGTAATGGACTTTAAAGTTGGTTGCCAACCGCCATGCAAAATCCACATAAGAAGAAGAAGAAGAATGTTTTAATGCACCAATAACATTGGATGCTGAAGAAGGTGGTTGTAATGCACCAATAACATTAGATGCCGATCTGGAAAGGAAGAGGGAACTGCGATGACACGAAGGCGAAACAATGGCGCTAACTACAGACCTACATCTCCTGAATGCAAGCCAAGTAAAATGACTTATAAATCTACTTTATCGCTTGAGCATCTTGAGGATGTTGGATCCCATTTGGTCTGGAGTCAGGCGGCAGTAATGATTTCTCTGAAATTGAGCCTAACAAGGATGAAGATCTACAGTACCTGTGGCGACAGGTATGGTGGTAGAGATTTCCAATGTTTTCCCTGAGAATTCTACCAGAGATTATTTTGAATTGGTAGGAATAAGGTTTTTGGAAAAAGTGGATCCATTCATTTTGGCCGACCAATATGTTGTTTCAAGTTGGGTAAACTGTTACATCCGCCAAAGTTTAGCAAAGTGGAATTTTTTCGATTTTTTGTGTATCCTCCACCCAGAGGCAGCAGGCGCTTCACGTCACACGTCTCGGGCTCGGCCTGTGTCGTGCTTTGCTCTCCAGAGCAGGACACCACTCAAAGGAGTGATCAGTGGAGTTAAGTGTAGAGGTGAATAAGATGAGAAATAATATTTCTGGTGTTTGTGGCGCACACCGTTTGGTGAGACGCTGGTCCGACCAATCTGATTCCACGCTTCAAGATTGCTTCGATCACGTGGACTGGGACATGTTCCGGATAGCATCAGAAAATAACATTGACGTATAAGCTGATTCGGTGAGTGAGTTTATTAACAAGTGCATCGGTGATGTTGTACCCACGGTGACTGTTAAAACCTATCCCAACCAGAAACCGTGGATTGATGGCAGCATTCACGCAAAACTGAAAGTGCGAACCACTGCTTTTAATCATGGCATGGTGACCGGAAACATGACCGAATACAAACAGTGTAGCTATTCCCTCCGCAAGGCAATCAAACAAGCTAAGCATCAGTATAGAGACAAAATAGAGTCGCAATTCAACGGCTCAGACACGAGACGTATGTGGCTGGGTCTACAGTCAATCACGGATTACAAAAAGAAAACCAGCCCTGTCACAGACACCAACTTCTTTACTCACGTTGAGGACACTACAGTGCCACTGACACGGCCTGCTACCAACCGCAGCCAACGTGAGTAAAACATTTAAACGTGTTAACCCTCGAAGGCTGCCGGCCCAGATGGCATCCCTAGCCGTGTCCTCAGAGCATGCGCAGACCAGCTGGCTGGTGTGTTTACGGACATATTCAATCAATCCTTATCCCAGTCTGCTGTTCCCACATGCTTCAAGAGGGCCACCATTGTTCCTGTTCCCGAGAAAGCTAAGGTAACTGAGCTAAACGACTATCGCCCCATAGCACTCACTTCCATCATCATGAAGTGCTTTGAGAGACTAGTCAAGGATCACATCACCTCCACCCTACCTGACACCCTAGACCCACTCCAACTTGCTTGCCACTCCAATAGGTCCACAGACGACGCAATCGCAGTCATGCTGCACACTGCCCTAACCCATCTGGACAAGAGGAATACCTATGTAAGAATGTTGTTCATCGACTACAGCTCAGCATTTAACACCATAGTATCCTCCAAACTCATTAAGTTTGAGTCCCTGGGTCTCGACCCCGCCCTGTGCAACTGGGTTCTGGACTTTCTGATGGGCCGCCCCAGGTGGTGAGGGTAGGAAACAACATCTCCAGCCCGCTGATCCTCAACACTGGGGCCCCACAAGGGTGCGTTCTCAGCCCTCTCCTGTACTCCCTGTTCACCCATGACTGGGTGGCCATGCACGACTCCAACTCAATCATCAAGTTTGCAGACAACACTACAGTGGTAGGCTTGATTACCAACAACGACGAGACGGCCTACAGGGAGGAGGTGAGGGCCCTCGGAGTGTGGTGTCAGGAAAATAACCTGTCACTCAACGTCAACAAAACAAAGGAGATGATCGTGGACTTCAGGAAACAGCAGAGGGAGCACCCCCCCCCCCTATCCACATCGACGGGACAGTAGTGGAGAAGGTGGAACGTTTTAAGTTCCTCGGCGTACACATCACAGACAAACTGAAATGGTCCCCCCACATAGACAGCGTGGTGAAGAAGGTGCAACAGCGCCTCTTCAACCTCAGGAGGCTAAGAAATTTGGCTTGTCACCTAAAACATTCACAAACTTTTACAGATGCACAATCGAGAGCATCCTGTCGGGCTGTATCACTGCCTGGTACGGCAACAGCTCCGCCCACAACCGTAAGGCTCTCCAGAGGGTAGTGAGGTCTGCACAACGCATCACCGGGGGCAAACTACCTGCCCTCCAGGACACCTACATCACCCGATGTCACAGGAAGGCCAAAAAGATAATCAAGGACAACAACCACCCGAGCCACTACCTGTTCACCTCGCTATCATCCAGAAGGCGAGGTCAGTACAGGTGCATCAAAGCTGGGACCGAGAGATGAAAAACAGCTTCTATCTCAAGGCCATCAGACTGCTAAACAGCCATCACTAACATTGAGTGGCTGCTGCCAACACACTGACTCAAATCTCTAGCCACTTTATTAATTAAAAATTGGATGTACCAAATGTATCACTAGTCACTTTAAACAATGCCACTTTATATAATGTTTACAAACCCTACATTACTCATCTCATATGTATATACTGTACTCTATACCATCTACTTGCCTACACCGTTCGGCCATCGCTCATCCATATATTTATATGTATATATTCTTATTCATTCCTTTACACTTGTGTGTATAAGGTAGTTGTTGTGAAATTGTTAGATTACTTGTTAGATATTACTTCAAGGTTGAATCTAACGGTTGAAGCACAATCATTTCACTACACTCGCATTAACATCTGCTAACCATGTGTATGTGACCAATACAATTTGATTTGATTTGAGACGCAGACCTCGTGGAAGTTGTGAAATGGATGTTACCCTATCTGTCTTTTTGAGCTTTGATATGGAGTTCTACCTTTATAAGGTCAGGCTAGGGTATATGTGACCCGTTTCAAGAAGCTAGGCATATGTCACATGTTACTACTTCCCAGGAGAGGCATTTGAACTTATTTGTTTTATTTAATGTGCCTTAATAACAAATGTGTATGCCATCTGTAAATACGAATAAAAATTGTTAAATTACAAACCTAGTTGGTTTAGCCACGGACAAAGACAGGAACCATCCCCGCTAACCATGATTGGCTGAGATAATGGATGGGCTGGACATGCCGAGAGATGAGTTCAGATTGGTCTGCCATGTAGCACGCTTCTGTTTATTACATGAGCTGGTCAGTATGTGTAGATAATCCTTGCTACCACAACTTTTTTGAAAGATATAACGTTAGCCATGGAGAACTGCAAAAGTGTTGCTTCTGCTCTCAACAACATTGCTTCCCTGAATTTAGCAGGTGCTATCAACAAAGATCAGTAGGAAAAAGTTGTGATGGACTACTTCCTGCACACGGCCATTGTGAAACGCAGTGACTTGACACAACAACGGACCAAACAAGCTGTAGCTAGCAAACCAAATGGAAAAGACACGCTGCTGTGAATCGTTCATCCATGTATACGGGTGAGAGTCTAGCTACATTTTCTGATATTATACGTTTCTAATTTTGGCAGAAAGTCGTTTTAATTTCAAGTTAGTCTACTGTTAGCTAGCTAGTGAATGTTAACTTGCTGGCTCGCTAGCTAACATGACATGTATGATCTGTGTAGTAATATTATTAGTATCTCAGAAAGCCATTTGCATTTCTAGTTATAGCCTAATGTTAGCTAGCCAGCTAACTAACGTTGAACCTAGCTGGTTAGCTTTAGCTACCTGCAGATGATTCATAATCCAGCATTTCATGCAAGGTGGCTAGCTATGACAATCCGTTTGTACTGTGGCTATGGGTTGGGATTATGGTTCATTGTTTAGCTTGCTAAACAAAAGACTCCACTTCGCCAGAATAGTACTTGACACATCAAGTTAGCCAGGTGTGTCTGGGGGTGATTACGGCCATCTATTGTATTTCATGAACATGTGTACATGTCTAGACAATAGTGACCCATCCACTTAGCTAGATGTGGCTGGGGGGTAATTATAGCATTTCTTTCACATGACCCATCATCAATTTAGACCAGTGTGTCTGGGTAAGCATCATCTAATAATTATAAAATATTTATACAATATTTTTATCTGGACACTATCAAAGTCAGATTAGGATATAGGCCAAAGACTAAATAAAGTGCATTTTTACCTGGAGTTTTTCCTTATTGTAGGCTACTACTTTCACCACTTTTAGTCTGGAAATGTTTACTCACTCTGTTAAGCACATGGCCTCACGTGCATCCTTAAAGAGATGGGTGGGTCTAAGGGCTATTTTCTCAAAAGTGGGATTACAAGTTGATCAACTTTCAAAGCACAATTACTTTTCCATTGTTCCTCAACTACAGTGTATGATATACCATTTTGTAGCTCTGAGCCTCTACTTTTATCCAATGTAAAAACAAAAATTCACATTTTGATACATAATACCGAATCGAGGTAGTCGGTCACATATTAGTTATTTGGTGAGGGCATTTATTTCCGAACCTGCTACAATGCTTTAGGTGACATGGGGATGCCCATGCAGCTGGGGATCCGAAGTGCCCTTTACAAAAGAGGCATGTTGAGATTGCCATAGTTTGAGTGGGGAATAAGGTTTCGTATGCTGAGGCAGTAAGGAGAGTAGAGGATAACCGAAGAATGAGGGTTTCGACTGGGAGCCCCCGTGAGTAGGCCTGAAGAGAGAGATTGAGAGGATGAGTTTCAGTAAGGTTGGATTTCTTGTGTTTATAGCCATGGCGGTCAACTGCACTGCACTGATGGAGCTGAAATCACAGAAGATAGGTGAGGTAGTTGCAGCAGCATTGAAATAGTTGGGTGTGAGAGATTTAAGTGCAGAAGATCTACAGGGAGTTTTGAGGGAGGGGGTCCCATCCTCACAGGCCAACAGCCTGGTGTAGAATCGTTTAGGGCCAAAGTAGTGGGATAGTGTATAGGTAAGGTGCAGGGCTAGTTGGTGGTGCAATTTAAAAATGTCTCCTTCACCTTTAACTTTTTTTGTTACCAGAATGTGCAAGCCGCAATCCGATCTGCGAAAAGCAGCAATAAGCAACACAGCGTCTAGTCTTCCGGAAATTCACACGAAGAAGAACATTGGTTAAACCCCATCGAAGAAGAGGGAGTGGGTGTCTCGCTTTCTCTACAGTCTCTGGCTTTACTACTGTGTGACTCTTCCCTATCGAGACAACATAGAAAATTTACCATAAAGCTAGCTGTTGTTTATCTTTGGATAAAGATGTCAACCACGACCGGCGGCGGAGAGTTTGGCAACCCCCTGCGGAAATTTAAGCTCGTATTCTTAGGCGAGCAAAGTGGTAAGTGGATGTGTATTCAGGGAATGTTATGTGGTTATTTGTTTGGGGCGTTTTGTTGAGAGTACTGCCAGCTGGCATTAGCCTAGCTGTTACAGTACGGTAGCTAGCCAGGCCGAGGCAGAACGATGAGGCTTTAAACAACTCAGACGATGCCTCGTTAGGTTAGCTAACTATATTTTAGCCAATGACTATACCACGTAAAGGGAACTTGCTAGCTATCTAGTTATCCAATTGAATCAGGAACATGTGTTGCTTGATATGTTGCCAACGTATTTAGCTAGCTAGCCAAGTCATGCATACCCTGTAACTAAGTTGGCTAGCTACAGTACTAACATTAGCACGTTACTGAATTGTCGGTGTCATTCACTAACGTTAGTTTAAGTTACACTTGCTTCTGCTGGGTAGTTAAGACTTATTAAGCCAACTAGTTAAGTGAATGTGTTATGTTTACTTGCCAGCTACTGTAGCTTCAGCTTGTGTGGAGTCATGTAGCTAACTTTAACAGTTGGGTACTGTTAGCTAGCTAACGTTAACTTTGCTAAGCCACGTCTGTCAGCAGAGGGGAGCCTAGTAACGCGTTAGCTTGGGTGGAAACGCACTGGGCCGCTTATTCACCCGTGACGTCAACATTCAGAGAAACAAACAAGGCATATTATTTCCTCAGACACATCTTAATTTAGATTTGCATAGACCCAAAACTGTGTATTGATTTTCCAGTCCATTTTAGCTTGCTAGCTGTTTCCTCCATTCGTGGCTCCACCCTTGCCAGCTCAGCGCCGTGGGTTCAGTAGTCTATCGATTCGTTTTTTGATATGTTATCATACAAATAAACAATATAATGACATATGATTGCTTAACGCATGGTCACTGTCAGTATATTCAATTGTTTTAAATAGCTAAATGCTCATAATAAAGCAATTCTGCCTAGGCTACGTGTACTATTCCTCCCAAATTGCACTTCCACAGAGGATCATGCATAATTTAGCAAATTGACAATTCTATGGTAACTGCATAATTTAGCAAATGGGTAACAGAATAATGCAGAGACTCAGATTTGTCACTTAAAAATGTATGCTAAACAAAAACCAATGATTGTAAATTAAACAAACCATACATGCACAAGGACGCCTTAACACTTTCCACTGAAAATTAAGGGTCAGACGTAGAGAAATATGACTGCGGATAACGTTAGGTACTTAGAACCTCTGCACAGAGAGTCGGCAGTTAACTTTTTGTTGTTCACATAGAACAGTTTTACCAAAGACAGTAAAGTATGAAGAAAGGCAAAAACTGCTTCTGTAATATAAATCTCGATCACACTTGTAGGAGATGTGGCAACATTGGCTAGCTGCGCAGAAATAGATCATCGGGTCTAAGGTCGTCTCGTGCCGAACTGCTCTTGTGCAGGACGTCACATTAAAGACGCTCCTTTGATATCGTTTTTTTTTTACGAAAATGGGTAAGATTGGAGTGTTCAACTACTTAAGACATTGGCTCGAATCTAGGTTATGCCTTTTAGATTACATCACTGTGCCTTTAGATATTGAGAAAATGTACACCTAATGAAGAATTTGACTTCTCTAACCCCAAACCCCGGCCTGGTCTGTTTCGCAAGTGTTCCCGGAAGTCTCGCGATGTTGCGCCTCTGGGTTTAGAAAAGCTGCGGTTTTACCTCCGATTTCCTTTGTTGAAATACTCCAGGCTACAAGGTGGCAGTAGTTTGTTTGGCTTGTGCATGCTGTAGCTAATGTAAGTTAACTAGCCAGCTGCGCTAATGTTGTTGCTAGTTGGCTAACTAGAATTTGTAGTAAGCCATTGTTGATATTAACCAGATGGCCACAACTAGATAACTGGAGTAACTAGCAACCATTATAATTAAATACAAATGTATTTGTTTTTGAATGAAGCAGCTGCCTGCCTGTTAGCTGTCAAGAGTCAGAGTAGATGGGTTGCAATGTTTTAGGGCAGTTGTTACCAACCTTTTCTGAATCAAGATCAGTTTGAGTCAAATAGCAAGCATAGATCTACTGCTCAGATTAAAAATAATATATATATATATATATATAAGTAAAAAAATGTAAGACTATGCAACATTAACATAAATAAAAACAGTTCTGTAGGAATGAGGTTTGTGTTAAGTCATATTAAGTCACTACAACCACTGAAGGGTAATTCCCTGGCAACGCACAGTCTGGAGTGTGTTAATTCGCTTATAAAACGGATCCCAACATTAGTGAATATTTCCTCCAGATTTTTTACTATTTGCTATGCTTGGCCTGCCAATGTTGTTCTTCTCAGACCTTATTATATTTAAAAATTCTTTGAGCTTTGATAAAACATTTTGTCAGTTGTATCACTTCCAAGGCACAGCTCAGCATAAATGAAAATCATTTGCAAATAATTTGTTTTTTTATTTTACTGGACTGATGGTACCTGCATCCGGTCTGGAGAGAGAGAGAGAGAGAGAGAGGAGAAAGAAAAAAAGCAGCAGCAGCAGAGAGTCTGCCTCTGTGGTGACATTTGAGTAGCATTGCATTATTTCTGCCTCATGCACAAATCCATGTTGTTCCTATGACCAGAGTAAGTGAAATATTCCTTGATATTAAAATGAACATGACAAGCTGCTAGTAATAAAATGCAGGCCTATGGATACTTGGCTACTAATTAATTGCAGCTGTAGTGCTGGTTGTAGTGCGAGTGGAAGTAGGGAGAAGCCGTCTTGTAAAAGTGTTTGCTGTATTCTTTGACAGTCTCTCAATGGTCATGGTTTTAATGAAATCTCACATAGGCTAGTATGAAACTTTGCTGTGGGGTGGTGGATGCTTTAGGCAGGGTGATCTGAGCTATCCAATTGGCCAGCGCAGTAGGTGCATTTAATTTAGCTCTCCCAGTCCCCCGGGTAGTCAGTTTATCCCTTCAGACAAATGAAAAGGTTCAAAATGGGAACACTCCCTACCTGGCGCACAGGGCTTCTGAATTAAGTGCACCTACTGCCAACAGTGTAAGACAAATAAAAAAATAGGAGCGCAAGGCTTTATCGTTGGCTTTTCTACTGAAATGTTTGGTGATCGACTAGGTTGTTGTACTCTTTCATTCAAGGTTTATAAAAATGTTTATTCAATAGAGAATTGCATCAGAAAAACAATAGCCCATACCCATGTCTTTACTATATACGGTTCAGATGTTACAGACGATTTACTCTGATAATATAGCATGATTAGATTGTCATCGCGGACATGGTCAAAAATAAGTTATACGCTGCTTAGTAGAACTGTCACGATCTGCGGGCAGAACGGAGCTAACTTCCAACACCAACTGACAAGCTAGCTAGTGGCTGCAGGTTAGTGTGATAACATGTGATTTTTCGAAATGAAATCCGCAGACTACAAAACAAAATTGGGCATATATACTGAACTAAAATATAAACGCAAAATGCAACAATTTAAAAGATTTTACTGAGTAAAAGGCCGTGTGGACGTGAGGCCGTGTGGACGTACTGCCAAATTCTCTAGAACAATGTTGGAGGCGGCTTATGGTAGAGAAATTAACATTAAAATTCACTGGCAACAGCTCTGGTGGACATTCCTGCACTCAGTATGCCATTTGCACACTCCCTCAATTTGAGGCATTGTGTTGTGTGAAAAAACTGCACATTTTAGAGTGGCCTTTAATTGCCCCCAGCACAAGGTGCACCTGTGTAAGGATCATGCTGTTTAATCAACTTCCTGATATGACAAACCTGTCAGGTGTATGGATTATCTTGGCAAAGGAGAAATGCTCACTAACAGGGATGTAAACAAATTTTGTGCACATGTTTGAGAAATAAGCTGTTTGTGCATATGGAACATTTCTGGGATATTTTCTTTCAGCTCATGAAACATTGGAACAACACTACATGTTGAGTTTTATATTTTTCTTCAGTGTTTATATTTATAAAGCTAACAAACTGAATTTCAATGTCTACCCTCCCCTGAAAGCAATCTGTTGCAGTTTTCATGGTGTATTTTGGAATATTTCCCTTTAAATCGCCATTGATACGGCCCCTCAATTTAGATTGATCGCCAATGAAAGCCAAGAATCTGGAGATGAAAATGACAAGGGTATGAAGTTTATTTTGATTGGTCCAAAGCGTGGAAATGCCTCCCAACACCGACAATGGAAGAGATACAACCAAGAGCGGCGCGGTCTAAACTTGAAACGGTCACCACAAACTAACGTTCTTAGTTGATCAATATTGTTAAGTACAAGCATATTAAGGTTATATTCTAGAGCATAATCTAATGAATAACTGTATGTGATTTATAATGAGTGCGAAGTATGGCTGACCCCATTTAGTCGATTGTTTTAGTTTAGCGGTCGCAAATATATAATATTTCCATGCCTTATGAGACACCTGTCTGATTTGCACCTTTTCCAAGCTGTTTAAAGGCACAGTCAACTTAGTGTATATACACTTCTGACCCACTGGAATTGTGATACAATGAATTATAAGTGAAAAATCTGTCTGTAAGCAATTGTTGGAATAATTACCTGTCATGAACAAAGTAGATGTCCTAACCGACTTGCCAAAACTATAGTTTGTTAACAAGAAATTTGTGGAGTGGTTGAAAAAACGAGTTTTAATGACTCCAACCTAAGTGTATGTAAACTTCCGACTTCAACTGTATTTCGCCTGTAGTACATGTATCATTAGTCCCTATCAAACAAACTTTGCAGATTAGAAATGGTTACAGTAATTTCTGTTAATGCATTCAATATATTATTAGTCTTATTGGTCTCATTGTCTGAGTGGACAAGTTGTTTGCAAGGCTCACAACCTATGCTACACTGAGAAACAAGTGTTTTATTTCATTCCATTTGAGGTTTTTTTTCTCCATTGTCTTTTGTTTGGAGCGCTCCTGTCAATGTTGAGTAAGGATGCGCACCTGATTACGCATAAAGTTTTTACATTAAATGCATTATGTGAGTTGAGTGCTGTAACACTGAATAAAACATTTTCCCATGATGGTAGTGACTGCCTGTTACTGCTTATCATTTCTTAACCATCATTTATTAACATTTGTTTTATTTGACTTTTATTTCATTTCAAGTCATCTCATCTCTATAGAGTTGCTGCTTATGCTGTCTGACAATCACCTTTGTAGTTCTTCAAAGTAAATAAGGCATACTTTTATGACTGCTGAATACCAACTATCAATCACTTAGATCAGGGTTTCCCAAACTCTGTCCTGGGGCCTCCCCTGGGTGCATGTTTTGGCTTTTGCCCTAGCACTGCACAGCTGATTCAAATAATCAAAGCTTGATGATGAGTTGGTTATTTGAATCAGCTGTGTAGTGCTAGGGCAAAACCAAAACAAGTTTGGGAAACCCTGACATAGATCATGTATTTTCAGGTAGAGGGAAGCAACTTCTACTCTCTATCACGATCGCACATTCTTCTCTCTTCCGCAGTAGTCCTAAAATAAACACCGACCGGAAAAGTAGATGCAATGGATTATGGTCATTGTAGTTAGTTTAGCGCATAACACGTGGTAATTATGTAGAATATTGGCCTGTTGGAAACTAAAACTCCCTACTACGTCACACAGTTCGGGCTGGATCTGATTTGTCTCTGGAGAAACTTATGTGCGCATTGAGCTCACCCATAAAATAACATGGAATTCAAATCATTGAACAGATAATTTACCAACAGTTGTTAAAATTACTTTTATTTTGTTTAATCGCTCAGCACTACTACTAGGCTTTGTTTGATTGTATATTTCCTTGATTACTCGCATCCTATCTCCGCAACTAGTGGAGAAGGTACAAGGTCCCTCTGACCACCACCTCTATTGGGTTTTTGAGGAAGGATGAAATAAGAGCCTAGCAGTGACCTGTCAACTAGCTCACGTGCTACACAATCACCCCTCTGCTACACTCACTGACCTCCTCTTTCTCTGCATCAACCTCAGCAGGCAGCAGAACAGACTGAACTGAGTCAATCTAGCACTCACAGAATTGATTTTGTCTTTAATTCTGCTACATTGAGTCGGATCACACAAATACACGTTTTGAAGTTTCGACCAATCGATTGATCAATATTTTTTTCCCCCAGTCCTTGTGCAAAGAGAATTACGTTTTGACATTCATTTAGTAGCTCCCTCTTGAATTGACTTGGGTTTCCCCTACATTCAATAGCAGTGAGTGAACACCCTATGTGTTGCGATGCTAACACATAGGGCGTTAGCTAGCAAGCAAACTGGCATTGACCGTATAGGATAATGGAGATTGAATGGCTAGCTTGGTAAAGCATTTAGTGTTGTGTGCATTGTGCTGCATTTACCACCCCATTCGGTGTGTGACTGCCTGGCTCAGTTAGCAAGCTAACGTTAATGAGCAGGTGCACAATATCAAACCTAAGAAAAAATCCTTCAAGCACAAAACTTACTAACTTGATGTAAAGACTTGCTTGAGAAAAATTATGTATTATGCAGCTTTATTATTTTAGTTTGAACAATTCTGACAAATGTGGTGGATTACGCTGGGATTAATAAAAAAAAAAAATGTATATACTTCTGTCGGTTTGTGCTCTCTGCTTGGCTCAAAGTCATGTTCTCGGCCACTGACGAGCATTGCGATTCTACGAGTAGAAACGGCAGGTTCGTCGGTACACACCAGTGGCGTCTTTTGTTCTAGCAAAAAAAGGAACGGCCTCCTACTTTGCTAAGTAACTAGTCAGATTTCTTGGTGTGTCAAAGAACCGTGCTGTTGTTAGCAGGCTTTGCATCTGCAATGTTCTTCAAGTAAACATGTCTTTGTAAAAATGTTTGTGGAAATTGTCAGAAGTCATCATTGTGCATAGTTGTATGGTTTATTTAACTTTGCAGTCATTGGTTTTTGTTTGACGTACATGTTTTTAAGTGAAAATCAGAGTCTCTGCATCATTCTGTTACTGTGGAATTGCCTAAATGTCAAAATGTAAACTAAATGCTCTCTGCTCTGCTTGTCTTTACAGTGGGGAAGACATCGCTTATCACCAGGTTTATGTATGACAGCTTTGACAACACCTATCAGGTACATTACCTCATCTCAAGTACAGTACTGGTTATTCATTGCATGTAAACTAACGCATAGCATTAATATTAGTAGGCATGCACACTGTTCTAAGCTCTTTGGGTTCTTTTGCTTGGGGGAAATGTAAAATCTGCTGAAAATAAATAAGGACACAAGGCCATCCCTTTTCTGCTTTTTGTTGAATGTTGTACAGTCATGTGATGTCTGAGAATGTTTTTTTTGTCTTGCAGGCTACAATTGGCATTGACTTTTTATCGAAAACTATGTACTTGGAAGATCGTACGGTATGTACCACTTGTTTCTATATCATTGCATGTTTCTAAACCATTTCACATGTCCCTTGAGTTTGTGCCCATCCATAAACGTTGTATATCCCTCTACATGTCTGTCAAAAAGGGGCTTAGCTAGTCTGCTTTTTATCTCATCCCAACTAGACTGCTTGTTTAGTATGGATGTAGAGGAACTATTATTTGCAGTTTAATTATCAGTTTTCATGTAGCCTATCAAGTTTTATTTCCTGCCATGATTCTGTTTTTAGTTCCATCATTATACGTTTTTTTTTTTCTCTGTCCACCCCTCCCCTCCATCCCCATGGCTGGGTTTCGAACTGTGTCCGCTCCTCGGTTTGTTGCGCGGTTGGCCACAGATTCGGCTCCAGCTGTGGGATACGGCCGGGCAGGAGCGGTTCCGCAGCCTCATCCCCAGCTACATCAGAGACTCAGCCGCTGCTGTGGTGGTTTATGACATAGCAAGTAGGTATCCACATCCCTGCCCTTCTCTCAGTGGATGGAGGGGGAGAACAGGGCAAATAGCATTTCCACAGCTTGGCAACGTCACTGGGCTGTAGCAATGAGTTGAACCATACTTGCTTGTGGTCAGTGAGGAACTGGATCAGGAAATAGGTTATTGGCGCTTCAGAGCTTCCATTCCCTGCAAATTCTATGCTACTCTAAAGTGAGTAGATGTTGTAGATGACTTTGTTAGTGCAATGTTTCCTCTGTTTATCCCAATAGGTGCAAATAGGCCTATAGAGGGGGATGATGGAACTCTCAAGCTCAGTACATCCAGTGGTGCTTGTGGAAATGTTGTCCCTAAAGGGGCTTTTCTAAGGAATAGGGAAAATGCTAGCAGAGGTTACCAGCAACGTTTGGTTGACTTTAATTGCACCAAAAGCATTGATTTGGAACATTTGCCATCCGTAGTAGGTCACTAAAAAGGATCAACATTGGGAACAGGTAATCTGCTAGCTACATGTGGAAAGCTTTTCCTATTCCAGGATGCATGATTATTTTTCACCTCTGCTGCCTTGCTGTTCTCTTGCAACTCTTTTTATGTCAACCCTCTTCTTCATTTTCCTCTTTCCATCTGTCCCGTTTCTCCTCCTCCTCCTCCATCCCAATCCCCAGGTCCGGCTTCAGCTCTGGGACACTGCTGGACAGGAGCGTTTCCGTAGCCTCATTCCCAGCTACATCCGCGACTCCACCATTGCTGTGGTGGTTTATGACATCACCAGTGAGTCAGAGCCTCCTGGCCTAGTTAGAGCTGTGCCCTCATCACTGTAGGGGTTGTGGGCCACTGGGACATTACATTGGGAAGGAGGTTGTCATCTTCTATAACACAGTAGCAAACCACAACAGTTTTCAGTGTATGAGTAGTGTTGCTATTATTGGAGGCAGTTAGTGTCACAATACCATGTATGGACTTTAATGATGCAACTTCATGGGGATTAGGGAGTTTTCCCTTCTTTTAACAGTGGCGTGGGGACTAATATTCCTTTCAATGCTTAAACTTAACTTACTGTTTACTTTTTGCTTACTAACACCTGGCTACTCTACTGAAATCAACTGTACTTCCAATGAAGAGCAACAACTGTTCTGATTTGCAAATGTATCCAACGTTGTTAATAACCCCTTCGCTGTCGAGTTCATACCTCACACGATATTTAAAGTGGTCATGCTCACTTTGTATGCGTTCCAAGTTGCTAATTTTCTTCCCCTCAGATCTCAATTCATTCCAGCAAACCTCAAAGTGGATTGACGACGTCAGAACAGAGAGAGGAAGTGATGTTATTATCATGCTTGTGGGAAACAAAACAGACTTGGGTGATAAAAGGTACATTTTGTGTGTGTGTGTGGAGAGCGTAGGTGGTGTGGTGGTAAACAGTAATGTGGTCCCTGAACTAAATGCCGACCTGTTTGACAACAGTTGTATGCGTGAAGCCTTTGTCAAAGCCTGGTTCCTCCCTCGTCCCTTGAATGTATTTGGCGCCTCCAACATGATCCATTTTCATATGTTTTCTGATTTTGTTCTGTTCAACTCCATGCTGGAGTTACTCCATTACTGATATGTAACTTTCAAAATACAGAAATCATCCCCGTAATATGCATCACACAAGGATGATTTCTGTATTTTGAAAGTGACATATCTTGAAACTTGTGTGCTGACAAGCAAAACATTTTGGGAATATGTCAACAATTGACTAATGAAACAAATACCAAAATGTCATTTTGGGGTGGAGTTTTCCTTTTAAGCCTTTTTTGTTTTTGTCCAATTTTTGTTTTATTTTGTTCCCTCTCCCCGGTGTCTCCCCATGTCACTTTGATTTGGTGTCCACTCCCAACCCACTGCCACCACCCTCCCTTCCTGTCCCTCCCCCTGGGACCATGGCAGACAAGTATCTGTTGAGGCTGCAGAGAGGAAAGCTCGTGAACTCAATGTGATGTACATAGAGACCAGCGCCAAGGCTGGCTATAACGTCAAACAGGTGGGTGTCCAGCTACCACCAGCAGGAGTACAAACAGCCTCCAGAACTGCTCATTATGCTCTGCCTTAGGAAGAATCATTTGTGATGTACAACGTGGATTAGAGGTTTTAATGTGGAACGAGTGATTGTACTGTGAGTGACTTGGGATTGTTTCTCTATCTTGTCAAGCTTTTTGATCTTCTCAGCAAAGCTGCTCCCTCTCCTATCCCTTTGTTCCTCAGAGATAGGACCAAACTAACCTCTATTTCTAACCAAAAACTGGAATCTCTGAGCTCGTTCTTTTTTTCTCTCTCCATCTCTCCCTTCCCCCTCTGCCTGTCCTCTTTCATGTCTGTCTATCTCTCCGTCCTCTCGGCTGTGGCCTGAGCAGACAGATCACCACGGAAGAGGGCGAGCAGAGAGCTAAGGAACTGAATGTCATGTTCATTGAAACCAGCGCAAAGACTGGCTACAATGTCAAACAGGTAGAGCTTCTGTTCACTCAGGATAGTCCAGTCCAATCTGCCCTCTTGGCATCAGCTGCCTCTTTCACAACTTCTAGTTTTCCCTCTTCTCTCTCTTTTCACTTGGCTCCTCAAGGCTTGTCCACTTAGTCCTTTCTGCATTGTGATTCCCCTCAGTGCTCAGGTCATGTTGTCATTCCCGTCCCCTGCTTTAGAACGCTTTTAGCATCAGTTGTACTGCACTGTCTAGCTCCATGTTGTTGGGTGTTTCTCTTATTTTGCCTCGTTCCACAAAACGTCTGCTTCTCACTGTTTGGCATGGAATCATGGACATTTTATGGGCATAAAATATGAATGATTACATGGCAAATTGTGATGCAAGTATATTCTGTAGGGGCATTTTCTTGCATTGTTTTTAGTGTTATTGAGACATCTTCCAAGATTTTAATGTGTAATAAATACCCAATCAGTTTTGTCCGATGCATGTAGCCCTATGTACAAATACATACTGTATGTTTATTTTAAATGGAAATATAAATATTGACTTTCCAGTAGATGTTACCATATACACTGAGTATTCAAAACATTAAGAACACCTGCTCTTTCCATGACAGACTGACCAGGTGAATCCAGGTGAAAGCTATTATCCCTTATTGGGGGGGTGCGCAACTCAATATTAGGAAGGTGTTCGGTATGCTGTGTGTAGTTCGTCACTGTTATGTGGCCAACTTTACGTTATTGATGCACTGTGTGGTATGGCTGTTTTGCTCCACTGATTATTTTCTTGTGGTTCCTCAGCTGTTTCGCCGTGTTGCTGCTGCCCTACCTGGGATGGATAGCACACCAGAGAAGAGCAAAGAGGACAGTATCCTTTCACAAAGGGGTTAGCCCCGAGACAGAATGGTTTGGAGCAAGTTTGAGATCAACATGTAATCAACACTCCAGAAATGCTTCAGTAGTTAAGTTTCTATCCAATTTAACAGAATTTCATGCGAATGTAAAAAAATCTGCATAAAACAGTATGCACGTTACAACACGCACGTTTTCCCACCAGAGATGTTTCCATCAGATGTACTTGTTGCAGATAAAAGGCTGTGCACATAAAAATGGTTTTGTCACAAAAAATGTTGCGTTTAAATAGCGAATGTGCCCACTCTGGTCTTGGCACGTGCACTCTAGCCAACAGCTGGAAGATTCAGTGCGGGTATGGCTTACATGATGAGATTATTATGGACAAAAGAGCAAGATTATTTTGATGTCAAACGGCAGCCAAGCATCGATCATATCACCAGAATAAGACCATCAATATTTATTGGAAAGTAGCATCAAGGTCATCACCATGCACTTTCACCAGCCTGTGAAGTTCATAACTTATTTCAGCTGTAGCATAATAAACTGCATGCTTTCCCGGGTCGTAGTGGGAAGACCACACAACTCGTCACATGACTCATGAAGTTTACTTCAATATGATGGTTATTATATAAATATTTGCGCATAAAAACGTTTCTACTGCCACTAATTTATTTTACATAGATCCCACCCTGTCTAGCGTAATTTGTTTTGTAGACATTTGGACATTTTTATACAAACATTTGCTGTTTGCATCAGGCCTGTCGTGCAATTTTTGTACTTTAATTGCATAAAAAGGTTGGTTGGAAACATAACCTGGTTCTCTGTTGTAATCTATTGCATATGGATTCTTAAAAAAAAAAAAAAAAAAAATATCCATGAAATTACACTAATGAATACTATTCCTTAACCATCTCCTCTCTCAGTGATCGATATCAAACTGGAGAAGCCACCAGAGATGGCGGTGACTGAGAGCAGCTGCTCCTGCTAGTAAATACCCCCTTCCCCCACCTGACCTGCCTCCTCCCCACCAACAGCTTGTCTCTCAGTGGCCACTCTCCCCACCCATGGCTCACTGCCATCGACTGGAGAACCTGTCCCCCTCCCCTTTTGACTCAGTGACTTTTCGGAGTAACCGTGTGGGTGTGCTATTACTCTGTATTTAAACAGATAATATTAAACTATATTAAAAGTTAAAAGTCAAACAGAATAGGTTGAATGCTGAATATGTTCAGATTTTCATCCAACTGCATGACATTATATAGGATTGCAGACTGACATAGCTAACTGCTCTCGGGTTATTGCGTTGTTGTAAAGTGACATTGTTTGAAATTATTTAAGTGACTGAAAGGGATATGGTCTCAGTCCCTTGGATCTTTGCTTTTATTTCCAAGGGAGAGTCTGGAGTGGGTCATCTAGAGTATTCTAGCTACGTGTCTAAGTGTCTTACTGATTCACAAGGTTTTGATATACTTTGTTCTAAAAAGATTCCCCTCTAAACTATGAATATTATTTCCCCTCATTGTTGGCTCAAATCAAAGCTATTAATTTAGGCGTAATGGTTTATGGGACCATGAATAAGGGACATTGTTATCAGGACATTTTCAAGGCATGAACAGCCAAAGAACTTCATTTAGGATTACTGTAGTTAATCGACTGATGATTTCAATGGCGACTTCTTTGTTATTTTGGCAGGTCTCCCAAAGAGGATGCTGCAGAAAGGATGTATAGCCAATCAGTAAGAAAACAAGGATATGCATTTTTAGAAAAGGGACGTGATCCCAAATTCATTGTAGTGGAAAATACTAAGCTAAATCTATTGATATACACTTCAAAACTATAGTAAATCTGTCACAGCGACTTACATCAAATAGCCGCACACATACTAACACATCTTGTGTCTGAGGTGAAAAGGTGTTTAAAGTTCATATGTGAGCCTATGGAGTGAGCAGGTGTCAAAGCTTTTTACACACTAAATGGAAACATTCATTGGGCCCATATGTCTCCCTACTCACCCTCCAATTGTTGTATATTGTTGTCTTGTTTTCATCACACTATTGCAGGAACGTCGTGCTCATCATGCAGGATTCATAGACGGTTAAGAAAAAAACGATGCCTTGCTTGTTTGTTCACCAACGTTGTGCACTGAATCAAGACCCAATATTGTGAAGACGGAGAGGCCTGCTGACAGTAGTTGTTTTGTAGAGCAGGTAGCTAGAGTTGGTCCTCAGATACTGCTTACGCTTCCTAACACCCTTGCTGTGAAAATAAGTGCAGTGAAGTTCATCTTTAGTGCTATTGCCTGTGTACGACTGTTGGTTTTGTATTTATTTGAAACACAAGCAACTGTAAAATTGCATTGTATACTTGACCAAAATGAGTTGCTCTACCCCTGCCCCTTATCACGTTCTCACAAACACATTGAAACACACAAACCAACTAAACACACAGCCATAAATGTCCCACCACACACCAATACATTCGCTGTAACATTTAAAAATGTTTACAAAAAAATGTAGATGAGTATTTAATTACATTGAACCACCGTCTTTACCTTAACAGCTGTTTTATTACCCCTCACTGACTGAGTACTCAACTGAACTGTGTGCTATTCTGAAATGGCTGTCCATTTGAATATGTCGTGTTTAGCAACGTTTGTGTGAATAATGTACTATCTGCTGTATAAAAAAAGGAGCATTAAAGAACACCTAAATGTATCACATGAAATAAAGAGATTTCAACAAAGTTGTTACAAGCTTTCAAATTATTTTTATGAATATTAGTGATTTATATTATTTGGATAGGCCTACATTTGCATACACGTTATTTTCGAAATTTGAAACTGTTTCATTTGAAACTGTTCCTACTAATGAAGAATGTCAGATTGTTGATCAGCATGGTCTTGTTTCAAATACATCAGTCAATAAATTACAAGACAATATATATATTTATCTTTTTCAGCCATTTCATATTGTATTGTTGCCGGTCAAAGGTTATTAGCCCTAATGAATGGAATGTTGCCTAATCCTAATCAAGCAATCCACAGTGCATTAGTGATTGTAACCAACGGGACAGTTTCTGTGCCACGAGGACGGACATTTTTGTTGCATAAGATGTTGTGCAATTTCAATACGACACAGCATTTTTGCATAATATATTGTGCATTTACTATAAGACACAGCATTTAGACTTTTAGAGTGAATTTTTTGCCAAACATTAACTCTTTGTTACTTGATATAGTTTGCTGAAAGGGGCGTGGCCATGTTGATGGGGTGTAAAACTGCAGGTAAAGAACACCCTGCCCTGGATTTTAAGTACGAAACAAATGGTTCTGCGTTAGGCTAGAAACTACGTAGGTAAGGAATCTAACAAAAATCCAGTCCAACTTGATATGCTAATCAGTGAGTATAAAACTGGATTTATCTCACTGTCACTACTAGAATAGCATTTTGTTAGAGGCAAGAGGATCGGAGTGAATACACAACATCAATTTAGTGACTTGTAGCATTTCGCTTCTTTTTTTGCTCGTTAAGTAGGCTACCGCTTTTTCATTCATTCATAAACGTTTATTGTTGGATATAAATTATGTCTCGAGTTCTTTCGGGAATTATACCAGACGAGGCAGTCTTTGCAGACTTCAGAAGACAAGCCTTGTCAACGGACAACTGGTACAGCAAATATGACAAGAACGGAATGGAGGTCTGTGTCGAGGTGGCCCCTGTAACATCTCAAGGAAACAAGAACGTCCCAAAAGTTCACAAGATAAAGGTAAGGAAACCTTGGTTTGACTCACCTGTCAATTTGATACACTGTAATGTAAAACTAACAGTATGACGCCATGGATCAGTCGAGTTTACATTTTTATTTTTTATTTTCAGTCAATTTAAACTTTAAATTATAAACAAAAATAGGGGCATGCTGTATTCCATTACAAATATCATAGTCTGAATAGACATTGCATTATAAGGACAAACCTTTCCTCTCTTTTCTATACTTTCCAATGCATCTCAATCTCTAAGTAGTCTTTTGACATTTCCATGTCCCTTGGAGACAGCATGACACAGTTTTTCTGTTTTCCAATACAACCCTTTTGTTTTTGTGGCAACATTATCACAAGAGTATCTAGGGCGTGTTTCCAACTTTCCATGATCATTGGTTTATCTGGTGTCATATAGTGAATACTCAACAAATACGAGCAGATCTAGAGACATATCTAATTAATGTCTTATTTTACTCCAATAATCGATTTACTTTTGCTGTGTGTATTTCAGTGCAGAATGACCATAAGAGATGTGTCGGCCGCCACGATGTACGACGTCCTTCATGATGGACAGTATCGCAAGAAGTGGGACCCCACCATGTTGGAGAGCTTTGACATTGCCCGTCTCTCACCTAACGCCGATATGAGTTACTACTCATGTGAGTTCCTCTTATCTGCTTGAGTTAAGTGTGTTGTTCCACATTCCTCTCTGTTGTTTTGTCTCTTCTCTCAGTGCAATAACCTGATGGGTCAACTTTACTAATGATTGACTTTAAACCACAGGTTCAAACATGACATGACCACAGGTGAAAATGTGCAATAAATCTGGTATAAAGTCTCTTATTAAGATTCCACATTCCCCTTGCTTTAAGGAGTCCATTCCTCCATGGTACCCCTTCACCGAGTCTTCAGGAGTTCAGACAAGGCATGAGTGACCTGTTTTTCAGAGTGTATTTAGTCAACACGAGAGTCCAGTTGCTGCCTCTGTTCATCCTCTGAATCTTTGGTTACCCTGACATTGAAAGGCAGCGGGGGTGTTGTAAATGAGAAATCTTTCCACAAGTTGTTTTAAATTTGTTGTCCTGTTGTTTTCAGGGCTGTGTCCGAAGCCACTGAAGAACAGAGATGTGGTGACGCTGTGTTCGTGGCAGGTGACGGACGACGAGTATGTGATCATTAACTACTCAGTCAAACACCCAGTACGTACGCCATGCACCTCCACCTCCTCTGTCTGTAGACTTTGGCTCTTAGCAACCATCTAGTACATACAGCAGTCTGTCTGCAGTTACTAATAGTTACGGAATGTTACATCAGTGTACATATACAAGGACGATTAGCTGACATTGAGCCATAGGAATGGTAGAGCAGAGACTCATTGCAATAAACTTAATATAATACATAAATAAAATATATTTAGTCTCAAATAAATTATGAAACATGTTCATTTTGGTTTAAATAATGCAAAAACAGTGTTGGAGAAGAAAGTAAAAGTGCAATATGTGCCTTGTAAAAAAGCTAACGTTTAAGTTCCTTGGTGGTTCAATATTCCCAGTTCGTCAATATTCCCAGTTAAGAAGTTTTATCTTGTAGTTATTATAGGAATTATAACGCGTCAACTATTTCTCTATACCATTTGTATTTCATATACCTTTGACTATTGGATGTTCTAATAGGCACTTTAGTATTGCCAGCCTAATCCCAGGAGTTGATAGGCTTGAAGTCATAAACAGCGCTGTGCTTCAAACATTGCTAAGAGCTGCTGTTTGAATGAATGCTTACGAGCCTGCTGCTTACGAGCCTGCTCAGTCAGACTGCTCTATCAAATATCAAATCATATACTTAATTATAATATAATAAACACAGAAATACGAGCCTTTGGTCATTAATACGGAAACTATCATCTCGAAAACAAAACATATATTATTTCAGTGAAATACGGAACCGTTCTGTATTTTATCGAACGGGTAGCAACCCTAAGTCTAAATATTGCTGTTACATTGTACAACCTTCAATGTTATGTCATAATTATGTAAAATTCTGGCAAATTAGTTCACAACGAGCCAGGCGGCCCAAACTGTTGCATATACCCTGACTCTGCTTGCACAACGCAAGAGAAGTGACACAATTTCCCGAGTTAATATTGCCTGCTAACATGAATTTCTTTTAACTAAATAGGCAGGTTTAAAAATGTATACTTCTGTGTATTGATTTTAAGAAAGACATTGATGTTTATGGTTAGGTACATTTGTGCAAAGATTGTGCTTTTTTCGGCAATGCGCTTTTGTTAAATCATCACTGTTTGGCGAAGTTGAGGTAGGCTGTGATTCGATGATAAATTAACAGCCACTGCATTGATTATATGCAACGCAGGACAAGCTAGTTAAACTAGTAATATCATCAACCATGTGTAGTTAACTAGTGATTATGTGAAGATTGATTGTTTTTTATAAGATAAGTTTAATGCTAGCTAGCAACTTACCTTGGCTCCTTGCTGCACTCGCGTAACAGGTGGTCAGCCAGCCACGCAGTTTCCTTGTGGATTGCAATGTAATCGGCCATAATCGGCATCCAAAAATGCTGATTACCGATTGTTATGATAACTTGAAATCGGTCCTAATTAATCGTGTGCAAGTGATAACGTCTCAGCTGATTTGGTTATTTCTTCACAGAAATATCCTCCCAAAAAGGACCTTGTGAGAGCCATCTCCCTCCTGACTGGCTATCTAGTGAAGGCCACAGGACCCAATAGCTGCTCCTTTACCTACCTCTCACAGGCTGACCCCAAAGGTGAGATCCACCTTTCACTGACCTTTTTCAAATCCTATGCTTCAGTTGCCTTTTCTTTGTTGAAAGATATTTGACTACAGGTACCAAGAGTTGCAGTGATTATGGATTATTTGGTTTATTCTGTATTTCAGGTTCTCTTCCAAAGTGGGTGGTGAACAAAGCATCTCAGGTTCTGGCTCCCAGGGTATGTGAATAACCTCAGACAACATTGTTATTAATCTCCCTTCGGCTAAAGTCTTTAGCTTCTTTGTGTTTGACGACAGAGGTATAACTGGTTTTTAATTTGGCTCCAAAGCAACAGTGTGTTACAGTGATAATTCTTGTCTTTGAACTAGATAGTAAAAGTGTGCGATCGACGCACAGCGAGTGTGGGTTTCAAGTCTCCTTAAATGACAATAGTAACCATAGAAACCCACCGGAAGGTCCTGCTCAGCTTTTTGACAATGTAGTCTCTCAGGTAGAGCAACTGACTCTCAGCGGCCCTGTATAACTCGTTTTCCTGGTTTCATAGCATGTGCAGCGTGAAACTATTTAGGGGCAAGGTGTTATCTTTGTGTGTGAAACCAAGATTGTGTGTGTGGCTCATAGCTGTGATTGAATGCAAACCTTGACCTACTGATTAATGATCAACAGCTGGCTGCTCTTCAAAAGCCTGTTTGAATAGCACCCCACTTACGTGCATTGTAATATCATTACATTATATAAGTTAGTAAAACACAAATGATAGAGATCAAATCTTTGAAGTTGAAAGTATTCACACTCCTTGTTACAGCCTGAATTCAAAATTGCTTTTTTTCCCCCACACATTTACACACAATAACCCATAATGCCAAAGTGAAACCATGTTTTTAGAAACTTTAGCACATTTATTGAAAATTAAATACATAAATATCTTATTATTATTTTTACACACAGAGTGAGTCCATGCAACTTATTCAGTGGTGGAAAAAGTACCCAATTGTCATACTTGAGTAAAAGTAAAGATACCTTTAATAGAAAATGACTCAAGTAAAAGTGAAAGTCACCCAGTAAAATACTTCTTGAGTAAAAGTGTAAAGGTATATGGTTTTAAATATACTTAAGTATCAAAAGTAAATGTAATCACGAAAATATAATTTAAAATTACTTATATTAAGCAAACCAGACTACACAGTTTTCTTGTTTTTTTTAAATGTACTTACAGATAGCCAGGGGCACACTCCAACACATTTAGACATAATTTACAAATGAAGCCTTTGTGTTTAGTGAGTCCACCAGATCAGAGGCAGTAGAGATGAACAGGGATGTTCTCTTGATAAGTGTGTGAATTGGACCATTTTCCTGTCCAAAATGTAACGAGTACTTTTGGTTGTCAGGGAAAATGTATGCAGTAAAAAGTACATTATTTTCTTTAAGAATGTAATTAAATAAAAGTAACAGTTGTCAAAAAATATAAATAGGAAAGTACAGATATCCCCCCAAAATACTTAAGTAGTACTTTAAAGTGTTTTTACTTAAGTACTTTACACCACTGAATGCATTATGTGACTTTACACCTGAACTTACGATAACAAAAGAGTTGAATACTTGACTCAAGACATTTCAGTTGTAATCAATTTGTAAAAAAAATCTAAAAACATAATTCCACTTTGGCATTATGTGGTATTGTGTGTAGGCCAGTGACAAACACATCTAAATGTAATCCATTTTAAATTCAGGCTGTAGCATAACAAAATGTGAAAAAGTAAAGGGGTGTGAATACTGTCTGAAGGCTCTGAGTATACAAAACATTAAGAACACCTGCTCTTTCCATGACAGACTGACCAGGTGAATCCAGGTGAAAGCTATGATCCCTTATTGATGTCACTTGTTAAATTCACTTCAATCAGTGTAGACGAAGGGGAGGAGACAGGTTAAAGACGGATTTTTAAGCCTTGAGACAATTGAGACATGGATTGTGTGTGTGCCATTCAGAGGGTGAATGGGCAAGACAAAATATTTAAGTGCCTTTGAACGGGGTATGGTAGTAGGTGCCAAGAACTGCAAAGCTGCTGGGAATTTTCACGCTCAACATGTTCCTGTGTGTATCAAGAATGGTCCACCACCCAAAGGACATCCAGCCAACTTGACACAACTGTGGGAAGCATTGGAGTCAACATGGGGTGGTGCACAACTCAATATTAGCAAGGTGTTCTTAATTTTTTGTCCACTCACTGTACACGTATGCCTCTGGGCAAAACTGTATTAAAGTGCAGTAAATGAAGTGAAGGGGAAAAACTAGTCTGGGGCTCAGCTCCAGGTCTCTGACACCCTCCTTTCTCCCTGCAGGTGCTGAAGTGTGTTCACAAGGCCGGCCAGAGCTACCCAGAGTGGAAGAAGCAGAACTCTCCGGATCAGAAGCCCTGGTTGTACCCAGAGCAGAGCACCCTGCCCATGATGGACTCATCTGAGCTGACCATCCAGCGGGCGGACTCTCTGGAGAACGTTGACGAGAGCACACAGCTTGACATTCAGGAGGGAGACAAGGCAGAGGATAGCAGCTGAGCACATCTGTCAGAGGGGATGAAACCTAGCCAAGAGAGGATGGATGGACACGCTCACACAGACCTAAAGACTGAAGTCTTTGACCTCTCCATGGCACTTGATCCCAATCTTTAAAGTCTCCGATCTACCCCCAATTTATTTTGTATTTATCCTGTTTTGACCTTATAAACCACCGTTTGTGTCTTTATGGGTGATCAAGAGAATCAACTGTTTACATCTGTTTGTCCTTATGAAGCTGAACGTCATACCAATGAGTGGCAATTCTGGTTCATCCACTCCGCTTGAACTGAACTGATAATTATTTGCCAACTAACTGTGCCAGCTCCAGACAGTGCACTGGCAGAAGAAGTGTTAGATAGTAGGACCTGGTTGTTGATTGTTATGTGCAGCTACTTTTAGAAACATAGGCAGCATCAGGTCTATTATCAATTTCATATGTTTGGAATAATTTGGAACAAAGTTGAAGAATAGCCAGGATTGGCTTTTTGATATCCTGAGTATAAATGAAAGTCAATAGAGGTGTATTTGTATGTTCTGTTAAAAAAACGTATTTATTGAGCTACATTGTATAGACTTTGCTATTCTCCTGATCAACGTGCCCGTGGTAGCCAAGAGTATGGTTCACCCTCCACATGGATAGACAGAGTGTCTATCCATGTGGGTTCTCATATCGATATTTATTGAAATGTTGTGCAATCTGGGAGGGAGTCAATGGAGTTAATTCCATTGCTAGTTCTGTACGCTTGGGGGTTATGTATGCCTTAAGTCTTACTGTAGGCACTGAATAAAGGATCAAATGGGGAAATCTTTTGAGTAATATCACACTTAGCATTTTATCAAATGTACAGAGTGAGTTATTAATTTATTAAGTGAATTGTGCGATATATATTTTCTGTTATTACATGAAGGATTTGAATTGCCATCATAGATCTTACCCCTTTAAAGTGTATTTGTCATAAAGTTACTTTCAAATAATGTCATGACAGAGCAAGCAAGGATCTTGAAGTTAGCCTTGCATACTGAGCTGTCGAACTTGACTTTGAAGACAAATGATGTACAAATGTAACTTAAAAAAAAATTAAATCTCAGATAAGATTCACGTGTATGTGCGTAATTACTTTGCTTTGTCAGTCAGGATGTCTTTAAGGTGAGTCAGTCAACATAAACTCAAAGTGGAACAAATAGTTATTCTACTGTCGTGTCACTGGAGCAATATAAGAGGGCCTGTTTTTCTGAGGGAGGGTGTTGGTGTTATCAGGGCAGCTGCATGTGTAGCATGGTCTGATTAGCCTACATGTTGAGTCAGCTTCTGTAGCCATGTAGTAATGATTCTTTCATTGAAGAAAGCATATCAAATTAGGTTACTAGGAAGCTTGAGAAGCTTGATTTATTTAGTATTCTACAAGAACATGATCTGTGGGTCAGGACAGAAACAGTATCCTGACTCCGTCTGTACGGTCATTAATGGACACAACAGTGATTTAGAGTCACTATCCCATCTATTTCAGACATGTTAAAACAGATTTGGAACTCATTCTGTGCTGACAATTTATTAGTGAGGGGCCATGAACTGTGGCACAGAACACAAAATGTGATTTTGTTTCATGTATTGAGCTTCATGCAAGGCAAATGGTGTTGCCATAGTTGAATGAGGGATGTTGGCACCTTAATAGTCGACAGGTTATGTGAAATATAATTTAAGGTAGTTAATAACACTAACAGTTAGTAGTCTGAAACAATGCCTGCATCTTAGATAACCTCTAAACATTTCATACATACTTTACACCGAATAAAGGCATTATCAGGTCCTTGGTGCATTATATTGCAATTGTTTTTTAAAAGTAGACAAAGACAGAACATCATTTACAGTAACAGAACAAAAATAAAGCAACAGGTTACATTGATACTATCCTATGCAACACCTTTTGGACAATAAATAGATATATATTATATATAAGTACATGGATGTAAATATAAATAATAAATATAAATTATAAAAGGATATGGGGGGATTGCAGAGGCTACATTAAGTTCTCAGCGCAGAGGTTACGCTCAAAGTAGTCGCAAAATGGCTGCCGGACCTTATAAAACGTTTGAGAAGAGCCACGGGTAGAATATTTTAGCGTCTCAAGTTTAAGATGGGCCATAACATCCCTAACCCAGAGAGATACTCTACCAACCCAGTTTCAGATGGGCCATAACATCCCTAACCCAGTTTAAGAGGGGCCATAACATCCCTAACCCAGTCATGCGATGGCGGTGTATCTGACTTCCACTCAAAAAGAATAAGTGGGCGGGCCAGAAGGGCCGAGAAGGCTATGGCCTCTACTTGGGTGTTACAGAAAGTAAGCCCTTCGGGGCCTACCCCGAAAATAGCGACGGAGAGATCTGGGGCAATTTCCTTGTTGTATATACAGTATATGAGAAAGTCTGAAAGATAAAGGGACAGAATAGAACTAGCGTCAGCATGACCAGTGCATATGATACACAATGCCTGATGGCATCTAGAGCAGGCTGGGTCTATATCGGGATACAATCTGGCAAGTCTACTCCTGCAAAAGTGTAGGCGATGAAATAGTTTAAACTGTAGTAACCAATGTCTAATGCAGATAGAGGATGAGTGTATCCTGTCAATTGCAGAATGCCAGGTGATATCAGAGATCTCGCTTCCAAAATCTCCCTCCCATGAATGCTTTACATGATCAAGAGTGGGACATGCCATACTCTGAATAATGCCAAACAGCATTGAAATGTTTCCCTTTGCATAGGGATCCAGGTTCAAACATTCTTCAAGACAGCTAGTGGGTGGGAGAGATGGGAAAGAGGGAAAGATCTTTTTTGTAAAGTTGCAAATCTGCAGGTACCTGAAGAAGTGTGTCTGGGTTATACTGTGCTCTCTAACTAGATGTTCAAAGGGGATAAATAATCTGTCATGGAAAATTGAGTAAGACCCAATTTCTTTCTGTCCTTTCTGTCTTTCCAAAAACGCTTTACGCAACCGTGCAAACGTATTATTCCAAATGAAAGTAGATCACAGGACGTTGGTGGCACCTTAATTGGGGAGGACGGGCTCGTTGTAATGGCAGGAGCGGAATCAGTGGAATGGTATCAAATACATCAAACACATGGTTTCCAACTATTATTATGAGCCGTCCTCCCCTGAGCAGCCTTCACTGAAGTAGATACAGCATACAGTACATTTAGACCCCTTGACTCTTTCCACGTTTTGTTACATTACAGCCTTATTCTAAAATGGAATAAATTATATTTTTCCTCATCAATCTACACACAATATCCCATAACGACAAAGCGAAAACAGGTTTTTAGAAATGTTTGCTAATTACATTTTTTATTTTTTTATTTACATTAGTATTCAGACCCTTTGCTATGAGACTCCAAATTGAGCTCAGGTGCATCCTGATTCCATTGATCATACTTGAGATGTTTCTACAACTTGATTGGAGTCCTCCTGTGGTCAATTCAATTGATTGGACATGATTTGGAAAGGCACACACCTCTCTATAAACCGTCCCACAGTTGCAAGTGCATGTCAGAGCAAAAACCAAGCCATGAGGTCGAAGGAATTGTCCGCAGAGCTACGAGACAGGATTGTACTGAGACATAGATCTGGAGAAGGGAAACAAAAACAAAAAAATTATGCAGCATTGAAGGTCCCCAAGAACTCAGTGGCCTCCCTCACTCTTAAATGGAAAAAGTTTGGAACCACCAACTCTTCCTAGAGCAAAGTACAGAGAGATCCTTGATGAGAACCTGCTCCAGAGCACTCAGGACCTCAGACTGGGGCGAATGTTCACCTTCCAACAGGATAATGACCCTAAGCACACAGCCAAGACAATGCAGGACTGGCTTCGGGACAAGTCTCTGAATGTCCTTCAGTTACCCAGCCAGAGCCTGGACTTGAATACGATCTAACATCTCTGGAGAGACCTGAAAAAAGCTGTGCAGGGATGCTGCCCATCCAACCTGACAGCTTGAGAGGATCTGCAGAGAAGCATGGGAGAAACTCCCCAAATACAGGTGTGCCAAGCTTGTAGCGTCATACCCAAGAAGACTCGATGCTGTAATCGCTACCAAAGGTGCTTCAACAAAGTACTGAGTAAGGGGTCTGAATACTTATGCAAATGTAATATTTCAGTTTTTGCTTCGTCATTATGGGGTGTTGTGTGTAGATTTATGACAGGAAAAAACAATTTAATCCATTTTAGAATAAGGCTGTAACGTAACAAAATGTGGCAAAAGTCAAGGGGTCTGAATACTTTCCGAATGTGCCGTATGTCTAATTAATTCTTGAAAAAAGTACTTTGCTATAAAGATGTGAATAGTTTGAAACAGATACAAGAATCTTGGCACGATGACCATCTTGACCGAGTTGACTCTGCCAGCGAGTGATATTGGGAGTGTCGACCAGCGATTGAGGTCCTGCATAGCCTTCGCCAAAGCTGGCTTGAAATGAAAATGTAACAGGTCTTTGAATTTCCAAGTCCCACAGACCCATAAATAAGTATTGGAAGCTACCGTGAAAGGATATGGATTCAAAGATAGATATATTGCTTGCTTATTGATCGGAAAGAGTACTCTTTTTGTGAAATTAATTTTGGAACCTGAAACATTGGCAAATATAGAAGTTATAGTACCAGTCAAAAGTTTGGACACACCTACTAATTCAAGGGTTTTTTCTTTATTTCTACATTGTAGAATAATAGTGAAGACATCAAAACTATGAATTAACACAAATGGAATCATGTAGTAACCAAAAAAGTGTTAAACAAATCAAAATATATTTTATATTTGAGATTCCTCAAAGTAGCCAGCCTTTGCCTTGATGACAGCTTTGCACACTCTTGGCATTCTCTCAACGGTTCCCATAGGGTGCACATACTTGTCTCTGGTAGCCGGTTGACCTCAAGGAAAAAATCTATTTGGGCCGATATGTGTGTTAAATTCTTCATCTGAGATGATACGTGGATTGAGTCACCAAGTGCATTGTGGGAGAACGTTATCAGGAAAACACAATACCATTACCACTGGGCTGTGGTCCGAGATGGCAATACCCTCATAATCAGTGGACTTTAGTATCAGGAGAAACTTGTTGACTAGGAGGAAAATATCAATTCTGGAACATGTCCGATGGACTTTGGAAAATAAAGAATATTGTTTTTATCTCCAGGGGTCTGTTACACCATATGCCTGGTTAAACGAATGAATAACATCTGCTGATTTAGAAAGGGACCCTGCTACCACTTTATAGAGGTCTAATGTGGGGTGTTAAAATCCCCTGCTAGTAAATCAAATAAAATTGTATTAGTCACATGCGCCGAATACAACAGGTGTAGACCTTACAGTGAAATGTTTACATACAAGCCCCTAACCAACAATGCAGTTTAAAAAATACGAATGAGAATAAGAAATAAAAGTAACAAGTAGTTAAAGAGCAGCAGTAAAATAACAATAGCGAGACTATATATAGGGGGTACCGGTACAGAGTCAATGTGCGGAAGCACCGGTTTGTCGACGTAATTGAGGTAATATGTACATGTAGGTAGAGTTATTAAAGTGACCATGCATAGATAATAACAGAGAGTAGCAGCGTAAAATAGATGGGGGGCAATGCAAATAGTCTGGGTAGCCATTTGATTGATGTCCAGGAGTCTTATGGCTTGGCGGTAGAAGCTGTTTAGAAGCCTCTTGAACCTACACTTTGTATTGATCATGTTGAGGGAGAGGTTGTTGTCCTGGCACCACACGGCCAGGTCTCTGACCTCCTCCCTATAGGCTGTCTCGTCGTTGTCGGTGATCAGGCCTACCACTGTTGTGTCATCAGCAAACTTAATGATGGTGTTGGAGTCGTGCCTGGCTGTGCAGTCATGAGTGAACAGGGAGTACAGGAGGGGACTGAGCACGCACCTCTGAGGGGCCCCCGTGTTGAGGATCAGCGTGGAGGATGTGTTGTTACCTACCCTTACCACCTGGGGGCGGCCCTTCAGGAAGTCCAGGATCCAGTTGCAGAGGGAGGTGTTTAGTCCCAGGGTATCATCTGTGGATCTGTTAGGACAGTATGCATATTGGAGTGGGTCTTGGGTTTCTGGGATAATGGTGTTGATGTGAGCCATGACCAGCCTTTCAAAGCACTTCATTGCTACAGACGTGAGTGCTACGGGTCGGTAGTCATTTAGGCAGGTTACCTTAGTGTTCTTGGGCACAAGGACTATGGTGGTCTGCTTAAAACATGTTGGTATTATAAACTTTTACAGGGAGAGGTTGAAAATGTCAGTGAAGACACATGCCAGTTGGTCAGCGCATGCTCGCAGTATATGTCCTGGTAATCAGTCTGTGAATGTTGACCTGTTTAAAGGTCTTACTCACATCGGATGCGGAGAGAGTGTGATCACACAGTTGTCCAGAATAGCTGGTGCTCTCATGCATGTTTCAGTGTTATTTGCCTCAAAGCAAGCATAGAAGTAGTTTAGCTCGTCTGGTAGGCTCGTGTCACTGTGCAGCTCGTGGCTGTGCTTCCCTTTGTAGTCTGTAATAGTTTGCAAGCCCTGCCACATCCGACGAGCGTCGGAGCCGATGTAGTACGATTCAATCTTAGTCCTGTATTGACACTTTGCCTGTTTGATGGTTCGTTGGAGGGCATAGCGGGATTTCTTATAAGCTTCCAGGGTAGAGTCCCGCTCCTTGAAAGCAGCAGCTCTAGCCTTTAGCTCAATGCGGATGTTGCCTGTAATCAATGGTTTCTGGTTGAGCTATGTACGTACGGTCACTGTGGGGACGACGTCATCGATGCACTTATTGATGAAGCCAATGACTGATGTGGTGTACTCCTCAATGCCATAGGAAGAATCCTGGAACATTCCAGTCTGTGCTAGCAAAACAGTCCTGTAGCTTAGCATCTGCTTCATCTGACCACTGTTTTTTAGACCGAGTCACTGGTGCTTCTTGCTTTAATTTTTGCTTGTAAGCAGGAATTAGGAGGATAGAATTATGGTCAGATTTGCCAAATGGAGGGCGAGGGACAGCTTTGTATGCATCTCTGTGTGTGGAGTAAAGGTGGTCTAGAGTTTTTTCTCTCTGTTTGCACATTTAACATGCTGGTAGAAACTTGGTAAAACAGATTTAAGTTTCCATGCATTAAAGTCCCCGGACACTAGGAGCTCCGCCTCTTGATGAGCGTTTTCCTGTTTGCTTATGGCGGAATACGGCTAATTGAGTGCGGTCTTAGTGCCAGCATCGGTCTGTGGTGGTACGTAGACAGCTACGAAAAATACAGATGAAAACTCTCTAGGTAGATACTGTGGTCTACAGCTTATCATGAGATACTCTACCTCAGGCGAGCAAAACCTTGAGACTTCCATAGATATTGTGCACCAGCTGTTGTTTACATATATGCATAGTCCGCCCCTCTTGTCTTACCAGATGCTGCTGTTCTATCCTGCCGATTCAGCGTATAACCAGCCAGCTGTATGTTGATAATAATACTATATACATTGGTGAGTGTTCCGAACTGGGAGGAGTGAGAAAAACTCTCAGAAAAACTGGTCATTATCCCAATTAGGAGCTTAAATACTGGCTAAGACAACCGACATGTTGAATAGTTTGTCCTGCACAATAACAAAATAGCAATTTTTGTCCAATATAACTTTTTATTCTACAAACTGAACATCTCTATGAATCAAAATAGCAAAGCCACAGCATTTAGTATGAAACTTGGAATGTAATATCTGCAAGAATCCTCTCCGTTTGTGTCTAGAATGATCCGTCATGCGTCACCGTTAATTTCTGTAAATGGGCAAATACCCTTTTTAATTTTACCGGGTGGTTCAAACCGCAGATGTTCCAACTTTAGTTTAGTTGCTGCACTGCCTAGCCTATTTGGCAATGCCATAGTTAAGAATAAGGCTATGCAAAACCTTTGAAAACCACTGCAAGGGGAAAAAACAGAATAGAAGATAAAAATAAAAGTAACATCCATTCACATTGAGGGGAAGGAGTCTGCACTAACCCCTAATACACACTTAAAGTGAGGGAAAAAAGTATTTGATCCCCTGCTGATTTTGTACGTTTGCCCACTGACAAAGAAATTATCAGTCTATAGTTTTAATGGTAGGTTTATTTGAACAGTGAGAGACAGAATAACAACAAAAAAAATCCAGAAAAACGCATGTGAAAAATGTTATAAATTGATTTGCATTTGACTTAGTACTTGGTGGCAAAACCCTTGTTGGCAATCACAGAGGTCAGACGTTTCTTGTAGTTGGCCACCAGGTTTGCACACATCTCAGGAGGGATTTTGTCCCACTCCTCTTTGCAGATCTTCTCCAAGTCATTAAGATTTCGAGGCTGACGTTTGGCAACTCGAACCTTCAGCTCCCTCCACAGATTTTCTATGGGATTAAGGTCTGGAGACTGGCTAGGCCACTCCAGGACCTTAATGTGCTTCTTCTTGAGCCACTCCTTTGTTGCCTTGTCCGTGTGTTTTGGGTCATTGTCATGCTGGAATACCCATCCACAACCCATTTTCAATGCCCTGGCTAAGGGAAGGAGGTTCTCACCCAAGATTTGACTGTACATGGCCCCGTCCATCGTCCCTTTGATGTGGTGAAGTTGTCCTGTTCCCTTAGCATAAAAACACCCCCAAAGCATAATGTTTCCACCTCCATGTTTGATGGTGTGGATGGTGTTCTTGGGGTCATAGGCAGCATTCCTCCTCCTCCAAACACGGCGAGTTTTGATGCCAAAGAGCTCCATTTTGGTCTCATCTGACCACAACACTTTCACCCAGTTGTCCTCTGAATCATTCAGATGTTCATTGGCAAACTTCAGACGGGCATGTGTATGTGCTTTCTTGAGCAGGGGGACCTTGCGGGCGCTGCAGGATTTCAGTCCTTCACAGCGTAGTGTGTTACCAATTGTTTTCTTGGTAACTATGGTCCTAGTTGCCTTGAGATCATTGGCAAGATCCTCCCGTGTAGTTCTGGGCTGATTCCTCACCGTTCTCATGATCATTGCAACTCCACGAGGTGAGATCTTGCATGGAGCCCCAGTCTGAGGGAGATTGACAGTTCTTTTGTGTTTCTTCCATTTGCGAATAATCGCACCAATTGTTGTCACCTTCTCACCAAGCTGCTTGGCGATGGTCTTGTAGCCCATTCCAGCCTTGTGTAGGTCTACAATCTTGTCCCTGACATCCTTGGAGAGCTCTTTGGTCTAGGCCATGATGGAGAGTTTGGAATCTGATTGATTGATTGCTTATGGACAGGTGTCTTTTATACAGGTAACAAGCTGAGATTAGGAGCACTCCCTTTAAGAGTGTGCTCCTAATCTCAGCTCGTTACCTGTATAAATGACACCTGGGAGCCAGAAATCTTTCTGATTGAGAGGGGGTCAAATACTTATTTCCCTCATTAAAATGCAAATCAATTTATAACATTTTTCACATGCGTTTTTCTGGATTTTTTGTTGTTGTTATTCTGTCTCTCACTGTTCAAATAAACCTACCATTACAATTATAGACTGAATATTTCTTTGTCAGTGGGCAAACGTACAAAATCAGCAGGGGATCAAATACTTTTTCCCCTCACTGGACACCCTGCACTAACCCCTAGTACACACTTACACCCTGCACTAACCCCTAGTACACACTTACTCCACATACCGATAACCGCTTACCTAGCGATTCTGAGCCTCACTAGAACTTGTGTCCCCCAAATTCTTTGTTGTTGTTGTTGATATAACTTCCTTGCCATATAGCATAACATACAACCTTCAAATGTACATTTAAATGTAATTTATAGTATCTGAACCAAAGACTAAATCTCTCAGAGTGGTTACCCTGATTACTTTGGTGTTCTGTAACACCTCAATTATGTTGATTAACTTAGGATAACCTCAAATTATTCAGTCAGCAGGCCATTAAAAGGAGGATATAAAACTCAGTTTAAAATAACAACAGCGAACAGATTTTTGAACATAATGTAATGTGCCGCAATACACAATAGCCCCTTTCAAATCACACAAATCAACCCTCTATTATTGCTAAAAGAACATGACTGTGCAGGTCAATAATCATTCCTTTAACTTGTATGTCCTCTAGTGGATTTAGTTGGTATGACATTTTTATACCCTGGTGCATTATGAATATGTTTTGAACATCATTACACTGTTCTCATATATACACGCACACACAATAGGGGTAACCAGTTCAGCATTTAGTATTCACAATGTTCTGGTCAGAGGAAAAGTGAAAGCAGATTGGTTAATAAAAAATATTTAAAAAATCACAAGGACTGCAAGCTTTAGTCCAGTCCACTCAATCCCTTGATGGCATTTTCAGTGATGATAACTTCCTTTAAGAATATGTCCCTCTTCAATTGATGTAGTTTGCATGTCAAAGTACTGTAAATAGTATATATAATTTATACACTACCGGTCAAAAGTTATACACTACCGGTCAAACACCTACTCATTCATACTTGAGATTCTTCAAATAGCCACCTATTGCCTTGATGAGCTTTGTACACTCTTGGCATTCTCCTGGAATGCTTTTCCAACAGTCTTGAAGGAGTTCCCACATATGCTGAGTATTTGTGGGCTGCTTTTCCTTCACTCTGCGGTCCGACTCATCCCAAACAATCTCAATTTGGTTGAGGTCGCGTGATTGTGGAGGCTAGGTCATCTGATGCAGCACTCCATCACTCTCCTGCTTGGTAAAATAGCCCTTACAAAGCCTGGAGGTGTGTTGGGTATTTGTCCTGTTGAAAAACAAATGATAGTCCTACTAAGCCCAAACCAGATGGGATGGCGTATGGCTGCAGAATGCTGTGGTAGCCATGCTGGTTAAGTGTGCCCTGAATTCTAAATAAAATCACAGACAGTGTCACCAGCAAAGCAGCCCCACACCATAACACCTCCTCCTCCATGATTTACGGTGGGAAATACACATGCAGAGATCATCCGTTCACCCACACTGCGTCTCACAAAGACACGGCGGTTGGAACCAAAAATTCCAATTTTGACTCCAGACCAAAGGACAGATTTCTACCGGTCTAATGTCGTGCTCATGTTTCTTGGCTCAAGCAAGTCTCTTCTTCTTATAGGTGTCTTTTAGTAGTGATTTCTTTGCAGCATTTCGACCATGAAGGCCTGAATCACGCAGTCTCCTCTGAACAGTTGATGTTGAGATTTACAGTGGGGAAAAAAAGTATTTAGTCAGCCACCAATTGTGCAAGTTCTCTCACTTAAAAAGATGAGGCCTGTAATTTTCATCATAGGTACACTTCAACTATGACAGACAAAATGAGGAAAAAAAATCCAGAAAATCACATTGTAGGATTTTGTATGAATTTATTTGCAAATTATGGTGGAAAATAAGTATTTGGTCAATAACAAAAGTTTATCTCAATACTTTGTTATATACCCTTTGTTGGCAATGACAGAGGTCAAATGTTTTCTGTAAGTCTTCACAATTTTTCACACACTGTTGCTGGTATTTTGGCCCATTCCTCCATGCAGATCTCCTCTAGAGCAGTGATGTTTTGGGGCTGTCGCTGGGCAACACAGACTTTCAACTCCCTCCAAAGATTTTCTATGGGGTTGAGATCTGGAGACTGGCTAGGCCACTCCAGGACCTTGAAATGCTTCTTCTGAAGCCACTCCTTCGTTGCCCGGGCGGTGTGTTTGGGATCATTGTCATGCTGAAAGACCCAGCCACGTTTCATCTTCAATGCCCTTGCTGATGGAAGGAGGTTTTCACTCAAAATCTCACGATACATGGCCCCATTCATTCTTTCCTTTACGGATCAGTCGTCCTGGTCCTTTGCAGAAAAACAGCCCCAAAGCATGATGTTTCCACCCCATGCTTCACAGTAGATATGGTGTTCTTTGGATGCAACTCAGCATTCTTTGTCCTCCAAACACGACGAGTTGAGTTTGGAGGACAAAGAATGCTGAGTTGCATCCAAAGAACACCATATCTACTGTGAAGCATGGGGTGAAACATCATGCTTTGGGGCTGTTTTTCTGCAAAGGACCAGGACGACTGATCCGTAAAGGAAAGAATGAATGGGGCCATGTATCGTGAGATTTTGAGTGAAAACCTCCTTCCATCAGCAAGGGCATTGAAGATGAAACGTGGCTGGGTCTTTCAGCATGACAATGATCCCAAACACACCGCCCGGGCAACGAAGGAGTGGCTTCGTAAGAAGCATTTCAAGGTCCTGGAGTGGCCTAGCCAGTCTCCAGATCTCAACCCCATAGAAAATCTTTGGAGGGAGTTGAAAGTCCGTGTTGCCCAGCGACAGCTCCAAAACATCACTGCTCTAGAGGAGATCTGCATGGAGGAATGGGCCAAAATACCAGCAACAGTGTGTGAAAACCTTGTGAAGACTTACAGAAAACATTTGACCTCTGTCATTGCCAACAAAGGGTATATAACAAAGTATTGAGATAAACTTTTGTTATTGACCAAATACTTATTTTCCACCATAATTTGCAAATAAATTCATAAAAATCCTACAATGTGATTTTCTGGATTTTTTTTCCTCATTTTGTCTGTCATAGTTGAAGTGTACCTATGATGAAAATTACAGGCCTCTCTCATCTTTTTAAGTGAGAGAACTTGCACAATTGGTGGCTGACTAAATACTTTTTTTCCCCACTGTATTTGGGCTGCAATTTCTGAGGCTGGTAACTCTAATGAACTTATCCTCTGCAGCAGAGGTAACTCTGGGTCTTCCAATCCTGTGGCGGTCCTCACGAGAACCAGTTTCATCATAGTGCTTGATGGTTTTTGCGACTGCACTTGAAGAAACGTTCAATTGACTGATCTTCATGTCTTAAAGTAATGATGGACTGTCATTTCTCTTTGCTTATTTGAGCAGTTCTTGCCATAATATGGACATGGTATTTTACCAAATAGGGCTATCTTTTGTATATCACCCCTACCTTGTCACAACACAACTGATTGGCTCAAACGCATTAAGAAGGAAAGAAATTCCACAAATTAACCTTTAACAAGGCACAATTGAATTTATTGAAATGCCTTCCAGATGACTTCCTTATGAATCTGGTTGAGAGAATGCCAAGAGTGTGCAAAGCTGTCATCAAGGCAAAGTTTGGCTACTTTTAACAATCCCAAATATAAAATATATTTTGATTTGTTCAACACTTTTTTGGTAACTACATGATTCCATAAGTGTTATTTCATAGTTTTGATGATTTCACTATTATTCTACAATGTAGAAATAGTGCAAATAAAGAAAAAATGTGGAATGAGTAGGTGTGTCCAAACTTTTGACTGGCACTGTATATATAAAATAAATTACAATAATAATAATAAAACACCTGGTTTTCTGAGCAAGCTTTCTAATTATTATGACATGTAAACAGTGTATTTGATCTGTGCATGTGCCAGCACCGGAAGCGCAAGTCCCCCTCTTATGCGCGAGTGAAGTGAGTTCGGAAAAACTGAAAGTATTCATTTTAGAAATTATTTTCACATACACAAACTTTATATATCCGAAATCCAAATCAGATAGTCTTCGCAAAAAGAACATGGTCACTGTGGTAGGTTTTATTTTGATTGCCGATTTTCTGCATTTATCAAAAGTCCCATCAGGTAGCCTGATTTCAGATGTGTCCATGTAAACCGGAATATTATGGAAATCGTTCTTCTTGCAAAGCATGTAAACGTTTTAAACAAACTATTATATTAACCTCACCATCCACAATAATCATATTATTGTGTGCATGTAACCATACTGTTTCTCACTCTCCCGGGGAACTTTTCTGTCACCTAGTGCACAGTCCTCTCCTTCTGTCTCTGGTAGTCTATGGGAAACAGGATATTACATAACAACCATTCAAAAAAACTTCACAGGTTGCAGAGGTGACATAATAAGGTATAAACCGTATACAGTAGATACAATTTAGGCACTTTCTTAATATTACATGGCGGAGCAGGTGAAAGCAATGCTTACTGTAGGGAAAGAAGCGTACCCTCATCAGAATCTCCCTGGCAGTCTTCAGAATCTCTACAGCCTGAGAGGAGAAGAAACAATTTCTATGAGAAAGGTATGCCGAAAACAATTAACCTTTTTTAAACACAAGTTAGTGCTGAGGTTCAAAATAAAGTAATGAGATTTATCAAAATGTATAGTGTTGTGTGTATAGTGTTGTATGGTCTACAGTACATCACTGACCCTCGAGTGCTCTATGTCCTGGAAGTCCACCTCATTGACAGACAGCACCTGATCTCCCTCCTGGAGCCCTGCCCTGTGGGCGTCCGAATCTGGGACCACCTAGCAACATACACACAAAGAGATTAAGGAGAAGGGAGATTACTGACAAAATGAAAAAGCAAAAACATATCTTTAAAAACAATTAAAGTGTCTGAGAAGTGTAGGCTAGCTAGATCAGCACTCATTGGGCAGTTGCACCAGCCTCAGCCTCAGCCTCTCTCTCTCACACACACCTTGGAGATGAAGATGCCCAGCTGGGAGGCCTTTCCCCCACGGATGTTGAAGCCTAGCTGTGCCCCTGGAGGTTTCTTCAACACAATGGTGCGTGGCAGGAACTGGGTCAGCTCATTGTTGTAGTCAGGATGGTGGATCCGCTACCCCGACAGACAGGACACAGAGGAAACATCATTGAAGATCTGAGGTGGTAGTGAACTAGACTAGCTGTTGACAGTGTTATGACAAGGTATGGATGTCATCTCAGGCTAATACCTCCTGAGGGGCTATCCATGCTGGGGGACTCTCATAAGAAGGTAAAAAGACCACAGGGAGTTGGTAGTCATCATATGGGATCTTTTGGTCCATGGTTTCAAAACCTATTGGTTAAAAAAAGATATAGGCAATGATCATTTCTGCATGCAATAGTCTCCAAAACAAAATGTTATGTTTGTTAGGAGGCTGTGTGGGATAGGAGGGTTTTAATGAGGAACAATTACCGGTCAGGTGCGCTCCATGGTTTTTGCGACCCTGATTATTTAGCGAATCACAATTTCGGGGTGCACCTGGCATTTCTTTTTTGGGGGGGCTTCATTTGGCTATGGATAGCCAGCGAATTTTCAGGATTCGAGATGGGGACAGGAAGATTGGCGGAAACTGTGGTTTTGTTTGAAACTGCTAGTGAGTTGGGTGAAGCTAATAGTACAGAAAGTGAGAATGAGTGGGTTACAGTGGCGAAGAAAAAGGGAAACGAGAAGTAAAGCTATGTTGGAAAATAGGAAACCACTAGACTCGTTATTAGTCAGGGTTTTGAATCAATGCTACTTGGGAAATCCGTTTAACGTCCCCAGGAAAATCTGGAATGTGTTGGAGTTGGTGAGAGTCACAAGTGGTCTCATTTAGATGTTTTGTTTATTTGTGGTGCAGAAGAAGCGCGTTTTAAGACAAAAAAATATATCTGAGTGGAATGTTTCCTGTATGGAAATAAAGGCTGAGGATATTACTGAAGACATTGATGGAGTGGTTGGTGCACGTCGACCGACCTGGAAAAAGTTGATTCGCTTCATTCATGCTACTGTACATTGAGGAAGAGTCTCTCCCTTCTCATATAAAGTTAGGATTCACGAGATACCCTGTAAGAGATTTTTTGCACAAGCCCCTTCAGTTTCATGAATGTAAAAGATTTGGTCATGTGTCAAGTGTGTGCAGAAGGGAAGAGAATGGTATGCCAGATGAAGTGAAATGCTGCAACTGTTGAAGTCAACATGCGCCTGAATTCCTGGGGTGCCCTTTTAGGGTGAAGGAGAATGCGGTGGCAAGGGTAAGGAGTGTCCAGTGTGTCTCCTATCTGGAGGCGGTAAGATTAGAAGGAACGATTGGCGGGTAAGAAATAATGGTAGTTCTCATCAACCGAGGGATAGTGAAATGCTACATGTTAAAAAGGTGGACTTTGTATTATTCATTGCAATGGTCATAAACTGTACAGCACAAGCGGAGAAGAAGTCTAAGAAATTTGGAATCATTGTGAATGCTGCTGAACGTTTATTGGGTCTCCGTGAACTCACAGCCGAGGCCTTGCAACAAATCCTGTCTGTGAATGTTCCGCCATCACAGGCCTCTGATCCTGTGTAGAGATGTATTTTGACGTGGAATGAGATTGGCGAAGTGGGATGGCTTTTCTTAGTTTGCATGTTACATGTTGTATGATGTCGGTTTCCCCATTTCCCGCAATGTTTTGTTGTTATTTCTTATTCAATACACCGTCCAGCTGATGGCGGTAATGCACCATTAAACATTGGATGCCAACCGCCCTTGAACCCCATCGAAGAAGAAGAAGAATTAAGGAGAAGAGGTTTTCCAGAGATTTGATTCTAAGCAGCCGAGTTTACAGACACACAGAAGACAATTTAGCTGAATACACAATATGGCAGTATTCACAGGAGGTTTGCCTTAACAATGCAATTTCACAAGAAAAAAGCAGGTCACTAATGTATTGAATAGGGACTCGAATCAAATTCAATTCCAATAACGTTACGAGTTCAGCAATTATTGGTAGCAACATTTTTCATGATAGCAACAGCAACCTGTTCTAACATTTGTTGTTGGCTAGCTACAGTAGCCGGTGCTGACAACATACTGCAAGTGTAGCAAGTAAACTACAGATTACATGAAATGTTACAATGAATTCAAAACCTAAACAGTTATTTTATTATCATGGCCTCTAGCTAGCTACAAATAGCAACAACAAAGACCTTACCAGGCTAAAAAGACAATTTCCCTTTCAAACAAACGCCCTGGCGCATTATAATCATCGATGCGCATGTGCACTTATAGAGCCCCGCTGTAATATATAGACTCCGCAATAAGAGTATGAATGTAGTGTACATAGAACCCAAATGAAATAAATACAAGCATATTATATGTTTCATATTTATTTAGAAAGTGGTCAAGTGCTCAGTTAAGATGCCGAGATTCAGTGTATATGTCCATAACATCTGCTCCAGATATAAGATATCAGCCTATGTTGCTATTGCACTTCAAAGAGGGCTGTAGTGGTCTGATGTGAGAATTAATCGTAATATCTCTGTAATTACATGTATTATGCCCCAATGGGATTCATAAAGTTCATATAGGGGTGTTCCCCAGTAGCCAGATGACCCACATATTTAAAATACATAAATTAGGCTAAAATATAAACTTAACAGATATAGATGAAATGCAATAGCCCTATCATCTTTGTAAACCTCCTGTGAAAAACCCAGGTGTCTTTTTCCTTTGTAGCCTGCATGTTCATCTTTGCCAATAGTAGATGAGCAAGTTATTTGTGAGACAATTTCCAACAGAAATAGAGCATGACATGCATTCTGTCGCGCTTTTAAGTGTGGTTAGGTAATGTTGCTGAAAGGTATTTAAGTCTCAGTAACAACTTCCATATGACACGTTAAAATCGTGCTCAGTTCCCTTAAACTTAATTGAACTTTTTCGGAGCAGTAGTATTGAACTAAAGTTCTGTATGAAATAGTGCAGACATCGCGCACAGAAGCCCGAACGGTGTTCTAACACTATTAAAGGGATATTACAAATCACAAAATGACATATTGGTTTCCTTACCCTAGCAGTCTATGTACAATGTATGAGAGCACTCCATGCTTTGTTAGCATGTGGAAACCGTGCCAGGGAAACTAAACCAAAGCATTGATTGCTGTCTCACTTTGTCCATGGACTGCTTACAGGGTAAGGAAACCAATGTGTCGTTTTGTAATTTGGGTGAACTATCCCTATATAGGACTATCCATATATGAACTGTCCATTTATTTCGTCTATTGATGAGTTAGGCAATATGAAAAACGTATCTGCCTCTACCCCTAGACATGTACATTCTAATTTACCAATAGTCTTAAAAATGCACTCAAAGCTTTTATATGCAATTGTGTGTTCAGGCGACTTGCCTCCCTCCGCATACCCCTCCCCTTACTACTTTAGAAACTTGCACCCATTCATTAGGATTCATTTACATTCCGGGCACGGATTTCCACAAAGAACGGGAGTGGATGACAGAATAACAGGCACAGAAAATAGGTAACGAAATATAGTGGACTGGACTAGAACAAGTTGATGAACAGAATATCACCGGCTGTTACAGTGTTGCAACACTACAAGAGAGACGAACACATCATGTGATCTCAAGGTATGGTGCACCTCACTCCTTTTACTAGCCTATTGTATTTTAATGTGTTGTCAAATTAACTCAAATTGACTAATATATCTACATATTTCAACGAAGAGATAGTTATTCATGTTCAATGGTAAGTTGTTTTTAAACGTTGGTCAAATGAGGAGAACATGTGAAATGTCCTGTAGTTGTAGATACGATACTGTATGTGATTCTGAAGCAGACAGACCACGTTCTAAATAACAAAAGTCACTCAGCACAGGGTTCACCACAGAAGGGTTCAATAGTAGGCTTTCTGTCACTCACCTTTGTATGACATTTTATTACCTTTTGATGTCATCATGAGTGGGTTAACTAAATATTTTTTTTAACTTTAACTAAATATTTAAAATCCAGGACAGTTAAGCCACATTGAGTGATGCAATGGAAATGGACTTAAATGTGTTAACAAGACATTATTACAATAAATTGTGATACATTTCATTCTATTTCCTGATTTTAAAGTCAAGTTCTCAAAGGTGGAACAATCAGGTTTAGATCAAACTCGTCCCAATATGTCTCAACTTTCTCACCACCATAGTTTGAGAAAGTCATTATTGCTTAATATGATGACAACTCTCAAAACATAACATCTATTGTCATGACCAGGATCTTATGGATCATTACCACATTATAAATGTTGAAGTGAAAAAATTCCATTTCAAAGTTCTATTTAGAAAACATGTTGAAATCTTGGCTCAAACAAAAAATTCTTCATCTTATCTGTTCTGATCAGTAACCCTTCCTTATTACTGTGTTGAATACCTGACTACCTGTGCCTACCCTGGCATATCTAACAAACACTGATTTTCTATGTACATTTTTTGCCAAGTACCAGTGCTTGATGTGTGCCAAGATGTGAATCATGCCTTCTCACACTCGCAACACTGCTGAGATTGTCTTGGCCTTGACATTACTATTGTTAAGAGTAAATGCTACAGTATACAATTGTTTCAGAAACAGAGATGTTTCTTCTAACAAATATTTCTAGTTTTTTAGGCCCATGCTTATCGGAACACTCTCCCTGTTGATTGTCAGATGTTTATTATTCCATGCATTTATTTATTCTTATTGTAATGGGGACATTTAAGATCACTAAAGTTCGTATTTAGTTTAGAGTGATCAACACAATGTTTAGCATTTGGGGATTTTCTGTAATACACATCATTTCAAGTGTTCTGTTTGTGACATTCAGTGTGCGGGTTGATGGTCACTAGACTTGATACTGAATGTTATGGATTGTTCCTCAAATCTGTTGATAGTGATTGACGCCAGACTGGATGTACAAGGACCGAGAACACACTGGATTATTCAGAGTTGTATTGTATTATGACATACTGTGGAGACTGTATGATTCTGTAGCAGCTGACAAAGTCTCTTTTTCAAGGGAGCCCTGGCCAAGAAGGGGTAGGTTTAAAGGAGGTTTCCACCCAGCATCCTGAAATTCACTTCTGTGCCTACATTCTTACTCTGTAGATTTGTAGGCATAGACAACTTACATTACACAATGGCAAATTATCTGGTTTCTTGCAGTAAATAAAACCTGCTCAGATTTCTCTTGACTTTCACTTCTTTCCTGTTGTCGACCTGCTCAGACATGTTCCTGTGATCAGGTTGGATTGAGGAGAACCATATGATTTATAGAGAAGGGCTTTTCCTTAGCACAGAATACCTTCACACTATTTCATACTGGCCCCTCTCTATAAGTATTGACTTTTTCTTTCTTTCTTTTAAATACTTATTTTGGACTATGGACTTGTGGACAAAATACCTATTCAAACAAAATGTGTCAGATCTGTAGTTTGCTTAACACACCTTCGCCCTTGACCAACAGTGGACACCTGTGGACAAAATACCTATTCAAACAAAATGTGTCAGGTCTGTAGTTTGCTTAACACACCTTAGCCCTTGACCAACAGTATACATTTGATTATCTGATACATATTGATGGCGAAAATCCAAAACAAATATGATATGGCTTGTTTTTACAATAGGCTAATAGCTATTCACTTTCAAGGAAAGCTCAACAAGTGTTCTAACTTGATGAATTAACAGCTCATGCTTTAACTTGTCCGACTTTCCCGAAATGGATCAATAGATGGTCTAATGTCAATTTGGTTTACAATGTGGTAGAACTCTTTCAAACTTTTCATGTATATTTTTTGTTTGTTTTTATTTTTGTTATGTGGGCACTGGGCACCATGCCCTACTTCAATATCATCACTCCAGTGAAGAGAATAAGGGGTTTATATGTATCTGCTCCAGCCTGTTCACTGAATATTCTTCCCTCACCTCCCTCATCCATCTTTTAGCTCTCTTTGTAGAGTAATATTTCAATATTGTGAAGGCTTAATATCTTGGTTTCATAAAAACAGGTTGCCAGTCCCCCAAGCTAATCCCCTGGTTGAAGTCTGTACATCTCTGCACTGCAACCCCCTGCTGACGATGAGCCCCCTCCTCCTTCTTCCTCTCCTTCCCTACCCCCACTGAGTGTCTTATGGTGGGACTTCACTCTCAGGCCTCTCCGTGGTACTCTCACAGAACCCCACAGGGTTGGCCATTGTCAGCTGCTCCCCAACTTAGACTTTCTATTCAGGAAGTGATTGAACAGGGAATACTCACAGATATTACCTGTTTTTCCCCACTCTTTTTTCTCTCTCCTCCTACACTGTGTAGGTTTAGAGTGATGAGTCAGCCCACTGCGGAGCGGAGCCCCTCTCCTCACATACAGAGCTGCCAGACAAGGTGTTCTCCAGGAGTGTTGTCCCCCCCACCACTCTATCCATCCCCTCAAGGCTGAGAGGATCAGATAACTACACAACAGGACAGACAGGATCCACACTCCTCTGGCCAGGATATCCTTTTAGTTTATAGTAAATGAGGAGGGGAGGTGATGATGTCTGAGGACAGTTGTGGCCGAATATGCTGCAGGGGAATGTATAGCTGCAACTGGAGGAACCCCAGTGAGAGGAAACGAAAAGTGAGTACTGTTGTGGACCCAGATTTAGATTTTTGTGTAGAATATAGCTATAGGACATACATTAAAATGATTAACATTTTTGGTATTAACTGTAATTCCATGTAGTTGTTTTAGTGACTTCTCCCAGGTGAGTCAGGCCTACAAGGAAATGTTAAAATGGCTTTGGTATTTGTTGTAATATCAATCATTGTCATCATCATTTACAGTTGAAGTCGGAAATTTACATACATTTAGGTTGGAGTCATTAAAACTTGTTTTTCAACCACTCCACAAATTTCTTGTTAAGAAACTATAGTTTCTACTTTGTGCATGACACAAGTCATTTTTCCAACACTTGTTTACAGACAGATTATTTCACATATAAATCACTGTATCACAATTCCAGTGGATCAGAAGTTCACATACACTAAGTAGACTGTGCCTTTAAACAGCTTGGAAAATTCCATAAAACGATGTCATGGCTTTATAAGCTTCTGATAGGCTAATTGACATCATTTGAGTCAATAGGAGGTGTACCTGTGGATGTATTTCAAGGCCTACCTTCAAACTCAGTGCCTCTTTGCTTGACATCATGGGAAAATCAAAAGAAATCAGCAAAGACTTCAGAATTTTTTTAAAATCTTTATTTTAACAGGGAAAACAGACTGAGACCTGGATCTCTTTTACGGCTGTGTCCTGTGTAAACATGTTGACATGTACAGTTCCATAACATTTTTGAAATGGGCAAGGGACACCAGAGTGTCTAACTTAAGTTGGATCTGCAGTTTGTTCCATAAATAAGGTGCAAAGGAACTGAAGGCAGTCCTTCCCAACTCTGTGGAGACTGCAGGAATCTCTAATTAGTATATCTAGTGGAAATTAATGATGATATATATGGAGGTAGTTTTAAAAGAAGTGCTTTATAAATAAACAAGAGAGCATGTTGCTCTCGCCTCACAGATAGAGAGGCCCAACCCACATGTTGATATAGGATACAGTGATGAGTTTTGTAACTATCACTCGTAATAAACCTGAGTGCACAATGGTAAATAGCATCCTGTGGTTTTAATGTGTTTGCCGATATAGATAATATCACCATAATCTAAAACGGACATAAAAGTAGCCTGCACAATTTGTTTTCTATTTATGCAGGACAGACAAGCCCTGTTTCTGTAAAGGAACCCTATCTTGAATTTGAGCTTTTTTCCCAATTCAGTAACATGTTTTTTAAAAGAGAGCCTATCATCTAACCATACCCCTAAATATTTATATACAGAGACCTGTTTGGTTTGAGTACCATCCAAGCTAGTGATTACAAAAGTGTTTCTATTTGAGAGGTTAGACCTAGAAAAAAACATGACATTTGTTTTCGTAGCGTTTAAAACAAGTTTAAGCTGTAAAAGAGACCCCTGTAGTATCCTAAAATCAGACTCCAACTGCATTAAAGCTTGGTCCGCTGTTGGAGCAATAGAGTGCATCACTGTGTCATCTGCATATAAATGGAAATTACAATATCTGACATCATCTCCGATGTTGTTTATATAAAGTGAGAACAATAGTGGGCCAATTATTGACCCCTTTAAGTAACTGTAAGGGGTCAGACTTGATCCCGTCCACCATGACGGCCTGAGTTCTATCTTTAAGATAGTCATAAAACCATCGGCAGGCATCAGTGCCCAGTCCTATAGAAGACAGCTTACTCAAAAGGATAGCATGGTCTACAGTGTCAAAAGCTTTTGACAAATCTACAAACAACGCAGCACAATGCTTTCTATCATCTAAGGCATTTGCAATATAATTTACAACAAGCATAGTAGCCGATGTGGTACTGTGTTTAGATCCAAAACCAGATTGATTGGTGCTAAGAATACTGTTAGCAGAAAGAAAAGATTGTAACTGTTTGTTAACTAAAGATTCTAGGATCGTTGTCAGACAAGGGAGCCTAGAGATGGGTCGATAGTTATCCAAATCACTACCGTCACCTCACTTATGTAATGGCAGAACAAAAGCTGCTTTCCACACCTTAGGGATATTTCCTGTGCTTAATGTTAGATTAAAAATGTGTGTCACTGAACCAGCAATGATAGGTGCAGCACACTTAAGTAAGTACGGGTCTAAATTGTCAGCGCCTAAAGATTTCTTAGTATCAATGGCACACAGGGCAGCTAGAACCTCTGCTTCAGTTATTTTCTGGAAACTAAAAACAGGGTTACCATTTTTCAGAGTAACGGTTGAAAAGCAAGACGGAAAATCAACTAACTGGCCAGTACCACAATGGCCACTTTTCCTTTCAAATAAAAAACCAGCAGAGATGAAATGCTTATTAAAAGCATCACAAATATCATTTTTACCACTTAGAATACAGGAGACTGAGATAATTTGCTTAGGAAGAGAAACAGCAGAATTTCCCCGTTTCAGTGAATTAACAGTTTTCCAGAATTTTGCAGGATCTCCTGCAGAATCTGTCATAGCATTAAGGAAGTAATTAGATTTTGCCTTTTTGACAGCTGCAGTACATTTATTTCTCAATTGCCTAAAAACAGCCAATCAGCTGGAGTACCTGTTTTCCTCGCCAAGGCCCAGGCCCGATTCTTTTGCAGGAAAAGACCTGACAATTCAGGAGAGAACCAAAAACTGGTTCGGTTTCTTACTCTGTGATTCTTAAGCGGGGCATGTTTTTCAGACATAGAGGTAACAATAGAAGGGCTAAAACCGGGTCCAGAATGCAGCAAGTGGATACAAGCTCAGAGTGATATAAGTCAAGGATAAAAGCTTGCTGTGAGAAATGTTTATAATTTCTCTCAGAGATTATACAGGGATCAGAGTGTTTCAGCCTGGTATCTCTAATACAAGCAATAGGGCAGTGGTCACTGATATCATTTGCAAAAAAAAACAATCAGTACGTCAACATTTGATTGTGAGACCAATATTTCAATAAAGTCCAACTTTTGGATCAGGCTTCTAGCATTCAAATGAATTATTCCAATGCCATTGCCACGGGAATTCATATCAGATGGAGTATCCAAGGTAGCACCTGAAGCTGCACTGGATGAGCAATAAACCATTTTCGAGCTATTGACAGAGCTCAATATTATGGGGACAAGATTACTACTAACAATACCTCTCTGCATGTGAGTAGTATTCGCAATACGGTGATTGGACAATAATCTAGGAATTGCAAAAAGGTTGTTAACTGTAGTTTGTTCCATATTTGCAATTGGGGGACTAATTAATGAAACTGGGAGAGGAGTATTGAACATAGTCTGATAGGGGAGCGTACAATCCCAAAAGTCAACCCCCGAAGATACACAACGTCAGGTATCAAAGACTCTACATGAAGCAAGAGTAAGAGACATGTTGGTGGAGAGGATGCTGGAGCCATACCTGTTAAAATGTAAATTGTCCCGAAGAAATAGACCTGGTCGGTCTGTAAAAGCTGCAAAGTTATCCACAAAAGGAATTCCCATCGTGCAGCAGTATCCCTTTAGCCAGGTGTGTAATTGGCGTATACGACTAAAAACCATATCCGTGTAGCGTGGGGATGGAAATGGGCCGGAAATAACGCACTGCTTCCCAGATTCCAGTAGTGTATTCTTCAATGTTTTAAAATCGTCTCTCAATTTCTCTGACTGCTGGAGTTTAATGTCATTTGACCCAGCATGGACAATGACAGTTGAAGCGGCGGAGTTCTTGCTAATAAGTAGCGGTAGCATGGAGTTTAGGTCAGGGATCCTAGCTCCAGGGTAACAGAAGGTCTCAGCTTTCCGGATTGAAACGTTTCGGACCATGGATGAACTCACCACGAGAACGGAAGGACTACAGATGGGTTTATTGGTTAAATGGCGGGGCCTCTCCCGGGTGATCTGTCTCCTAGCAGGTTGAGGGGGGCTAGCAGCTAAAACTGACGACCTAGCGGCGGGCAAGGAGCGCAGATGAGTGTGCTTGGGCACTTCCACCTGAGAGTGAGTTTCTCCGTTACAGGCTCCCCAGAAGTGGAGGTGCCGAGCCAGGGGCGGGTAACGTCGTCGATTTTGGAGGTGGTTTGTGCAACCATGGAGTCCAGGAGTTCTTCGTCCTCCTTGATCTGGCGCAAGACAGATACTCTCCCCTCCAGCTCAGCGACTCTCTGGCTCAGGTACTGGCAGGTGGTACATCCAGGGGTGAGCGAAGCCATGAGAGACAGGTGTGCTCTAGACAGCTAGCGGGTCGCGGCTAGCTATTAGCCAGTTAGCTGGCTAGCTTTTGATGGGGTTCCAGTTCTTAAGTATAAAAACAGCAGATCCATACCACATTGGGTGAAGCGGGTTGCAGGTGAGTATATTCAGTCCGTAGATGGAAAGTGATATTAAAAAATATACTAAAAATATAGGAAAACGATGTTTGGACGGGACAAGATAAAAACAAACGTCCGACTGCTGTCCGACTAGAGAATAATGGAAGAATAATGTCTGAAGGTACCACGTTCATCTGGACAAACAATAGTACGCAAGTATAAACACCATTGGGACCACGCTCTGGAAGGAGACGCGTTCTGTCTCCTAGAGATGAACGTACTTTGGTGCGAAAAGTGCAAATCAATCCCAGAACAACAGCAAAGGACCTTGTGAAGATGCTGGAGGAAACAGGTACAAAATGATCTATATCCAGAGTAAAACGAGTCCTACATCGACATAACCTGAAGCCGCTCAGCAAGGAAGAAGCCAGTACTCCAAAACCGCCATAAAAAAAAACGACTACGGTTTGCAACTGCACATGGGGACAAAGATCGTACTTTTTGGAGAAATGTCCTCTGGTCTGATGAAACAAAAATAGAACTCTTTGGCCATAATGACCATCGTTATGTTTGGAGGAAAAAGGTGTAAGCTTGCAAGCCCGAAGAACATCATCCCAACCATAAAGCACGGGGTGGCATTATCATGTTGTGGGGGTGCTTTGGTGCAGGAGGGACTAGTGCACTTCAAGAAATGGATGGCATCATGAAGAAAGAAAATTATGTGGATATATTGAAGCAACATCTCAAGACATCAGTCAGGAAGTTAAAGCTTGGTCGCAAATGTGTCTTCCAAATGGACAATGACCCCAAGCATACTTCCAAAGTTGTGGCAAAATGGCTTAAGGACAACAAAGTCAAGGTATTGGAGAGAACATCACAAAGCCCTGACCTCAATCCCATAGAAGAATTGTGGGCAGAACTGAAAAAGCGTGTGTGAGCAAGGAGGCCAACAAACTTGACTCAGTTACACCATCTCTGTCAGGAGGAATGGGCCCAAATTCACCCAACTTATTGTGGGAAGCTTGTGGAAGGCTACCCGAAGCGTTTGACCCAAGTTAAACAATTTAAAGGCAATGCTACCAAATACTAATTGAGTGTATGTAAACTTCTGACCCACTGGGAATGTGATGAAAGAAATATTATTTAATATTACTATTATTCTGACATTTCACATTCTTAAAATAAAGTGGAGATCCTAACTGACCTAAAATAGGGAATTTTTACTAGGATTAAATGTCAGGAATTGTGAAAAACTGAGTTTAAATGAATTTGGCTAAGGTGTATGTAAACTTCCGACTTCAACTGCATGTCATCATCTACGTCATCGTCATCATCATCGTCATCACCATCCAGCAGAAGCCACTAACATTCCATTGGACAGCATTCAGTGGATGCATGAGGATGTTTCCCCTTCATAAACTCACCGTGGGTGTATAATAGGAAGCCTCTATTCCTAGGCATGTGAGATGTGGATGGATGTTATTGGAGAGGCATCCATTCATTCAGACCTGTTGTGTAAATAAGAGCAGGATAATTGGGAGGAGGGAGATTGGGTTGCAGATTAGAACATGTGAATATGTGCTAGGACTAATTGCTGAACTGAACTCACAGGATTCTACAGGCTGGTTAAAAGGTGATCTGGGACATCACTACAAAGGGGACAAACCATTAGTGTCCAAGGGGAGGGGGGTTTCTGTTTGGACACAATTTAGGTTGGTTGAATGGTGGATGCTGGTGTGTTTGATGACTATATTGATTCCCCCTAAGAGTGGTGGCATGGAACAGCAGGCGAAACCAAACATGAAGAGGCGTTGGAGTGACTCAAACATCCCAGAGGGAGCTGAGCCCCTTAGAAATACCACATGTACAGTGTACATAAACACACACACTCACACAAAACCATAGCTAGGGGTTATATATACAGTGCATTTGGAAAGTATTCAGACCCCTTGACTTTGTCCACATTTTGTTACGTTACAGCCTTGTTCTAAAATTGATTAAATATTTTTTTCCCCTCATCAACCTACACACAATACCCCATAATGACAAAGCAATAACAGGTTTTTAGAACATTTTGCAAATGTATTAAAAATAAAAAACTTAAATATCACATTTACATAATTACTCAGACCCTTTATTCAGTACTTTGTTTAACCACCTTTGGCAGCGATTACAGCCTCAAGTCTTCTTGGGTATGACGCTACAAGCTTGGCACACCTGTTTTTGGGGAGTTTCTCCCATTCTTCTCTGCAGATCCTCTCAAGCTGTGTCAGGCTGGATGGGGAGTGTTGCTGCACAGCTATTTTCAGGTCTCTCCAGAGATGTTTGATCGGGTTCAAGTCCAGGCTCTGGCTGGGCCACTCTCATAGCAAAGGGTCTGAATACTTAAGTAAATCAGGTATTTCAGTTTTCTTTTTTTACACATTTGGACAGTTGACAGTGCATGTCAGAGACATTGCCATGAGGTAAAAGGAATTGTCCGTAGAGCTATGAGACAGGATTGTGTCGAGAAACAGATCAGGGGAAGGGTACCAAAACATTTCTGCAGCATTGAACATCCCCAAGAACACAGTGGCCTCCATCATTCTTAAATGGAAGAAGTTTAGGATCGAGGGAAAGATGAACCGAGCAAAGTACAGAGAGATCCTTGATGAAAACCTGCTCCAGAGAGCTCAGGACCTCAGACCTCACGTTCATCTTCCAACAGGACAACGACCCTAAGCACACAGCCAAGACAATGCAAGAGTTGCTTTGGGACAAGTCTCTGAATGTCCTTTAGTGGCCCAGCCAGAGCCCGGACTTGAACCACGATCAAACATCTCTGGAGAGACCTGAAAATAGCTGTGCAGCAACGCTCCCCATCCAACCTGACAGAGCTTGAGAGGATCTGCAGAGAAGAATGGGAGAAACTCCCCAAATACAGGTGTGCCAAGCTTGTTTTGTCCTACCCAAGAAGAATTTAGGATGTAATCTCTGTCAAAGGTGCTTCAACAAAGTACTGAGCAAAAGGTCTGAGTACTTATGTAAATGTAATATTTCAGTTTATTTTATTTTATATAAATGTGCAAAGATATCTAAAATCCTGTTTTTGCTCCGTCATTATGGGGTATTGTGTGTAGATTAGTGAGAGAAAAAACGATTTAATCAATTTTAGAATAAGGCTGTAACGTAACAAAATGTGGACAAAGTCAATGGGTCTGAATACTTTCCGAATGCACTGTATATGATTATTTTCACCTGTACCCCGGAGATAAATCTAATTAATCGGATTACGTTCTGCGTACAGTTTCTGACTGTCGAAACAACCTGCACACACACTTTTAATTGTAAGTGTTTTCCTGACATACAAGTTTAGTAATTAATGAGTTCTTCCAATGTGAGTAACAATTTGAACAGGTTTAGAGTTCCAGCAGTAATGATGAACTCTCCTTGCTATAGTGTTCCTGCTGCTGGTTGTCAGTCCTTACCGCTGTGTCCCTGCTCACTCTCTTCTGGATGTATGTCTGTCTGATGGCTTTCAATGACCGTGAGGATATCAACTGGTGAGCTTGGTCATACAGCTTCGGACACACACACACACACACACACACACACACACACACACACGTTGACAGACCCTGTGATCTACCCTCTTTTGTCCCCTACCAGGAAGGCCTTTTCCATTCTTAAACTGTGGGTGAACTGGTTCATGGTGCTCATCGTTATCGCTGCCGTACTGACCATCTACTGCATCCTGTTACTGGTGAGGGAGACAATTCAAATACCTATCAATGTATTTATGTAGTTTACATTAGCTGTGTTGTAATGACTGTTTAATTGCAGGTCTTTGCACTGGTACAACTTGCCTTGAAAGAGCCTTTGGACTTACACTGTCTACACAAGGTATTAGGAATATTATGTGTTCCTGGAATGTTTCCCTCTGCATGTGTTATAAGAAGTACCCAGCTATTTTGCTGGGTTGCATAACATGAATGGTAATAGCATTGATGATTAACAATATTCATTAACTTAGGTATGATCTGTATTGACCGCATTGTATTGTCTTGTATTGCTCTGCACAGTTGTTCCTGTTTTTAGGTGTGGTCTTCATCGCCCTGGGCACCACTGGAATAAGCCTACAGTGGAAAAAAGAGTGGCACACTATTCTCCTGTCACTACAGGTATAGTAGGGCTAAAGTATTGCAGCATGGAACCGTCTTTTAGGTCTGTGTGTGTGTGTGTGTGTGTGTGTGTGTGTGCGGCGCGTTGGTGAGAATGTTAGAGCTATAGTGAGATGTTAGGCAGGTTTTGGGGCGGCAGGTAGCCTAGTGGTTAGAGCGTTGGGCCAGTAACCGAAAGGTTGCTTGATCAAATCCCAGAGCTGACAAGGTAAAAAGTTAACCCACTGTTCCTAGGCTGTCATTGTAAATAAGAATTTGTTCTCTACTGACTTGCCCAGTTGGGGTCAGAGCTTTGGTATGTAGTAACATTGATCTCCCTCAGGCCACGGCTCCATTCCTACAGATGGGAGGGGTTGGAGCCCTGACCTTGGTAAGCTGCCTGGTGTTCCAGGTCTTCCATAGGACCTGCAGAATAGGTCAGTGCTGATACTGAACTCCAATAGAAATACACACACTCACCATGACATCAATAATATGAGACATACAGTAGCCTACACACCCATATACAGGTATATTAGTTCAATAGAATTGAGTTCTGTGAAAACTGTGGCACTTAACACTATTTGTGCATGTAAGTCGCTCTGGATAAGAATGTCTGCTAAATGACTAAAGCGTAAATGTAATGTAAAATGAATGATTATACCAGCTGTATGAACTAATTCAGTTGACTAAATGCAGCATCTTATTTCCTTGCCTTTCTCTATTCACAACAATAGTTAAAGTATGACTGTTTCATGTGTTAACCTGTGTCTGTTTGTGTCCCCAGCCTCTAAGATCCTCATCATGGTAGTGTTTGCTGGCGTGTCAGTGGCAATCTTCCTCAGCCCCCTCCTCATCCAATCCCCTTGTCTGGTGGAGGAGAAACAGCTGCCCCCTAAACCTGCCCTCATCGGTCATCGCGGAGCACCAATGGTAAGGAAGTGCATCCTGCTCAGTTATTTCTCATACCCTACATTAGTTATATTGCCTCAATATTAAACTCAGCGTTCCCTCTAACCTGCGGGTGTGCAGTTCCTCATCCGACTGCTGTGCAGAAGAAATATGAGCCTGCACAAAGAAGCACGAGATTGAACTTCGCTCAACTTTCTAGTTTTCCCCTTTAGTTAACACTATCAACGTTTCGCTCTACTGTGGGAATTGTGATCGAATCAACCCAATATTAGCCACTTTCAGTGTAACATACCGAAACAAAACGAACTATGTAAGATTTAGTATGCAAAACTAACTGCAATATATTTTATTGTACAAAGAGCGCGTTGGAGTAGGATTCTATTTCCGTAGACGTTGTATTTTGAGACAGTCTTGAATAAGCTAAGTAGCCAATAGGCAGAGTGTAGCATAATTTGTCTGATTCTCTGTAATAATGGTATGAAGGGCAAGTGGATAAACAGTTTGATGTCAAGCCTGCATGTTTTTTTTTCAAAAGTTTCATGGAATGTGTCAGGACCCGGTCACGAACTCAGGTCTCCGGTGTGAGAACCAGTCACTTAGCAACCTGAGTACTAGTAGTCGGCAGGACCCAGAAGATGAGGCAGACACAGCCGTAATAGACGGTGTTTTAATAATGACAAAAAATAAAGTACTTCAGGCAAAAAGGTAAATCCACAAGGAAAGAAGGAACAGCAAAAAATAGTCTCTAAAGAATAATCCAAAAATAAACGATACCAAAACAGAGTTTCCACAAGAGAGTCCAACTGGTGGCAACAAAACGTTCACAACTTCACTAAGGCTGGGTGCTAACAAACAAACACAGAGCAAAGAACTAAGGAAAACTAAGGGTTTAAATACCTACAAGGGAAACGAGGCACAGGTGCAAATAATAAATGAAAACAAGGGAAAACAAAAGGATCAGACAAAAAAGACACAATGGGAGCCTCTAGTGGTCAAAAACCGGAAAACACCCGGCCGAAAGTTGACAGGAATGTATAGGCATTATACACTACACATTGGCTGCTACTGAAGGCTGAATGATAGAACAGATATTTCCATGTTAAAATGTTATGGGATGCATTTTTCTCCATTATTTTTATGGTAGGCAGCTCTGGTAGGCCGACATTATGATCAAATAGCCACAGTAGCCTACTTGGCCACTGTTAAAACTGTAACTTAAAGTGGGTACAACCTCAGTGTTCACCGTAAAGCGCGCCAGAAGTTGTACAGAGTTTGACAAAGTTCAAGTTTGCGGTTCAGCAGACCTGAAATTTGCTCAGTGCTGAATTATTTTGAAGAGAACATTGCTTAAGCTTGAATTGCTTTCCAGTTATGTGAAGGCCCCACATGGCATGTTACTCTGCCCCCATTACGTTGCTCCACTCCTTTTCATATCGCCACCATAGGCCCACTCAGCTTAGCTGTGTCATCTGTATTTAGCACAGGAGAGTTTCTCACACATCTGTCCTCTCTCTGTGTTCAGCTAACCCCAGAGAACACCCTGATGTCGTTCAGGAGGAGTGTGGAGTGCGACGTGATCGCCTTTGAGACGGACGTGCAGCTCAGGTACCCGGGGGACTAAGGCTGCTTCATCTATACATAGACGTTGCAGAGTTGTGAAGGATCAAACGTGCACTGCGGTTTTAAATTGTTTTCAGTTTAATAATAACAACACGTGGGATTTATATAGCGCTTTTCAAAGACGCAGTTTATTGACGTTTCTTCCTTCCCCAGTAAGGACAGAGTTCCTTACCTGATGCACGACCATGGCAGCCATTTCCTGAGGAGGACTACAGATGTTCTACAGAAGTTCCCTGGGAAAGACTTCAACCACAGCACAAACCTCACCTGGGAGGAGCTACAGGAATTAAACGCTGGTGATTGGTTCCTGAAGGTAAGGGTGATATCCAAGCCTCCCTTGTATGTTGTAGTTGGAAATAATTTCAGAAGCTTTACTTGAAAATTCCTTACATACTGTAGATCCTTTACATTTTTATTACAATTTCAACTGTACCAACTCATTGACATAATGACATCCGTACTATGGATGTCTCCCTTTCAGACGGATCCGTTCTGCTCAGTCTCCCACCTCTCAGAGCAGGAGAAGAAGACAGCTGGGAACCAGAGTGTTCCCTCCCTTCTGCAGTTGCTGGACCTAGCCAAGAGTCATAACACCTCTGTCATCTTTGACCTAAAAAATGACGACAACAATGACACTAGCGACATCGTGAACACCATCCTCAAATCTGGCATCCCCCAAGACCTGGCGAGTAGAATGTCTTATCAGTATCACCGCTTTATGATTCCTGTTCTGTTTAGTTAGTCTTATTACAGTTGTATGACAGTGTTTCTGTGTCGCTTCTCTCTCTAGATCCTCTGGCTTCCCCCCAAACACAGGGTGGACGTGAGGGAGGTCGCACCAGGGTTCATACAGGTCTATAACGATATGTCTGATATGGACCTTGACAGAGGAGACCATCTGAATGTCAAATACAGTGCGTTGAGTGCATCAGAGATTGGGTGAGTAGCCTACCTCAGAGCTGTAGCCAAATAAACCTTCATTCAAGAACCACATTCTCCTGTACCTGTGCTGACTGACTGCTGCAGTGCAAATAACAGTGTCATAATGAAGGTGTTGGTGTGCTGAGACAAAGAACTGGCATTGTTGAAGATGGAGACACACGCTGCTTCAGGGAAGAATGAGACTCATATCATGTTTTCACCCAGGTGTGTTTTTTTAATGGCTGAGAGCCCAGTTGTGAAACTTCCTCATGGAATGCAAGTTTCTTTTGGTTTAGTGAAACAAACCGCTCCAAAGATGATGGGAAAGTGTTGTCTGTACAAATATGATGTGTGCTTTAATAGTATGACATCTTGTGATTGATCACTCCTGTCTGTAGTCTTTGAGAAGTGTCATGTTTGCTGAAGTAGCTCTGTGTAAGCTGAGCTCTTTCAACTAATCTTTGAATTACCTACTAAATTTGTGTTTTGGTGTGTTTCCGTGTGCCAGGGAGCTTCGGAGCAGGAATGTGTCAGTGAACCTGTGGGTGGTGAATGAACCATGGCTCTTCTCTCTGCTGTGGTGCTCGGGGGCCAGCTCTGTGACCACCAACGCCTGCTCCATCCTACAGGACATGACCCAGCCTGACTGGACAATGGTAAGGGACTCACATCAAAACCCTCTTCTTCACTCTTCCATAGACACTTCCTCTTCAAAAGTCAACCCGATCACCCCACCCTGACATTGTAATTCTCACAAAGTCAATGTTGGGTTTGAACATTAGCTAGCATATATTATGATATCCATGTGTAGCATTGAACTTGACATTTTCTTGTTCAATGCGTGATCTATGGGTCATATGAATGTACCTACTAGGTTTGCATGTGTTTCAGAGACCTGATAGATACAGAATGATATGGATCACAGTGGACCTGGGGTCATTGCTCATAATGGTCACACTGTTCATTTTACAGAGGTGAGTAGAGCACTACTGGAAAGAGTGTTTGTAATTTGATGACTTGATTTGTTTCACTTTACACTTATTCTTTAGAAAAGGTGCTTTCTCAGTCATGCCACAGGTGGGTTTTGCTAATAGACATTGCAATTGATCAATATAATCAATATGGAACCATTCAAATTGATTGCCCTTTTTTTAGCAATGTTTACAGTAATTATGTACGGTACTAACTACTAAGATAATTGCTATCTATGTATCTTGTACTATGAATCTTGAAGATTGCTATTGTTAACTATGATATGGGACTGATATATTATGTCACGCTCTCTTACCGTAATACATGTAATTCTTGTCTTGATGGTTTAAATCATTTAATCTGTAGTGTAGTGGTTGCATTAATGACATGCAAAGAAAACAACTGCTGTGTTTGTCCTTACGATCACATAAACTAGGATGTACAAAGGCATCATATAAAGACAATTTTTGAAATGTGTTATTTAGCCTTTATTTAACTAGGCAAGTCAGTTAAGAACAAATTCTTATTTACAATGACGGCCAACCCCAGCCGGACCATAACCTGGACTACGCTGGGCCAATTGTCCGCCACTTTATGGTATACAGATGATGATGATACAGATTATGAAGTGGAATAATTATTTTGTGTGTGATTATCTCTGCAGGGAAAGAGAAGCAAAGAAAATGATTTTCCACCTGGAATCAGAGAGAAGTGTCCCTCTTCTTACCCTCTGAATAGTTGGAATTAAGCCTGAAACAGAACAGCCTGGATCCAGAACCCCCCATGAATAATATACTGTCTGAATGGTTAAGCCTTGAATCAGGAAGGGCTTCGCCCCATTTAAATTACAGTATTTAAAAAAAAATGTGGATCACATACATAGAGTACATTTTACTTGCCTGACGATGCAAACTGGGGCGCCCCTGAACAAGGCAGTTAACCCACTGTTCCTAGGCCTTCATTGTCAATAAGAATTTGTTCTTAACTGACTTGCCTAGTTAAAAACAATTAACTGAATTCTTCTGCTGCTCTGTTGTTTGCTACATACTTCAGTCTGAGACTGTCATTATTAAACTCGTTTGAAGTGATGTCAAAATGAGGGGTGTTGTACAAAACAAAGTAATCAGCAATGTGATCATCTCTAACCAATCAGTAGCAAAGCCAATGATTGATTTTCAAACCTCAGCTTTACCCATGTGTGTTCTGGCTCTGGCCCAACCCATCAGATCCACGGACCAATCAGATTGATTAGAATGTTTTTGCCATTATAGAAATTGTCATGGAGGTACTCGGATCCAGACTCAGTGCAGAGAAGAAGCTAACATCCTTGGGCGTGGCATACATTTTGGCTAGATGCAAGTTTGGGTAGCCAGGCAAACATTTTACATTCGTCATGAGAATTTATGAACAAAGGTATAAAGAGTATATTCCTATAGAAAATATGTTTGTAACACTTTATTTGTAAAAAAAAAAAAAAAAAAAGTGTAATCTTATTTGGAGTTGCTGATAAATGTCAGCACTATTTCCAGTGCACTTAGGGTTACATTCTGAAGGAGAGAGAATCCAGATTTGACGTGTATGTGTTCATGAAATAAACTTTTATGGTGAGTTATGTGTCTGTGTGAATTCTCTGCATAAACAATTATGCAGAAACACCTTGGAATGTGTTCAATCGCTACAGGTGCTGCTCCTTGGTAATATGAAAGTATCTTCTACAACCACTAGATGGCAGGTGTAACCACATTTTTGTGAGATGGTCAAATTCGAAGTGTCAAACTATTTAATATTTTTTGTTGGCTATATGAAAAAGATCTAAAGGGGATTGTTTTTCGACAATATTGTAGCAAATTTGGGGGTTAGCTCCAACCGGGAGATTGAAAGCCAATATCTTAACCATTTTACAAAGAGAGCCGAATCTTTTGAGGTAGCTAGGTGTTGCCAAAACGTCGCTACAATATTGGTGGTGGTAATAATGATGACGATGGAGACGATGATGATGATGATAATTATGATTTAAGTCTAGCAAAAGTATCCCCCCAAAAAAAAATCTAATAATAATTACGAATTATCGGTCTATAGACCCCCATCGGTGGGCTACAGACTCATCTACAAATATTATGGAAGATCAATATGATGTTGTCTGTGATTGTTTCTGTTGAATTGTGTCTTTGTTTTGAAATGTTCTTGTCTGTATGCCTAGAACTGTACATGTCAACATGTTTACACAGGGCACAGCCGTAAAAGAGATCCAGGTCTCAGTCTGTTTTTTTAATCTTTATTTTAACAGGGAAAACAAACAGTTAGCAGATAATTAATCGAAGGGCCCGAGGGTGACCCAGAAATAAACACTTTCACTTTTTGACAGAATTTGCGGACCCGTCTTGTGCCAAATGGATTACAGCTGCTGCCGATACAGTAACAGTTCAGTGTTGTGCGAATTTGGGAGTGTCTGTTTCGGTAGTAACATTGAAAACAGCGGGATTAACCTAATTGTGGGGGAGAATAACGGGATACAAACATAAACTCTGTTAAATCTTTCTTCTGGTTTGTTTGGTTAGTTTTCTGCTTGCCGCGAATAGTTGTCCTCAAAATATTTTTCTATACACCATGGTCCACAAATCTGGTAAGTGCCTACATACTTTTTGGTAAAATGTTTGTTTGTGTTGTATTTTCTTAGCTAATGATGCTCTGATCGTATATATTGTATATTGACCTACGGAGCTTGAAAGTTTTAAACTATCGTAAACGTTTATTCGATACCGTTTTTAGAACATTTAGGTTTATTCGCTGTCATAGCAAAATAGTATTGACAAGCAGAAAATTGCAGCAACGTATCCGTGTTTTTTTTCACTTTGTTGCCAACTAACGTAATGAAGCCAGAACCGAATGAATTAACGTTAGCTTGTACATTTTTGGCAGAGACTTGAAAACAGGAAGTATGTTTCCATTGATTCATATATACTGGCATGGAGCACTTTCACACAGCCATAGAAAGGGAAGTAATTTAGTTTACTCATAATAAACTTTACGTAGTTGTAGTAAAGCGAGTGAGGCGCGTCACAAGGCTGTTAAGCTACACCTCCCTAGAAGAAAAATAAACGCACACCTATATAGGCGAGGTGCTGGCTAGCGGAGTGGAAAACTTGAAAATAAAGAAGAGCCGCACACTCTAGGAGCTCAGATGCAAAAAAGATTTTATGTCCAACGTTTCGACAGGCAAGCTGTCTTCATCAGGGTATCAGGGTAGAGTGTGCATTCTATACTTAGCCTACTGTAGTTCTGATAACAGACAGCTCCTTTCCCCGCCCATGGCAGCACCAAAAGTTAGAGAAACTCTTCAGCAATGAACAAAACTATGCACCAACTCTGTGCTTTGAGCCTGACAATTAATTGTACAATAGCCAATGACATGAGTGTGCCCAATAAAACCATAATTCGAGGCTTTTCCTAGCATGCATTTAGGATTGTCTTATGCTATTGTAGAATAATACTGACACTTGTTCCAAGCACCAAAATGCTCATGGGCACATCACATCTGATCAGTTTCTTAACTTTTCATCACAACGACTGGCTTGGTGAGGGTGTTAACATGAAGCATCCCTGTTGTCAGACACAGAGAGGGCAGTGGGTCTGTTGAGACAGTACCAGGACAGTCTGACCAGTCCAGAGGAACAGGCCCTGAAGACAAGCGTGGGGAAGGTCTCCACCATCTTCGGCAGCCAACTCTTTCATGCACTATTAGGTAAGACACAGAAAATACACATATTGAGGCTTTCACTATTATTATTTTATGAATAACGAACCCACAGGGCACAGACGTCTATTCCACGTTGGTTCCAGTCATTATATTGAAATGACGTGGAAACAACGTAGTTTCAACTAGTGTGTGCCCAGTGGGAAGTCTCAGTCCAGCCCCACAACAATACAAGCAAATTATTTTTCAAATCACTGTATTCTACATCAATTAGTGTCTTTGGTAACAAAACTCCTCAAGAGATTTTTTTTATTATACTTATGTCTCTGCTCATTATCTTTCTAATGAGAAAATGAGCGACTCACTAGTTGTTTTTGGTGTAGGCTTGTTATTGCCTCTGGCCAAAGCTTTGGGATGTAGACAACAGGGTCAGGTTATATTCATTTGTGTGGGAAGTTATCTGAGCCTAAACATTTCTCAATTAAGTCCCATGAAAGAGGCCTTTCAGTTGCCTCTCACAAAAGGTTTGCTGTATCCTATTAAATCCTATTAAACATGCCCATGACACAATGTACTCTATCTATGGGGCTGATCAAAAGCCCTCTCACAGGGTATCAGACAGCTCAGTTTTGCCAGAGGCTCAAACCTCTTTACTTTGTAAAAGAGTTACACATATTTTCAGTCGTTTATTTGCACTGTAAAAGAGTTACACATTTTCAGTCGTTTATTTGCACTGTTGGATTTCATCCTAACTTGATCAGGATCATCTCACAGAATTAGTTATTATTAGATATGGTTCACTCACAACAGCCAAAACAGTGAGGTATGAGATGTAAAAAGAGGATGTTACCAGTCCACAATAGCTTTTTCAGTACTATGAATGTGCTTGACCTCACCACATCTATCATTGCCTAACTGGAACAATGATCTAAACTAACTCTTGAGTGTATTGCAACGATACCTTAATAAGAAGTTAGGGCCCCAAAAGGGCTCCTGTGAAACTACATTTCACAGTCTTTTTACCCTGCAAAGGAGACAAGTGAGTTCAATTTAACCAATGCTTGAGTGGCCCCTCTAATTACCATGGCCATGCCTTAATGATGCTAGCCTGTGGGTTTGCCGCTACTGCTGCTCTACCCAGAGCTCTGGAGCCTCCATGGGGGATGGGTGACCATGGAGCAGGGTTGAAGACTGGAGAAAAAGGGAGACTGAGGAGGCTGTCCACCCTGATTAGTGATCTCTCCAGACGTGGATGCCTGCCTGTCCAAACTAGTTGAACAAATACATTGATGATAATGTGCTATTAGCAAAACTATTGCTGTGGTCTAACTAGAAAAGTATGTGTTAATCACAACACAGAAAATACAAGATATGTTGCTCTATCTGTCTTAAAGTTGAGTTGGTCAATATATCCAGTATTCAAAAGATGGCTTTGTAAACCACATATACTCCCCTCCGTATGTATTTGGACAGTGAAGCTAAAACGTTTAATTTGGCTTCTATACTCCAGCATTTTGGATTTGAGATCAAATGTTTTATGAGGCGGGTGTTTTCATGCATACAGTACCAGTCAAAAGTTTGGACACACCTACTAATTCAAGGGTTTTTCTTTATTTTTTACTATTTTCTACATTGTAGAATAATAGTGAAGACATCAGAACGATGAAAAAACACATATGGAATCATGTCGTAACCAAAAAAGTATTAAACAAATAAAAGTATATTTTAGATTCTCCAAAGTAGCCACCCTTTGCCATGATGACAGCTTTGCACACTCTTGGCATTCTCTCAACCAGCTTCATGAGGAATGCACAGTCTTGAAGGAGTTCCCACATATGCTGAGCAATTGTGGGCTGCTTTTCCTTCACTCTGTGGTCCAACTCATCCCAAACCATCTCAATTGGGTTGAGGTTGGGTGATTGTGGAGGCCAGGTCATCTGATGCAGCACTCCATCACTCTCCTTGGTCAAATAGCCCTTACACAGCCTTACACAGAGGTGTGTTGGGTAATTGTCCTGTTGAAAAACAAGTAATATAGTCCCACTAAGGACGGACAACGTTGAATTACTGTTTAAAAGTTGAATTGCTGTTTAACAGATGCTCCGCCTTACCCCCCCCCCCAAAAAAAAAAAAAAAATCTGATGTGTTATTTTTTGGGCAGTATATGCGGCGCTTTGTTTATAATGCACTGTCCGCTCTCCCTTGAGGCTTTCCCAAGTTGATGTACAAGAAACCAAACAGCTTCAGATCACACGCTCAGATCATGTTCGAGCCTCCGGTTGGACAGTGAAACACACACGTTCGCATTTGCAGGCGACGTGCAGATGTTTCATTTTTCTCTCATGCTGTCATGGCTGAGGCCAGCGCAAATTCCTACTATTTATGTGTCCAGGTTCAACGTGGAACGTCCCTCATTATAAACAAACAGTCGATTAAATTAATTGTTAGTGCATAATTTTCTAATAAAATCGATTAATAGACAAAACAACAATGTCATTGAACCACTGGCCAGAGATCAGGGCATTCATAAGCAAAGACGCAGTGCAAGCTGATAGTATTTTGGATACCTAATTGAAGTCAAAATTATTCATGAAATTGAAGTGTGTCAGCTGTATGGTGATTTGTGATTCAGAACTTACATTTTACCAGTACTACCAGTAGTAGTAGACCAACTGATAACAGTGTTTGAAGTGATGATGCGCCGCTGAGAACAGCTAGCATGTTCAGCAAAGTACATCGCTAGTGGCATGCACACACTTCGTGCAAATCAGCAGCTCCACAATGATGTGATCAACTGTCTCTAAGGCGTGGGCTTCATGGCAACTAGACGAGACAATCGAAGGAGAATGCGGTGAGAGAAGTTACCGGGCTCGAATTTAGTCAAGCTTTCTCTATATAGATTGATGTTTCTAATTGTGCATGTTATAAACACATTTTTTATTTTGATGATGATGGGCTACCCTCTATGGCTGGATTTATGCATTTCTTCCAATGCTACATTAATTTGGCGGAACTTGATTGACCCTCTTTCTACAAGGCCTAGTCTATGAGAGGCCTAGTCATATTTGTATGAATATTTTGTTAACGCCAGTAGGCTATAGAGATGCATTCAAATAAAATAAAATTTTACCTTACAGTGAAATGCTTACTTACAAGCCCTTAACCAACAAATTCAGTTTTAAGAAAAATAAGTGCTAGGTGAAAAATAGAGAAGTAAGAAATAAAAATAACAAATAATTAAAGAGCAGCAGTATAATAACAGTAGCGAGGCTATATACAGGGGGTACCGGTACAGAGTCAATGTGTGGGGGCACAGGTTAGTCGAGGTAATTGAGGTAATATGTACATGTAGGTAGAGTTAAAGTGACAATGCATAGATAATAATCAGAGAGTAGCAGCAGCGTAAATGGGGGTGGGTGGGGGCAATGCAAATAGTCTGGGTAGCCGTTTGATTAGCTGTTCAGGAGTCTTATGGCTTGGGGGGTAGAAGCTGTTAAGAAGCCTTAAGACCTAGACTGGGTGCTCCGGTACCGCTTGCCGTGCGGTAGCAGAGAGAACAGTCTATGACTAAGGTGGCTTGAGTCTTTGACAATTTTTAGGGCCTTCCTCTGACACCGCCTGGTATAGAGGTCCTGGATGCTGCTTTAATTGACATGCACGTCATCAGCGCCCGACTTACTGTCATATAAAACATTTGATCTCAAATCCAAAATGCTGTAGTATATCACCAAATTAAAGGTTTTAGCTTCACTGTCCAAATAAATACATAGGGGTGTGTATCACTATCCCAACAGTTTAGGTTCGATATACTAAAGAGCAGGTTGGGCTGCAGCGAAGGGGATCAGGGTTCCAAGCATTCCACACTGAATAGTCTGGATCCCGGGGCAGGAATGTGCAGCAAAAAGCTGGGGCTGGAGGTATGGTAGAGTGATGTAGATGTAAAAACAAACAGCTCATGGCTGCCGTGCTGTGCCATCCTCACCCCCTGGTTCTCCTGGCCTGCGTGACTGATCTGAGTTCAGCCTGAGGATATAGCCGAGAGAGTCTGTGTGAGAGAGAGTGTCTCAGGTGCAGGGGCAGAGCAGGGTCAAACGAGGCCTGGGTTCTCTACTCAACATGTGGTTTTAATCATCAGCCTAGGCACAGGGGAGGTGCTGAACGTTTACACAGCTAACGGGAATACGGTGTAATTCAAACATTACTCATCGCATTAGCCTCCCAGATGCTCTCTGTTGTTTGCGTTCATGGGCCAGGATTCGTGTGAACTGGGGAAGTTTGGGATTTTTGTGTTGCTACTGTCGCTACTGTACCTTTTGTACAGTACATATTTGAAAATAGGTAGAAGGGCTTTGCTTAGGCTACTTGTTGTAGTGTCATTGTTGTAGTGGTGGAGGTATTTTTGCACTGGCTGTATTCGTGTTGTTGCAATTGTATTGCTACTGGTATGCTCTGCCACAGTGGGAACATTTGTAAATTAACAGTATTGGCACAATGTCAAAGAAGGTGACAAAAGGCATGACTGGTGCAAAAAGTGTTCATGAGTTCAGTTGTGGGCAGCACTGAACAGGATTTGATCTGTGAATGAATGGGAGTCCCCTTGCCTGGGATGCACTGTAGGAAGTTGGAGAGCTGAACACTTGATTGGATGTCTGCATGGTTGCACAATCAAGTTCGCCTTAACTGCGGACTCATCCCTTTGTTCCCCATCATGCAAACATGCAGGATGTTGGGCATAGTGACACATTCTTTTTGGGCTTATTCACCCAGAAGGAGGGTCTAACGTGGGTGTATTCCTTACTCCCTATAACACACACACACAGTGTCATTTGTAGAACAGAGAGCAGTAGCAGTTGGAAAACCCTGATGACTTTGACTGAGGCACACATTCTAACCTGGACATCCCAAAATGGGACCACAGTATTGAAAAGAGATCTGTGGGAGACTGCCTGTACTGACTGGGATTATTAAACAGGATTTGTGTTTTTTTGTTCCGTAGCCAGGAATTTATGTGGTCTTTGAGGGATGGAGTAGCTTTGAAATTTTAAGGGGGAAAGTTCGAGAAAGAGCTCCAGTCTGATGTTTTATTTGACTATGGTTTTTGATCAACAACACCACCTATTTAAAGCTCTGAACAAGCAGATCTCTGTTGAGAATAAGCCTTCTTTTTTAGAAAAGAAATCCAAGTTTTTGCCGTGTGATAATGGTTTCATATCATCTGTGCAAGTGGTGGTTGTTAAAAATGAAGTAAGAGACAAGTAATTTCACATAAATTTAACAATTTGCACAAGTATGATGATACTTATGCAGTAATTTTCTCTCAATTTCTTTGGACAAGTAATCAGGACAAGTTGTGTGTTTTCATTGTTTATACAACCTTTTACAAAACAATACATGAAAAGTAATGTGAAAAACAATATAACTTGTTTTCGAACACGTGTGAACAAATCACATGAAAAATATCACATGATAAAAAAAAAATATATATTCTGTTTAAATAAGTCAGACACGTGGTTTTCGGAATGTGTGAAGTTTCACATGTTAATTTTTCACTTTCAATCGTGAAGAAAACAAATCCCAACTTCACCTCCAATATTTTTCCATTAGCATAAATTCATAAACCATAGCGGTTCACACAAAACACATTTCACAGCGAAAACAAATCCCTTACCTTTTGAAGAACTTCTGCTGAGGGCTTCCCAAGTGTCCAACAAAGACATCCAATGGTTCTTTTGTTAGAAAAAGTCATTTATTATATCCATAAATCTCCGTTTGGTTGGCGCATTATGTTCATAAAATACAGCGTCCACTCGCCCATTGAACCGTGAAGAGAACTCGTTCAACCTATACTTATACACTTGTCCATGAACAATCAAACATCATTGATAATGTATCCTTAGGAACACTTTTATGTATATTTACTATAATATTTCAACCGGATTATAAACTGGACGATAGGAAAGGAAAAAACACAGCGCACGCGAGCCCGTGAACGCGCATCCTCTTCTGGTTACATCTGGTGACCAGTTTGAAATTCTTCTTCTATTACCATCCAGAGCATTCTAACATCATCAAACACTGTCTAGAGACTGTTGACATCCAGTGGAAGTAATAGGTACTGCAATCTTACTCCTATATATAGCTGTTTTCAATATGGAGGGTTTCAAAATGAGGCAATGTGTCAAAAAACACTTTTTCCAGGACAGAAATTCCTCGGTTTCCGCCTGCTATATCCGTTCTGTTATACTCACAGACAATATTTTAACACTCTTAGAAAGTTCAGAGTGTTTCCTATCCAATAGTACTAATTATGTGCATATCCTATTTTCTGGGCCTGAGTGGGAGGCATTTTACTTTGAGCACGCCAGACTCTCCAAAACCGTCACCTCGGGAGCTGCTCCCTAAGAAGTTAACAGGCAGTGACCTTCATACAGCAGAACTATGTTGCCATTTGAACATGATCCATTATCCTGCCCCCAAAACATTTCTGTCCACTGTTCTGCGAATGTCGCGCAAAATCGCACCCTTGTCCCGCATTTTATATTTTTAGATGTGGTCACCCTAATTCCACCAGTGAAAACATTGCTTCTGCAACATGTTAACATCATCTTTTCACATGTGTAGACCTCTCGGCTACTGGCCCAACGTTCCCAACCGCCAGGCTACCTGCCACCCCCAACCATCCAAGCAAATGTTCCTAGTCCCCCCAAATAAAATTCTCATGCGATTAATTTTCACGTGAACTTGCAATTCCACATGCGAAAGTGAGATTTTCAAATGTGGAGTTTGTTTACATAAGAAACGTCAAATGTGATTTTCACATTAAAGTGAGATTTTTACATGTGAATATTTTTCACGTGAAGCTGCATATCCCATTTACACGTTTTTAACCTGTGAAACCGCAAATTTCACATGTAAAACTGCAATTGAAATGTGAGGTGAAAACAAGTAATTCTCCTCACATGTGAAACGTGGTGTTAATATGTGAATTCTAAATTTAATACATGTGAAAATATGGTTTTATGTGTGAAATTTAAGCTCAATATGTGAAAACAGCTATTTCACATCTGAAAATGTCATTCCACATTTTTTGTAAGGTAATTCTTACAACAAAGCTAAATACTACATTGTAAAATCACAGGACTATATAATAGTGTGTGTGTGTGTGTGTGTGTGTGTGTGTGTGTGTGTGTGTGTGTGCGGGCCTCTAACCAGCTGGGCTGCAAAAAGCTCTGCCTACACACGGCTCCACTCCTACACACTCAGACACTCTTATACAGTGATGAGTCACATACCCCCTTCTTCCACGTTTGTTCCCACTCCACCCTGTTGGGATACACCGACCCCATACACACACACACACTCCCCGAGGACAGACCGGTACATACAGTGCCTTCACTCCTTCACACAGATATTTGTAGACAAAATTATACATTTCAAGTACATGATGATCTTTCTACACATTTGTTTCCATCACTGTGTCCTGATGTTGAACCTAAGAAAGTTGTAGCATAGCCGAGCTCTTATGAGAACAGCGACCTCTTTATGTCTACAGTTCAGCAAGAGGGCCAGTGTGTGACATCAGCAACAATGTCTCCCTTCATTGTCATCAAGTGGCTGCCAGTCAATAGGTGACCACAGGAGCAGCTTAAAGACATGCTCCGGAACATTGTTGACTACTAAGTATTTTTTAAACCTCCTGCTTTGGGCTGGATGTGTCAATGTGTGGTTAATACATGCATAATCTATGAGCAGAATTACTGTCTTACCTCAACTAGCCACGAAATCCCTAGTTTGAAAGTTACCATTTTTATGGAAGCTGTGCTGCGCCATTTACCCTACATTTCCCCCATGTGGGCCAGCCCCCAAGCAATTCGAGTTCTAGCCAATGAGCTTCAGTCCCTCACCATTTGAGTGACAGCTAGCAAGATGCACAAACAGCAGAGTGAGAGAGAGCAATTACATGGTGCACATATCTGCACATTTGTGAGCGCTACTTTCAACTACTGGCTAAAAAGTATGCAAAAGTACTGGAGAATCTCTTTAATGGCCTGAGATGTAATGAAGGGAGACAAGAGGGGGAGAGGGAGGGGGGAATCAGTGTTTAAGAAACTCAATTAAAGAAGGAGGATGAATTGAGAAAGGGAAGGCGATGGGCCGGAGGTAATTGTAGGGGAGTGAGCAGGATTTGGGAGGATGAGCAGTTTTGGGTTGGCAGAGCTGGCCACAGTGGGAAAACAGCATGGCCTAGTGGTGATGGACTGACAGAGAACTTGGGCTCATCCTTCTCTTATGTTATAGAGGTAAAGCCAGTAGTTTTTCCAGACCATGTGATCTAACACCTACAGTGCCCTCAGAAAGTATTCTTACCCCTTGACTTATTCCAAATTTTGTTGTGTTACAGCCTGAATTCAAAATTGATTAAATCTTTTTTTTCCAACAAATAATACCCCATAATGACAAAGTGAAAACACAGAAGTATGTCATTTACATAAGTATTCACACCCCTTAGTCAATCATTTGTATAAGCACCTTTGGCAGCGATTACAGCTGTGAGTCTTTCTGGGTAAGTCTCTAAGAGCTTTCCACACCTGGATTGTGCAACATTTGCCCATTATTCTTTTGAAAATTCTTCAAGCTCTGTCAAACTGGTTGTTGATCATTGCTAGACAACCATTTTCAGGTTTTGCCATAGATTTTCACGTAGATTTAGGTCAAAACTGTAACTTGTGCCACTCAGGAACATTCACTGTCTTCTTGATAAGCAAGTCCAGTGTCGACTTGGTCTTGTGTTTTAGCTTATTGTCCTACTAAAAGGTGAATTCATCTCTCTGGTGTAAAGCACACTGAACCAGGTTTTCCTGTAGGATTTTGCCTGTGCTTAGCTCCATTCCGTAATTTATTTTTATCCTGAAAAACTCCCCAGTCCTTAATGATTACAAGCATACCCATAACATGATGCAGTCACCACTAGGTGTGATAATATGGCGAATGGTACTCAGTAATGTGTTGTATTGGATTTGCCCCAAACATAACACTCTGTATTTAGGGCAAAAAATGAATTCCTTTGCCACATTTGTTAGCAATTTTTTTATTTTATTTTAATTCCTTGTTGCAAACAGAATGCAAGTTTTGGAATATTTTTTATCTGTACAGGCTTCCTTCTTTTCACTCTGTCAATTAGGTTAGTATTTTGTTGATCCTCCATTTTTTTCCTATCACAGCCATTCAACTCTGTAACTGTTTTGGCTTCATGGTGAAATCCCTGAGCGGTTTCCTTCCTCTCCGGCAACTGAGTTAGGAAGGGTGCCTGTATCTTTGAGTGACAGTTTTTATTGATACACCATTGAAAGTGTAATTATTAACTTCACCATGCTAGATTTAATCAATTTTAAATTCAAGCTGTAACACAACAACATTTGGAAAGTGCTGGGGTATGAGTATTTTCTGAAGGCACTGTAGTTATAGACTATAGACATCACAGACAGTCCAACATCTTCATTCTATGCCCTTCGTTCAGATGGGGTATTTGTGGAGAAATCTATCTCTCATCTAATTTAGCCTAAACTAATTTACGTAGGAGGCAGAGTGCTGATCTTTATTAAACCAAACAAAGGATGACTTGTTATTGAAGTTGGGGCTGTTTGGACATTGACTCATACAACAACATTTAGAAAACTTAACTGCATAGTATGAACAGATGCACACTGAAGAAAACAAACAACATTCAGTGTTTATCTATGGGATTTTTTTGTGGAGTACTCATATCCCGGGGGACCATGGCCTTTATTTCTATGACTTGTTGTTTATTTAATTCCTTGCAGATATCCAAGAATGTTACAAGGTGACCCTGCAACTGAACACAACACAGAATGGTGTGAAGGCCAGTGCTGAGGATGCGGGGGAGGTGAGAAACTTAGAGAAAGGCCCGCTTCACTTTATCAGTCAAACTGTACACAATACAAAAATATGTAAACCTGATACCAGTTGTATGCCTTTACAAATACTCTATACATCGTACATAACGCACAAAATACTGTAGTGATCCTCACTTATATGAGCCACGTTACAATTCCAACCATGTGGTTAATCCTATTGGCGCGATGCGTTGCCTTTTACACCATTTGCTACATTGGTGTCAAAAGTGAGGAGAGAGAGAGAGGGGGGAGAGAGGGCGAGAAAGTAGCGGTTGTCTTGGAGAGCTAGAGAGTGAGTGATACGCAGAGAGAGTGAGAGAGAAAGTAGTGGTTGTCTGGGAGGGATAGATGAAGACAGACACCACAGCATTAGTCAGTTCAGCAATGGTAACACCATGTGCTCATCAGTGGGCTGCTGATAACAATGTCACCCAGTCCTTTCATTACAAGTGTTTGCAATCAAATCACATGGTCACTGACAGTAATATTTATAGACAATCTCTGGAAAACAAACCACTGAGAAATTTGGTAGAAAGCAGTGGATGCTCCTCAGAGGAGAAAGGGGAGGACCAATTTAAATAGTGAAACATTAAAAAAGTATATTCACGTCACCAAATAACTGATTAAAACACACTGTTTTACAATTAAGGTCTACAGTAGCCTCAACAGCATCTTCTGGCTACATTGACTTCAATACAAAACTTAGGAGGCTCATGGTTCTCATCCCCTTCCATAGACTTACACAGTAATTAGAACGACTTCCGGAAGACGGCCTCCAACCTATCAGAGCTCTTTCAGCATGAACTGATATGTTGTCCATCCAATCAAAGAATCAGAGAATGAAAGCATAAACTACAGCTAGCTAGCTAGCACTGCAGTGCATAAAGTGTGGTGGGTAGGTGACTCAATGAGAAAGACTATAGTTGAAAAGTTTAGAACAAATTAATGTTTTAAAAAAATAAGGACAAGCAGCATAGAGAGAGCTAGCTAAATTTCGTTGTATTTTTTTCTTCATAGTTAACCTTTCACTTACAGTACTTGCTAGCTAATGTAGCTAATTTAGCCTACTCAACAACCTGACTCAAACAGAGAGGAATTATATTTATGTTAGCTATCTGGCTAAGGCTATCCAACACTGCAACACTTCCAAGTCAAGGTGAGCTTTCAGTTGTATTAATTTATTGCCACCGGGGCCCGCCAGTGTAACTGCTAAACTTCTTGCTGTACTGCGTGATTGTACACATAGATTGGATTGTGGGTTTACTAACGCGTTAGTTCTAGTAGCTATATTGACGATGATGTTAGCTAATATGGTGCCAACGATGTAGGCTGTGTAGCGGTTAGCAGTTATGATATGAAGGTTTGGCTTGGAAAGGTTGTTTTGCCTGGTCACAACTGATGTGTTGTCCTCTGAAGTCCAAAAAGTCAAGGGAAAAGGTGAGAGGAGGAGAGCAGGAATTGCGATGCGAGAAGGAATTACACAACGAGCAAAGTGATTATGCTGTATCTGCCTGCTATGAAAATGAACTGTGTGTGTGGGTGATCAGGAGCGTATTCATTCCGCCAATTCTGTTGCAAAACATTTATTAACCTGTTTGGGCTAGGGGGCAGTGTTCGGAATTACGGAGAGCCTGACGTGCCCAAAGTAAACTGCCTGTTACTCAGGCCCAGAAGCTAGGATATGCATATAATTGGTAGTATTGGATAGAAAACACTCTAAAACTGTTGAAATAATGTCTGTGAGTATAACATAACTGATATGGCAGGCGAAAACCCGAGGAAAATCTATCCGGAATAGATTTCTTTTTATGTCACAGTTTTTCTATTGACTTGCTATTCAATATAGAGGGATTTAGCTCCCAGATTGCAGTTCCTATGATGGCTTACACTAATGTCAACAGTCTTTAGACATGGTTTCAGGCTTGTTTTTGGAAAAAAGAAACAAGAAATAGAAGTTCTTCCCGGTGGCTCATGAAAAGGACTCGTTATTCGTTATTTTTCTTTTCTATTGAACAGGCTATTGTCCGTCTGAAATATTATTGTTTATTTACATATTAGGGTACCTGAGGATTGATTAGAAACATTGTTTGACTTGTTTGGAAAAAGTTTATCTGTAACTTTTTTAGGTTTTATATGTCTGTAATTTGAACGAGTGGAGCGGGTGGATTACTGAACAAAACGCTCCAACCAAACAGAGTTTTTGGGATACAAAGAGGGACTTTATCGAACAAAACTACCATTCTTTGTGTTCCTGGGACCCGTGGGATTGCAACCAGAGGAAGATCTTCAAAGGTAAGTGATTTATTTACATTTGATTTTGTAATGCCTGCGCTGGTTTGAAATATATTTATATGCAGGAAGTATGCGGGGGCGCTGTCCTCAGATAATCGAATGCTATACTTTCGCCGTGAAGTGTATTGTAAATCGGACAACGGGATTTGATTACCAAGATTCTAAGCTAAACAATGGTGTACAACACTTGTGTTTTCATGAATGTTTAATATTACTATTTTTGTAATTTGAATTTGGCACTCTGCATTTCGTACCACCAATCCCTAACAAGTTAAGCGTACGCAAACGCAACGAAAGGGGAAAGAAACACACCTGTCTATATAAGGTCCCACAGTTGACAGTGCAAGTCAGAGCAGAAACTATACCATGAAGTCCAAGGAATCAAATCAAATCAAATGTTATTAGTCACATGCGCCAAATACAACAGGTATGGACTTTACAATGAAATGCTTACCTACGAGCCCCTAACCAACAATGCAGTAAAAAAAAATATGGATAAGAATAAGAAATAAAAGTAACAAGTAATTAAAGAGCAGCAGTAAAATAACAATAGTGAGACTATATACAGGGTACAGAGTCTATACCGGTACAGAGTCAATGTGCGGGGGCACCGGTTAGTTGAGGTAATATGTACATGTAGGTAGAGTTATTAAAGTGACTATGCATAGATGATAACAACGGAGGGTAGCAGCGGTGTAAAAGAGGGGGAGGAGGGGGGGCAATGCAAATAGTCTGGGTAGCCATTTGTTTAGGTGTTCAGGAGTCTTATGGCTTGTGGGTAGAAGCTGTTTAGAAGCCTCTTGGACCTAGACTTGGTGCTCCGGTACCCCTTTCCGTGCGGTAGCAGAGAGAACAATCTATGACTAGTGTGGCTGGAGTCTTTGACAATTTTTTGTGCCTTCCTCTGACACCACCTGGTATAGAGGTCCTGAATGACAGGAAGCTTGGCCCCAGTGATGTACTGGGCCGTTCGCACTGTCCTCTGTAGTGCCTTGCGGTCGGAGGCCGAGCAGTTGCCATACCAGGCAGTGATGCAATCAGTCAGGTTGCTCTCGATGGTGCAGCTGTAGAACCTTTTGAGGATCTGAGGGCCCATGCCAAATCTTTTGCGTCTCCTGAGGGGGAATCAGTTTTGTCGTACCCTCTTCACGACTGTCTTAGTGTGCTTGGACCATGTTAGTTTGTTGGTGATGTGGACACCAAGGAACTTGAATCTCTCAAACTGCTCCACTGCAGCCCCGTCGATAATAATGGGGGCGTGCTCTGGCCTCTTTTTCCTGTAGCCCACAATCGTCTCCTTCGTCTTGATCATGTTGAGGGAGAGGTTGTTGTCCTGGCACCACACGGCCAGGTCTCTGATCTCCTCCCTATAGGCTGTCTCGTCGTTGATGGTGATAGGCCTACCATTGTTGTGTCATCGGCAAACTTAATGATGGTGTTGGAGTCGTGTCTGGCCGTGCTGTCATGAGTGAACAGGGAGTACTGGAGGGGACTGAGCACACACCTCTGAAGGGCACCTGTGTTGAGGATCAGCGTGGTGGATGTGTTGTTACCTACACTTACCACCTGGGGGGTGGCCCGTCAGGAAGTCCAGGATCCAGTTGCAGAGAGAGGTGTTTAGTCACAGGGTACTTAGCTTATTGATGAGCTTTGAGGACACTATGGTGTTGAACGCTGAGCTGTAGTCAATGAATAGCATTCTCACGGAGGTGTTCCTTTTTTCCAGGTGGGAAAGGGCAGTGTGGAGTGCAATAGAGATTGCATCGTCTGTGGATCTGTTGGGTCGGTGTTTCCCGTAAATCTCCGAGATATACTGAACAAAAATATAAATGCAACATGCAACAATTTCAACGATTTTACTGAGAAATCAGTCAATTGAAATGAATTTGTTAGGCCCTAATCTATGGATTTCACGTGATTGGGCAGGGGCATCCCAATATTGGGATGAGTTTGCATCCCAATATTACACTTGAGAAGACTGAAATACAACAAAACAGTTTGACATATAAACACTGGATTTTTGTCTTTAAAAAAAGTAAAAAAAAAACGTTATTAATTATGAAATTATTACATAGAATTAAGGGCACTCTTCGACATTTCCCGTATGATCGATGAGAATCTCCATATTGCAAATGTACGGTCCCTTACTAGACGTCCATGGGTGTTATTAAAATATTAAAATCCCCCAGTGCCCGGTTTTCCGGGAATTCATCAAATAAAGTCTCTCGGACATTTGGTTTCCGCTTTATAAATGTAAAATTTTTGGACATGTTTCTGCTGTACATTAAACCTACGTTGTAAGGAAAAATAGAACCAGCCATTTATCTATCGTAATTTACGAGAAATCGTACAACGTTCGTTTGATAATGGTTAAGTAAATGTGTTTTTGTTTTAAAAAGTTATAGATCCAGTTGCGGCGTGTTAAGGTGATTCCGTTAAGGCGGGTTTCGGAGCTCTATATGATTTCTGTGATTTTCTGTGATTTTCTGTTCTCACACACACACAGTCAATGTGGAGTGACAGTGTGGGGCTTACAGACACATAGAGCCTGCAATAGTTACCTGCGTTCGAACCATCAAAGAACCGTCAGACCTAGAGCCCTGAAACTTTGTAAACCTGTTCTATGGCTGAAGTCGGTAGTGCGAGGTGAGATATGTCTCTCTAGAAGGTTCTCAGGCCGAGAAACAGCCTCGTCCATTTGCAATAACTTAAATTCATTTTTAACGTCGTGAAAATGACAACACTTAGAAAAGTCACAAAATCACAAGACTAGGTGCATTGAATTCGCTTCAGCCCATAGAGACGGACCCTAAAGTTTCTGTCCGATAGCTCTTTCAGGGACCCCGTAGCAACGCCCTGAAAAAGTGAATTTCCAGCACTAATTAAGGTCGATGCTCGGGCTCTGAATTACCTATTGACCCGGAACTCGGGATTCAGGGTCGCCTCAGCTACAGTGAGGGAAAAAAGTATTTGATCCCCTGCTGATTTTGTATGTTTGCCCACTGACAAAGAAATGATCAGCCTATAATTTTAATGGTAGGTTTATTTGAACAGTGAAAGACAAAATAACAACAAAAAAATTCAGAAAATTTTATAAATTGATTTGCATTTTAATGAAGGACTGAATATATATATATATATATATATATATATACACACAGTGGGGCAAAAAAGTATTTAGTCAGCCACCAATTGTGCAAGTTCTCCAACTTAAAAAGATGAGAGAGGCCTGTAATTTTCATCATAGGTACACTTCAACTATGACAGACGAAATGAGAAAAAGAAATCCAGAAAATCACATTGTAGGATTTTTTATTTATTTATTTGCAAATTATGGTGGAAAATAAGTATTTGGTCAATAACAAAAGTTTATCTCAATACTTTGTTATATACCCTTTGTTGGCAATGACAGAGGTCAAACGTTTTCTGTAAGTCTTCACAAGGTTTTCACATACTGTTGCTGGTATTTTGGCCCATTCCTCCATGCAGATCTCCTCTAGAGCAGTGATGTTTTGGGGCTGTCGCTGGGCAACACGGACTTTCAACTCCCTCCAAAGATTTTCTATGGGGTTGAGATCTGGAGACTGGCTAGGCCACTCCAGGACCTTTAAATGCTTCTTACGAAGCCACTCCTTCGTTGCCTGGGCGGTGTGTTTGGGATCATTGTCATGCTGAAAGACCCAGCCACGTTTCATCTTCAATGCCCTTGCTGATGGAAGGAGGTTTTCACTCAAAATCTCACGATACATGGCCCCATTCATTCTTTCCTTTACACGGATCAGTCGTCCTGGTCCCTTTGCAGAAAAACAGCCCCAAAGCATGATGTTTCCACCCCCATGCTTCACAGTAGGTATGGTGTTCTTTGGATGCAACTCAGCATTCTTTGTCCTCCAAACACGACGAGTTGAGTTTTTACCAAAAAGTTCTATTTTGGTTTCATCCCACCATATGACATTCTCCCAATCCTCATCTGGATCATCCAAATGCTCTCTAGCAAACTTCAGATGGGCCTGAACATGTACTGGCTTAAGCAGGGGGACACGTCTGGCACTGCAGGATTTGAGTCCCTGGCGGCGTAGTGTGTTACTGATGGTAGGCTTTGTGTTACTTTGGTCCCAGCTCTCTGCAGGTCATTCACTAGGTCCCCCCGTGTGGTTCTGGGATTTTTGCTCACCGTTCTTGTGATCATTTTGACCCCACGGGGTGAGATTTTGCGTGGAGCCCCAGATCGAGGAAGATTATCAGTGGTCTTGTATGTCTTCCATTTCCTAATAATTGCTCCCACAGTTGATTTCTTCAAACCAAGCTGCTTACCTATTGCAGATTCAGTCTTCCCAACCTGGTGCAGATCTACAATTTTGTTTCTGGTGTCTTTTGACAGCTCTTTGGTCTTGGCCATAGTGGAGTTTGGAGTGTGACTGTTTGAAGTTGTGGACAGGTGTCTTTTATACTGATAACAAGTTCAAACAGGTGCCATTAATACAGGTAACGAGTGGAGGACAGAGGAGCCTCTTAAAGAAGAAGTTACAGGTCTGTGAGAGCCAGAAATCTTGCTTGTTTGTATGTGACCAAATACTTATTTTCCACCATAATTTGCAAATAAATTCATTAAAAATCCTACAATGTGATTTTCTGGATTTTTTTTCCTCATTTTGTCTGTCATAGTTGAAGTGTACCTATGATGAAAATTACAGGCCTCTCTCATCTTTTTAAGTGAGTGGCTGACTAAATACTTTTTTGCCCCACTGTATATATATAGTCGAATGTACACACATACGTCACTTCCTGTTGAACACAGAACGAGGGAGAGCTCGATTTGTTGTTTTGAAAAGTTTGTTGTTTTGGAAGTATTTTGGAAAGTTTCTTAGTACCTAGCTAACTTTTTAGTTTGGATCCCGCGACGCTGTTGGCGTCAGTTGCTGGGACTGCTAGTCTCTGTCCAGTGATCCTGCCAACCAAGCCTGGGTCTGAGGAGCTATTTGGCGTAGCAGTTAGCCTAGCTGCTAGCTAGCTGCTTATCAAGCTAGCAGGGTTTTCTTGTGGCATTTCTCCCAATGTCAGCTCGATGAGTTGAAACAGGAGAACGGCAAGATGACAGCAATCTGTAAGTCATTGAGAGAAGACATCAGTTCTGTGTGTGAATCCATGATAATCCATCATCTCAAGGGACAATCAAGGTGAAACAACATGGTTGTGAACGGAATTGCAGAATCTCCACGGACAAAGTGAGGGAAATTATCTCTGAGAAATTGAAGATGGACCACAGGAAGATTGAGGTGGAGCTTCCTGTGGTCCATCTTCCGTATTGACTGACCTTCATGTCTTAAAGTAATGATGGACTTCTTTGCTTATTTGAGCTGTTCTTGCCATTATATGGACTTCTTTTACCAAATAGGGCTATCTTCTGTATTCTCCCCCCTACCTTGTCACAACACAACTGATTGGCTCAAACGCGTTAAGGATAAAAATTCCACAAATTAACTTTACAAATAAAAATATATTTTGATTTGTTTAACACTTTTTTGGTTACTACATGATTCCATATGTGTTATTTCATAATTTTGATGTTTTCACTATTATTCTACAATGTAAAAAATTGTACAAATAAAGAAAAAACCTTGAATGAGGTGTTCTACATATTTTGACAGGTAGTGTATATCTCTATTAAGCTACCCAGGAAAGGGCTGAAAATAGCGTATATGTAGCCTTAGAAATAACGTTCATGAAATCAATAACTTGCTAACATCAAATAACATTCATATATTAGCCATTTCCAAGACAGAAATGCTTATTGGGGAGGTGTTGCTGTATATATTCAGAGCCATATCTCTGTAATGCTTAGAGAATATCTTATGTCAAGTGTTATTGAAGTGTTGTGGTTGCAGGTTCACTTGGCACATCTTTTCTTTTGGGGTGTTGCTATAGGCCACCAACAGTCAGTATCTAAATCGAATGTGTGAAAAGCTCGATAGTGTATGTGATGTAAAAAGAAAGATCTACCTTCTTGGGGACCTGAATATTGACTGGTTTTCATCAAGCTGTCTGCTCAAGAGGAAGCTTCACACTGTAACCAGTGCCTGTAATCTGGATCAGGTCATTAATCAACCTACCAGGGTGTTTACAAACACTACAGGAACAAGATCATCCACATGTATCTATCACATTTTTACTAATACTGTAGAACTTTATTCTAAAGCTGTATCTATACCCATTGGATGCAGTGATCACAATATAGTGGCTATATCCAGGGAATGCCAAAGTTCTAAAAGCTGGGCCTAAAATAGTGTATATGAGATCATACAAAATATGAAGAAATTGACTGTTATAACTGTTAAGGCTCCATGGATTGATGAGGAATTGAAAAACTGTATGTATGGTTGAAAGAGATGGGGCAAAAGGAGTGTCAAATAAGTCTGGCTGCACATCTGGCTGGCTGACTTACTGCAAATTTTGAAATTATGTGACTAAACTCAACAAAAAGAAGAAGAAACTGTATTATGAAGGCAAGATCAATGATATAAAGAATGATGGAAAAAAACTTTGGAGTACTTTTAAATAAATTATGGACAGAAAGACAAATTCATCTTTCATCGAATCAGATGGCTTACTCATCACAAAACCATTTGATGTTGCCAATTATTTTAATGATGACTTAATTGGCAAAGTGGGCAAACTTAGGCAATTTCGTGGTATCCAATTGGCAGTTAGTCTTGTCTCATTGCTGCAACTCCCGTACGGACTCGGGAGAGGCGACGGTCAAGAGCCGTGCGTCCCCCGAAACACATCCCAGCCAAGCCGCACTGCTTCTTGACACAATTCCCGCTTAACCAGAAGGAACCAGGAGGAAACACCATACACCTGGCAACTACGTCAGCGTGCATGCGGCCGGCCCGCCACAGGAGTTGCTAGAGCGCGATGGGACAAGGACATCCCTGCCGGCCAAACCCTCCCCTAACCCCTGGGACAATTGTGCGCCGCCCCATGGGTCTCTCGGTCGCGTCCGGCTGCGACAGAGCCTGGACTCAATCCAGGATCTCTAGTGGCACAGCTAGCAGTGCGATGCAGTCCCTTAGACCACTGCGCCACTCGAGAGGCCCTTGCCATTGACAACTTACATGGAAAGTTACTGAAAATGGTAGCTGACTCTATAGCCACACTGTAAAACCTTTCCCTGTAAATGTACAGCATTATACTGGCACCATAGTTGCCAGTTTAATACTATAGTTTTGCTTTACAGCAGTGATGCTGTAATCATGGGAAAATCAAAAGAAATCAGCCAAGACCTTAGAAAAACAATTGTAGACCTCCACAGGTCTGGTTCATCCTTGAGAGCAATTTCCAAACGCCTGAAGGTACCACGTTCATCTGTACAAACAACATTACGCAAGTATTAACACCATGGGACCATGCAGCCGTCATACCGCTCAGGAAGGAGACGCGTTCTGTCTCCAAGAGATGAACGTACTTTGGTGTGAAAAGTGCAAATCAATCCCAGAACAACAGCAAAGGACCTTGTGAAGATGCTGGAGGAAACAAGTGCAAAAGTATCTATATCCACAGTAAAACGAGTCCTATATCGACATAACCTGAAAGGCCGCAAGAAATTGATAATAAGAAGATTGTAGGAGCTGTACTGTTAAATTTCGGTGCAGCCTTTGATATTATTGACCATAACCTCTTGTTGAAAAAACATATGTGTTATGGCTTTTCAACCATATTGTCGATTCAGAGATATCTATCTAATAAAACTCAAAGGGTTTTCTTTAATGGAAGCTTCTCTAATGTCAAACATGTAAAGTGTGGTGTACCGCAGGGCAGCTCTCTAGGCCCTCTACTCTTTTCAATTTTTACCAATGACCTGCACTGGCATTAAACAAAGCATGTGTGACCATGTATGCTGATGATTCAACCATATACGCATCAGCAACCACAACTAATGAAGTAACTGAAACCCTTAACAAAGAGTTGCAGTCTGTTTTGGAATGGGTGGCCAGTAATAAACTGGTCCTGAACATCTCTAAAACTAAGAGCGTTGTATTTGGTACAAATCATTCCCTAAGTTCTAGACCTCAGCTGAATCTGGTAATGAATGGTGTGGCTGAGGAACAGGTTGAGTAATTCTGCTTTGAAGTTGATAAACTTGTAACCTCACTTTTGAGAAAATAGCGCTTGAATGTTTTGGTAAACCTACCGGAGAGCCCCCTCTTTGTCTACACCCATTCAGCATCATTCACACCCTCTTAAGCCTTGGCCCAACCCACCTCTTTAAGGATTCACATGTGAGGCCATGTACTAAACAACAAAAGATTTCAAGACTAAAGGCTGGTTTATACTACGGGTGTGTTCGTAAATGAAATCTGGAGTGCCAGAGTGTGCCCAGAGTGCACTCTGGGCATTCGTAAACTCAGAGCGTTGTCAGATTGTCTGTTCGTAAATTCAGAACGTTTCGCTCTTGGAGCGTTCAGAGCGCACACTGGACGTTCTAGCTGAGGAGTAGGGTTGATCCAAGCATTCTGACCTCATAGCGGCAGTCAAGCACCCACAACAAAAGATTTCAAGACTAAAGGCTGGTTTATACTACGGTGTGTTCGTAAATGAAATCTGGAGTGCCAGAGTGTGCTCAGTGTGCCCAGAGTGCACTCTGGGCATTCGTAAACTCAGAGTGTTGTCAGATTGTCTGTTTGTAAATTCAGAGCGTTTCGCTCTTGGAGCGTTCAGAGCGCACACTGGACGAGTAGGGTTGATCCAAGCATTCTGATCTCATAGCGGCAGTCAAGCACCCAAGCTCTGGGCATTCGTTGGCTGGCTAGCTTGCTAGCTACTTCCAGACACAAATGAGAGAACAGCTAACTCTGACCATTTTACTCTCACTAGCAGAGCTGGTTAGCACCCACCGTGCTGCTGGCAACAATTTAATTACGCTTTTTAGCCAACGTTTACTGACACCGGCCATACTCAACAGGTGTTGAGCATTCGTAAATTCGTCAGTTATTCTACGAATTCACCAGCTACGTCTATTGACAGTTGCCGCAGTGACATCATGAACATTCTATTGAAATGGTTAATTGCATAGTGGACTCTCTTGTTTAGACATGTAGCTAGCTAGCTAATAATAATAATCCCAACTCATAATGTTACTACCTTGCATGAATCTGCAGGTACCTAACCAACCAGGTTCAATGTTGGCTAGCTAGCTTACATTAGGCTATAACTAGCAATGCAAATGGCTACGTGTATGATCTGTGTAGTAATATTATTCTTAACGTTAGCTAGCGAGCCAGCCAGCTGCTAGTTAACAGTACACTTTAACTTGAAATGAAAACGACTTTCTGACAAAATTAGAAATATGTAATATCTGAAAATGTAGCTAGATAGACTATTTTACCCATATACATGGATGAACGCTTCTCCCTCTCTGTCACGGATGCCATGGTTGCCCTTAGTTTGAAGATGTAATCCAGAGACAGGTGTTTTATATAACAGCCTTCTGTGTGTTCTCTTTTCGACTCCCTGTGCATATTTGAAATCAAACACCAGAATTTTCTGAATCTCCTTAGCTATCATGCACTATTCCACCGGGCATTCAGAAAGTGAAGTGCAACACTTTTGCAGTTCTACTATGTGATATCTTTCAAAAAAGACACGTTAGAACGGATTTGCTACACATACTGACCAGCTCATGTTATAGACAGAAGCGTGCTTCATGGCAGACCAATCCGAACTCATCTCTTGGCATGTCCAGCCCACCCATTATCTCAGCCAATCATGAATAGTGGGAAGGTTTCTTGCTTTTTCAGTGGCTAACCCAACTAGGCTTGTAATTTAACAATTGTATTAGTATTTACAGATGGCATACCAGTTTGTTATTAAGGCACATGAAAGTTCACATGTTCCAGAAGGTATTCTGCCAAAAAAAAGCATTTTGAGTTTAAAAAAAGTTTATGTTGAAATGGCTCTCCGGTAAAGTAGTGACGTGTGACATACGCCTACTGTAGTTTCCTGAAACAAGTCACAATTGGTTGTGACTAGCCATTATCAACCATCATTTATTCACATTACTTTACTTTAATAAAATATTTCAGTTGTGGATATCTTTATTATTTCATCATCTCATCTCTATAGAGCTGCTCCTAATGCTGTCTGACAAAATCACAGTTTTGGTAGATGAATACCAACTATCAATTACCTAGATCACGGATGGGAACCTGACGTCATGCAGCCTGTGGACCCCCTTTTGTAGGCCCGCAAGATCAATATATACAGTCCAATCGGAAAGTATTCAGACCCCTTGACTTTTTCCACATTTTGTTACATAACAGCCTTATTCTAAAATGTATTAAATTGTTTTTTTCCCTCATCGATCTACACACAATACCCAATAATGGCAAAGCAAAAACTGTTTTTTAGATATTTTTGCAAATGTAAAAAAACTAAAACAAACGGAAAAATTACATTTACATATGTATTCAGACCCTTTACTCAGTACTTTGTTGAAGCACCTTTGGCAGCGATTACAGCCTCAAGTCTTCTTGGGTATGGTGCTACAAGCTTGGCACACCTGTATTTGAGGAGTTTCTCCCATTCTTCTCTGCACGTCCTCTCAAGCTCTGTCAGGTTGGATGGGGAGCGTCACTGCTCAGCTATTTTCAGGTCTCTCCAGAGATGTTCGATCGGGTTCAAGTCCGGGCTCTGGCTGGGCCACTCAAGGACATTCAGAGACTTGTCTCGAAGCTACTCTTGTGTTGTCTTGGCTCTGTGCTTAGGGTCGTTGTTCTGTTGGAAGGTCAACCTTCGCCACAGTTTGAAGTCCTGAGTGCTCTGGAGCAAGTTTTCTCTCTGTACTTTGCTCCGTTCATCTTTCCCTCGATCCTGACTAGTCTCCCAGTCCCTGACGCTGAAAAACATCCCCACAGCATGATGCTGCCACCACCATGCTTCACCGTAGGGATGGTGCCAGGTTTCCTCCAAACGTGACACTTGGCATTTCATGGCTTGGTTTTTGCTCTGACAAGCACTGTCAACTGTGGGACCTGATATAGACAGGTGTGTGCCTTCCCAAATAATGTCCAATCAATTGAATTTACCACAGGTTGTCTCAAATAAAGTTGTAGAAACATCAAGGATGATCAATGGAAACAGGATGCACCTGAGCTCAATTTCAAGTCTCATAGCAAAGGGTCTGAATACTTAGGTTTATACATTTTTGCAAATGTATTAAAAACATATTTTAGCTTGGTCATTATAGGGTATTGTGTGTAGATTGATGAGAAAAAAACATAAATGTAATACATTTTAGAATAAGGCTGTAATGTAATAAAAAGTCAAGGGGTCTGAATACTTTCCGAATGCACCGTAGGTAAACCAGAGGGTTGGTAAATGTGTTTTCTGGGTACGGGCTGTCGCCTTCAGCATTGGGAGACCAAGTACAGGAGCAAAGCGGCTATAGTTGGGCCTGCCTTTTTGTATTTTGGTATTTATTGTCACCCACAATGAAATCGGGGAGCAGACTGTGGATCTGTCTCTGTCTGTTTGTATGTTTCTTCACACACTATGTCTCAGACAGCACTGGCCCGATTTTGACGAAACTTGAGTGATAGAGATCCAGCATTTACAAAAATGCACAGATTGGTCCAAGGGGGTCTTATAGTCATCAATTGAAATTCCAAAATTACACTGATTTGCCCTAAGGTGATGCTATAGTAATCAACTGAAATTCCAAACTTTGAACAAGCATATCTCCTGTCCCGTTATGAGCTATTGTCATTAAATTTGGTTAATATATGCAGCCCCTCATGAGCAGCAGGTTTTTCATAAGGACCTATAAGCTCCGCCCTTTTGTTTTTCTGCTAATTAGACTTTTTGTCCCCACCAAACCTTTAACAAGCATATATCCTGCCCTGTTTGAGCTACAGTCATGTAATTTGGACATATATGCATCTCCTTATGAGAAGTTTCCCACAACGACCTATATAATTTCAGCACTTATTTTCACACTTGCATGCGCACCACTAGTATACAGTATACGGTAAACAGAAATTATATTATATTCCTCCATATTAATACAAAAACTAGTAACTAGTTGCTTGACAAAGTCCCTATGTTTCAGAAAGATAAATATATATATATATTTTTTTTAAAGAACAATTATGACATCTTTAGACCCCTTGGGGTCAAAATGTACCCCTCTTGGTGCTTTTAGGGTTAATGCTCATTATTGTTCTTTTTTTTAATTACATTTATTGTAACATTATTGTTCATTTTTGTTACATTTGCATTTGTTATATTACTCCTCAATAAATTAATTTCTTTTCATTGTTGACTCAGTAAGAAATCAGAAACCATGGTTAATTGTGAAAAAAACGGACTAAAATATCATTGGGAAGGGGGATACTAGTCAGTTGTACAACTGAATGCATTCAGCTGAAATGTGTCTTCTGCATTTAACCCAACCCCTCTGAATCACAGAGGTGCGGGGGCTGCCATAATCAACATCCACGTCTTTCGGCGCCCGGGGAACAGTGGGTTAACTGCCTTGCTCGGGCAGAACAACAGATTTTTACCTTCTTGGCTCTGGGATTCGCTCCAGCAACCTTTCGGTTACTAGCCCAACGCTATATCCACTAGGCTACCTGCCGCCCCCATTGCTGGCATAAGCCTAATTAACATAAATGTGCTTGATAATAAACTGAACAAAAATATGAACGCAACATGTAAAGTGTTGGTCCCATGTTTCATGAGCTGAAATAAAGATCCCAGAAATGTTCCATACGCACAAAAATCTTATTTCTCTCAAATTTGGTGCACAAATTTGTTTACATCCCTGTTAGTGAGCATTTCTCCTTTGCCAAGATAATCCATCCACCAGACAGGTTTGGCATATCAAGAAGCTGATTAAACAGCATGCACCTGTAAAAGGTGCACCTGTAAAAGGCCAATAAAAGGCCACTCTAAAATGTGCAGTTTTGTCACACAAGACAATACCACAGATGTCTCAAGTTTTGAGGGAGCGTGCAATTGGCATGCTGACTGCAAGAATGTCCACCAGAGCTGTTGCCAGAGAATTGAATGTTAATTTCTCCACCATAAGTCCACCGGCAGCTGCGCCCGACCTTGTCGGGAACATGGGCGCCTCCCATCGAGGCGGGAAGGGAAGGGCGCACGGGGGACAGGAGAGAGAGCCGAAGCCCCTCCTCAACAATCCCACGAGCCGTCCTGGTCTGCACTTAGGGGGACAAAGGCCGCACGGAGGCAGCCTGCGACTGCCCCAGCCGCGGAAACCCGGGGGTTCCGATTGATGGCAAAGCGACCCTCAGACAGGCGTAGCCCCAGGAGGAACCTGGGGCCGCAAGGTGCGTTCGAAGTGTCGATGATCAATGTGTCCTGCAATTCACATTAGTTCTCGCAGCTAGCTGCGTTCTTCATCGACGCACGAGCCGAGTGATCCACCTCTAAGAGTTGTACTCTTTTGTTTTATGCAGAGGCTAGAGGCAAGGCGGAGTTGGGGAGGTTGCCCTCTTTTCCCCCACCCACCCTTCGCCAGAGCAAGAGGCCACAGTTCACGGAGCAAAAAGGTTAGAGGTTGAACGAAAAGCATCCGGGTGCTCCGCCAACGCAGTCGCCAAAGTGACGGGAGGGGAGACATTAAGCCCGGCGCAGAGCGGTTGGATAGGTTCCCGGAGCCGTGCGAGGATCCTGGGTGAGATCCAAGCAGCTTAAGTATGGAGACCGAGGCGGGGAGACCCGGTTCACCGGCAACCCCAGATCCCCTTCGGACGCGGCCGACTCACCTGCCCACAGGTGCGCCATGCGGCCGTGCCTAATGGGGAAAGGGGGGATGGAGCCAGTCGGGCGCAACCCAGGCGACATGGAGATGCGGGGATCCAGGCTCGGGCTGGGGCCGAAGCCACCCTCCCGGCCAAGAACCCCGTGCCGAGGGAAGAGAGAGGCGGGGGGCGTGAGCCCCCTACCCACCCACAGCAGAGTTTCTGTTTTTGGAGCACAGCGGCTGGCAACCCGTTAATGATCCTTCCGCAGGTTCACCTACGGAAACCTTGTTACGACTTCTACTTCCTCTAGATAGTCAAGTTTGATTGTCTTCTCGGCGCTCCGCCAGGGCCGTGACCGACCTCGGCGGGGCAGATCCGAGGACCTCACTAAACCATCCAATCGGTAGTAGCGACTGGCGGTGTGTACAAAGGGCAGAGACTTAATCAACGCAAGCTTATGACCCGCTCTTACTGGGAATTCCTTGTTCATGGGAAATAATTGCAATCCCCAATCCCTATCACGAGTGGGGTTCAGGGGGTTACCAACGCCTCTTGGCGATGGTAGACACACGCAGAACCGCTCAGTGTGGCGCGTGTGCAGCCCCGGACATCTAAGGGCATCACAGACCTGTTATTGCTCAATCTCGTGTGGCTGAACGCCACTTGTCCCTCTAAGAAGTTGGACACCCACCGCCCGGGGCCACATAACTAGTTAGCATGCCGGAGTCTTGTTCATTATCGGAATTAACTAGACAAATTGCTCCACCAACTAAGAACGGCCATGCACCACCACCCACAGAATCGAGAAAGACCTAATCAATCTGTCAATCCTTTCCGTGTCTGGGCCGGGTGAGGTTTCCCGTGTTGAGTCAAATTAAGCCGCAGGCTCCACTCCTGGTGGTGCTCTTCCGTCAATTCCTTTAAGTTTCAGCTTTGTAACCATACTCCCCCGGAACCCAAAGATTTTGGTTTCCCGGACACTGCCCGGCGGGTCAGAGAATTTGGCGGTACGTCCAACTGGCCTCACAACCACAGACCACGTGTAACCATGCCAGCCCAGGACCTCCACATCCGGCTTCTTCACCTGCAAGATCATCTGAGACCCGGACAGCTGATGAAACTGAGTAGAATTTCTGTCTGTAATAAAGCCATTTTGTGGGGAAAAACTAATTCTGATTGGCTGGGTCTGGCTGAATTTATTTCAATTGACGGATTTCCTTGTATGAACTGTAACTGCTAGGGCCAGTGAGGAGGCCCTAGCAGTGGGGGCCAGTGAGGAGGCCCTAGCAGTGGGGGCCAGTGAGGAGGCCCTAGCAGTGGGGGCCAGTGAATGGGACAGCTCAGCTCAGTGGCTGGCCAGTGAGGAGGCCCTAATCAGCATTCGAGGCATGCTGTCACCTGTGTGGAGGATGGGAGGGAAAATAAATGAGTCTGCAAATTCACTGATTTGGTGCAGAGAGGCAAGTGAGGGGGATAATAGCTTCTGTAGAGATGGAATGAATGAAGTTGGTTAAAAGAGGGGGGTACTTGGGAGGAAGAGGCCTGAAAAGTTGAATATATTATATATATCATTGTGCAAAGCTGAATCTAGTTTGGAGCTAAAATGTGATTCCAATGTCATACTTGTGTGATTTGGTCTATTTCGTTGTCATTACTTGTTCTTTGACTGTTCAAGTTTTAAATAGGAATGTTTCTAATGAATACTGCATGCTGTTTGTTGACTCATGATAAGTCATTCATAGACTCATCATTCAACCGTGCGTGCGTGTGCGTTTGCAGGGTGTTCGTGTGTGCTTGCGTCTGTAACACTGCATGCGTGAGTGTGCGTGTGTGACTGCATTTGCGTGCATGTGTGTGTGCTGCGCTTTCGTTTGTGTGTGTGATGAGTGACCTGCCAGTGTTGCCGAGGCCATCCTCCTAGCTGCCATCATTAGACAGAGGGGTCAGCTGAGAGGGCAGGGGGCACGCTCAGCCCTGCTGGTGTCAGTTGACCTGCCTGTCAGCACTGCCATGTGGGAACAGAGCTGCCGAAGCAAAACTCCCTTATCATCTCTCTGATAACATATTCAGACCCATGCAGCGACACATCTACATGTTTGGTTAAAGTACGGAACAGCAATGACAAAACATCTACAAGCATTCATTTGAAATGTATTTATTCAACCTTTATTTAACTAGGCAAGTCAGTTACGAACCAATTCTTGTTTTACAATGACATCCTACTCTAGCCAAACCGTCCCCTAACCCAGACGACACTGTGACAATTGTGCACAGCCCTATGGGACTCCCGATCACAGCCGGTTGGGATACAGCCCGGGACCAAACCAGGGTCTGTAGTAACACCTCTAGCACTGAGATGCAGTGCCTTAGACCGCTGCGCCACTCAGGAGCCCTTTTTACGGCCAACGGATGTGTAGCCTGCATGCTTCTATGGGTGTAGCGTGACTATTATACACAGATCAGGACAAAGAACCCTCTGCCGCTTTGATCATCAGGATAGTAATCAATGCAATTTTGTCAAGAGCTTTTTGTGACCTTCCGTCAGGCAGTCTAAGGCACTCCATGGCCTGCTCTAAAGGCTGCCCTCTGCTGTCTCTTAAGGGTCTGTGCGGGTTAAGCTGTGGCAATGTACTCAACAGCACAAAGGTAGGAAAACCCTCCCTCTCTCTGTGTCAGATCTAACTGCTGCTTTGAATAATACATACGTAGTGTGTAAGAATCAATAGCTGCCAACGTCCTTCTATCATTTCATACAGTTACAGTCTTTAGGCTACCAGTCTGTCCTGTATGAGCCTGGAACATAGTGATTCCTCCTCTCCTGTCACTATGTATTGGTTGAGTTTTCATTTCTCTTCACTATGATCCCATTGTTTGTCATGTTTAGTAGATCTTTGACAGTCCAGTTTATACTCTGTCTTTTCTGCATTGGTTCTGCGGGGCACCGGTGACTGTTTGCACAACAAATATCAGTCAGTCAATGCTCGTTAGCAGAGAGGCCGACAGAAAGAGAGCCCAGCGGCTGTATTACTCAACCTGTTCCATCGCAGATGGATGTTGCCTTGATGAGTTTGAAATGTTGCTACAACAATGGCCATGTTTACATGCACACCAATATCCCGTTATTATTCGGGATACTCCAAGTATTCTGTTTTTGAGTGGATGCATATAAACATCATATCCTGTTTACAATAACCCGAAATAAGCTCGTATCCCAGTTTTGAGAAACCCGAATAAGATCCCTGGGATAGGCTGATCTTATACGGGATACTGTGGCATGTAAACTGTTGTTTTTCGCAGTCTGCGCAGGCTGTTTCATATAGTATCACCAAGTGTGGACACTGACTGTAGGCCTCACATGTAGACTATTATAATATTACCTCCTGCAGAATTAAGTGTTTCTCTGGAACAGGAGTGTAGAAATATGATACATTTATTTATTTCATCTTGAGGAAATGTGAATGCGTGCTTAAATGTGTAATTTCTTTTCAGCGACATAAAAGCTGACAGTATTTAACTTTCAACCAAAATATGCATCCAAGATGAACTGAAATACTATCCTAAACATGTTGGATCGTTTTCACAGCTTTTCATTTCCGTAAAACCGGTCAAGAAAACGGTCCCTGAACATCTTTGCTCCGCGAGAGAAGCTTCACTGATGTCAACTATATTGTTGATGATGCATTCATTCTATCGATTTATGACATCATTCTGGTGATCAAGGCTTTATTTAGTGTTCTAGAGCATCAAGTAATGACTGAAGAGAAATTTCCTGTATCTAATTATAGAAAAGTTGACCTAACAAATAGCCTACCTAAATGATAAGCAGAAAAAGATTTGGATCTATTTCATTCCTACAGAACTCTGGGGAGGAGGAGGGAGTGTCGCGAGTACGAGTGACCACAAGGAGGAGCCCTCAGAAGGTGGAGCGTGTGTCGGTACTGGTGAGCCGCTCCCACATCGAGACACCAAAGGTCAGTCACCCAGGGGTCAAATTAACTCTCCATAACGTAAAGGAGCCCCAAAAAGTGTCACCCAATCAGTGTCTCTCTCGCATATCCTCTCTCAGCCTGCTCAACGAGTCGTCACAGGGCTGCCCTTAACGTCCTGAGACGTTTGTTATTTTTCATTAAGCTCAGTGACCTTATGAACATATTAATAATCAGAGGGCATTACAGCGCATGCATCATACGGACTCACAGAACTATCCCAGTGACTCAAATCAGTGATATCAGTTGTGATGACATACCCACCACAGCCTTTAGTACAATTCATCCTAATATTGATATGAAAATATTCTGAATTGTTGTAGATTTTGCTGGTGTAGATTTCTGAAATTCAACATATATTTATCAATTTCAGTATTTGGGAAGGTTGAGGCTATAACATTGCTTAGTTTGGGTTCATTATGTCAAATAAGTAGGTGGCAAGCATGTTGACAGCTGTTTCAACTCAGTATGTCAACACTGGGCAGATAATGGGGCCTGGTATTTCATGGTATTTAGCCTCCTGTAACTTGGCATATTTTTTTATTTATATTTGTCAGTTTAGACTATGTAAATGATGTAAATGATACATGTATGATGAATCATCAAAGATTGACAACATGATTATACTGAATATCACTGTCATTTGTAGTGGGCCGCAATACCTTAGAATGCAGGGTTGTGACTCACCTGCTATCACACAGCCCCTGTGTCTGTCTGTCAGGGAAGGAGGGAGTGAGGGAAGGGCAGGCCTCCTGTCCATGTTCCCTACTACAACAGTACAGTACCATGGCATGCCTTGTTTTCACATGCCTTCCCAATCACAACATGCCCAGCGGCACATGGCAGCAGAATGCCCGCAGATGCTGGCTTTTCAGCTGAGTCGAGAACTAGTGCAAGGGGCGGGGGGCGGGGGGAGGGGCTGCTGCCTGGGTTGAGACACGGTGATACAGGATCACTGTGCTCCTATGATAATGTAATATCTGCATAAAACCACGGTGACTGTACAGTTAGACTCAATGGTGCTCAGTGAAGAGCTGGGTCTGGATAATATGGAGCTGGGTGTGTGTAGTGTTGAGTTCCTCTCTCTCGCATGGAGAGAGGGAGGAAGCCGAGGAGGTGGCAGTGGAGGGTAGGGATGGAGTGAATGAGTGAGCGAGGGAGGAATAGAGGGAGAGAGTGGGGGAGGATGGAGAGAGCGAGGCGGCAGAGAGGCGAGGGCCGCTGCAGTGCAACGCGCAGTCAGAGCTGGAACGGACACCCAGAGCTCAGCCTTCCTCGGGTTGCCATGGAAACCACATTCCTCCTCCTGCCTGCATCCCTACAGACTGTTCTGACTCTCGCTCTCTCTCTCCATTTTTCATTCCTTCTTTTGCATCTCTCTTTTATTCCCAGTCATACTATAGACACACAGATGCAAATTAAAATATGTACATCTACAAATGATGCTGTATTTAGCATGGATCACATTATTTAGATACATTGTTCCGCTGCAGAGAATTAAATGCATAAATATACGGATGTGATTCTGCATTCTTATACATGGATACACACACTCGCCATTTTTCTCTCTCTCTCTTTCTTTCTTTCTTTCTTTCTTTCTTTCTTTCTTCCTCCCTTCTTTTCTGCAGCATGCTCCAGCCATTGCATTTCTTCCCACTCACAAGGTACCTATCTCTTCTCCTGTGTCTTCTGCCATATTCTGTCACTTCGCACCCCCCCTTTCCTCTCTCTGTCTCTCTGCTTCTAGTCTGTCTCCCCTCAACTCCCATTCATCTATCCCCCCATCACAGCTGTCTCTGTGCCCTACACCTTACCTATCCAACACCCCTACATCACATCACCACCGACACTATTCTACTGACTCGCCATGTTCCTCATGTTTTCTTCCATCCCTGTTTCCATCCCCTTCTCTATCTTTCTTTATCCCCCTTTCTGTCTCCTCTTTCTTTCTCACTCTCTCTCTCTCTTATTCTCTCCCTCGCTCTCTCCTCTCCGTCTATCTCTCTCCCTCTTATTTTCTCAATCTCTCCAACTACCTCACTCTCTCTCCCTCTATCATTATTCTATCAGTGGGATGTGCTGTGTTGGTGGAGCAGCTGTTCTCTGCCACTGTGGCCTATTAATAGGAGTCACAGCCGTGGAGCCTTTGTTTCCTGTCTCTGTGTTTCTGGTACAGCAAACTGTCGGCTTCTTGGCAGGTTACATTCTGGTTCTGTGTGTGTGTGTGTGTGTGTGTGTGTGTGTGTTAGCTCTACTAGCCCCAGTCATACCTCCACTGGTCAGAGTATCTCATCATGGACCCATTCCTTGTCTTGTGTCAATTCCTCTGGTTACAGTCCTATTGACCATGTTGACTATATCTGCTATACATTAAGTTGTTATTTTTCATATTCCTGGGGAGATGATGTCTTGCTATATCCCTTTTCTTCTGAGGAGGAAACAGGTGGATAATGCTCTGGTGTAGTTTCATCCTGAGAAAGAGGGACCTGTGCCTCTAGCCATCTCCAAGCCTCCCTGCAGTTAATTAAGACAACAGGAGAGGATCAGGATGGGTTATGGTGTGACTGCTCCTTTAAGACAACAGGAGAGGATCAGGATGGGTTATGGTGTGACTGCTCCTTTAAGACAACAGGAGAGGATCAGGATGGGTTATGGTGTGACTGCTCCTTTAAGACAACAGGAGAGGATCAGGATGGGTTATGGTGTGACTGCTCCTTTAAGACAACAGGAGAGGATCAGGATGGGTTATGGTGTGACTGCTCCTTTAAGACAACAGGAGAGGATCAGGATGGGTTATGGTAGGGCTGTAGCAGTCAACAAAATTTCGTCTGCCGCTGATTGTCATGCAAATATCTGTCGGTGTCACGATAATTGGCCGTTAATTAACATAAGCACATTTAGCATCTCCTAGCTTCCACTACAAGCCATTTTAAAAAGTATAATAAATCCATGTAATATAGCCTACACCTTCACAATAAATCCATTATTTATTTTAGACAGGTCTAAAGAAGCATGATATGAAGAAAATGTAGTCTGTTTCAGAAGAAAATAATAGCATATTCTGAGTTGTCCTTATGTTAGGTCCTGATGTGGCTAGGCCAAATGACTGTGGGCTACATTTGTTCATTTAGCAGATTTGCTTATAATTCCGTGGCATTATTTTATATTATTTTATAGTATGAAGAATACAATTGAAAAAAGCTGAATAAAATATAAATATTTTCTCCCAAACGATTTGAGGGAGTGCGCACAACACTATTCTGTGTTGAGCGGTTAACAAGAAATAGGTACTCCTATATGCTTAATTTATAGTTATTAATGTAACTTTAGTTGTTCTACAAACGTTGGGCTATATGTTTTGATGTTTAATACATTGTAAGGCTGCATAATGAGACTCTAATGATGATTTGAAAAAGGTTGCTTAAAAAGCACGAGTTCTGCTTTGTTTTTTGCGCAGGCTCTACACACTCCAATAGTCTCTCATTCACAATTTGACAAGCGTTTGGATTTCACGGTGGCATCCCCTTTGTGGCCGTAATGCACCCTAAAGAAATCCATGCCTTTTGCGGCCTGGAGTGATGCATTGTGCCCTTCTCCCTGAGTGTGCTGTGCAATCCGAAGCGCCTCTCACTCACACGGCTCTCCGTCACGTGTTTGGGTCTTTCTCACAGGCTAAAAGTTAAGACAGACACAACGGGACACAACTGCGTGTGTCCTTATCCAATTCCGAGGTGCATATTGATGATATTGGAAGAACTGTCCACACTTACATTTCGTCAGCCAACAAGATGAGTAGGCCTTACAAACAGCAAAAGCGCTAGCCTATGTCAATCTACTATCCTCCATAGTACAAAAGTCGACCTATTCTATTCTGTGTGAGAAATAAATATTCCAAACATAGTCTGGGACAGTTGTGGGATGTGAAAGATTCCAAATTAATACAACAACTAGCATCAAAACATATTTTCTATGCAATGTGGCTGACGCAACAGATCAGAATGTTTAGCTTAAAATGTTGATAAACTATTGGGTTATTTCTTCACATTGTAAGCGCAGCAATGCGCACATGGTAGTAGGATATAAGCACAAATGTTCCATTAGCGGAAAACACCATTATCAAAAGTGACCGCAAATGCAATTATCCATGTAATGCTTTTATTATAAAGGGGAATTTTTATGGACAAAAAAGCTGCGTATATATGCCAGTTAGGCTCTACACCCCTTGTAAAGCAGATTAATATGCTGCATTTTAAGAAGTTATTTGTCCACTTTTTAGTTGTGATACAAACCCTTATTAAAACATTTAGGCCTATGGACTAGGCAACATGAGGTGTGATACAAACCTTATTAAAACATTTAGGCCTATGGACTAGGCTACATGAGGTGTGCAACTGATTTAAGTCGCAAAAAAAGGTATTGTTTCTTATGCTGGGCATCATTCACAAGTGATAATATATCATTCACAAGTGATAGGCTAAGATTGTCACCCATCAGACTATTTTTTATTTAATCTTGTCTTTACAAATACTAAATAATATATGTGTGACATTTGTTTTGATTTAGAATGGACCATTATCATGCACCTGTAACGAAAACGGGGGCAGCAGGAAAAAATATGTCATTTATGTACTTAAATAGCGAATGGAGGACGCTTTTCCCCGTGGTTTATTTTCATGCCAGCCAGGTAGGCTATACTCCTGTTGTAAATATAAGCAATGTGCTTAATATTAGGAAAGTTGAGAAATAAATATAGTAGGCCGAGCCTATAGAAAGCTTATGGGATCCTCCTCTTTTTAATAGAGGCCATCAATCTGTTTTCTCCTGCATTTGCATAGCCTATAGAAATGTTGTGCAACATGAGCTCATGGGCTCTCATGAAGTATTTGATTCGGTTTTCGATTACATTTGCATTGATGTAAGGGTGATTAGAGGGACAATAGAGTGCTGAGTACCAGGCAGTTAGCAAGTTTGGTAAGCTACTAATGACCATCAACTGCATCAGAGCTTGGAGAAGCCTAATTACCGTCACTAAACGGTCATGTGGAATTTGACTGCCTTCATGACTCGTGACTGCCGGTTTGGCAGTACTACGGTCACTGCAACAGCCTTAGGTTAGGGTGTGACTGCTCCTTTAAGACAGCTTCTCCGTCCTCTCTCCTTACACGGGCATGGGCATGCATATCAGGTAACCAGGGAGTAGTCACATTGCTTCTTGGAGAATGCATAGAAATTACCGAAATGCTCTTACACATGCTGTGTGTGCAGGGGGTGATAATGGTGGTGTTTGGGAGTGTGTGTGTGAGAGAGAGTGTGTGCGTGTGTTGGGTCTTCCAGGTGGGTTTATGTAATGCGGGATGTGAGAGCTAGGTGACAGTAGGCTGACAGACAAATGTGGGGGGTGCTGTGAGGTGGGATCTGCTGTAGCCCTCCCAAAAGCCAGAGTAAAATTCCCTCCTTTAGCCTGTGATTTAAAACCATAAATCACAGGTCTCCCATTTTCTTTTGTCAAGGGAGGGTCAAGGGTTGTCGATTTCATTTCATAAGATAAATTTCCTAATACTGTTGAACCAGATCTTCCCAGAAGTCCCCACGCCTTTAATTGGACACAGTGTTTACCTAAACACACACACACACGTATGTGTGCACAAATATACACATGCACACACGCGCACACACACAAATGTTATTCATTATTCGCTTCTAGACATTTCTATCCCCAAAATGTATCCTGCTATAAGGATAAAAGAGTGATTCATTGTCATGTTGGATATTGGTTATTTTAATGATATATAGGTAACTACCAAAATAAAGGAAACACCAACATAAAGTGTTTAGTAGTGTGTTGGGCCACCACGAGCCAGAACAGCTTCAATACACTTTGGCATAGATTCTACAAGTGTCTGAATCTCTGTTGGAGGGATGCAACACCATTCTTCCACGAGAATGTTATTGGTGTAAAACGCTGTCTCAGGTGCCGCTCCATAATCTCCCATAAGTGTTCAATTGGGTTGACACGGCCATGGTTTACATCGTTTTCAATCTCATCAAACCATTCAGGAACCACTCCGTGTCCTGTGGATGGGGACATTGTCATATGGAGGCAAAGCCACAGTAGCCAAAATAATGGCCTACCCAGCATTTTTATACATGACCCTAAGATTGATGGGATTTGAATTGCTTAATTAACTCAATATACTTTGTATCCCTCATTTAATCAAGTGTTTCCATTACTTTGGCAGTTACATATACCTCTCAGTATAAAAAAATGTACAAAATAATCTTTAGAATAATCTAAGAATATTCTTAAAAGAACATGCATCCATTATACTTTATAAGCTAATATAGTACACACTATGCCGTGTTGGAGACCATTTCTTGGTCTGATTTGCCATTGGTAACCTTGTGTATCTCTGTTCCCCTCTTTCTTCCTTTCCCTCTTTCTCTCTCTCTCATTCCATCTCCTTGTCCTGCTTATACAGAGACTACTGGTCATTGATTGGTTCTGACTTAGGAGACCTAGCAAAACATTTTATATTTCGTATTACATAATTTGTGAAGGAATAGGATTATTTTCCCCAGAGGTACTAGAAACGCCCACATGCACTCGCACACTCACACATACACACACACACATACACATTCAGACCCCTTGACTTTTTCCACATTTTGTTACGTTACAGCCTTATTCTGAAATGGATTTAATGGTTTTTCCCCCCCTCATCTATCTACACACAATACCCCATGATGACAAAGCAAAAACAGGTTTTTACACATTTGTGCTAATTTATAAAAAAAAACAAAAAAAAAAACATCACATATACATAAGTATTCAGACCCTTTACACAGAACATTGTTGAAGCACCGTTAGCAGCGATTAAAGCCTCAAGTCTTCTTGGGTATGACGCCAGGTTTCCTCAAGACATGACACTTGGCGTTCAGGCCAAAGAGTTCAATCTTGGTTTCATCAGACCAGAGAATCTTGTTTCTCATGGTCAGAGTCTTTAGGTGCCTTTTGGCAAACTCCAAGCGGGCTGTCATGTGCCTTTTACTGGCCACTCTACCATAATTGGTGGAGTGCTGCAGAGATGGTTGTCCTTCTGGAAGGTTCTCTCATCTTCACAGAGGAACTCTGGAGTTCTGTCAGAGTGACCTTTGGGTTCTTGGTCACCTCCCTGACCAAGGCACCTCTCCCCCGATTGCTCTTCCATTTAAGAATGATGGAGTTTACTGTGTTCTTGGCGACCTTCAATGCTGCAGACATTTTTTGGTACCCTTACCCAGATCTGTGCATCGACACAATCCGCTATCGGAGCTCTACGGACAATTCCTTCGACTTCATGGCTTGGTTTTTGCTCTGACATGCACTGTCAACTGTGGGACCTTATATAGACAGGTGTGTGCCTTTCCAAATCATGTCCAATCAATTGAATGGACTCCAATCAAGTTGTAGAAACATCTCAAGGATGACCAATGGAAACAGGGTGCAAAAATGTCTAAAAACCTGTCATTATGGGGTATTGTGTGTAGATTAATGAGGTGAAAAAAATGATTGTATCTATTTTAGAATAAGGCTGTAACGTAACAAAATGTAGAAAAAGTCAATTGTCTGAATACTTTCCGAATGCACTGTACACACACACACACAAACACATCTCATAACATATCTGTCTTCATACAGTATAGGCAGTCTGTTTTTTTCCGGCTCTCCATTCATCTCCTGCCTGTACTGTATCCATCCATTTTCATTCCCTCTGTCATATGTTGCCTTTTATACTGCAAACCCCCTCGCTGCATACCGCTGGACGGTATGCAGACGATAGGTAAGAGAGACGGAGAGGCACAGGGAGGATGGTTCCAACATGTGCTCGGTCATGTGTGCCGTGATGGATTTGCTTGCAACGTCTTTTCAAGCCACCGCCTTCAAGCACCGCCTTGAAGCTGTGATTGGCTTTGACTGCGTCTTTGTATCCGGGATGGGAGTTCTCAGTGGCCCCTTGCTCTGTAAAAAAATGTTAAAGTTCCCCCTTCTTTCTGCTCTGCTTGCAGAATCTCCATAAGTTACAGGAATAGAATATCATGATAATGAAGTGAGTTACTGTTGCGTGTAATTAAGTGGCTGAGCCTGCTGTTTGTGCCTCCTGGTAGGGCTGCAGAGGCATAGTGTGTACTGACTGTAAGCACTCTCTCAGACACACACACACACACACACATACACATTGATACAAATGTATACTCTGTTTTATGTCCCCAGACACACACCAAGATGCGTACTCTTAGATGTTCTTTATGTGTACTCTCGAATGTACTCTCTTCATAGATAGTGTCTCCCTCTCTCACAGCAGACACTCATATGTAAATATAGCTACTATCTTCCCCCATAGACAGACACACCCAGTTCCATCTCCCCAACACGTCATTAATAATGCACAGATGCAGGGCTTTAATGCCGACACTGTAACACACACACACACACCAGTTATCCAAAAGACAGACCTTCAGCCTCACTGTCTGTTCGATGGAGCTTTGATCAACACTTAACTGCTTTGTGCAAGCTTATGAATTTATCTCTAACTAAAAATTGTAACGACACACATAAAAAAAAAATACAAATCCACCCATACTCTCTCTTCCTGTCTCTCTTCGACATTCTCTCTCTCTCTCTCTCTCTCTCCGCCCACTCGAAAGCCCAAGCGTGTAATCGTGTTTGTTGCGTACACATGTGTTGATGTCATCATTGTGAACATGTGAGATATTTCCCCCATGGTTCTTCAGTGAGCCGATGGTTGTTAGATGTACTGCACTAGTCTCTACCTATCAGTACAGGGCTCCGGTCGTCATACTACGTTTCATCTAGGTGTTCAGAACGATGTCATTCAATGCTGTTCAAGGCCTGCTGAAAATGTAATACATTGGTATCGGCAGAAGAGCTAGAGAGGGATCTTTTAGTATGGTGATTTATAGGCACCCTTTATTACAAGAGAAAGCCTAATCATGGTGATACCTTTTAGTATAATCACCCCTATAATTTTTTTAGATACCAAATGCAATAGGATTGTCATGTGAATGTGAGTCGCAACAACACCCGTTTCGTTATTACATTATGTCTAGATGTTCAGAGATATACATGACATTAGCCCTGAGGGTGTCAAACAATGGCCCAAGACAACAAAGCTACCATCATTGAACCAGAGATGACCATAGACACCTAGGGACCAGTCCCAGGAACAGGGCTGTAAATTGGAGGTTGCCTGTTGAATTTTGGCTGCATTGGAACGAGGGAAAACATGGATTCGAATGGCAGAGGATCCCCACTGAGGGTTGGAATGAACAGACGGAGAAAGCGGTTATTATCTTTCCTGTCTTTTACTTCCAAACACAGCCCAGTCATATGGAGGAGATGGACAAATGTGACTAGGTTACAGTCATTGCATGTGTGAGGCAGTGTCTTTCCTCTCTAGGCAGTGAACGGTGTGGTTTAGGTGGCGTGGCCCCTTTAAGAGCAGCCAGTGAAGCGCTCAGTCCTGTTGGTGCTGCTGCTGATGGCAGTGCTGCCAGTTGATTGGCTGTGGCTGTCAGGGTTGAGGTGCTGGAGGGATGCTGCTACGTATCTCTCTCTCTCTCGCGCGCGCTTTCTCTCTCTCTTTCGCTCCATCTCCCTCTCGCTTGCTCACATCCCTCTGTATAATCCACATCTAGGGCAGGCAGGCTGAGAGGCAATCCAGTGCTCAGCTCCTCTCTGCAGGCTGAGAAAAGAGAGAGAGAAACAGAAAGAAAACACTGCTTCTCAACACAGGAGGTGAAACAGGAGGAAGAAAACGGGTTTGGAAAACGGGAAGAGAAATACAGAGGAAGAATTCATCTGAGGATATCATTTATATATATACATATTGTTTATATATATATTTGTATACACACATATAGATATTTATATATATATATACATATATCTCTGTATATATCTGTGTATTTGTGCTAGTCTGTTTATATTCATATTTTTATATGTATTTGTGTGTGTGTAAATATATATAATATATAAACAAATGAATATATATATCTATGAATTTATATACTTATCACTGTGAAACAAGAGCGGCGAGAGGAAAATTCTACCATCGGGGCTGGTCTCTGATTGTGTGATCGTATACAATATTTTCAATATTATTTTCTTTGATCTTCTACGTCAAGAGGAAGGAAGACTACATACTCATTTTGAATTTTGGGGTTTTCCTGTTGCTATTTCCCCCTCCCCCTCCTCGCTCTTTTTTTTTTTTTTTTGCATCTGAGGGGAATGAAGAGAGGAAAGTAACAGGATTTGGAGAAAAAAGGAAAATCAGTTGAATTGCTGTGATTAGTGTTATTTGCGTCAGTATTAGCGCTCTGCGAGCTGATCGCAGCGTGCTGCGTGTGATCTGAGGAGGCAGCAGAGAGAAAGTGCCACGCCGCTCAGCGCAGCACAGCGCCAGCACAGCCAGCATGCACAAACACCACCACTGCTGCAAGTGCCCAGAATGTTACGAGGTGACCCGCATGGCCGCCCTGCGCAGGATGGACGCCCCTCAGTACCAAGAATGGCAGACCGAGCCCTATGGATACCCGGCCGGGTACGGGCCCGGGGGCGGGCAGACCTTACCCCAGCCTCCAGCCTCAGGCGGAGGAGGAGGAGGCATGGGAGGAGGAGGGGGCACTCTGGGGAGAAGTAAGGGCAAGATGATGTCTTCCGGGGGTCCCGGAGGCCCAAACCCCAAGCTCCAATCCAAGGGCGGCCCCAAGGTGAATGGCAACACCGCTGGTGGTCAAGCAGGTTGGTGGCCGGAATGCACCTGTTCCAACCGGGAGTGGTACGACCAGGTAACTACCTCCTCAGCCGGCCTTATGGCCTTCTATCCCACGCCTCTGGGAGCGTAGGGATTAGGCAGCGGGGCAGTGGGTGAATGGGATTTGATGTGAGGTTGTTGGGTTGAAACAGACATGTGTACACCTTTTTAGAGGTGCTTATCTGTCTTGGTGAAGCTTGTTGTGCTGCTTCATCCCAGCTTTCTGCTCCAATACAGATGATCTGTTCATCTGTTCATACTCATTCATTCATTTAGGGAGTAGTGGGCTGTTTCGTATTCATTTGTCTACCATGCAGAGCAGGCCTAGTGTTCTATATTCACTTCAACATAAGAATGGCATGCCTTAAGATCAGATGGGAATGAATATTGCTTATTTATTTTATTTCATCAAAGGCCTATGTTAACATCACAGACTAAAACAGCCCTGCATTCGTTTTCATTCAACAGCCACAGAGAGTGTAGCGGCGATCGAGCAATATTCATTGAAGGCTAAATTATACTAAAGCCGGCTCATTACGCTGCAATGCAGACACATGTTTCTCCTCCATCGGCCCTTAACAAAAGTAGATTTTGCCTGACATATATGAAGCATGTTTCTTACAGATGAACTACTGAAAGGGTTGTCTCTCATCTGGCAGATGTCCTGTAGAGAGAGAGAGAGAAAGAGAGGAGATGAGGAGAGGAGGAGGAGGAGAATGAGGAGAAAGACAGACTCCATTAGATGGCTTATTTCTGTATGTGGCTGGTTATTCCTTAAAAGATGTACATTTCTCTGCGATGGAGGGTTGGGTGTGATGGAGGGGTTGGACCAAGCTGACTGATGAAAGGGAAGAAGCGTCCATCCTACTGGGTGAATATGATACTGTAACTAGGACCATTTATACCAGCACATGTTTTATATTCTCCATTTACCAGTTCCTTTATAGTCCCGGGGCCTCTATTGTCTCAGTCTTGACATTTCTCTTTTGACTAAAGCTAGGAACACAATCTGTAATTAGGCAGAGTGCGTGTGTGCGTGCGCGCACGAGAGTGAGCTGGGGGTGGGGGAAGGGCCACTGTGTGTGTATGAAATAGAATAAATGGTTCTCTGTGTGTGTGTGTGTGTGTGTTTAGTCCCATAATATACACTGTGTTCGAAGCTACTGTGTATGTATGTGAATATATTTGAGCAGAGAGCATAGAACGGCAGGAGAGAGAGACAGCGTGGGGGTAAAATGGAGGCTGAAATCTCACTGGCAATGTTGGAGAAATTCTACTGAGCACAAGAGCACAGATGAACAGCAACCTAACCGATATTACTAGCTATCCTTCCTACATGAACCAGGGAGGAAGAGGTTTCATTAGTAAAGGAAGCATAATCGAGTAGCCTACGATTTGCTCCGTTGACATTGGGCTGTAATAATAATCTATCTTATATTCTAACCAGTCCATATCCACCGTCAGCTGTGCCCAAGCCAATCAGGCAGATTTCATTTCTCACGTTTAAAACCTCACGGCAGTTGTGATTACGTAAGCATTTTCGTGTCTATTATTTATTTACCATCAGTACAAATATCCTCCTGCCAACTGCTCATTCCCAGCGTAAAATGTAATGTCTAGATTGCAAATGAATTGGAGCCAATATCTCATGTGAAAATGTTTTTCAGCCGCTCATTCATTTTTGTAGTGGCTTGTCAATTCATGCGAAGGGGGTGGGCTATTTGGAGCATGCATCATCACTACTTAGCCACAGCCTTTGATAGATGAAATCAATGGAGCTAAAATGATTGGTCCTGCTCCTCTTCTGTCATCCTGTCAGAGGATCTTTGGGATGGTTTAATGCCTAATATACTGCGTTTACACATTATCACTGGTCTTTATTAGGAGATAGTCTGGGTGTACAGAGAGACATTTCAGCGTGTGTAAAATACAGCATACAAATCCAAACAGTGATAATCTGCAATGTAACCGGCACAACAGCACCGGACATAAAGAGGAAGAATTAGTGATGACAGGAAAGAGAGGTGAAAACGCTAATGTAGAAAAAGAGAGCACTAAACCAATAAAGACAGCCGGCCTGGAGAGGGGGAGGGGATTATGTAAGAGGAGGCAGTTGGTGGTGCTGAGAGGGGATGCTCAGAGAGAGAGGGAGCCCCATGGCTCTGTGGACAAGCATCTGTCCCTCAGCCTCCTAAAAGGCCCTCTACAGGGTCAGGTTTTAACCCTCTGTCTCTAGTACAGCATCAACACAGCACCATCAGCCCCTGATTGCTGTGGGCAAAGCACAGCCTTGGATGGACGTTGGCACATCTCTGTTCCCTTCAGTCCTCACTGCACATCCATGGGTGGGAATTTCCCCCCTCCCCCACCGCCATTTGCGGCACTCACAAGACGCCAGAGGCCAGGGCAGGCATGGACATGTGTAATGCTCATATTATACACAGTCACACAACCACACTGATCTTTCTGATACATGCATCTTTTGGAAGATTTTGGGGAAACTGAAACTGTTATTAGTAGTCATCCGACATAATCTCTCAAAATAATACATGATTACAGTTACATATTTTCATGTCGTTTTTTTCAAAGGATTTTGATAGCCAGAAGTGTTCCATAAAAAGTTCCTAAAATGGCTAAGAAATTGTTCCAAAGTATAGTATGTTACCTTCCATTTAACCGCACGTCTTTGTTCACCTCCCTCCCCACCATATCTCCTTGAAAGCAAGATTACAGTCAATGGCTATTGTCAGGGGGTTGGTTAAGTTAATTATGGATGGATGGATGTACATGAAGCCAGTTGGGATTAAAAGGAGCATTTCCTTTAAACATGAGCAGTTGAATTTCCATTTGAGAGATGAGGAGACCCTGGCCTAATGGGAGTCTTCTTCACTCAGAGCTATCCCTCCCCCCCCTCAGGCTCCAATCTGTCTGTGTGTGCTCTCCAGCTCTGTGCCTATGATTAGCTTGAAATATTAATTAGATTTTACTTTATTTATTATGAGCGAGATATTAAACATTTTCCAAAATGCCCTCCCAGTCCCCCATGCTCTGTCGTAGGTCTATTGTTTACCAGATGATTGGAGCTCTGCGGACGTACAGGATCACTCTAATGCATGAGCGTTGAGGGTGGGCTTACATCATGAACACTCCCATAGGTGGTTTCCCGGTCGAGAGCGTTCAGGTTTGGATCCAAAATGTCTCTTGGCCTCTCTCTCGCTGGGTGGTCACGGTTGTTATTCCTGCTCACTGAAACTTTGGCTCGTTCTCCATTTTCGACGATCCAACCACCAGATGTTTCAACAATAGTTGAATAGTAAATGAACAGTTATTAACAGATAGGCTTTTAGTCCAAGTTTTTCTTTGAAAGTTATATCCACATATCTGGTGTGTTTGCATCATACCACGTTTCCTCAAGGTTAGTACAGTATGTGGAATCTCTGTGCATACAGCAAATACATTTTCTATGTGCGTTTTTGCGTCAATGTGATGATGAGACTTTGTCCATTTTGATGTGATTTTCCAGGCCTCTAACAGGGGCCCAGCCCAAGGAGTATTACAGGAGAGGACTTACAAAGGCTTTTTACCCAGATGTCTTGAGCTCAGACCCCTGCTGGGATTTAGACAGCCTCTATTTGAACGCAGGAATATTCTCATCAGATCAAGAGGGATTTATCTCTGAGCTGATCTCAAAATGGGGAGCAAGGATGAGGTGATGTTGGCTCGATAGGCTATGGCTACACTACACTGGGACTGGAGCATTACAGTGTCCTTATTACAGGAACATGCAATAAGGACACGATGTAAGGCCTTTTCATGACATGTATTCTGAGGTCCATCCATACACCCTGGCCATTGTTACAGATTATTCATTCATGGTTGTCTTTTAAGTGTCTTATCAATGCGGAAGAGCCTATTTGCATATATATTGGACGTAACGTTACATGTCAGCGGTCTCATTGGCTAATATTCCTCTCTCTCTGATGGGGAAGATACTGTATGTCCCATCTATATTACATATGTCAGCAGATATCCAGCGTATCGTGCTGTCACTGGGGCCTCTGCAGTGGGCTGCTCTCTGGGCTTGTCTCCATGGAGGAGAGGAGAGAGAAGAGGATGGGATAGGATGGATGGAAGGGAGATGATGGGAGAAGAAAACATAGGAGAGGGGGGGGTGTTGGTTGGTTTTCGCTGTTTGTCTGGCCTGAGATGTCACCCCTGGGACACATACAGCCAGTAATAATGCATAGCTTTCTAACACTACATCTGGAGTGGTACAGAGAGAGGTAAGAAACAGGAGCAGCTAGGTTCCTGGTGGTGAGGCCTGTCTGTCAGTGAGTGTAGTGGAGTTGATTGGTGGAGTGCTGCCTCTCCTTTTTAGAGAGTGTTGATTACACGCCGTCCCAGACAAAGATGGGGTTGGGGTGGGTCCCAGGAGGGCCAGAACCTCCCCCCACTTCATCCACACCATTATCTCTGGTGACTCTTAAAGGCCAGACAGCTTGGCATTCAGAGAATGATGTCATTCTAAATGCAGTGTGTGTCTGTAGAAAAGGGGGGGGTGAACAGGAAAGAAACAAGGATGGATGGAGGCCTACGCGCTTGTTTCCATTCTTGGAGCTCAGTGTGCCTGTTTCTGACTAATCACTGGAGCTGAGTGCTGGACGGATGCTCAGGGGTTACAGAAGTGGATGTCCAGAGTCAGCTTGGTGTCAGACAGTGTGGGATGTTCTGTGCTTGGTTTGATACTTAGTGCAATAAATGTACTGAATTCCTACACATTTTTGTGTTAATCGTAGCTTTTGCAAAATGCAATTGCTACATTGTGCTACTTTATACAGTACATGAGACTCGTGGGATCTCAGCCTTGAGCATTTTGATGTGATAAAATATAGAAGAGTAGGTCAGTCTGTTTGTCTTTGCTGCCATGTGCACATACAGCTGTATTTGGGTAAACAACATGGTTACATTTGACCCTAATATCCAGTACAGTGTGTTCAGAGGGACACAGTATGGATCCAGATATGTAGGAGGCATGAAATAGATACTAGAGCCAATTGTGGGATCCTACTCGGTCCACAAACTTTGGTATTGTATAATCTCCATACCAGGCTAGCCAGAAGTGCCCTGCCCCGTGGAAGGAGAGTCGTCCAGCTAGCTGACGTGGTCCAGTGCAACACAGTTACTCCATAATCTTATTAGCTATGACAATCTGCTGGTCTGGTTAACGGCCATGAGACTTTCTCCCCTGTAAGTAATTTCTATATTGTATTCATGCCTGTCAGTGGCTGGCTGCACACTGATGCTCACTTGCAGTATCAATTGTCATTGGACAAGGACTTGTGGATACTACCTGTCCAATCTGTATTAATATCTATCTATATGTCTCCCCTCTTTGTCTCTTTGGATCTCTTCTACACCATCACACACACACACACACACACACACACACACACACACACAGACACAGACACAGACACAGACACAGACACAGACACACACATAGACATCTCGAACAGACCTTTGCCTAAAACAAAATGTACCGGACTCATAAAGATTCAAGGGAGGAGAGCAGCACGGTGAATCACTGCAAATGCACAGTGAAACAGGGGACAAGGTGTGCTGCAATATTTATGTGCACTTTTACAAAAGTCAACTTTTTCTACACCATTAGAGGGGGCAAGGATTCAGTGGTTGAGAAGAGGCCGGCACAGACGTGGACGTCAGAGTGACGGGGATCGTTTGACAGCTATTAGAAAAGTAGTAGAGCTTGAACAGTCAGGTGTGTTGGTCTAACAATGACCCTGGACTGGAGCGGAGCCTAACCTCACCTCCCACACCTCCTGTAAAAGCTGCTGCAGCCCCCATGGACTTGCAGTACTTCATTCACATAGAGGTAGAGCTGCTTTGTTTCAAGGTTAGGTTTACTGTAAATATAAATATTCTACTCAACATATAATTCAAATATGCTTCTCAGATGCAACCAAATCTGCAGTATATGTGTATAAAAAACGTATACTGCAGAATTGAATGAAATGTGTATTGGCGTGGGCTGTTTGTACTGCATGTACATGATGTGTGTATTCCGGCTTGCCGGCTTTCTGCCATGTATGGTGAGGCCAGGCCATGTGATCCGAATGCTGTTTGTCAGAGCCCCTGCCTGGGCCCAACCCTCTGCCTCTCCCAGCCAGCCAGCCAGGGAGGAGAGGAGAGAGGGGAGGGGAGGGCTGTTTGTTTGCTTGCCTGCTTTGTTTTATTTAGGGGGTTTTGCTGATCAAGGTAGCGGCTGGCCTAGAAACGGGAATGTGCTGTGCAGGGCTGTACTCCTGATTCAACGATGGGACCATCATTCCCTTGTTCTGTCAGGAAGACAAGGGAGGAGGAAGAGGCCTTTCATTGGTTGATGATGGGGGACACACGGTCACATGGTCTCGCTCCCCCTACTGCTATAATCTATAATGAATAATATGTACAGAAAACAGTGCTATGTGATTCATGTATGGTACTTCTAGCTTCAACAGTCATCTCCTGTTGCCTTATCTGGGTTCTATTCCTCTATTGCTCTTGGCTGGGTATGCTTCAGATCGCAGCACTAACTCCTGGCCAGAGCGTACTAGAACACCCACACACTGCCACGGGACTGCATGCATCACATCGATAACGCTGAAGACTGGGCCTATCCCCAAGCCTTCTGACTCCTCTCCTTTTTTGTGGGTGTCCGTGGGCGCTTTCAACAGCGCTCGGGCTATTGTTCCACTGCTCGTAATTTTAGAAACGCAGCTCTGGCTCCAGTGGATGCATGTATTGTATACTGTAGCGGTGTAGACAAGGGCCTGCAGATCTAGAATATTCTTCACAGTAGTGTTGACTGGATGCTGTTATTCATGCAGTATTGTGAAGCTGTTGTCATCTCCAAACATGTTTATTTTTCAGATTTATATTGAGATGCAGAATGAAGACTAAATGCTAAAGCGAAAGAGCTGAAATGCACAGATTTAGATGTCTTTTCTCATTTTTTGGAGAGTTCTGCAGTTAGTGCATCTCTTCCCATGTGTAGCGTAGTTGCACTGAGTGCCATCTGATCTCGCTAATGCATTATCCAAGCAGCCCTTTAGCCATTTGGTCTGCTGGCCTCCATTTCTTTGTCATTTTTTTGTTTTACAGTTTTCTTTTTTTTCTATCATCCTCTCATCTCTTCCTCCGCCTCCTGTCTTTCTCACGCATTGTCCGGATCAAAAGCGCCAATCAACTAGCTACATGGTGCGGGTATGTTTCAGCAGGCTGCTTCAGCTCTGTGCGTCAGTACAATTAGCACAGCTTTTCTCTGCCATTTTAAGAGGTGGTGCACGAGGTGCTGCTTCATTAATATACTGCCGCTGTGCCTTTAAAACAATCACGTCTTTTATCTTTTGAAGTCGCGCTGAATACGTAGTTTTTTTCCCCTATCGAAATGAGGCCTTGAACAAATTGAATGCATTAAACTAAATGGTGAAGGTTGATCCATAGTTGAAATACGTGGATTCCTTTTGACAAATCTAACATTTAAACTGTGGAAGGTCTTTTTGAACCTGATGTTGATTGCACATCTGTTTAACATAGAGCAATTGGTTTCAATTATTCATGTTTTCACCATAATTCCAGTAGTGTCGGTGTTTTCCATTGCTGTTTCGATTGGTCTTAGTCACTATGCCTCTGAAAAACCACTCCGAATGGGATCAACACAGTATAAGCACCATATAGTCACATACAGAAGCATGTGTTTGCCTGACACTGCGCTCTCCCTCCATCCCTCCACCCTCTCTCCCCCTCCCTCCCCAGTGAAAAGACAAGATGAGTGAGAGGGTGACTGACGTTATCCAAACACACATTATGTCTATGCTAGAGCACAGACCACAGATCATCCTTTAACAGGCCCCTGGTTCATTATCAGTCATTATTGCCCCGTGGATATAAAGTATACTGTGTCTACCCATTGAACTTAATGTGCTTAAAAATGTATCTCTCTCCCCCCTCTCTCTCTCTGGGAAATGGAGACAGATATCCCCAGCCTAGAGATAGAGACGGAGAACGAGATAAAAACAGATAAAGAGAGCACAACTCGACCCGTTCCTGGATCCAAACAATACAAACAATCCCTTCTTAATACCCGTACTTCTCATTGCACTTTAGATGGGGTACACCGGCCTTGACATAGCTTATTCTGGATTTATGACATTTCCTCTCCCTCTGTGCATCTAGGGTGTCTGTGAATATGCCATATTTGAGGAGAGGTTGCATGCCCGTCTGTATCTAGTCTACACTGTATGATTGCAGCTCTCAAACTCATATTTCCTTTCCTCCCCTGGATTTGTGTTAGTGCCTCGTACACTGTAGTATTACACTGAGTATTTTACTGTGTTCAGTAAGACCCCTAAGACACTGCCTTGCCCAACGTCTTCAGACTACAGAGCATACGAATATATTTTATCTCCATTTTCTTATTCTGCTGAACATACATTATATTTGATATCCAGCGTCTGGTGTCATCTCTGCATCTCTCCGTCCCCTGGCTGTACTGTAGTGCTGTATTTAAGCTCGAGCACAAGCAGGGTTTGTCCAGATTACATGGTGGATTACCATAGTACGTTATCAAAGTTTCTAAGTAGTACATGGTCAGCAGGCAGCAGCCCAACGTTGGAGCTGGCAGGGCTCAGCGGGCCATAACACGGCAGAGCAATAAGAACTTTTTTGGGCACTGATGTAACTGTCTTTATGCATCAGTGTAGCGCCTCTGCTACTCTCTGCTATTGTGATATTTTTTTTATGACTGGCGGCTGAGTCAAGGCGCCCGGAGGTATTTGGGTTGCGGTTGATTTATAAGCATTGGAACTATAGAACGTTGGCGGTTGGCACCCTCACTCAGTGTAGCATTACCATGCCATCTTTATACTAACAGCACAGCAGCCATCTTCTGGCCATTACTTCAATGTTAGGAACCTTAATGTCCAAGATAAAATAAAAAAGAAACATAGTCTAATGCCGATCCTCAACCTTGGCTATAGTTGAGGTGTGATCGATGGATTATTTGAAATCGTAGTGAGGAGTTGAGGACCATCTTTACTGTATAGAGTTAGTCTGAAGATCTGGTCTTAGGAGAGACTACATATACACTATATATACAAAAGTATGGGGGCACCTCTTCAAATGAATGGATTCGGCTATTTCAGCCACACCCGTTGCTGACAGGTGTATAAAATCGAGCACACATCCATGAAACCTCCATAGACAAACATTGGCAGTAGAATGGCCTTACTGAAGAGCTCAGTGACTTTAAACGTGGCACCGTCATAGGATGCCACCTTTCCAACAGGTCAGTTCGTCAAATTTCGGTCAACTGTAAGTGCTGTTATTGTGAAGTGGAAAGGTTTAGGAGCAACAACGGCTCAGCCGCGAAGTTGTAGGGTCACTCAAGCTCACAGAACGGAACTGCCAAGTCCTGAAGCGCGCAGCGCTTAAAAATCGCCTGTTCTCAGTTGCAACACTCTCTACCTAGTTCCAAACTGCCTCTGGAAACAACCTACCCAACTTTATGAGCGAACACACGACTACCACCTGTAAACACCACAAGTACGCACTTGACATACAATAGGAATTCATTCAACTTTTAAACATTGCAATTGTGTGAGTGTTCACAGGTTGCCAATTAGGCCAGGCGTGAATGTTCTGGCAGCCTAAAACCTACCCAACCAGTCCGAATACAATGGGCATCAATCTACTGTTGATGCCCCATGAGCAGGTAATTAAAGGGATAGTTCAACATTTTGGCAATTTAGCATCCTCATGGATACCATTTTTATGTCTCTGCGTGCAGTTTGAATGTGTTAGCGCAATGACTGGAAGTCTAAAGGAACAGCTAGCATGCTAGTTGTTCCTGTACACAGAGACATTAAAATGGTATCCATGAGTTCATCTGTCTCTGGGTAAGTAGAAGAAAAAGTGTGACATTGTGTCAATTAAGCCCATCTTTCCTTTTGAAGGAAAATTCCATCCAAAAACTGTTTTAGTAATTGTTTCAGTCCATTGTTGACATAGTCCCAAAATGTTTTGCTTTTCAACACTCAAGTTTTCAATATATGTAACTTTCAAAATACAGAAGTCGTCCCCGTATGATGCATTTCACATCATATGATGCAAAACGCGGCATCATACGGGGATGATTTCTGTATTTTGAAGGTTTTTGGACTATTTCAACAATGGACTAATTAAACAAATACTGAAAAGATCGTTTTGGGGTGGAGTTTTCCTTTATGTATGCTAAGTTGAGAGCCAATGAAAAGGTCTGGGAGAGGGTTTTGTGCATGCAGGAACAGTCATGTATGTTTTCTTTTTACATAGTAGTGTAGGTTAACAGGAAGAATAAACCAATATCACGATATGCCTCGCTCATGTCGATACCAAACAATATCAATATTAAATCAAATTATCGATATTGGTCCCCACCACTAGCAAATGCAGAATAGGCCTGTTGTCTGTTGGTTATTTAGAGTTAACTATGGCTCTTTAACCTCAGGCTGATAGTGTCCTCTTGAAACCTGAGTCCCCCAAAACTCATTACAAGTGAATAAAGGGCGGTGATGCTTAAAGAAGCAGTGTTTCAAAAGAAGAAAAGCAGTTTATTATGTGATATTAGTCATCGTGATTTTCAGAAGGGCTGCTTCAGGAAATAGGAAAATAGAAGTGAACTCCCATCAAGCCTTTGTAATAGCAAGATGCCCCAGTGGGGCTCTCTAAATGTATATTTGGAGCAGGAAAGCCACGGCTGGATGGGCTTGGACTTGGGATTGGTTGCCTGATCTCAGTCTTCTCAGTCTGTCTATTGGCCCATGGTAATGTCACAGAGCTCAGGCTCCTAGAGTTGGTCACTGAATGTGCAGGGATATTCGTGTCAATGAATCACATAGATGATCAACGATCAGTTGAATACAAAATGAAAGATTCAGAGGGCAACTGCGTGATGTCTAAGCACTAATATTAGCCATCGTATCTTGGAGATGGCCCTAATTTGTAGTTGAACTGAATTACATAATATCCTAGTACATATCCCTGTGTTAGAATAAGTAAGGCAGTAATGTTGAGCACTGCCTTCCCACACGTGAAGCCATAAGACGTCTTCAGCTGTGTCTCTGTCTGTCCCTGGGGCAGAGGACCTTAAGGAGGAGAGGGGAGGAGACAGTGTTGCCATGGTGCAGTCTCAACCAGAGCTGTACATTAGCTCTGCTGCTCGGCTAATTACGGAGAGAGACTGCAATGTTGAGGCGCAGGCAGAAAGGCAGAGGCAGACAGGCAAAGGACTTTTTTAAGCAAAGGATTTTTTGATTCCGCATAGATATGGAGGACATGTAGTACACATGCGGAAGATACACAGTTACACATTTCATACATTATATTTTATTTTACAAACATGATTGAGGATTTATTTCAGATGTATGTGAAGGACAGATCAAATCCCATAGGTCCTACTACCAAGGATGCTGTTTGAGGTAGAGGCAGGTAGTGGAGGAGTGAGGAGCCATTCTGGTTCTAGTAGTGGTGCTGCTTCCCTCTCCTCTCCTGTGTTAACTGGCGTACCACTTGTGTAACACAGAGAGGTCTTCCAAGCAGCCGAGCCCCAGAGCCTTGCTGTGAATAGGCTGCTTGGTGAGAGGCTGCAGATCATGATCAGCCAGTTTAGAAAACCCAATATGGGCCGCTGTGGATTAATGTTCCCCATTTTAAAATTCCAATGATGTAATCAGCCAGATCCAAGCATTGCATTTGCTCATCGGAATATCTCCGAGCCCGATGACGTGGCTGGCAGGGCTGGGGGAGTTGGGCAGAGAGAGAAGAGGACGGAAGGAGGGGTGGAGGGGCTCGGAAGCGAGAGGAATGTTGCAATATTAGTCCATGCACTTTGAACCCCGGACTGTCATCTCCTGTGGATGTTGTGTCCGCCTGGCAGGCTGACCAGATAATGCCATGGTTACATGTGGTCGCACTGCAAGTTACAGCGCATTATCAAATTGAAGCCAATGACACCACAACGCTAGATTGCTCTTTCTTGTGCCCAGGAGACGAAAAGCTGTTAGAGATTTGGTCATTTTGAAAACTCATCCTAGCTAGAATAGCCATGGTGAGTATAGAATTCAGCACATTTTCATGTCTGTTATAACAGATCCATATTATGTTTTACTGCAGTTGAATACACCAAATGATTGTTATTCTTGATGGTCATGACCCTTCTCTGTGTTGTGCAGATATAAAGACCTCCGTCTATTCCTCTTGTCTAAGCGTCCTCACAGGGTACTAGTGATGAGCTGCTGGAGTCATATATGGAATTACAACAGAGTTGCTTCATGGGAGATTCTTTGACATGCAGAGGATTTTCATTAAGCCACTGTTAGCATAGTAAAGGAATTATATCGTTTATCTTAACCTTCTTGTACTGTATATTCAAATCTTGATTTACATTTGAACATTATCAATATTATACTTTTGAATATTTATATTTTCTGGCTACAGTACGTCACAGTATCTAGTGCTACGATGCTGTGTGGTGCTCTCATGTTGTTTTCCATGGTCTGACCGAAGGCTTCTATGAACAAAGGCCAGTCCTCACCATCGGATCAGAGGCCTCTATGCTGAAAGGTTACAACTTCAAAGCCTCTTGTTGTCTGTCTGTGCTCTGATCAGTGTTTGCGTCATATGTCCATGCCCAAATGGCAGTGGCTCTGACTCTGATCTGCTCTGATCTGTGCCGAGACACAGTCCTCCATGAGGCCTGTGAGTCGTGATCCAACCTGAGGTGTTCTGCAGGAGAAGAGACGAGAAAATCTGGGCCCTCAACAGGAGGCAGATTGGCTTGGCTCCCCAAAGTGATACAAACGTTTGGAACAAAGGACCCTTTTTTTCCACCGCCGTTTCGTTTGGCAGGAAATGCACCGGCATATGGACAAACGTGCTCATGAATGTATTCATAATTGTGCATTAGAAAGTACTGCCACAGTTTTTGTTGCCATCCCGTTATTCCTACTTTACTGTAATTCTTCATCACTTTCAACACCTTCACGCTTTGCCAGCCAACGTGAACGCCGGCAGGGCAGGCAGTGAATGGAGCTGTGTGTGGGTGTTTTCGGAGTCGAGGAATAAAGACCTGCTGAGCCCTGTGGGCCATGATGACTGGAGGGGAAAGAGGGGAGGGGAGCTGCTGGGCTGTTTGTAGTGCCACAGGGGTGCCACCTGGGACCGGCCTCTGCCTACTCTCCATCCTCTCTCCATCTTGGCCAGGGTCAGAAGTGGCTCTGTCATCTGCACTGGTTGTTTTAACAGTAGATCAAAGATGGTCCGTGTGTGACGACCCCTTAGTCCCACATGTACAGTGTACTTCCCCTACTGATCAACTGGCTCCCTCTGCTTCCCTCCCCATCTCCCCATGGCTCGCAGGTTCAGCTTAATGATTCAAATGGTGGTCTTTTTTTAAAGAAACAAATGAATCATATTTTGTTTTGGTGCTTTTTTGAGCGGATGGTGTTGTTGTGTTTATATGGGCGGTGCTTAGGCAGGGATGGCCTGGAAGGGATCAGCTGGCCCTCTGCCCCCGAGTGACACACCAACACACTCAACAGTCAAAGGTCACACTGTGTAGTGCCAAAATAAGCTGCCAAAATAAGGCCATCATGTCACGAAACACTCACTCGTAATCCTCATCATCACAGAGAAACAGCCCGTGTTCTGTGACCAGAACACAACCATACAATCCTGTATCTCATATGGCGTTGACTATGGATGAGAACATTATTATAGTCAGCGAGCTTCAAAATGGTAGCGTAGTGCTGTACGCTGTCGCTGGCGCTCACAGAGTACAGGCAGAATCCCAAACAGCACAGAAGTGTTGCTCTCAGCTTAGCAACAAGGGGTAGCAACCAGCCGAGAGAGAGCTGCCTGCAAGCTAGCATGCTGCAGAGACCTCTGATGTAGAGGGAGCGTTTTAGCCTCTCCAGATCAGTGCCGTGTTAATGGGTTTGAGAGCGCATCCACCGTTTCTGTATTGTTATTATTCGAATTTCTAGTAATAATCATTTTTCCGTAACGACGTTATGACGCACATCTGTTGGTGGTCATTTTAAACAAACCGTCAATCAATCTGGCATCCATCTGAGGAGCGGAGGAGCCTGTTGCAGTCAGACTGTGGTCAAACGTAGTGCACTACATAGGGAATAGTGTGCCAATTCGTACACGTTCCGTGTAATAGTGAGTGGAAATGATTAGAGCAGACTGACGGACTGCGGTGGGTCAAGTAACCTGGCACCAGTAGCATCCGACAGACAGGGGTGGGGGTAGATTAAATTATCAACCCAGATTCTTCTGATTCTCTCTCCATACCGCACAGCGTAATCCACAGACCAGGCAGCAGCTGCCACTGCCCCGGGCATCCCAAGAAATAAACACTGACCACACATAGACAACCCTAATACAACACATGGACAACCCTGATACAACACATGGACAACCCTAATACAACACATGGACGACCCTAATACAACACACGTTTAAATACAAGCTTACATGATTGCATGGACACATGCAAGCATATACACACACACACACATGTAAGCCATAGCCTACACACACCCATGCATGCACTCCTACACACATACACACTTGAATGCAAGCCTGCAACCCTGCGTTCACTCTAGGGCTGGGAATTGCCAGGGACATCACTATACTTAGGTGACGATACGATATGTATTGCGATTCTCAGGATTCTATATGTATTGCAATTTGATACTGTGATTTTATTGCGATTAGATGCTCCAAACATATTGCTCACCATATGTCTGCTGCAGAGGGACAAGAGAGAGCCATGAAAAAAAGAGTTTTGATCAGTCATGAAAAGAAAGTGCTGAAAACAAATTGGCTCACTATTTAAAAAGAATAGGGAGAACAAGAAAAATACTAGAGTTTTGGTGCAGGTACAGCCAACTAACGCAAAAATAATATTGCGATATTGTCACAATAATACGATATATATATCCCAAAACAATATCCCGATATGTAACTGTATTTCCCTCATGACTAATGACTGTATTTCCCCCATCACCACATACAGTGCCTTGTGAAAGTATTCAGACCCCTTGGATTTCTTCACATTTTATTGTGTTACAAAGTGGGAATCTTTAACTGTCCTTTTTTTGTCAACAATCTACACAAAACACTGTAATGTGGAAGAAAAATTCTAACATTTTTGAAAGATTAATAGAAATGAAATAACTAAAATATAGTCGTTGTAAATATTCAGCTCTTTTTGAGTCAATACGTTTTAGAATCACATTTGGCATCGATTACAGCTGTGAGTCTTCTTGGGTAAGTCTATAAGAGCTTTGCACACCTGGATTGTGCAATGTTTGCCCATTAATCTTTTCTAAATTCTTCAAGCTGTGTCAAGATGTTGGGGATCATGGCTAGACAGCAATTCTTAAGTGTTGCCATCCTGCTGAAAGGAGAATTCCTCTCCCAGTCTCTATTGTAAAGCAGACTGAAGCAGGTTTTCTTCTAGGATTTTGCTTGTGCTTAGCTCCATTCCATTTCTTTTTATCCTTAAAAACTCCCCAGTATTTGCCGATGTCAAGCATACCCATACTGTACCATGATGCAGCCACCACCATGCTTGAAAATAAGGACGCAGTTACTCCGTTGGGTTGGATTTGCCCCAAACATAAGGCTTTGCATTTAGGGCATAAAGGTTATTCCTTTGCTGTGTTTTTTTTGCACAATTACTTTAGTGTCTTGTTTCATACAAGATGCATGTTTTGGAATATTTTTATTCTATATATTTGTATTCTTCTTTTCACTCTTTCATTTAAGTCATTATTGTGGAGTCTCTACAATGTTGTTGATCCATCCTCAGTTTTCTACCATTACAGACATTGAACTCTGTAGCTGTTTTAAAATCACCAATCATCGTGGTAACATCGCTGAGCAGTTTCATTTCTGTCCTGCAGCTCAGTTCAGAAGGACGACTGTATCTTTGTGTCTGGGTGGTTTAATATAAAATCCACAGCAGAATTATTAACTTCACCGTGCTTAAAGAGTTATTTAATGTCTGATTTGTTTTTGTTACCCATCTACTAATCGCTGCTCTTTATGAAGCTTTCAAAAAGCTCCCTGGTCTTTGTAGTTGAATCTGTGCTTGAAATTCAATACTTGACTGAGGGACCTTCCAGATTTGGATGTAGGGAGGACAGAGGAACGGTTAGTCATTCAAAAATCATGTCAACCCCTATTATTTCACAGAGTGAGTCCATGTAACTTAATGTGTGATTTATTTTTAATTTTTTTACACATTTTACCACTGAACTATACCCAACAAAAATATATAAATGAAACATGCAACAACTTCAATAAATTACAGTTCATATAAGGAAATCAGTCAATTGAAATACATTTCAAATGACTGGGCAAGGGCGCAGCCATGGGTGGGCCTCAGAGGGTATAGACCCACCCACTGGGGAGCCAGGCCCACCCACTGCGGAGCCAGGCCCACCCACTTGGGAGCCAGGCCCACCCACTGGGGATCCAGGCCAGCTAACCAGAATTTGTTTTTCCCCACAAAAGGGCTTTATTACATACAGAAATACTCCTCAGCACCCCCAACATCCCCCCTCGGACAATCCCGCAGGTGAAGAAGCTGGATGTGGAGGTCCTGGGCTGGTGTGGTTACATGTGTTCTGCGGTTGTGAGGCCGGTTCGATGTACTGCCAAATTCTCTAAAACGCCGTTGGAGGTGGCTTATGGTAGATAAATTAACATTAAATTCCCTGGCAACATCTCTGGTGGACATTACTGGAATCAGCATGCCAATTGCAGGCTCCCTCAAAACTTGAGACATCTGTGGCATTGTGTTGTGTGACAAAATTGCACATTTTAGAGTGGCCTATTATTGTCCCCAGCACAAGGTGCAGCTGTGTAATGATCATGCTGTTTAATCAGCTTCTTGATATGCCACACCTGTCAGGTGTGGCAAAGGAGAAATGGCAGAGGAGAAATGCTAAATAACAGGGATGTAAACAGATTTGTGGACAAAATTTGAGAGAAACGTTTTTTTTTGCATACGGGACATTTCTGGGTTATTTTATTTCAGCTCATGAAACATGGGACCAACACTTTGCATGTTGTGTTGATATTTTTGTTCAGTATAATTTAGGCTTGACTAAACAAAGGGTCCGAATACTTATGCAATGTTTATATTTTATTTAAGAATTTGTTATTTGTCCCAACATTTTTCTTTAAATAAATTTTAATCCCACCAACACAAAATGTGAAGAAATCCAAGGGTCCGAATACTTTTTCAAGGCACTGTACATGCATGCACTCATCAGACACACATTGGCATGCTCCAACTTCATTACCACGTAACAGCCTCATGAATACGGAAGCATCCACTGGGAGTGCATGTGATAAGTAATATCATTTCAGTGTGTGGCTGTGTCTGTTGTGCTGAAGGTCAGACTAACCACCTCTCTGATGCTCACCGTGACCACACAGGAAGCTAAGCCTGAGCACGCTTTAGTAATAATACATCAAGATGAGGAGGGAATGCTGCTGACAGCTGTGACCGCCTATTAATGATCATTTCATAAAAAATATCAGTGTGCGTGTGTGTGCGCGTGAGTGTGTGCTTGTGCTCTGTGTGAATGCGAGAGAGAGGATCATACCTGTTTGTGTGTCACAATGCTCAAATCATTCACATCAAATGTGTTCTTCCCATGGAAACCATGGTTTGTAATAGGCATGAATAATACATTTCCTTGTGGTTGCCACATGTGATTGAATGACTGAAATCAGCTGGTATTCTTATTGGGGGACACACCCTTTCCTCTCTGTCCCTTTCTCTCTCTCTAATGTATATCTATCCCTTCTTCTTGCCTTCCCTCCTTCTCACTCTCCCTTCCTCCTTCTCTCCCTCCTCCTCTCCTATTCTTTCTTCCTGCTCTCCTCACCCCCGGTCCCTCTGGCAGTGAGCGGGGCCTCATCTCAGCGTGAATGAGATGTTGGGTGCATGGTAATTGAGTAGGTATTGATTGGACTGCAGCGTGGCATACGAGAGGCCAATGAAGGCCCGAGGATCAGAGCGAAGCACCACCGACCAACTGACTGCACCTCTCATCCCACATTCTGCAGGAAACATACAAACCAAACACGGCTGACCAGCTCACAGTGATAGTTCATTGTAGATAACGTAGTATTGACATGTAACCGTTTTGCTGTAAGCATCAATAGGTACTGTAAGGAAGGTTAAGATTGACTATTGGACTTGGACTCACCATTTCTCTATATCAGTAATCAAAATGAATGAGTGAAGGCAGAGGAATAATTTCCTAACGCTCCACGTATTATCAGACAAAACAGCCTCCATTACACTGTCTCAGACAGGAGTGTATCATCAGATAGAACAGCCTCCATTACCCTGTCTCAGACAGAACATACTTCATTACCCTGTTTCAGACAGGACTGGATCATCAGACAGAACAGCCTCCATTACCCTGTCTGACAGGACTGGATCATCAGACAGAACAGCCTCCATTACCCTGTCTGACAGGACTGGATCATCAGACAGAACAGCCTCCATTACCCTGTTTCCGACAGGACTGGATCAGAGTCACTGTCATATTTCAACGTGGCGTTGTCATTGGTTACAGGGCTGCCACACAGTATCAGTGTGCTATGTAAAGGATGATCTAAGGGTTATTGTCTTGTCAGCATCTCATTGCTATGCACATGCCAAACCCTCCTGTACCCCAGGGAACTCAAGGAGTTAAAAACACCATAGAAATACTGCTGCATGAGGAGGAGCTTGGATTTCATTTGAGGTGCGGCCTCACTATCTATTGCAGTGCCAACATATGGCATCATCATATTTAGTATTGTTTGTACTTCATTTTACAGTACTGTTTCGACTGGTATTTACCTGGAGTTGTTGTGCTAACAATAGGTATTTTCATGTAATTACTTCATAAAAAAAATGAATCATGACTGGAATTAAAAATCTGAATGAATCAGATGAACAATTTAAAGGTGGGTGTAGCCTCAAACTTAATTCTGTCACAAAATAGGATAAAACATTTTTTAAAGGACTCTAGCTAGGTAGTGGAGACACAGGGCCTCGAGTGGGCTCTGATTGACAGTAATAGTGTAGATCTGGACACAGTGTAACTGTTTCATTCATTCATTGCAGGGGGAGGATTGTAGCTACAGTACTAATACGATATGGACAGACAGGCAGTGAGCAGGCAGGCCAGCCAAGCTGAGGCTGTGCCCATGGCCATGCATGTGCAGCAGAGAGACTCATAAGCTGCAGTCAGCGTCCTGAGAGGTGAACCAGGGGGAGGCAGCTAAGCGAGCGCACGAGCACCGGTTGTCATTGGAACACATTCATTATTTAGCAATTTGGACGAAGGCTGTGCTCTACGCTTGCCAAAGGTTTAGTGGGAGTCTTTGTAGCGTTGCTGTCCAGACTGGCTGCAGCCAAATCAGTGCTGTCAGGTGCAGTGCTGTTTGAAGATGATACATGAGGAAACGAAAGTCACAGATAAATAAATGAACGGAGGGATGGATGGATGGATCGATAGATAACAATTTGGAGGGAACAAATGAACAGATGGATGTATAGAGATGAGTGTTTTTGTCTGGAATGGTGCTCAGTTGGGATAGGTTGGTTGTAGTGGTTGTACAGTCAGTCCTGTTGGGAGAGCAGCTTGAGCAGGGTGTGTGTGTGTGTGTCTGTTTGCGTGTGTGTGTCTGTATGCGTGTGTGTGTGTGTCTGTACAGCCTGCCCTGAGCCCTGCACTGCAGTTGGACAGAAGTGAACAGCGACAGCTGGCTGGGAAAACATGATTAGTGTTTGAATTAAAAGGAAATTAAGGGATTTATTATAATCTTATCCAGATTTTGGTTAATTCCCCCCATGCCCCTCAGTCACACCCTTCTGCCACATCTGGACGGTTGCCAGCGTTTTTAACCGGCGTCATCCCCTGTTCGCCTCTGCCCCCTCACCTCATTTGCCGGCCATCCCCATGTAACCCTCCCTCCCTCCCACTCTCACACACACACACACACACACACACACACACACACACACACACACACACAGGGCTGTGCACAGACCTTTCAGGGGGCAGGTGCTCAAAATGAAAAAAGGGCGCATAGGCCTATTTATTTCTTCAACAACACACTCCTCACATTGTAAGCAAGCTAGTCACAGTGCCTCCTAAAGACATGATCGGGTGAAAGAAAGTGGGCTGTTAGCTGATCATTGATGTTGATGATGGATGTATATCGGCTGGTTAGCTAGCTTAGTTTTTTTACTGATTGTGATTTACCTGCAATTCTCTTAAATACTTAAATAATAACTTCATAATATAATATCAATAATCTTCTCTCATGATATATGGCTGGCTGGCTAGTGGCTCGTGTGGATATTTTAGTATATGTTGGTTAGCTAGAGTCTAAAGTACCTGTGTTTCCGCTGCCCTGACACACAAGTGCAACTCCCGACTGCTGAAGGGATGGAGTTGGGGTGGAGGGTCGTAGATGCAGCTGCTCCTCTCTGTCTTTCTGCCTCTCTGTGCTGTGCGCATCAGCCAACCAGACCGAAATATTCCGAATGATGTATATCAAGTGTTAATCAAATGTTAATGCTGCTGTGGCAGTACTGTTGATATTTAAACTAGGTAGCTAGCTACACACACTCGACAGGTGACAGCATCTCAAGCCATACATGTCTGGATACCTGGGCAGACTGGGAGAACAGGCGCTACCCGGGGGACGCGCAAGCGCCGTACAGGGCAGACCAACAGGCGCAACCAACGGACGGGGTGGAGGTGGAGGGGGGCGAACTTGATGACATCACAACGACTTGCTGCAGTGGGTTCAGAACAACAAGGAGAAAAACTGTATACAAAAATATATATTATACCACCACCCAAAAGGGCACTTGGCGAGTGGGAGGGCAAATGGATGTGCTTTGCACAGGTAGACCCCTATCTGTGCACGTGCCTGCACACAGACACACACACACACAGATACACACACAGCACTGTATGCACCGTCCCCTGTTAATAATCTGTAAATGTGTGTTTATCTTGACCTCTGTGAGCCTACATTACTGACTGTGTAAGCCTCTCTGTCTCGGGGACGTGGCCAGTCCAGGGCTCTCACAGTCACAGCAGAAAGAACTGTGTGCTACTTTGTCTCTGTCATAAAGCTGTGTGCTGCCCCACGCTGTTGCCCTGGCCTCGCGGCCCCACGCTGTTGCCCTGGCCTCGCGGCCCCACGCTGTTGCCCTGGCCTCGCGGCCCCACGCTGCTGCCCTGGCCTCGCGGCCCCACGCTGTTGCCCTGGCCTCGCGGCCCCACGCTGCTGCCCTGGCCTCGCGGCCCCACGATGCTGCCCTGGCCTCGCGGCCCCACGCTGTTGCCCTGGCCTCGCGGCCCCACGCTGCTGCCCTGGCTTCGCGGCCCCACGCTGCTGCCCTGGCTTCACGACCCCACGCTGCTGCCCTGGCTTCGCGACCCCACGCTGCTGCCCTGGCTTCACGGCCCCACGCTGCTGCCCTGGCTTCGCGGCCCCACGCTGCTGCCCTGGCTTCACGACCCCACGCTTATCAGCCCTCTCCTCCTCAAACCCAACTCCCACTTCAGAGACAACACACCGTTCTGGGGCGGATTTAGGATTACACACACTGAGATTATCTTCCCTTTTCTTTTTGTGTGCTTGTTAAGGGAGAAACAGATACTGGGATTACTCGCTTCAATCCCAGACTAGGATGACATTTTTATTTTCAGACTGACTGTCTTGAAACCTTACGAGGTTTATAGTGCTATTATTGTAACATAGTGGTTTCTTTTCAATCATTGATTAGCCAGCTAGAAAGTAACCTCTGTTGCTTATGATAAGCTATTTTGTTCCTGCTGTTGTGTTTGTCATTTGAGGTCCCTTGGCTGTGGCACTGGATTCCGTTCACTAGCTCAGTACAGTGACAGAGCAGAAATAGTCCCCACTGTGGCCCTCAGGCTCCTTCTCTCCACTACCGGTTGGCTGTGGGGGATGAGCACATTTCTTAAAGACCTGGGTGTCTGTGGTGCTGTGGCACACTGTGCACTGCTAAAACACACACACTTCTAAAAGCATGTGAAGGGAGCTGCTGCTACCGTGTCCCTTTGTTCTCACTAGGCTTTAGGTCTGGTGAGAACATTGCTGTTCTGTATTTTCATGACAAACAGGAAATGCCTAAATGTGCACGGTACATGGAAAACGTGCACACACAAGCACTGTCGCGGACGTCTGCGCTCCATACGCAGATTATACAAGCCATGTTGTTCTGACTAAGGGACGTTTGTGTTTCTCCACAGCTGGCCAGAGCCATAGAACTAGACTACAGATCTGGAAAAAAAGGTCACGTCTTCTGTGTTGGATTTGAACAGTTTCCATTATCAGAGAAGTCACTCAGTGAAAATAAAGTAACAAAGTTCTGGAAAGATGAAGAGAACCTGGGCTGTAGCATGATGATGAATGATGCCGATCAAATCGAGTGGGGCTTGATGCTCTCGTCTTATGACCTCAGTACCACTCCAGTATTCAGCCTTTTCTGCTCAAACCAGCTCTGATTGTATGTGTGCGTATTTTTATTTAAAAAAAATGATTTCACCTTTATTTAACCAGGTACGCCAGTTGAGAACAAGTTCTCATTTACAACCGCGACCTGGCCAAGATAAAGCATAGCAGTGCAACACAAACAACAACACAGAGTTACACATGGAATAAACAAGCGTACAGTCAATAACACAATAGGAAAAAAAGAAAGTCTAAATACAGTGTGTGCAAATGGCGTGAGGTGGTAAGGCAATAAATAGGCCATAGTAGCGAAGTAAATTACAATTTAGCAGATGACGATGTGCAAGTAGAAATACTGGTGTGCAAAAGAGCAGAAAAGTAAATAAAAACAGTATGGGGATGAGGTAGTTAGATTGGGTGGGCTATTTACAGATGGACTATGTACAGCTGCAGCGATCAGTTAGCTGCTCAGATAACTGGTGTTTAAAGTTAGTGAGGGAGATATGTCTCCAGCTTCAGCGATTTTTGCAATTCGTTCCAGTCACTGGCAGCAGAGAACTGGAAGGAAAGGCGGCCAAAGGAGGTGTTGGCTTTGGGGATGACCAGTGAGATATACCTGCTGGAGCGTGTGCTACAGGTGGGTGTTGTTATCATGACCAGTGAGCTGAGTGGGCTTTACCTACCAAAGACTTATAGATATCCTGGAGCCAGTGGGTCTGGCGACGGATAGGTAGTGAGGGCCAGCCGACTAGAGCATACAGGTCGCAGTGGTGGGTGGTATAAGGGGCTTTGGTAACAAAACGGATGGCACTGTGATAGACTGCATTCAGTTTGCTGAGTAGAGTATTGGAAGCTATTTTGTAGATGACATCGCCGAAGTCGAGGATCAGTAGGATAGTCCGTTTTACTAGGGTACGTTTGGCGGCGTGAGTGAAGGAGGCTTTGTTGCGAAATAGAAAGCCGATTCTAGATTTGATTTTGGATTGGAGATGTTTAACATGAGTCTGCAAGGAGAGTTTACTGTCTAGCCAGACACCTAGATATTTGTAGTTGTCCACATATTCTAGGTAAGAACCGTCCATGGTAGTGATGCTAGTGAAATACCATGGTCCAGCATAAAAGGACTGTTATAACTCGAGCTGTAATATAAAGGGTGTGGTTCTTTTGTCTCAGACTGTGACCTGTTACATTGGAATGTTGCACCGCGCTTGCACCTCCTTTGCCTGTGAGTCCTGTGTGAAAGAAGTGTCAGGTAGGAATACAAGAGCCGTGATCAAGTGATCCTTTAATGGCGTCACTAGGGGGGAGAGACGCTACGGAAATAAATGAGCGGCCGAGAGTCTGTGCCACGAAAGCAATCATCCCGTAACTGCAATGACCCCTCGATGCGTTTAAAGCAGTCATGTAATATCACAGGCCATAGGCTGTCTCATCACGCAGCCAAAACATGGAGAATGCATGCATGCGCATCGTGTGTGCCGATAGAGGTTGGTGGAAGAAGATTGGAATCAATGGGGATCAATAGGAGTGGATCCACTTTGAAAAGCCCCAAGAAACTGGTAGTGTGCAAATAGTGAATACTGGAGGGAGACAATAAGGGAGAGTTGGAGGGGGGAGGTAGTGAGTGACTAGTAGCTTCTCTCTGCTGGACCTCAGGTAGCCTTGGTCCCCTAGCTGCCCCGTCAGCAGCATCACCTCACCCCCACAGCTCAATCAGATCAATAGAGAGAACACAGCCAGTGGTCCAGTGTTCCAGGGCTCTGTGCTGTGCTATAAGGAGGAGAGGCCATTACTGCTGGTCAGCCCTGTGTCCAGTCTACTGGGGCTATGTCCCGCTCCTCCTCCGTCTCCTCAACTGAGAGCTGCTAGTCTTTTATGTAACATTTAATTGAGTATACACATCACCTTGTGAGGGGACATTTTATAAGAATAAATGATATCCATAACTGCCGCTGTGAGAGGCATATCTTTGCAGTGCCCTCTCCTGCACTCTGCTTTGACTGGCGCCCCCTCCACAGGATCATAACGTCTCCTCTGATACAACATGCATGGGATGTTGGGAAATGAACACCAGCCACTAGATTGCGTAATGGAGCCTGTACAGCCTGATTGTCTTCCTAAGAGATCTAATTATGATATACAGATACAACACAGAATGCAACAGTTTTTGAGTCTTACTGACCAAATAGACCAGCCATTCAACAGGTGGAACGGGGTCAATACGGACCACGGGTCCCAACTTTTGTAGGAACTCAGTCAGGCCTCCAATCCCTGATGTCGTATGATAACACATACGACATGGAAAAATTTGTAGAATTGCAGGAAATTAGCTTTAAAACTGCAAAATGTTCTCTTCGCCAACAAGAAGGGTGTGAACAGTTTGGGGTTGTGGGGTGGGGGTTTGTTACTATGTCGATAAATTACAATATCAACCCGGACCTTTGCCACTTAGAACATTTGTGTGACCAGACCTTCTCAAATGGTACTTGAGTACCCTGCAATAGACCATCAAAGCATAGACGTAGTGTTGGATGCCAGACTTCAAGTTGTCATTTCCAGTGTGTTAGAACAGGTAGTGGTACGGTACAGTATGAGATGGTTGTGATATCCTAGACAATGACCCAATGGTCCCAACATACACACAGTTTGTTCAAATGGAGTCTTACACAGGAAGCAGGCAATTATAACACTGCTGGTCTCTTTTCCCCTCTCCTCATTCTCAGTCCTTACACCTACTGTAGCCATCATCCACCCATCCCTAGTGAGACACAAACACACACACACCGACTGTTCCCATGGCATCCACTTACTGGCACCTAGCTGACTGATGATGTGTGATCTGCCAGCCTCTCACACGCACACACACGCGCTTAGGTAATGTTGTATCTCTTTATCTATCTTTGCAGGCGAACCCTCCCCCCGTCATCGTCAACGCAGACTCACTGGATGCAGGCCCTTATGTAAATATTTGTTCTGTTGTCTCTGTGTGTGGATGGAGTATCTATTCTGCTGTCTCTGTGTGTGGATGGAGTATCTATTCTGCTGTCTCTGTGTGTGGATGGAGTATCTATTCTGCTGTCTCTGTGTGTGGATGGAGTATCTATTCTGTTGTCTCTGTGTGTGGATGGAGTATCTATTCTGTTGTCTCTTGGTGTGTGGATGGAGTATCTATTCTGTTGTCTCTTGGTGTGTGGATGGAGTATTTATTCTGCCGTCTCTGTGTGTGGATGGAGTATCTATTCTGTCATCTCTGTGTGTGGATGGAGTATCTATTCTGTTGTCTCTGTGTGTGGATGGAGTATCTATTCTGTTGTCTCCCGGTGTGTGGATGGAGTATCTATTCTGTCGTCTCTGTGTGTGGATGGAGTATCTATTCTGTTGTCTCCCGGTGTGTGGATGGAGTATCTATTCTGTTGTCTCTGTGTGTGGATTGAGTATCTCTTCTGTTGTCTCTGTGTGTGGATGGAGTATCTATGCTGTTGTCTCCCGGTGTGTGGATGGAGTACCTATTCTTTTGTCTCTGTGTGTGGATGGAGTATCTATTCTGTTGTCTCTGTGTGTGGATGGATGTGCCTCACGGTCGCAGCATATAAGATCACATTTACTCACCGTGTGGACCTATTTCATTATCTCTATTGAGCTGCCTCTACAGCATAAATATGATGCAGTTATGCATTTTGTATGGTAATGCAAGAGATTGAAATAGTTTCTACTGTATTCCTGTAGGATTTGTGGATTGAGAAAAGCCTAATGGTAATATTAATAGTAAACATGATCATATTGGTGTTCATTGTCAAAATCTGGATATAATAGCCAAAACCAGCAATGCTATTTGTTTTATGTATGTCTATGTTTAATTCTGTGGTTATAAAAACATATTCTATTGAGATGAAAGATTAGTCCATTTTCTATGTTCCTTTTCTGTTTTATATTATTTCTAGGATGTTTTCATGTGGGCTGATAATACATGATGATGATGTAACTGACCTGTATGTGTTCTGTGTTGACAGGTAAATGGCAGTGATGGGATGTATAAATATGAAGAGATCATCTTGGAGAGGGTGAGTTTCACTAACACCTTTATAACCGCTCATTATTTTAATGTCTTGTGATCAAATGTATTCTTTTCAAAGCCTTTTGTTAAACACGTGAGCTTTTCCCACTAGATGGCACTAATAAGCTCTCTTTAGCTTTATTAGGGTTTCTCAGTACAGTAAATGTTGCTTGTAATATATTATAGAAAACCAAAGCAAATACTTTCTCTATCACGTTACATTTTTAATCTCTTATCTATAGTAACTCTGTATATAAACGTGGTAAATATTAAGATGTCAGTCTTTGTAACAGCAGGCCTATATCTGAACATATGCACAGATTCTACAAAGAGGCATCCTTTTTATACAATAAAATCAAATAAACTGTATTTGTCACATGCGCCGAACACAACAGGTGTAGACCTTGCGGTGAAACGCTTACTTTACGAGCTCTTTCCCAACAATGCAGAGTTAAAGAGCGACTGCCTTTAAAAAGCTACAAATCCCTTTGAATACAGGCTGTGGCATCGATACGAGTCAGAAACAGTTATTCTAGTGTCAAAATTGACTACAAATTGTAAATAGAATAATTTTTTGGTCATAAAGTCAGCCTCGTCTAAAACTGAGTTTGGAACGTCCGTGCGTCAAAACGGGTAAATGAAGGTTGGGTTTTGATTTGACGATGTCCATTTTCCCACTAACATGGGGTGAACAGCTGCGACGATTGCTCTCTATCCAATAGCATAGACATTGAGACAGTCCTGCCCAGCACCTCCTACTATTTCTGGAGTTCTTAGATTAATTCTGTGGATTTTGAGGAAGTGAAATAGGCTTTCCTGTCTACAGTGTCTCATGGGGGACAAATATCATTAACCAAACGCTGAATCGTTCATGAAACACACCTCCAAGACTAAAATCTCGTTTTTCTAATGAGCAACAGAAAAACACTCAAATCAGCGTGTTTTCTGGCTCTTTAAAAAGTTTAAAAAAAAATGCTAATAAAAAAAGGAAATAGTAACACAATAAAATAACAATAATGAGGCTGTATGCTTTGCCATTCTGGGGGAGAGGTGGGTGCACTTTAATAATGTTTACATATCTTACATTACTCATATCATATGTATAAACTGTAATTTATACCATCTATTGCACCTTGCCTATGCCGCTCGGCCATCGCTCATCCAGATATTTATATGTACATATTCTCATTCACCCCTTTAGATTTGTGTGTATTAGGTAGTTGTTGGGGAAATGTTAGATTACTTGTTAGATATTACTGCACTGTCGGAAAACTAGGAGCACAAGCATTTCACTACACTCGCATTAACATCTGCTAACCATGTGTATGTGACCAATAACATTTGATTTGATTTGATATACAAAGAGTACTGCTACCAAGTCAATGTGTAGGAGTACGATGTAGTTGAGGTAAAAGTGACTAGGCAATAAGGATCGATAATAAGTAGCAGCAGCGTATGCACCTCGTCATCGTCAGACCCCTATAGGCCTCATACTGCACCTTTAAAAAGCACACATATTAAATAGTTCAGAAGCAAACGGCATCTCCCCCTACACACACACTCAGGACCCTTGACAGTTGCACTTGTCAGTGACAGAGTTCAGTCTATAGTGGAGCGCAGACGTACTTTGTGTTCCTGCTCTTGTTATTCCACCCACAGATAGATGCACAGCTGTTTTCGCCATCTCCCTCTCCGAGTGGCGTTTCTGCATGCAGAGGCTTAAATAAACTAGATAAAGTCACACTTTAAAAGGTCTGTGGGTGTGGAACATTTGGTGGTTGGGCCCAGTGCACTCCTTTTGGCTCAGGAGCAGCGCACTGGGAGGCCTCAGCCTCGCTCTGTCCTAATTGGTTGTGACCGTTGCTCATTAATTATAGAAAATAATAAAGTGAAGTCTTTTCTCAGTTGTCTTGTTTGGAGCCTGTCTCTGCAGCCATGGCTGTCAGATAGAACAGTACGCCTGGGCCCACTGGATCCAAATGGGTGCTTTGCCATTCTGGGGGAGAGGTGGGGAAAAGGGGGTACATATAGATAGAGAAAAAGGGAAGTTTTGTACCATTCAAGTCTTTAGAGAAATTAGGTTTTTCTGACTCTCATCTTCTCTTCTACTTATGAATCTGTCCCTTTTTTTTGAACAATTACACCCACACCATTTGGACCGCTTAATCTTATATACATTTAGAATTAAGTGACTTGATCTTAGAATGTAGTTTGTAGTATGAAGTAAATTCAATGTGAGGAAGATGCACACCACATGTATGAGAAAGTGCCATGGTCATCAGTAATATTGAATTCCCCTGAGCGCTCTTCATAGATCAACATGTTCCCCTGAGACTTCAATACCATTAAGAAGAAGCCCCTTCTCCCCCCTTGAGTCCACACACCTTGAGTGGGACGGGACCCATCACTTATGCAGTAGAGCTCTGTGTGCCTGCATGCACGTGTGCGAGCGTGAAAGTGCCCACGGGCTGCACGCCAGAGGAGGCTGGTAGAATGAGCTCATTATAATGACTGGAATGGAATGTGTTCCAGCCATTACAGTGAGCCCTTCCTCCTATAGCTCCTCCCACCAGCCTCCTCTGCTTCACGCTCACGGACGGCGCTGGGCCTCCTCTGCTTCACGCTCACGTGTGTGTGTGTGTCTATTGTATCTCTTCTATGTGTAATGCCTCATAACCACTGCAGGGTAACTCTGGCCTGGGGTTCAGCATTGCTGGGGGGATGGACAATCCACACATCCCAGATGACCCAGGGATCTTCATCACCAAGATCATCCCTGGAGGAGCTGCAGCTATGGATGGCAGACTGGGGTGAGTTAGTCTCCCCCCTCCCCCTCTCTATCTCTCTCACTCCACCATTTCCCTCCCGCCAGGCAGTCAGAGGTGTGTGTGTGGGTGGCAGTGCCTCTACAGCCCTCTGCCCCCAGGCTCTGTCTGTGTTTCCACTAAGTTGTGATTCACTGGAAAGCCAAAGCCTAAAACATGCAAATTATGATCTCGAGTGCTTTCGGTGTACTGCCGGCCTCTGTGTTTTTTATTTTATTTTTATTTAACCTTTATTTAACTAGGCAAGTCAGATAAGAACAAATTCTTATTTACAATGACGGCCTACCCCGGCCAAACCCGGACGGCCTACCCCGGCCAAACCCCTATGGGACTCCCTATCACGGCCGGATGTGATACAGCCTGGATTTGAACCAGGGACTGCACTGAGATGAAGTGCCTTAGACCACTGCCCCACTCAGGAGCCCAGTTTGTGTTTGTTTGTTTGTTTGTTTTTCTGTGTGTTTGTGCAGTTGACTAGCAGTTGACTAGTCTGACTAGTCTGTTGATTCTATCCATATTGTACAGCCTGTGGATTGACATTAATTCCATAATTATGATTCAGTAGGCAAACAGATAAATCATCATATAATGTAGATACTTAATGTTTTGTACACTCAGTGTATGTCTGCTCTTTCCATGACATAGAATGACCAGTTGAAAGCTATGATCGCTTATTGATATCACTTGTTAAATCCACTTCAAATCAGTGTAGATGAAGGGGTGGAGACCGGTTAAATAAGAATTTTTAAGCCTTGAGACATGGATTGTTTATGTGTGCCATTCAGAGGGTCAATGGGCAAGACAAAATATTGAAGTGCCTTTGAACTCAGTATTAGGAAGGTGTTCTTAATGTTTTTGTACACTCAGTGTATATTATGCATGTGTATATACAGTAATAACAGCGTTGTAAAATATGAACGTTGTTTCCCCTCGTCTCCCCAGGGTGAATGACTGTGTGCTGCGTGTGAATGAGGTAGATGTGTCTGAGGTGGTCCACAGCCGGGCGGTGGAGGCCCTGAAAGAGGCTGGCCCTGTGGTCAGGCTGCTGGTCAGGAGAAGACAGGCCCCTCCTGAGACCATCCTGGAAATCAACCTGCTCAAGGGGCCCAAAGGTCAGCTATATATAGTACATATATGAATGAATCCTCATTGTGAGGGCCAGGATTGTCTTGGCCCCTATAACTTAACTGTAATGTATATAAGAATATGAATATGTATACATGAATAGTGGGTAAATAGTAATTTTGACGTCTCTTGGTGTCTTTCTAAGACATTTTATATAAAACATTTTATTTAGAATTGAATGTAATATCTTCTGTTGTTCTTGTCTATAACTCTTCTTTACAGGAAGAGTAGCTGCTGCATGTGCAGTATCTGATGGGGATCCTAATAAACTAAACTAAATTCCCCTGGGCAATTCTAGGTCCACTCTGAAATTGGAACATACATTTAGATTATTTTTGAGAATTTGAATTGTCCCCATTGAAGATTTTGTGCAATTTTCTGTTCTTGACTGTCCTCTTTGCGCTTCTCACCCCCAGGCCTTGGCTTCAGCATTGCTGGGGGGATCGGCAACCAGCACATCCCTGGAGACAACAGCATCTACATCACAAAGATCATCGAGGGCGGGGCCGCACAGAAAGACGGACGGCTGCAGACCGGAGACCGCCTGCTAGCTGTAAGAACACTACCTGGGCTTACCCCTGCTTCGATGTAGCAGAGGTGGTTTGGTGAAGCCAGAGTGAATGCCTAGACTTAAGCTCAGCAGCCAAACACAGCCTTTAATTGTGTATAAAACCCGGGTTCCAAACCCAGTCAATTACACAGTGACCTACGATACTGAGCTCTGATGGATGCCCAAGAACAGTCTTGATTCCCTTACTGTTTAGTGATCCATACCCTGCACACATCAGGACACTGCCACTTTGGTGGGTGCCTCTGTGCCCATCCCTGGACGTTTCTCAAGAGAGCCAGGCGAGGCGACGCGCATCAGCGTTTATGGCCCTGTGTGTGATTGATACGGTGCTGGAAACCGGGTTCAAACAGCCCAGCTGCTCCCCGGGCATATTCTGTTCTACACCAGCAAAAGATAAAGAGAACCACCTGCCAGGCTGAATGAGTGACTACGCTGTTAGAAAAATATGAGATGTGTTTAAGACTGCCATAAATAAGAACAAAGCCATTAAGCACTGCTACCTTGTGTGGGGAAGAGCTGTGAGTGACTACAGCTGGCCAACACTGAATCCCCACTGCACTGTTTTCATCACAGTACACTTCTGGACGGATGGCTGTATCATTTGTGCTATTTGATCAAAGTTTCCCACCGAAATCCATGCATTTATCTGTCGACACAATGATGCAGATGTGTCGGCTCCGTAAATAAGTAATCTCTCGCAACTGTACCTATATGGAGCAGCTCTGGTCAAAACCTTTGCAATATTATCACATACTGTATCTTAGTAGTACACAGTAACAGTAGTGTATGATTGATTGGGAGGTAGCTATAAGCCTCAGTGTTGTGGACTTGAGGATTTGACTGTGGTCTGTGTGCTTCAGGTGAACAACATCATCCTGCAGGACGTGCGTCACGAGGAGGCGGTTGCGGCGCTGAAGAACACCTCTGACATGGTCTACCTCAAGGTGGCCAAGCCCGGACCCGTGCACCTCAACGACATGTACGCCCCTCCGGACTACTCCAGCAGTACGTATCTTCTTCTGCTAGCTACTGTATTCCCCTATGGCTCAAACTAAACACACACCCCCCTCCTACTCTCATACTGCTCACAATGCATACAACTACAGTTGAACATTCCAGGCAATGGATGCCTCAATGGTACTGTACCAGCACACACAGTTTGTTTTAATGGAAGACCACAGGAACCCTGCGATAATGACACTGGTGGTCTCTTTCCACACTCCTTATTCTCAGTTTGTACCTAAACCTCAAAAACCAACCCATGCATCAGTTGTTAGAAGAATGCTCTGTTGATTAGCATTAGGTCAGGGGTCACCTTCATGACTTGGAGAGCAATATATTTTCACACAAAAAAGAATAGTTTAGAGGGAGCCGCAGAAGAAGTTCGAGCCCTTTTCAAGCGCAATAGTGGCAATATCTGATATTCAGCACCACAGATAGCAGTCAGATCAAATTACCACAAAATCTGGCAGTTCAGGGTCACAGAGCAGTGGCTGTCTAGCGAAGTTGCAGGGAGAATCAAATCTTGTGAACATACATTAAATATGCTACAGAAGTAGTGTTACTTTTTTATTTAAAAACCTACAAATGAAGAACATGTTGTTTTCCAGGGATTAATTGAAATACCCACATCAAGCCCCTCAAGACATTGAATAATGAAACACAGGTACACAAATATTATAATGCAAACAGAAGGTTTGATTGTAATAGATATTTATTATACTGATTTAACAAGTGTTTGTTTATTTACTTTGCTTTTATAAATGAGAAATTAGCCCATTCAGACAGACCTTGTCTGCACACTTTCAGCAACAGAAACTTAACCTTCAACAGGTTATTTTTTGTACATTTCAAAAACAGAATAAAAGTAAGATACGGTTTTAACATGTATTGTCCTGTAGATTGTAACGTAGCATATCTTATTTAGTCCCGATCTTTCTAAACCCATCTATTTCTGATTGAAACATGTGAAATAAAAATAAAATATATATATATATATATAAATAAATTCAGCAAAAAAAGAAACGTCCTCTCACTGTCAACTGCGTTTATTTTCAGCAAACTTAACATGTGTAAATATTTGTATGAACATTTGTATGAACAAGATTCAACAACTGAGACATAACTGAACAAGTTCCACAGACATGTGACTAACAGAAATGGAATTATGTGTCCCTGAACAAAGGGGGGGTCAAAATCAAAAGTAACAGTCAGTATCTGGTGTGGCCACCAGCTGTATTAAGTACTGCAGTGCATCTCCTCCTCATGGACTGCACCAGATTTGCCTGTTCTTTCTGTGAGATGTTACCCCACTCTTCCACCAAGGCACCTGCAAGTTCCCGGACATTTCTGGGGGGAATGGCCCTAGCCCTCACCCTTCGATCCAACAGGTCCCAGACGTGCACAATGTGATTGAGATCCGGGCTTTTTGCTAGCCATGGCAAAACACTGACATTCCTGTCTTGCAGGAAATCACACACAGAACGAGCAGTATGGCTGGTGGCATTGTCATGTTGGAGGGTCATGTCAGGATGAGCCTGCAGGAAGGGTACCACATGAGGGAGGAGGATGTCTTCCCTGTAATGCACAGCGTTGAGATTGTCTGCAATGACAACAAACTCAGTCTGATGATGCTGTGACACACCGCCCCAGACCATGATGGACCCCCCACTACCAAATCGTTCCCGCTCCAGAGTACAGGCCTCGGTATAACGCTCATTCCTTCAACGATAAATGCGGATCCGACCATCACCCCCGGTGAGACAAAACCGCGACTCGTCAGTGAAGAGCACTTTTTGCCAGTCCGGTCTGGTCCAGCGATGGTGGGTTTGTGCCCATAGGCGACGTTGTGCAGGTGTTGTTACCCGTGGTCTGCCACTGCGAGGATGATCAGCTGTCCGTCCTGTCTCCCTGTAGCGCTGTCTTAGGCGTCTCACAGTACGGACATTGCAATATCTTGCCCTGGCCACATCTGCAGTCCTCATGCCTCCTTGCAGCATGCCTAAGGCACGTTCACGCAGATGAGCAGGGACCCTGAGCATCTTTCTTTTGGTGTTTTTCAGAATCAGTAGAAAGGCCTCTTTAGTGTCCTAAGTTTTCATAGCTGTGACCTTAATTGCCTACCATCTGTAAGCTGTTAGTGTCTTAACGACCGTTCCACAGGTGCATGTTCATTAATTGTTTATGCTTCATTGAACAAGCATGGGAAACAGTGTTTAAACTCTTTACAATGAAGATCTGTGAAGTTATTTGGATCTTTGAAAGACCGGGTCCTGAAAAGGGGACGTTTCTTTTTTTGCTGAGTTTAGTTGTTTGTTTGTTGAGGAAATCTATACATAGCAAGGGAGCCACGGGTTGCCGACCCCTACTGTAGGTACACAACATTGTCCCTGTCACAGGGATGTTTATGGATTATCTCAGTGAGTGGTAGAGCTGTTTCAGTGTGCTCTCCTCGACTCGGCTGTGCCCAGACTCCTACATGGTGCAGACATACTGCTGCCCACTGAAACACCAAGCCCAGCTCTCTCTCTCCCACTGAGTGTGGAGGCTTTCTCACATCCCACCCACCTGCTCAGGAGAACCCATGGCCTGGGGCTCCTGCCAGCCACACACATCGATTTACCAAAGAACCACACACACACACACACAAAATACCTGTACTGGACTATATGTAATTATTACAGGTATACTATATTGTACTAAACAATATGTATGTCAACCAGTGATTTATTATCAAAGGGCCTGTACAGTAGTACTGTAAATGTTCATTGTTATTTTGTATGTGGTTTCCATGGCTTGAGCAAACCCCTTATACTGACATAAAGGAATAATTAACTGTTTTACAGCATGATGTTATAAATTGTAATCCAGTTTGGTTTTCTTTAAACAGTCACTATAATCTTCAGCTAACTTTAGCCACCGCTAGCTAAAACTAATTGGAAGTAATGTGGGCATGTGATCCCCTGTGACCAAAATCACCTGAAATCAACTCAAATCAACTCCATATTTGGTTTGATGTTACTTAAAGTTGATTTAGAAATAAAATATATAAAATAAATATATAAAAATACAAATAAACATGTTCACATACCCCTATCGAAAGGTTGCTGGATTGAATCCCCTAGCTGACAAGGTAAACGTCTATCGTTCTGCCCCTGAACAAGGCAGTTAACCCACTGTTCCTCGGGCGAGGGGATGGGTTAAATGTGGAAGACACATTTCAGTTGAATGCATTCAGTTGTACAACTGACTAGGTATCCCCCTTTCCCTTTCATTAAAATAGATTTTTAGCTAGCGGTGGCTATAGTTAGCTGAAGTTTGTGGCTGTTTAAAGAAATGTATCCTGGCCCATATACTACTTTCAGGGTGAGGAACCATCTAACATCATGTTGTAAACTAGTGAACTACTCCTTTAAGCCAGCTCTGAAAGTATGACCTATAGTCAGATGATCTTCAAGGGATTTCAGAGTCATAAGTACTGTAGCCCCATGATGGAATGTAAATCTGGGGGCTTTCTAGACTTTAGCTACTCAAAATCTCTGGTGTAGGACATACTGTGGTCTCACAGTAGCCTGCACACATCTATTATATCTCAGGTATAGAGAATACCCACACTGACTAATCTGTAGACAGAATACTGTCTTTAATGGGCCATAGATTTTTTTAACAGGCATCGTCACATGTGTGATAGTGTTATGAGTTGATCCCTCTTAGCAAGAGTGTTGCCAGGCCTCCAGTGGACCACTGTTTTAATCATTCCTCCTTTCCATCTACTGGTCTGGCCCTCCCTGCCCTCCCTCCAGCCTTCCCCACCATGGTGGACAACCACATCAGCCACAACTCAGGCATGGCCTACATGGGAGCTATGGAGCCCAAGCCCGTCTACAGCCAGCCCCCCCAGGTCACGCCCTCCAGGTACTCCCCAGACCCCCGTCACATGCTGGGGGAGGAAGACTTCACCAGGTCAGTACCATTTTTTTTTCTTCATTATCTCATTGTTGTACAGCACATAACAATCTTTTACAGGATGATATAGCTATGCAGTATAATTCACAAAAGGTGGGAATTATATTTAACCAATAAGGCCCGGGGAGGTGGTATATGGCCAATATACCACGGCAATGAGCTGTTCTTATGTACGACGCAACGTGGAGTTCCTGGATACAGCCCTTAGCCATGGTATATTGGCCATATATCACAAACCCCCGAGGTGCATTATTGCTATTATAAACTGGTTACCAATGTAATTAGAGCAGTAAAAATAAATGCTTTGTCATACCTGTGGTATATGGTTTGATATACCATAGTTGTCAGGGCTCAAACCACCCAGTTTATAATATGTTGTTTACCATGTTAATGTACGTTTTAAGAGTAGTTTTGACAACCCAGGGTTAGAGTCACTTGCTCGTGTCAAAATAGCACAGGGCCACCAGATAGCTCAGTACGAGGCCTTTTTGTTGTGAACTTTAGAATATTAATGATTTAATCTTGGTGTGGTGACCGTTGCTTTACCTGGCGTTCCCCGGTGTTGGTGTTGTGGCTTTCTTTGGTGATATGTATGTAGATTGATGTAGTTTAGTGGGCCTCCAACAGTGTGGCAAGGTGTTTGTCTCTGGTTGACTAGCTGGGCAAGGAGGGTTCAGTTTTGTCTGAGGTGGCAATGTTTAGCCCAAATACCTCAAAGAAGCCCTCTCATCCCATAGTCCCTCCTCCTTGTTCTGCCTTATGTCCTCTTGGCCAAACACTGAAACAACATTCACAGAGCTTGATTTGAGAGCCCCAGAGTCACCTTAATATCCTGAGCTATTGTGTGTGTGTGTGTGCGCATGTGCAATGTGTGGCAATGACTGTATGGTGCATGTGGGCGTGTGTATCCGACTGTGTGACTGTGTAGTTTTACAATGTTTGTGTGTAGCAGTTTATATGTATGTGCATGTATGTATGTGTATTTGTCCTGTGTATTTGTCCTGTGTAGTTGTCCCGTATACTGTACATGTGTTTGTGTGTTCTGTGTTTGTGTCCTACTCAAGCCCCATTCACTGTGATTTCTGTACTCCCCCACCAGGCCTGAACCTATTTACAGTGTCATCCACAAACAACCTGGGGACAGCGGGTTCCCCCTGGGTCTCTACAGCGGGGGGATACCCCGGGACACAGGCTACTGTTCTGGCCAAGGCCCAGTCCCCTCCTCTGGCAGGTACTAACCCAGCGGCGTCGCTAGGTCCGCTTAGCTAATCTTACTACCTAGCTACAGCCCTGTGTTGTCCTACCTTCACCTGCCTCGCCACACCTGTATCTGGGCTTGGCAGTAGACTGTGGTGCCTGGAGACCGGAGAAGTGGTGATAGGGGGGGATCACCATGGCAAAGGTTTAGGGACGTGGCTCCACTTTGAGACTAGAGGAGGAGGAGATATGGCAGCAGATAGAAGAACAAAGGGATGAAGAGAAAGGGAAGTTAAGAGGGAAAAGGAGGAAGGAGTGCTGTTTGTGCTGACAGAGCTCTTTTGTCTGAGAGCCACATAGAATCTATCGGTCTGCGTGTAACAGTCTATACATGTCTTACCTCTCCATGTCCATGTCTGCTCCTGCTTTTAATGTTGGTGGTCATACTCACAGTATACATCTATACAAGCCTTTAGTGCCATGTGTCACTTTTGTAAAGGTTGAAATAACCACAGTGGCTTCGATAATGATCTGCTTTGACTACCTGTCTAAGATGGAAACAATCCATCCCCCAGGTCAAGTGTGAAAGTGTTCCACTGGTATTTGTTTCATCCTTTATTTGTATTTCCAGAGTTCATATTTAATCGTTGTTTTCCTACACTGGCATGCTACATTTTCACTTAACCTCCATTTACCTATTGCACCATTTTACATTAAGAGTAAAAAAATACTATGTGCTAATAGTGTTAAATCATCAAACTGATCATGAATATGAATTAGAAACAGTAGCATTAGTACAGTCCTGAGCTGAGGCCAGCCCTAGCCTGAGCCGGCTGACTGAGAGTTATACCTGCCCTTCACAGAGACACACGTCTCCACAGGACCGCACGCTGGCACAAGCTGCTCAATTCCATCTGGCAGGAGCTGAGTCTAACCAAGGCACAGGTCCCCAGCCAAGCCACTGTCATTGTCCTAGCTTCCCTACTGAAAACCTCTACGGCAGATATATGGACAGAATGTCTGTTAGTGTGTGTCTGGGTTGTTTATGAGTGTGTGTTTAATGTAATCTACCTGTCTCTGTGTGTGTAGAGTTGATTCGTTTTATGTGTTTGTGTTGCGTGTCCACTGTCTGTCCTACCTCCCTCATCAATCGCCATGTTGTCATGGATGAATGCCTTTATGTTGCTGGTTGCATGTCACTGTATTTATGATTGTGTAGAGTATGCGTGTCTAATCTATGTCAGTGTGCATGGATGCCTGTGTGTGTGTGTGTGTGTGTGTGTGTGTGTATACAGTACATGCCACCAGTGCCTGTGTGTATGTGCCAGTGTGTGTGCATACAGTATATGCTTGCATGCAGGTGTGTGTAGACAGACTGAGGGGGTAAAGTGAACAGACAGTATTGGGAGGAGGTGTAACTGGAGGCTGTCATCACACACGTGCAGCACAGGAATGTTTTGCTGCTGTCATTATGTAAATATAAACACTGGGCTGTGGTTTTACCATAAATGTATTGGGAAGTGAGAGGCTTATCCAGCACGGGGCAGCAAATGAGGGGTGCCGGACATTCCTGCAGCTGTCGTGATTCATCTGCACTCTGGGAAAACCAGGCCATGCACCCAGGTCCCCCTCACAAAGGCAGCCCACGCTGCCAACATTAATCACACACACTGATCTACTCAGACATTTCCTCATAATGTGCTGACGCATAAACACACACACATTAATGTTGGCTCCCTCACGTTGCAATATAACACACACACACACAAACACAAAGACACTTGTTGGTATACAGTACATGCATACCCACCCATACAACACACACATCAGCACACATGCCCCTGGTCTACAAACACACACATGCCCCTGCTCTGTCTTCCAGGGCCTATACAGTATGACACGTCTGCTTCAAACCTAAACAGAGAGACGTTGTCACGGATGACATCATCCCAACACTTCCAGTCCAGTCAGACTAGATCAACATCTAGATACATCAGATTCCCTGCTGTCGGATAGGAGAGAGACCTCCCTGCAGCCCAGGAGGATTTGCATAGGATTTTATTCTCAGGGTTTTTATTGGAGAGTGATTATTCTGGTGTAAAGTGAGGGCTTCCAGAGGAGTGGAGCTAGACTCAGTCAGAGAGAGAGGGCCGGTATCGGCGGCCCTGTGCCCATCTGCGAAACCATGCGTCCCCCTCAGTGGTGCTGCCGTCACCTCAGACACATTCCCCTCTCCATCTGACACTACGACCTCCTCTCTGCATGGTGGAGGATATTCTGGAGACGGAGAATCTACGACACCATTCTGTCCTGAAACAGACCCTAGATGAGGAGGGGTGCACACCGTGCTATGTGAAGTAGAGACCATTCTAAACAGTGGCCCAATCACCACAGTAACCAACAACCCCCTGAATCTAGAATCCCTCACCCCAAATCACATGTTATTGTTAAAGTCGAAGCCTGTCCTACCTCCTGCAACCTTTCAAAACAACTACCTGTACATCAGACGGCGTTGGAAGCAAGTCCAGTACATGGCCAACATATTCTGGAAGAGATGGACACAGGAGTACCTGTCACTTGCAAGAAAGTCAAAAGTGGGGTAAAGTGAAACACAGCTTTAGTGAAAGAGATGTGGTTCTGGTCATGGACCCCACGGCACCACGTAGTGCATGGATACTTGGAAAGGTTATTGAGACCAAGCCTGATTCCAAGGGGTTAGTAGGTGCAGTACGACAAGAACCAACATTATAGAAATGTTGGTTCTTTTTTTAACCTTTATTTAACTAGGCAAGTCAGTTAAGAACAAATTCTTATTTACAATGACGGCCTACACCGGCCAAACCCAGGCGACGCTGGGCCTATTGTGCGCAGCCCTATGGGACTCCCAATCGCAGCCGGTTGTGATACAGCCTAGATGGAAGGCGCCTTCAAGTTAAGTAAAGAATTGTTTTTGATTTCACATCAAATACAATTGGGACTGGTGTGTAGGAGCCAAATAGGTCATATTGTATATTTGCATGTTTCCAATTGATGATGCACGTCTGTTTTATGTGTGTTTGCCATTCATCCCCTGTCAAGTGTGTGTGTACCCCCTCTACTGGCCAATGGAGAATACAGTTAAAAGGCATACATTCTCCAAGGCCTACTGGGAGTGACTGGAATGGCAGCACACAGTCTTTTGACCATACCAGACCATGTTTACCATGCTGTTTGTTTCGTTAGTTTAATGATCAGAATTAGTTTTGGTAGAATTCTGTACATTTTTGTACCCATGTATTATTATTTTTCAACTTGAATCAAACTCTGGACATTGGATTTGTATGCGTCAAGACTAACATTTCACCACTCTCTATTGTGGCTAAAGAACTAGAATGGAAATGTTATTGGGACAATAATATTGGACAATTTAGCCACTACAGGAACCATATGTCACTTTTGTTTTTATAGGCTATGTGACCTTTATTTATCCAGGTTAATCTTGTGGAGATAAAATATATTTTTCAAGTGAGACCTAATGACCAGAATCTTGTTTGTTTTTGAGTGTGCGTCTTGCTGACCAATACCACAACCGGAACTGTTTAACTGGGCGCTATCAGAGAGTAAAGAATGCTATTGGCCAGGACTGTTTGCCCAGAGACTAGCTACTGTAAACACAACAGGAATCTACAGAGCAGTGCAGCATGTGAGCTAATCAATAACTTGGTGTTGTTCTTCCATTGTGAATGCGCTCAACCTTTGACTGGTAAGCTTTGAGAGCATCACAGGGATATATACACATTAGCAGCAAGCCCTTCTATGGCCACTGGAAACCATTCATAGACGGGGTAATCATAGTTCAGGATCAGTTGAACGCCTGAGTGAGTCTAAACTGTTAATCATTCATTGCGCCTGGTTTATTCTTAGCTGCTCTGAGAGGCTTGGAATATCTCGAACAGTCTGTCGCCTTTTCCATGTCAAATTAGAATTAAATAATAGGTCTAGGAGGAGAGAGGCAGTGGCGGTAGAATCCACTGGAGAATGTGAAGGTGAAAACTAGAAGAAGGACGAGCGAGTAGTCTTTCTTTCATCTGTATACACCAGCCTTCATACTTTTGGCTTGTGAGCCTGCTAGAGAGAGAGAAAGAAAGGGAGCTAATGTTTAACACTGAGACTTGGTCTGTCTGTCTGTCTGTGTTTGTGGAAAATGTTGGTCCGCAGTGTCCACCATTTATCAGCCAAGCAGAACCAATTACTGGGCTGAGGCGAGGGAGAGCCAGAGCAGAGTGCTGGGGCAGCGCGACCCACTAAACCCCATAGCCCACATCTCCATTCAGAGCATTAGGACTGGGCTGCCTCTGCCTCGCAGCCTCTGCCAAAACACTGAGGGGAGGGGGATAGCTGGTTACAGAGAGGGAGAGGCAAAGCGAGAGGGGGAGAGAGAGAACAAGAGCCAGAGTGAGAGGGAGAGGGAGAGAATAAGATAGACAGGCCCATAGAGGCATGGAGAGAGGAGAGGGACAGGCATAGAGAGTAAAGGTTTTACAGCACCATAACTGTTTACATTCCTGGCGTGGATGAAAAAACAAGGATGGGATGGGGGAGGGGAAGGGGGAGGGGAGGCAGGTCCCATGATAGGGAGGGAGTGCTTGATCCCTGTGTTCATAACCTTTGGAATTAACTCCCTTTTTTCACAGAATTGCCCAAAGCATTTTTTCCCTGATTTTAGGATTCCATACATGTGCTGGGACAAAACACACACATTTACTTTTGAGAGCATCAGCACTCAAATAACTCAAACGGCATGTAGTCTGAAGGTCCTCCCATCAACATCCCACTCCCGCTGCCTTTGGCTGTGATACACAGCCCTCTGAGCCACACAAGGGAAGCCTGGGCAACAAAATGAGGAAGCTTGGAACGGGGGAACCTACCCTGGCTGTTTCCTGTAGGATGTGGTTCTGTTCTGTAGAGATGGCTCTGGTCTAGTCTGTGTGGGCGGGTGAGATTTAAGTCTTGTCCTGTTGCTGATGAGGAGTAGAATGTAACAGCCCAAAGTGGAGCTGTATCTCATCACACAACATCCTGAGATTACGTCTGTACATAGCGAGCCTCAACCAGAGCTCCTCTCACAAGCAGGGCAAAGATAGAGAGTGGGGTTAGGGGGCTTTGAGACGTTGCTTGGAGTTGACGTAATAATGTGCCACAGTCAGTAGCCACCATGTTTGCAGTGAACATCTCCTCCTCCATGTCATTTGTGAGAGCTCACCCAAAGCGGCTGAGGAAGCGACTGTCATTCAGGAGCAAACACGGGATCCTCAGGTAACCATGGTGATGCATGTGTCTGAGTTGGAATAGTCCAATACTGTCTGGTCCGATGTGCGGGGTACAACGGTCCTCTTGTGTCGCTGCATGCGGTTATTTTTAAGATGATCTCTCTCGTGTGCTACTCACGTTTGTTACTCCGTTGTGTATGTAAGGGTGCTGTTGTTTTTCAAAAAGGTATTCATCCATCAGAAATATATATAGAAAGGAGCCTCTGCTAGGCAGAATTGTGCATGGATGAGAGAAAGAAAAGGAGAGTGTGTATGTGTGTGGTCAGTATGGGCTTATTACATCTCTGTGACTCATCCTCCCATGTGGGAACAAACCTAATGCAGTAATTGCAAAAATACTTGCCTACTATAGTTCCTGACTTTAGCTGCTTTATTCACATGCTCTAATTTGAGACCATGGGCATGAACCTTAAATTAATGGACTCTCAATTGAAGAAATGCATCATTTTTTTAAGGGTATTGTAACAATCCAGGATGTGCTGATATGGGTTTTAGATCAACGGGAGATATTTATGTAAGTACCATCCAATCATTGCTCTTCAGTCAAAGTGCCTTTCATTTATGTTATTAAACCTTTGTGAAACCATATAAAACTTACCATGCCTCTTCACATGTTTTACTGGAACAATCAGGGTTGTTTTCAGTCGGGACCTGAAACTAACGCTAGGAAAGTATGGATGCATTGGCTCCCATTGATGTAAAAAGGGTCTCTACAGCAACTTGGAGCACAGCCATTAGGGATTGAGTAGGAATTCTTATTGTGGACCGCAGGCTGAGTACTAGAGCGAAGACCACTAATGGGAACCATGTGAAGAGTTTTGTTGAGACGGGCTGTGTGTGTGTGTGTGTCAGCTTCTAGGGCCTCTGCGGTGTGTCTTTGCCTTACAGTCGGAGAACTGTTCTCAGAAGTCTTTTGATGGTCCCTAGCAGTGGTTTGGCCTCTCCAGGATCCTCAGTCCAACACAGTCTGCCTGATGATGACTCACAGCGGATAAAGCTTAAACAGAGTTGCAGCAGGGGCAGTCAAGTGTGGGGCTACTGCTCGGTGTGTGTGTGTGTGTGTTTCAGGGGGCAATTGTTCATCCAAAGACGGCATGTCTTGGTGGGCCCTGTTGCGCCAAAGCATTGTTCGAGGAGAAGTCGAATCATAATCATGTTCTTCCTATAGGCCTATTACCAGTGTAGTTCAGCATATTTGAAAGTGCTGTCTGTATTTAATTTCTTTTTTCTCCTTTTTTTTTGTTCCATTTGTGGAAAGGATGTTTATTACTCATTTGTATGCTGGGATTGTTTCCCCTGCAAAATGATATGAAAGTGTTCACTTTCAAACATGTATAGAAAGTGCTACATATTCCAAGGATTGTATACTTACTGCAAAATGAGAGCTGTATGTGTCACCTTTTCCAGAATACAAGTTAGTCCCATGTATGAACAGATGTTGGTGTGGGCTGTTTCCTAAACTGCCTCTGTCTCCCCTTCTGTCTTTTTGTCTTTCATCCCTTTTCCCTCTTTTTCTCTCTCCCCTCCCTCTTTTGCTCTTCGTCTCTTTCTCAACCTCTCTCTCCCATTTTCTCTCCTTTCCTCCATTCTCGCACTCTGTCTGTCTCCGACTCTTTCCTGTGCTCCCAGTCCTGCCCTGCGCCCTGATGCTGTTGCTCTGTTTGGCAGGGAGCCGCGGAAGGTGCTGCTTCACAAGGGCTCCACAGGGCTGGGCTTCAACATCGTGGGCGGCGAGGACGGAGAAGGCATCTTTGTCTCATTCATCCTGGCTGGAGGACCAGCAGACCTGAGCGGGGAGCTGAGGAGGGGAGACCGCATCCTCTCGGTCAGTGGCTTATCGGTCCTCGCAACGAACTAACCAGCCAGCCAACCTGTGGGAGGGCTTACACATCTGAGATATTTCTTTAAAACATACTTACAGCAAGTTGCAAACCTTCTACAGTAGTTAGTGCTTTGTCATAGCGACATAGATAGATACAGCTATACATGGTTTAGCACTGAAGATTTACCATCAAAGACTTGCCTTTACAAATAGACAATTTTAACAATGTAGAGAGGAGTAGACCCAAAGGGGTAACAGGATAAATATGATACGTTGGGCAGCATGGAGTCAAAGTAATCAAAAGAGACAGCATTGGACCATCTTCCAGTCAAGGTCACAGCTCTCATATTAATCAATAATCTCTTATAGCTAACACAAGGCCCCCATGATGACAAATAGGTACCTTTCTGGAGGGCTCATCTGCTCAATGGCCCTGCTGGAATTGTGAACCAGGCATTTTCTCTGGTCATGATCCTCTTAATCATGCCAAGGTCATTCTTCCACTGACTGAAAACGAATCATCAAGCTGGTGATCCAAGAAAGAAAGGAATGATAGGCTGAGGCTCTCCTCCACATCCTTATGTCAAAGCTAGGTAGTCTCATTCCCTTGTAGGCTAAATATCTATGTGAGGAACAGTGCTGGTTGGTCCATTGACCTGGTAATCAAGGCTGCATGGCTGAGGTTCTGCCCTGTGCTGTGTATCTCAGGTGAACGGGGTGAACCTGCGGAACGCCACCCACGAGCAGGCAGCTGCAGCGCTGAAGCGGGCTGGCCAGACAGTCACCATCATTGCCCAGTACCGACCAGAAGGTAGGAGTTTCTCTCTCACACACACACACACACACACACACACACCAAAAACCTTGGCCAAACCAGTCACGCTTGCCATCGTGCACATGTTGATTTTGTCTGTATACCAAAACCAACTGTGAACCAACTATATTAATTTGTGGACAGGTCGAAACACACATGAAACATTCATGGACATTTAGCTAGCTTGCGGTTGCTAGTTAACTTGGCCTGTGAGATAAACATTGGGTTGTTATTTCACCTGAAATGCATATAGTCATTTTTTTGTTGCTGGATCTTTGTTGAATTTTGACCGTTAAGTCATACAAAATCATGTGTTTCTCTACTTTGACGATTAATCCACAGATAAAATGGGAAAACTAGTTAGTTATCTTTGATTAATCTCTCCTCGTTTCATCTTTCAATCACCCACGTGGCTTAGTATGCTCGTGAAAACCAATGAGTAGATGGGAGAGGTGGGACTTGCAGCGCGTCAAGCAAGTTCTATTTTAGCATCTGGCTACGCAGACACTCGAGCAGTTTGGAGGAAATGATTGAATATCATGTACACTGAACAAAAATGTAAACACAAGATTTTACTGAGATACAGTTCATATAAGGAAATCAGTCAATTGGAATAAATTCATTAGGCCCTAATCTATGGATTTCACATGACTGGGAATACAGATATGCATATGTTTGTCACAGATATCTTTAAAAAAGGTAGGGTAGGGGCATGGATCAGAAAACCAGTCAGTATCTGGTGTGACCCCTATTTTCCTCATGCAGCGCGACACATCTCCTTCACATAGAGTTGATCAGCGGGCCTCCCAAGTGGCGCAGGGGTCTAAGGCACTGCATCACAGTGCTAGAAGCATCACTACGAAATTGGGTTAAAAAAAAAAAGAGGTAAAACACACAAATGTAGAATGTTGTCCCACTCTTCAATAACTGTGTGAAGTTGCTGAATATTGGTGGGAAATGGAACGCGCTGTCGCACACGTCGATCCAGAGCATCCCAAGTATGCAGGCCATGGAAGAACTGGGACATTTTCAGCGTCTAGGAATGATGTCTAGATCCTTGTGACATGCATTATCATGCTGAAACATGAGGTGATGGGGGCGGATGAATGGCACGACAATGGGCCTCAGGATCTCATAACGGTATCTCTTTGCATTCGAATTGCCATAGATAAAATGCAGTTGTGTTTGTTGTCCGCAGCTTATGCCTGCCCATACCATAACCCCACTACCAAGGGGCACTCTGTTCACAACATTGACATCAGCAAACCGCTCGCCCACACGATACAGATACAGTTGAAACCGGGATTCATCCGTGAAGAGCACACTTCTCCAGCATGCCAGTGGCCATCGAAGGTGCGCATTTTCACACTGAAGTCGGTTACGACGCCTAACTGCAGTCAAGTAAAGACCCTGGTGAGGATGCAGATGAGCTTCCCTGAGACATGACATGGTTACACGTGGTCTGTGGTTGTCTGGCCGGTTAGACATACTGCCAAATTTGCTAGAACAACATTGTAGGTGGCTTATGGTAGAGAAATTAACATGAAATTCTCTGGCAACAACTCTGGTGGACATTCCTGCTGTCAGCATGCCAATTGCACGCTCCCTCAACTTGAGACATCTGTGGCATTGTTGTCACAATCTTTAGAGACGGACCAAGATGCAGCGAGGTATCCAGTATACATACTTTATTTAACGTAACTGGCAAAACAATAAACAAATAAAGATCGTAACTCCGGTGTGGCTAAATGTGCACACACCACTAAACATACTACTACAAACATCTATCAAACAAACAACGACCCACAAAACCCCAGTGAAAAGCACAAACATATATATGGTTCCCAAATAGAGATAACGACAATCAGCTGCCTCTAATTGGGAACCATTAACCCAACATAGAAATTTCACACCTAGAACACAAAACCCTATAACCCAAACCTCTAACTAAAGACCAGCCTGCTAAACCAGGCCTGGACGTTACAATTGTGTTGTGTGACAAAATTGCACATTTTAGAGTGGCCTTTTATTGTCCCAAGCACAAGGTGCACCTGTGTATTAATCATTCTGTTTAATCAGCTTCTTGATATGCCACACCTGTCAGGTGGATGGATTATTTTGGGAAAGCAGAAATGCTCATGAACAGGGATGTGAAGAATTTTGTGCACAACATTTCAGATAAATAAGGTTTTTGTGTATATGGAAAATTTCTGGGATCTTTTATTTCAGCTCATGAAACATGGGACCAACAGTTTACATGTTGTGTTTATATTTTTGTTAAGTATATGTGTACATTTATTTTTCATCACTCGCGCACACAACGTGTCTGGTCTAGTCAGGGTGTAACCCACATACTTTACATTTTAGTCGCTGTCATCCAAAGCAACCTCAAGTCAGTTTTTGTGCAGTAGGGGGCTGCTGAGCAACTGCACAACCAGCTCATTCTTACTTCTACTTTCAAAGTCACCTTGATCTTTATGTTGTAGAACAGATGTGCTGAATAATCACCTTGATCTTACTGAAGATTGAGTTAGATGAGGGGCATACAGGTGGTCTAGTTAAGCAAACCAGCGCATACATTATTTGTATTTCTTACTTTAAAGTGTAGACTTACTAATATAAATATATACTCAACAAAAATATAAATGCCACATACTACAATTTCAAATATTTTACTGAGTTACAGTTAATGTAAGGAAATCAGTCAATTGAAATAAATTAATGATGCCCTAATCTATGGATTTCACAACTGGGAATACAGATACAGTATGCATCTGTTGGTCGCAGGATAGGGGTGTGGATCAGAGAACCAGTTAGTATCTGGTGTGACCACTATTTTCTTCATGCAGCGTGACACATCTCCTTCGCATAGTTGATCAGACTGTTGATTGGAGCCTGTGGAATGTTGTCCAACTTCTCTTCAATGTCTGTGCAAAGTTTCTGGATGTTGGCGGGAACTGGAACATGTTGTCGTACACGTCAATCCAGAGCATTCCAGACATGCTCAATGGGTGACACTGAGTATGCAGGCCATGGAAGACCTGGGACATTTTCAGCTTCCAGGAATTGTGTACAGATCCTTGCGACATGGGGCCATGCATTATCACGCTGAAACATGAGGCGATGGCTGTGGATGAATGGCACAACAATGGGCCTCAGGGTTTCGTCACAGGTTCGCAGCACATTCAAATTGACATAGATAAAATGCAATTGTGTTTGTTGTCTGTAGCTTCTGCCTGCCTCTACCATAACCCCACCGCCACCATGGGACAGTATCCACAACGTTGACATCAGCAAACTGCTCGCCCATAGGACGCCATACACGTGGTCTGCGGTTGTGAGGCCTGTTGGACGTACTGCCAAATAATCTAAAATGACTTTGGAGGCAGTTTATGGTAGAGAAATTAACATTCAATTCTCTGGCAACAACTCTGGTGAAAAAATAAAACCGGAAAGGGGGATACCTAGTCAGTTGTACAACAATGCATTCAATTGAAATGTGTCTTCCGCATTTAACCCAACCCCTCTGAATCAGAGAGGTGTGGACATTCCTGCAGTCAGCATGCCAATTGCACACTCCCTCAAAACTTGAGACATCTTTGGCTTTGTGTTGTGACAAAACTGCACATTTTAGAGTGGACTTTTATTTCCCCCAGCACAAGGTGCACCTGTGTAAGGATCATGCTGTTTAATCCGCTTCTTGATATGCCACACCTATCAGGTGGATGGATTATCTTGGCAAATGAGAAATGCTCACTAACAGGTGTGTAAACAAATTTGTGCACAAAATTAGCGAGAAATAAGATTTGTGTGTATTTTTGTTTCAGCTCATGAAACATGGGACCAACACTTTACATGTTGTGTTTATATTTTTGTTCAGTGTACAATATAGTAAAACCAATGTTTCAGGACCATGTGACATGCAAATGAAAAGTGTCCAAATATGTTTAAACTACTGCAGTGCTATAGGCTTGACAACATGCAGCCCTTACCTGGTCTGGCTTTGTTATCTTGAAGAGAGTCTGGTTTGCAAATGAGGACAGTACAGAAAGTTGTGTGATTGGCTGCTTGTGGCGGGATTCAGATTCCGCTTACATTCGCAGTACATCCAGGCTGAAGTGTAGAGCCAATTGCAAGTCGGGCAACCGAAGGGCTGTGTTGTCCTTTCCCCTATTTCAAGTCCAATCCCCTGTGTGCAGTGTATCCCGTCTTTGCGGTCACTGGACTCGGGAAGGGACAAGGAAACAAAGCAATCCGGAGTGATGGCAGGCAGAGGGACGCGAACATAAATACATAGCGTGCGCGAGGAAATAGCTAGCCTGCTAATAACGTAGTAGGGGAAGAAAGGAAAAGGTGGAAAAACAGGAACTTTCTCAGCATCACCCAAATGTGGAGGGGGGATGGGCATTAATATACCACGGGCTGTGAAGTAACACAGAATTGCACCGAAAAGAGGTGAGGAAATGAACAGGAATAACTTTTCTCTCGTAAATAATACACTGGAATTTCATTGGAGCCAGGCACACACGTTGTCGGTACGTGTCTTTTGCTATCGTCTTGCAACATTTGAGTCGGTTAACGACAGTAACTTGCCATTTATAGCTAGATATGGCTTTCTGTTGCCCATCCAAATTGCATGGTTAACTCAATTGATTAGCTAAGCCTGCTACGTGGATTAGCTCCTGTTTGCGCCCTTTGGTAAATGCTATTCTTAGCTAAGGCCGATGCTAGGATCAGTGTGGAATTAGCTAGCTAGATAGAATCTAATGTTACATTAGTTTGTATGCCGCTACTGTAGCTAGCTATGTGCCCTTGGCCCGCCAGCTTCCACCAAAGGTAGCTACCTAACTTAGTTTTTCTAGTTCATTAATTTTAACTACCTGGTTAGTTAGCCAAATGGATTGACAGACGCAGTCTAGCTTGTTGGCTATGTGTCAAGAGGGTAGCTAAGTGTTACTGTAGGTGAGCTTAATTAGTCAGCTAGGTAGACGTGTAGAATTATTAGTGCAAGAGCTTGTAATGTCCAAAGTAGAGTGTCAAGACTTATCGAAGTTACTGCTGTCCATGTTCTTATTGATTTGTAGACACGAAAGGCCTATGCTCAAAGCTGAAAAGATAGGTCAGGGGTTTTCTTGCCCAGTTCAGGGACCCATACAGTATGTTAGCAACAAAAAGTCTTCTCAACGTTTAAAAATGAATCGATTTGGTAGACATTATTTTGACCTCCAGAGTTCATTGGAGGGGGACGTTTAAACTAACGCTATACTACCTACTAGAAATATATTGGCGGCGTAAATAAAATATTACTGTTATAAAGCTAATGTTCTAACGTTACAGTTCTACACATTTTTCCGTTGAGCGGAGAGAATTTCTGTTAAGAATTTCCTGAAATTCTATTTTGTCATGGCTAGTGCTGTTTTGTTTGTCTCAAATATGAGCATAACAATGTAAGTTCGTTTATTTTTTTGTCTCCGACTTTTTTATTAGATTTTTAGTTTTCAAATATGGTATTATTCAGTGTTGTCGTCGAGTCCCTTTGGCAGAAGTCCAAGTACCAGCCTACTTTTTTTTTTATAAACTGTTTAGCTGAGAACGTCAAACTATGCGCACGTTTCAATAGGGCAGAAGGCACTTTGTTGTGATTCTGGATGGCTAGCAACAATGACAAGAAACTGGGGAATTCTAAGTGACTCGTTTCAGTTAGTTTTTTCTTGTTCTTGATGCCATGTTTTGATTGTCATGTCTATGCAAAAATTTGATAGCTAGCTAACCAACAACTGATGTATTTGAGACGTGCTCATTGTGCAACTTTATGTTTTCAATAAACATTGGACAAGCAATATAGTTTACATGTCAACAAGCTAAGCCAACCCTGTCTGTTTTGCCCCATAGTTGCGCACGCGTTGGGTTTTGTTGCCGAACAACCAACCCGTATATACTCAAGGGGAGAGAGACAGACTTTTACTATTAAACGCAATAGTGGTATTGTTTGCAATTTCGTAAAGCAGTGTTTCTTAACCAGTCAAAACGAAATGGTTGACTGGTGGTTACAGCTCACCAGTTGATGTAGGCTGTGGCACGTCCTTCCCACTTCTGAGAAAAGAACCCTCCCTGCTATGTGCACAGTGCAGGTAATGTTTTGCTTCTCATAAGAAAGAGCCTATCCAGTCAACGTGCAAATCCAAGTCAGGAGAAGTTGAGTCGCCAATGGTCGAGACATGAAAATTGGGACTCTACTACAACACTTATTTTAAAATATATATTTTATGCATGCTTTCTATCTGGTTTTGTTTAAGTTGACACACAGTTTTTCCGTCCCAAGAATTAGCTCCAATTAGGGCTGTTATGGTGACCGTATTACCGCCACACCTGTGGTCATGAAGGCAATGAAATTCCACATTACCGTGACTAAAAAGTCACTAGGCTTCTCCCAAGCTCAGATGCTGCTAATGATCATTAGTAACCTACTAAACTTGCTAACTGCCTGGTACTCAGCACTCTATTGCCCTTCTAGTCACTCTGACATAATGCAAATTTAATCGAAAAATCTAATCAAACCATTCATGAGAGCTCATGTTGCTCAACATTTCTATGGACTATGCAAATGCATGAGATGGCCTCTTAAAAAGATGATCCCATCAACTTTCTATATGCTAGCCCTACTATATTTATTTCTCAGCTTTCCTAATATTAACTTCTTCTGGCGTGTCCAAAGTAAAATGCCTGCCACTCAGGCCCAGAAAATAGGATATGCACATAATTAGTTCTATTGGATAGGAAACACTGAAGATTCCAAGAGTGTTAAAATAATGTATGTGAGTATAACAGAACTGATATAGCAGGCGAAAACCTGAGGAAAATCCATTTGGATTTGCAGTTTTTTTTGTAAATGACCTTCTCCATTGTGCCTATTCATTTGTGTTTTACCTAGGACTGAGACTGCAGTACCTATGGTTTCCACTAGATGTCAACAGTCTTTATACAAAGCCTGGAAGCTCTAGCAGTAAGCAGAACGGATAGGAAGAGGAAATAGTCAGGGGACCACTTTTGTTTACAACGTTTGACGCGCCTGGGATTGTGAGCGTGCCCCAGTTTATTTTCCTTTCCTATTGTTCACGTTATCGTCCGGTTGAAATATTACAGTAAATATACATAAAAGGATACATTAAAAATTGTTCGATTTGTTTGTAGAAAGTGTATAGGTATAATTTGAACATGTTCTCTTCACGGTTCAATGGGCGACTCAACGGTGGATTTTATGATCATAACGCGCCAACCAAACTGAGATTTATGGATATAATAAATGATTTTTTCGAACAAAATAACCATTGGATGTCTTCGTTGGACACTTGGGAAGCCCTCAGCAGAAGTTCTTCGAAAGGTAAGTGATATTTTTTAGCTCTTATAATGGGTTTTGTGTGACCTGCGCTGGATGTGAATTAATGCTAATGGATACATATTGGAGGTGCTATCCTCAAACAATCAAATGTTTTGTGCTTTCGCCGTAAAGCCTTTTTGAAATCTGACAACGCTGTGATATTGCCAAGAAGCAGAGCTTTTGATGACTATGCAACACTTGTATATTGATGAATGTTTAATAATTCAACTTTTGGATTTTGAATTTTGAATTTGGCGCCTTTACATTTCACCGGGTAGTGTCGGGAGTGGCCCGCTGGCGTGCCGGTGCTCCCTAAGTAGTTTTTAAGCACATTGCTTCCTATTACAACAGGAGTATAGCCTACCTGGCTGGCATGAAAATGAACCATGGGAAAAGCATCCTCCATTTGCTATTTAAGTATGTAGATGTATTTGTCCCCTGCCCCTGTTTGGAGACAGGTGCATGGTAATGGTCCATTCTAAATCAAAATAGATGTAAAGCTTAAATCTTAACTTAAATCAAGAATAGTCTGATGGGTGACCATATTAGCCTACCACTTGATGATGCCCAGTGTAAGGCAAGAAACAACTTTTTGGAATCCTAGTCGCACACCTCATGTAGCCTAGCCCATAAGCCTATATGTTTTAATAAGGTTTGTATCACAACTAAAAAGTGGCCAAATAACTTCTTAAAATTAAGCACATTTAACCCGCTTTACAAGGGGTGTAGAGCCTAACTGGCATACATAAGCAGTGAGTGAGTTTCAAGTTTGGGGAAGAAAATGTTCACCATTTAAAATGCACCTTTATTATAAAAGCATTACATGCATAATTGCATTTGCGGACACTTGATAATGGTATTTTCCCGCTAATGGAACATTCGCGCTTAAAGCCTACTGCCGTGTGTGCATTGCTGCGCTTATAATGTGAAGAAATGGCCTAATAGTTTAGCAACATTTTAAGCTAAACGTTCTGATCTGTTGCGTCCTCCTCATTGTGTAAAAAAGGTGGGGTTTTGATGCTAGTGGTTGTATCAATTTAGGATCTATCGCATCCCACAACTGTCTCAGACTATGCTTGGAGTATTTATTTCTCCCACAGAATAGAATAGGTTGACTTTTGTACTACAGGGGAGTAGTAGATTGACATAGGCTAGTGCTTTTGCTGTTAGGCCTACTCATCTAGTTGACAAAATGTAAATGTGGACAGTTCTTCCAATATCTTCAATATGCACCTCGGAATTGGATAAGGACATGTGCAGTTGCGTCTGCGATGTCTGTCTTCACTTGTAGCCTGTGAGAAAGACCCGATCACGTGATGGAGAGCCATGTGAGTGAGGTGCTTCAGAGCGCGCAGCACTCAGGGAGAAGGGAATTCAAATTATTATATTTAATGGCTGCAAAAGGCATGGATTTTTTTTAGGTGTCATTACAGCCAGACAAAGGGGATGCTGCCGGGAAATTCGAGGCATTATCAAGTGCTTGTCAAATTGTGAATGAGAGGGGCCTCTAGAGTGGAGCAGCGGTCTAAGGCACTACATCGCAGTGAGGCGGCACACAATTGGCACAGCGTCGTCCGGTTAGGGTAGGGTTTGGCCGGCCTGGTTGTCCTTGTCCCATTGCGCTCTAGCGGCTCCTGTACTGGGCCCGGGCACACTGACACTGTCGCCAGGTGTACGGTATTTCCTCCGACACATTGGTGAGGCAGGTTTCCAGGTTAAGCGAGCATTGTGTCAAGAAGCAGTGCAGGGTTGTGTTTCGGAGGACGCATGGCTCTCAACCTTCACCTCCCGAGTCTGTACGGGAGTTGCAGCGATGGGACAAGACTGTAACTACCAATTGGGGAGAGAAAGGGGTAAAAAATGTAATAATTGTGAATGAAAGACTGATAATGTGTGTACAGCCTGCGCAAATAAACAAAGCAGAGCTCATGCCTTTCAAACGACTTTTTTCAAATCCTCATTAGTTGCATCATGCATCCTTACGATGTATTAAAAATCTAAACGTATAGCCCAACTCTTGTAGAACAACTAAAGTTGCATTAAGAACTCTTAAGCATATAGGAGTACATATTTTTATTTTTTTGTTAACCGCTCAACACAGAATAGCCACGTGCATACTCCCTCAAATCATTTGGAGAAAATATCCTTTATTTTATTCAGCTTTGTTCAATTGTATTCTTCATTCTATAAAGTAATACAGTGCCACGTAATTCTAAGCAAATTGTTTCCTATATGAGCTAGTGTAACCCACAGCCATATGGCATAGCCAGATCAGGACCTAACATAAGGACTCCGAGTAACTCAGAGTATGCTATTCTGTTCTTATGAAATAGACTACATTTTCTTCATATCATATTTCTTTAAACCTGTCTAAAATATATAATGGATTTACTGTGACGGTGTAGGCTATATTACATAGTTTTATTAGACTTTTTAAAATGTAGGTGTTCCTAAGGTCTGCATCAGTGGCTTGTAGGCTGTGTGGAAGGAGATGCTAAATGTGTATGTTAATTAACGGTCAATTACCATGAGATCGGCAGTTATTTGCTTGACAATCACCGGCTGATTTAAATTTCATGACCGCCACAGCCCTAGCTCCAATGACTGTAATTTCCCTCCATATTAAAGGGATAGTTCGAGATTTTGGCAATGAAGCATTATATCTACTTCCCCAGTGTCAGTTGAACAGGAACAGCTAGCAATATCTTAAAATCGCATTTGCCAAAATGCATTTTCCATAGTGTATGTAAAATGCCTCAAGGCATGTCAGTACAATAGTGCCTTTTGTAGTATTGTGCTTTTACTGTTCGACAATGAAGGACACTCACAAATCAGTGTTTGTTGAAGAGCTGGCAGTACTTAACCAGCCCTAAACAATGAGACGACTGTTGGCAAATTATTGACTTGCTACACTAGTGCTCTGGGGCCTGTGCCCCAGTTGGTCGTAATTGGGTCGTTACATCCAACGTAAAATGCGCAATACGCCGGACTTAAAAATTATACTTGTTACACCACCTGGGAGTAAGCCCTTCTATGAGCTACACCTGGGTGTAGATTCTACGCCCAATAGGGAGCAGGCGTAGGCTGTTCAATTGGGACTATCCTCATGATACCCACAGAAAAATTAGTTTCGTGTTCATATTACACGACCTCCGCTTGCTTTTCGTGTTGCCTATGCTTGAGTCCATAGCAAAATAATACACTTGATTTATGCTACGTTATAACATGCTGAATGTGTCTGATAGATTCAGCAAACGAATAGATGAGCTACCACCTCCACTTGTTTGCCCAGCCAGAGGTAAAATAACCAAATTTGCCTACTGCCGAGAGCATGTGAGCGGAGTTGGAAATCCCGCTCTATTGAGCAGTGCACCCGCTCCAGCTCTTCATGTTCTTTCCAACCGCTCTGCGAAGAAACCCTCAGTGCTCACAGGAAGAAAAGAAATGCCACTCCAAATTCGGTCCATTCATTAAAATCACAATTTAACCAACACCCATCTATTTTTGTGACTACCTGAACCTACCAATTGATTTAAATATTGAAACCAAACCATATGGATTTGAATGAAAAGTATTTGAATAAACATGAAAAGGTGAATGTAAGAAGCGCACATTTCAAATAGGCTACATGTCATTTTAAACATAATATAAACACACTAAATAGGTCAGGAGCCAGATAGGGAGCCTAAGAAGGATTTTTTAAAAATGTTTATTTAGGCTATATTATTTCAAGGCTATAGCCTACAAAGAAATACATTGTGAAGGATTTGCGAGTGCGACACAATAGGCTGGTAGACATAAAGCAGTCAGCATTTCAACAACATTTGTTTTATTAAATCATAATATTCTATAAATTGCAACTATAGACTGTGACTTAGAATTAAATACAGATGAAATGGGAAAAATTACTTCGTGCCTTTTGAATACATTTTTTGAAACACGAGTTTGGCCACTTTGTGGCTTCAGGCTAATGCAATGGTGCCTGGAGCCAGCCAGCCAGCATCAGAGAATATCCTCTCCACACTTGCAGAGCCACTGGGGATGCTAAACACCATTTTGGTCATGCTTAACAGGCTGGACAGAGATGCAGAGTTGTTTTAAAATGTTTCTATAGGTAGGCCTAAAGATTTAGACAAAATAACCCAATCAAAACGGAATGCTCCTTGAATGTGGGAATATGCCAGGTCTATTGGGCCAAAATCAATTATGGCCTATTGTATAGATAATAGAACAATGAATTAAATGTTTAGTTTTAAAGTACAAATTTAATATTTGTTGGTTATAAATACTTTTCTACGAGGACACACTTATCAACCCACCTCATTCCTTTCTTTTAGCATGTGCACTTAGTAAATACACCATGCTTTTGGGATATGTGTCTTTTCATATTCCACAATGATTCTTTAGTTGTGGACACTACATCACCACACTCCCTCTTGCTCTTTGTCCTCGTCTTTGTAAGTCACCTTGATTTAGCTCCTGTGCGTTTTATCAGTTTCTTTCTGAAAATATTTAGCTAACTCCATGACAGTAGCTAAAGCAAGGGGCAATAGCAGCACACAAGTAGACTACAAATGCATGCTAGGCCGCGCATGCCCTGAGCTCCTGAAGTGAGCGCTATTGGAGCTACACTCCCACCTTTGGGAATCTCGCTCCACACTCCAGTCAAATTGGGCACGCTCCCCGCGCCAGCTCCGCTCACATACTCTGGCCTACAGACAGAGATTCAGTGAAACAAAATCAGACAATTGGTCAAGATATAGGTTCGTTTTTAGAGCGACGTTCCAAATGCCTGTATCACCAGAATCAAGGTTTTTGAGTGTTCTATCTCATTTTGGTCTCGTCTCATTCGTTCCTTCTGTGCTGAGTACACGGTGTACCTACCCACTTGCACACAGACACCAAGCCCCTCCCCCTGCCACTCGCAACAAAGGTGAAAGATAACTTCTTCCTCTCTGACAATAAGCAGTTTAAAATCTATTTCCATTTGAGGTTTGGTCCAACAGAATCAGTCATATTGACACCAAAAATGCTTAGAGACGTTATTGTACTGTAATAGACGAGCACTTCACCGTTTCTGACGATACTCTGTCTCAACTCCCAAAATGTAGAACAGACCCTACTAAAACGAGAATATTAATGAACGTGTGGTAAATTTAATGCTCAGTTTCTGTCGTGCGCGGCGGCATTGTGATTCCAAGCACCGCTAGCAGCATTTTAGCCACAGACTGTTATGTGCTAGCGGTATAGTCCGTTTTTATGAATGTGCAATGATCATAAAGACTCATTTATATCAGTAGGCAACTTGTTTTCATTCTGAGAAATAAGCATCTTATCCAGGAAGGCCACTTGATTTCAATATATTAGCCTGTTCACTTTGTCATGTTGTTCAAACAGTTGGTGACGGACAGGAGGGTCTATTCATAACAGTTCTACCTTGGTAGCAAGCAAATAGATCCGAGTTGGCTAGACTTGAAATATAAAGATTAGCTGGCTACTCACTAGCACGTGGGCTTGTGCCTGAGATATGGTTCATGAGACCTGTGTTCATTTTCTATAATGCCTGCTACAAGAAGTTGGTCATTATTAGTGGATGTGCATGGGTTCTGGTAAAAAAAAAAAAAGTGTTTCCATAGACTAACTTGAAAGCCAGATCAGTGGTTATTGCAGAAAAAGCAGGTTAAACTATTTTGATGAATTAAAGTATTAGTGGGTCTTATGGTTGTGGAAGGCTTTTATTTAGCCTAGGTATAATTTACCTTTTAATTGTGCAACAAAGCTTTATTTAGATGTATTGCAAATCGGCCATAAGTTTGAAAAATCTATATGATTTTTAGGCCATATCGCCCAGCCCTAAGGTGAATGCCTATTCCATAGTAGTGTGCATGCATTGAGTTATTGAACTTGTTTTGGCTGATTTCATGGGGCTATAGATCTGTTTCCCTTCTATTTGGGACTTATTTTATTGTACTGACCAACAACAATAGCATAGAAATTGTGCCGTCTCTTTTAACCAATGATGTCATTGGGGGGCCAGTTTACGAGGCAAAAAAATATTATAAAAAAGTTTGAGACAATAGATGATGTGAGAGAGACCAAATAAGTGAATTAATGTTTTTGGTGGCAATCAGCTTTTAAATCAGCATATTTTGTGTTATGTACTAGGGTAGTGAATTGATGATAGCTTTAGTTAGCCTACAAAGCTGGAAGCTACCGGTATCTTATTGCATTATAATCTACTTGGAAGCCAAGATTTAAACAATGATGGAGGATCTTCCAATTCTGGTTTATCAACCCCATCACTCATGTAACAAGACCTTGCATTTAAGTTACAGCCCCTGGCCAGTAACACTCATCCTGAGCTCTGACATTACATTTCCTTAGCATCGGTCCGTTCAGAGAAGGGACTCAGCCCGGCCCGCTAGAGAGGACAGTAACTCAGTCAGGAGTAAGTGGAGTGTGGATGCTGCTTCATGCTGGGCTCACTGCCTGGACTCCTTTCTCAGGGGCAAGAGGCCGGCCATCCGCTCCGCAAACCTTTGGATGGCCAGTACTGAATGGGAAAAGGGATACCTAAACTCAGCAAAAATAGAAACATCAATTTTTCAGGACCCTTTCTTTCAAAGATAATTTGTAAAAATCCAAATAACTTCACAGATCTTCATTGTAAAGAGTTTAAACACTGTTTCCCATGTTTGTTCAATGAAGCATAAACAATTAATGAACATGCACCTGTCGAACGGTCGTTAAGACACTAACAGCTCACAGATGGTAGGCAATTAAGGTCACAGTTATGAAAACTTAGGACACACCATCGGTGCTCAGACTGTCTGCAATAGGCTGGACTGAGGGCTTGTAGGCCTGTTGTAAGGCAGGTCCTCATCAGACATCACCGGCAACAACGTCGCCTATGGGCACAAACCCACCGTCGCTGGACCAGACCTGCTGGCAAAAAGTGCTCTTCACTGACGAGTCGCGGTTTTGTCTCACCAGGGGTGATGGTCGGATTCGCGTTGATAGTCGAAGGAATTAACGTTATACCGAGGCCTGTACTCTGGAGCGGGATCGATTTGGTGGTGGGGGTCCATCATGGTCTGGGGCGGTGTGTCACAGCATCATCGGACTGAGCTTGTTGTCATTGCAGACAATCTCAACGCTGTGTGTTACAGGGAAGACATCCTCCTCCCTCGTGGTACCCTTTCTGCAGGCTCATCCTGACATGACCCTCCAGCATGACAATGCCATAGCCATACTGCTCGTTCTGTGTGTGATTTCCTGCAATACAGGAATGTCAGTGTTCTGCCATGGCCCGGATCTCAATCCCATTGAGCACGTCTGGGACCTGTTGGATCGGAGGGTGAGGGCTAGGGCCATTCCCCCAAGAAATGTCCGGGAACTTGCAGGTGCCTTGGTGGAAGAGTGGGGTAATATCTCACAGCAAGAACAGGCAAATCTGGTGCAGTCCATGAGGAGGAGATGCACAGCAGTACTTAGTTTCTGGTGTGGCCACCAGCTGCATTGACTTGATTTTTACACCCCCCCTTTTGTTCAGGGACATATTATTAAATTTGTTAGTCACATGTCTGTGGAACTTGTTAAGATTCAACAACTGAGAAACTTATGTTCATACAAATATTTACCCATGTTAAGTTTGCTGAAAATAAAGCAGTTGACAGTGAGAGGACGTTTCTTTTTTTGCTGAGTATATATGAACTGAACTCACAGCAGAGACTTCACCAGTAGGTCTTCCGAGTCCCTTTCATACATTAGCTCACTGGACTGTCACTAAATCTGTGACTCAGTCGTAACATTGAGTTGAATGGTGGGGTGTGTAGTGTACTCTCATGCTACCCCTCTGTCACTGCGGTGGAATTACAGTAGACCTGCCTGGGCAAGGGGTTTCACAGCCACAGGACAGGATTAGGCTAAATGTGTCTGCATGCTTCCCATCCCAAACAGTTTGCATATATTATGATGACATTTTGTGACGTTTTGGTCTTCAAGGGTTATTTTGGCTGGGGTTTCTTCAATGAAGTGTTTGTCATTCAATGATAATGACTCGTTTTTCATGCCATTTTTTTTTCACTTGAGGAATACTGCACCAAACATCTTAGTTAGATGTAAAAAATGTGTTAATTTAAGTTCTTTGGAAAAAACGTAAAAACGAATGACATATTTTTTAGTTAGATTAATTCTGACTTTTGAGTAGGTGTATACATACTACGGCGTCTCAAGATGGACACACGGTATTAGTGCTGATTTCTTCTTGTTTTTCGAGCGAAGGTCTTTTAAGGGAGTATGCAAGCACACTCGTTTGGTTTGCCTAGCCAAGTTCGGTTAAGCGCCAGCCGAACCGACACATGGGGAAGCCTTAACATCTTAGGGAGCGGCTCCCGAGGTGACGGTTTTGGAGAGTCTGGCATGCCCAAAGTAAAATGCCTCCCACTCAGGCCCAGAAAATAGGATATGCACATAATTAGTACTATTGGAAAGGAAACACTGAAGTTACTAAGAGTGTTAACATATTGTCTGTGAGTATAACAGAACAGATATGGCAGGCAAAAACCCAAGGAATTTCTGTCCTGGAAAAAGTGATTGACACTGCCTCATTTTGAACCCCTCCCTTATGAAAATGCCCGTATAAGGGAGTAAGATTTCAGTACCTATTGCTTCCACTGGATGTCAACAGTCTCTAGACAGTGTTTTGATTCTATTTAGTTGCTCTAGATGGTAATAGAAGAAGAATTAGGAAGTGGTCACAGAGAAGTAAACAGAAGAGAATGCGCGTTCACCGGCTTGCGTGCGCTGTGGTTTTTTCCTTTCCTATCGCCCAGTTTATATTCCGGTTGAAATATTATACTAAATATACATAAGTGTTCCTAAGGATACATTATCAATGATGTTTGATTGTTCTTGGACAAGTTCATAGGTATAGTTTGAACGAGTTCTCTTCACGGTTCAATGGGCAAGTGGACGCTGTATTTTCTCATCATAACGCACCAACCAAACAGAGATTTATGGATATAATACATTACTTTTTCTAACAAAAGAACCATGGATTGTCTTCGTTGGACACTTGGGAAGCCCTCAGCAGAAGTTCTTCAAAAGGTAATTGATTTGTTTTCGCTGTGAAATGTGTTGTGTGAACCGCGATGGTTTATGAATTTATGGTAATGGAGGTGCTACCCTCAAACAATCAAATGTAGTGCTTTCGCCGTAAAGCCTTTTTGAAATCTGACAACGCTGTGATATTGCCAAGAAGCAGAGCTTTTGATGACTATGCAACACTTGTATATTGATGAATGTTTAATAATTCAACCTTTGGATTTTGAATTTGGCGCCTTGCATTTCACCGGGTAGTGTCGGGAGTGGGACGCCCCACTGCTCCTTAAGAGGTTAACTTCTTAGGGAGCAGCTCCCGAGGTGATGGTTTTGGAGAGCCTGGCGTGCCCAAAGTAAAATGCATGCCACTCAGGCCCAGAAAATAGGATATGCACATAATTAGTACTATTGGATAGGAAACACTGAAGTTTCTAAGAGTGTTAAAATAATGTGAGTATAACAAAGTGATATATAGCAGGCGAAAACCCGAGGAAAATCCATAGATTTTTTGAAAATGAGCATCTTCTCCATTGTGCCTATTGCATACAACTTTATGTAGGACTGAGACTGCAGTACCTATGACTTCCACTAGATGTCAACAGTCAAAGACTGGGAATTCTAGCAGTGACCAGAACGGATAGGGAGAGAATTGTCAGGCGACCACTTTTGTAAACAAGGTTTGACGCGTGTGAGATTGTGAACGCGCACCACTTTATTTTCCTTTCCTATTGTTCACGTTATCGTCCGGTTGAAATATTACAGCAAATGTACCCAAAAGGATACCTAAGGATACATTTAAAAATGATTTGTTTGTAGGAAGTGTATAGGTATAATTTGAACGTGTTCTCTTCACGGTTCAATGGGCGACTCAACGGTGGATTTTATGATCATAACGCGCCAACCAAGCGGAGATTTATGGATATAATAAATGACTTTTTCTAACCAATGAAGCATGGATTGTCTTCGTTGGACACTTAGGAAGCCCTCCAGCAGAAGTTCATCAAAGGTAAGCGATTTTTATATTAGCGATTTTATGCGTTTTGTGAGACCCGTGTTGGGTTATGGATTTATGCTAATGCGAAATATTAGAGTGGGAAAAGATGGCGCAAGATGGATTTTTGCTGACATTCTGCTAATTTTCTCATTGACATTTGATCTCTATACAGTTTTCGGTTTCCAAAACTAGAATCTGTAACAGAGTTGACTGCATTTTGTGGACTTTACCCTTTGCCAAAGTTTCTAAAAACGGCGTTGTTTAGAAGGAGTGCAAGGGCAAATTGAGTTATTGCACGTGCAGACTTCACTATGTAGGCATTCCCTAATGAAAATATGCAAATAAATGCTAGAAGGAGCGAATAGGATCTCACTAGCCCGTGCTTGGCTCTGCCCACTGATAAATTGGCTCCTATTGGTAATGACAGGCTCTGGTCTATCTTGGGTTAGTTATAACAATCTTTTGATAGCACTGTAGACTCATATTACAAATGCATGCCTGGACTGTTGTATAACTGGATCAACATAGAAGGCAGCCCCCCCACCCCCAAAATAAAACACAGTACAACTGAGGACAAGCAGTAGAAGATGGCGAGATGACCAAGTTTTTGTTCTCTTGTCTGACTGCAGACTACAGCTGTTTCCTTTGTTCCATGTGGAGCCTGGCAGCTAGGCAGGGGCTGTATGCTAGTCCTGCCCCTCCATGTCTTTCTTTCTGGTGGTTAGGACTTAAGGGACAACAGAAACAGTGCTCCTTACAGACCTTTAGGAGTAAGGGACCCACCCACTCCACTCTCTCCTCCATTTGCTCTGGGATGCGTTCACTAATGATGTGTTATAGGACACTATTGTCTTGGTCTCTCCTTCAGTCTTTTTGTTGTCCCTCTTATATCCTGCTTCCGGGATTGTTCCTTTTCTCTCCCCTCCCTTGTGCCTGAGAACCAAGTGGACTTGTCTGCCTGGCTGCTTCCGCTGTTCTGTGGCTCCTGATAGTGCTGGAGCGTTGCCCCTGGTTACAGGCAGGCAGGTGGTGTCTGGTTACCTCACCTTGCTGTGTCATTCTCCTGTATCGTTAACCCCAGCCTAAGAGGGTAGGGTGGAGACTACACAGCAGGCCTCGGGCGTGGATTCTGTTTCCTTTGAATCCTCTCTGCTTTGGGTTTCGACAGGGGGGTAGAGTTGATGCCGGGGCCTTCTGCTGGAGAGAATTGCCTAACCTTGTTTTCACACCTTACTGGGTTTATTTACGGAGAACCTGGTGTAGCCTAAATCATCATTGGCGGAATGGTTCTTTGTTTTTCCGACATTACCTTTTAGAGCACGATCTCTGATCATTATCGTGTTGAAAAGCGAAAGTGTTTCCAACCAGCTGATGACTGATTTCTAAGGTGAGTAAAACCCTTACGGGGATGGGACTCGGTCTCATTGCACAACAATATTTTGTTTGAAAACAACTTTTAAAAGTGAAACCTTTGACGTTGACACATACTTTAATTTGTCGACAGTGGTGACTTCACAGGAAATGGTATTTGGTTAGGCCTAACAGTAGGTTGTTATTATTATTCAATAGAATTGATGGCATCTTGTCCAGTATGTTACTGTCAACGTGGAACATCTGCACCTGTTGCTTCTTTGAAAATGCTGTCGGGATCAATGTTTTATGCAAAGTTCTATGGTTTATTCAACTTTTTAAGTCAATGGCGCACACATTTTAAAGTGAAAAAGCTGAGTCAAAGCGTAATTCCGTTACTGTGGAATAGCCCTTATTTAATCTTATCTCAGGGTGTTGGACTACAGATACAAACATTGGTTGAGGCACTCCACTAACACCCAGTGTGTTTCTGACGTTAACACTGTTCTTTGTTTTTCTAGCTGCGTCTGTTGGTTTTGTTCTTGTTGCCTAGTGTGTACTATGGGTTGGTTGCTTGGCTTGTTCCAGCAGCCTGGCCACACACCAACTGCACTGCCTTGCTAATGAGTGCATGTTTATGAGGAGGCTCAGGTGGATTCATACATTAGCTCTGCAACTGCCTCCCTGGGCCATACAGGAGGAAGCGGTGGCTTAAACACCATGACAAATAGTCGTCCATTCAAACGGGTTGGAGTGGCTAGCTTCCTTTTAACAAAAAATTGTGTTAGAGTTCCATGTTGAACCTACTTAATTAATCTGCATAATTAATGACCTGACATGAGATATTAGTGGATGTGTGAGGCAGATACATGATGAAGCTCCATCTGGTCCTGAGGTAATTAATCAGGCTGAAACAACCCGCTACTGAACCTGGACTCCACTACTTTCTCTCCATGCTCACCAGAGCACCGTGTGTGTGTGTGTGTGTGTGTGTGTGTGTGTGTGTGTGTGTGTCTCTCACTCACACACAATGCCCAGGAGACACTAGTAGAGGACTAGGTTCACTTCACATTGATCCAGGCCATGTGTGTTAACCTCTGAGCTGGAGAGTGAAGCAAATCACAATGGTATTTTTAGGCATGTGTCATTGCGAATATTTACACATTGTGTATGTCGGTCCTTGCAAGTACATCAACCATTCATCAGATTCTGTGAGAATTAAAGGGGGATGAACTGTGTGTGTGACATTGTGAATTTTAACACCGTTTGTGTGTGTCCCTGCAGAGTACAGCCGGTTTGAGTCGAAGATCCACGACCTGAGGGAACAGATGATGAACAGTAGCATGAGCTCTGGTTCGGGCTCCCTGCGCACCAGCGAGAAACGCTCCCTCTACGTCAGGTACCAGAACACACCGCTCCCAAATTCATCACGTTTAGCTCTCCACTCACAAACACTATGATTTTTCATCAGCACAAAGTAGGTCATGATGAGACTATCGAACGCCAAATATCTGCTCATCTGATGAATTTGATGAGCAAGCTTTTCAGTTGGATGCCACACGTGACCTATTGTACATAGTAGCAGCCGATGGCTGGCGAAAGTACTCCTGGTATCATAATGTTATTACATTTTGGGCACGAAGCCAAAACTGTAAGGAACCCCAGTCAGTCAGGAAGAGCAACATGTGCCAGGCAGGCAGCCTCCCCCACTGTAATGAGTGCAGCTGCCTGAGTCGGAACAGGAAGTGTTCTGGGGGGTCAAGGTGAAAATGATTATTCTATGATGTAACACTAAGGTCCCAGGAACTGGAAACATATTTCAGGCTAAGTGCTGTGGTGCAGCGTCACATAAACCCAATATTTACAACCCCTGCAGTAATAGCAGCATTTTCAGATTTGATGGCGGTTCTTGACAGAGAAGGAAGCATCTCCAAATTCAAGGCTTACTATGAACACAAGCTAGATCAAAATACTTGAAATGAACGATGTGTAATTAGTCCAATGTCCAAAGCAGAAACAATCAAGAAACAAAGTAAGATACTGTTCTGTCATTTTCCCATTGTTGTATCCCCCAACAAGACTGTAGCTCATTGGACCACCTATAGACACAGTGTAAACCAGGATGACTAATGCTCTGTAAGTCTCTCCTGTCAGCCAGGGAGAGCCATCCTTTCCTCTGTGTGGGTGACTAAGCATACAGTTATAGAGGAAAAGGCTCTGTTTCATTCCAATGCACAGCAGTGGAGCAGACTTCTCCCCAGCCAGCCTATCCTCTGGAATGTGAGACCTCTCAGGTGCACATACACACAGCCAGGGTACAATCTGAATGCCTGTGTCAAGGGAGGCACTCATGTAACCTGGCAGGGAGACTCGATACCATTACCTGCAGGTAGCTTGTATCAGGGCAGTCTGAATACTTCAGACCGGGCAGCCAGTAGGGAGAACACACTGGTGATAGCAACGCCACACTGGACCACGTTGTGTCCTACAGATCCAGGTCAGATTGGTGCCGGGTTAGTGGCAGTAGTGGAACCTGTAGAGAGGGAACCGACAGACTCATAGCAGAAGTAATGGAAACTGTGGCAACAAAGAAGCCAGTGTGTTTTGCAATGACATTGTCAAATTTCATCATGTGACGTAGTGGGTTTTAAACTTCAGAATCAAATCAAATTTATTTATAAAGCCCTTCTTACATCAGCTGATGTCAGAATGCTGTACAGAAACCCAGCCTAAAACCCCAAACAGCAAGCAATGCAGGTGTAAAAGCACGGTGGCTAGGAAAAACTCCCTAGAAAGGCCAAAACCTAGGAAGAAACCTAGAGGGGAACCAGGCTGTGAGGGGTGGCCAGTCCTCTTCTGGCTGTGCCGGGTGCAGATTATAACAGAACATGGACAAGATTTTAAAATGTTCATAAAAGGCAGAACAGTTGAAACTGGAGAAGCAGCACGGCCAGGTGGACTCGGGACATCAAGGAGTCATCAGGCCAGGTAGGCCTTGAGGAATGGTCCTAATGCTCAGGTCCTCCGAGAGAGAGAGAGAATTAGAGAGAGCATACTTAAATTCACACAGGACACCAGTTACTAGTATGGTGCAGTAATACTGTATATGCTGTTGAGTGATTGACACAAACACCCCTCCCCCTCTCTCTCTCTGTGTGTAGAGCTCTGTTTGACTATGACCGGGCCAGAGACAGCTGTCTGCCCAGCCAGGGCCTGAGCTTCTCCTATGGGGACATCCTGCATGTCATCAATGCCTCCGATGACGAGTGGTGGCAGGCGCGTCTGGTCACGCCCCACGGAGAGAGCGAGCAGATCGGGGTCATTCCGAGCAAGAAGAGGTAACCTCATCACCCCATTTTACCACCTATAATGTGTTGCTGTTGTGACTCTCAAAGTGCCTCAGTAAGAGATTTGACATTTTCTACGCAGGGTGGAGAAGAAGGAGCGAGCGAGGTTAAAAACAGTCAAGTTCCACGCCAGGACGGGCATGATTGATTCCAACAGGGTGAGTCTGGAGGGCTGTGCTCTCTGGTTCTCCTGCCTGGCAGTGGGCACCCAGGGAGCTGACCCACTTCCCCCTCCGTGAGGCAGGCAGTGTGGGAACAGGAGCAGGTAGCAGGAACCTAGCTGCTCATTAGAGCTAGTGGAGAAACCTAAAGACTCGCATACATTACAGACAGTCCCACCTCTCTTTAAAGACAAGGGGCTACCAAACTGACTCGATGCATTGGATAGTGACAGGTCCAATTACTATTTAAGTGTTTTTAATGTGATCTAAAGTCTTAATGTAAGAAACCCCTGGTTCACCAATGTAGGCTCTCACTGGTGAAAGTATTAATTGGTTGTCTTGTTTTCACATGATTTTCATGTAGTATTGTGACACCTGTATGGTCCTGTAATGATATGCTCGCTCATTAGAAGGCAATTTCCGCCCGTATGTACCATTTCTAGGATCGAAATGGATCTTCCCTTTGCATAAGTGTTCCATTCATTTTACCCTGTTTATCTGCCTTCATTTATGTTCATTCTTTCATTTAGATTTTTTTTATTTATTTTTAGTTGTCTGTTTTTATTTCGTTTTGCATGCGTGTTTGGTGTCCTCATTGAACAACAACGTTCTGTTCTGTTTTTTGTTTCATCCCCATCGCCCCCTCCTCATCACGCACATCTCCAAGCAGCCAGTCAAAGTAAAGCGCAAAAAAAGCTTCAACCTCTCACGCAAGTTCCAGTTTTACAAGAGCAAGGAGAATATTGTGCAGGAGTTGGTGGAGTCTGAACGTGAGTACCCAAAGTGTGTGATATGAGGGGGTTTTACTTTTCGCGCTTTCCTTTCATGCTTCATCCTTCCCGCAGCTTAATCTCTCCACTCACCTCTGGGACCAGACCGTGGCTGTCTGTCTGTGGGCAGTGCTGTCTTTCCCCGCTCACTGTCATTCACTCACACCCAGAGAGGACCCACACAGACCCCGTCCTGGGGTTCAGGTGTCGGCCTCTCTGGTGTCTGTTCGTCTGTCTGTCCACTGGTGGAGACTTCAGGTGTGTGCTGCTGGCTGCCAGGGCAGGTGTGTGGCTGGCTGCACTAACACAGTAACTGTGTACTGCTGCTAGAGGCCCTGTTAGACCCCCACTATTCAATGCTGCCCAGTCATTCCTCATCCTCAGTTACTGACCCAGAGAACTAGAATTTCATTAACTGGACCACAGCACTAAACAGCATTTACACTAACGGGTCAAAATCCCATTCTTAATGTGATTGGCTGTGTAATTTCAAGGCCTTGGCTTTCACTGGGAGTAGAGTGGGGCTCAGGGTTTAGGGAGCACAGTGCCTCGTGTTGGTCCCCCCCAAATCTTGGCCTGCCTTCCTGCCTTCCTGCCTCCAGGCGAGCAGCCAGCACACCGCTCTTCCCTTTCTCTTTCGCTCTCTCTCTCGGCCTGTCCCAGCTCTCACTAACCTCTTCTTCCTGTCTGCCTCTTCTGTTTTTTTCTGCTCTCACCTGTCGGGACACTCAGGACTTCCCAGGGTTAAGCGATGACTTTTATGGATCAAAGAGTTTGAGTAAGTGTGTGGTTGGACTGTCACGCTGCAGCTGCTGTCCCCTAAGCTCCGAGCTAAAAGCCTGTTCAATGCAGACCCGGCTAGCAATGGCTTCGACAAACACACACTCTTGTTTACTGATACACACACACACACACACACTCTTACAAACACAGAGCCCTAGGGTAAGAGAGCAAGTGTTACACCTTGTCTGACTTCCTCCTTCCCTGTAGGGATTTTACTATAAAAGTTTAGTAGGTCATTGTCAGAGAGTGATTACTTGGAGAAACCAAGTATCTCCCTCCCTACACTGACTGGACAGGGTTTGCTTTTCCATGTTAGCAAGCTGAGCTGACTGCCCATGTATGCTTGTTAACAGGCCCACCGCCACTGTTTTCTTTGGCTTGTCCCTGACACTGTATCTGGCATCACCGATACAGAGCCCTCGATAGGAAACACTGGCAAGGGACCGGAGGGTCACTTGGGACTTTGTGAAAGGAAACACTTAATTTCCTATTGCTGCATACCTCCAACCACTTCCCTGTGTAGAAAGTGCTGTCGCTCAGAACAAGACTGTTTTCTTTTCATTTTTTTCCCCCCTCTTTCTGTCCATTTTCCTTTTCATCGGGTTATATGCAGTGGGACAACAGGGGACTTGTTTTTCCTTCTTGATGCTCGGCGACTGGTGGTGAACATTTTTCCCTCACCAAAATGAAAACCAATTTATTTTGATGTGGCTTTACTACTACTGCCCAGCTTTGAGCTTTCCCAACATAAACATGTTCCTCTCCTTGCAGAATGCCTGACGTCAAACACGAGCGACAGTGAAAGCAGCTCAAGTAAGCAACCTTATTTTCCTTCTACTTTTTTGGAGCTTTATTTCGGACATAATCCAACTAAATGAAAAGCATGCGGCACATCATTATACCTGTATCCAGAGCGGTGTTTTATTTTAGTCCTCGGTGCTGTAGTGAGCTGACATTTGACTGAGATGGTATCAGGGACTTAGTAGCAAAACCGTCTCTCTTTCGTGTGCTGTTATGGCTGCATGAAAAGAGTACTTTAAACATTCCACTACTATCAACCACATCTAGTAATCCATTGTCATGGGATTATAATAAAGACTTGTTTTTACTCAAACTGTTGTCTTCCTTTCTGCTATTCAGAGGGCCAGGAAGACACAATTCTCTCATACGAGCCAGTGATTCGACAGGAGAGTAAGTATATAATATACTATATGTTCTCCTCCATTTAGGATGGGGTTTGATGCCATTAATGCTTATCTTATCCCAGTGTTTGCAGACATGAGTTTTGACCTGCGCCCTTTCTTCTCATTTGCAGTTCATTACACAAGGCCTGTGATCATATTGGGCCCAATGAAAGACAGAGTAAACGATGACCTGATCTCAGAGTTCCCTCACAAGTTTGGCTCCTGCGTTCCTCGTGAGTAGACCACTTGACAACATGCACCATGTTATCACAGCCGCTTATGGAAACACTGGAGGAAAATCTATATCCTGTGTTTTGGTGACATCTCCCTAAGTCATTTGAATCTGTCCCCCAATCTGTGCAGACACGACACGTCCGCGGCGGGAGAACGAGATGGACGGCCAGGACTACCATTTTGTGGGCTCACGGGAGCAGATGGAGAAGGACATTCAGGATAATAAGTTTATTGAGGCGGGCCAGTTCAATGAGAACCTCTATGGGACCAGCATCTTGTCTGTCAGAGCAGTGGCTGAGAGGGTAAGGGAGCACAACACATCATACATGTGCAGAATACCCAAGGTTAATTTCTGATTGATTGTTAAGGGATGTAGAGCCTGAGAAAATGTGGTATTTTGATACTTAAGTGCTCTTTCTCTCCTTCCTCTTCATGAAGGGAAAACACTGTATCCTGGACGTGTCTGGGAACGCTATAAAGCGACTGCAACAAGCACAACTTTATTCGATCGCAATTTTCATCAAACCAAAATCCATTGAAACTCTTATGTAAGTGTGTCTGTGTTCTTGGATCTAATGAACTGTTAATACTCCATACAACAAACACTTCCTGTACTGCACACTAACCAACCATGTCTGTCTTGCAGGGAGATGAATAAGAGACAGACATTTGAGCAATCCAATAAAATCTTTGATAAGGCAATTAAACTGGAACAAGAGTTTGGAGAATTTTTCACAGGTAAGTCCACTAGTTTATTTTTAAAGTTCATAGCAGATAATACACTGCTCAAAAAAATAAAGGGAACACTTAAACAACACAATGTAACTCCAAGTCAATCACACTTCTGTGAAATCAAACTGTCCACTTAGGAAGCAACACTGATTGACAATAAATTTCACATGCTGTTGTGCAAATGGAATAGACAACAGGTGTAAATTATAGGCAATTAGCAAGACACCCCCAATAAAGGAGTGGTTCTGAAGGTGGTGACCACAGACCACTTCTCAGTTCCTATGCTTCCTGGCTGATGTTTTGGTCACTTTTGAATGCTGGCGGCGCTTTCATTCTAGTGGTAGCATGAGACGGAGTCTACAACCCACACAAGTGGCTCAGGTAGTGCAGCTCATCCAGGATGGCACATCAATGCGAGCTGTGGCAAGAAGGTTTGCTGTGTCTGTCAGCGTAGTGTCCAGAGCATGGAGGCGCTACCAGGAGACAGGCCAGTACATCAGGAGACGTGGAGGAGGCCGTAGGAGGGCAACAACCCAGCAGCAGGACCACTACCTCCGCCTTTGTGCAAGGAGGAGCACTGCCAGAGCTCCTGCAAAATGACCTCCAGCAGGCCACAAATGTGCATGTGTCTGCTCAAACGGTCAGAAACAGACTCCATGAGGGTGGTATGAGGGCCCAGCGTACACAGGTGGGGGTTGTGCTTACAGCCCAACACCGTGCAGGACGTTTGGCATTTGCCAGAGAACACCAAGATTGGCAAATTCGCCACTGGCGCCCTGTGCTCTTCACAGATGAAAGCAGGTTCACACTGAGCACGTGACAGACGTGGACAGAGTCTGGAGACGCCGTGGAGAACGTTTCTGCTGCCTGCAACATCCTCCAGCATGACCGGTTTGGCGGTGGGTCAGTCATGGTGTGGGGTGGCATTTCTTTGGGGGCCGCACAGCCCTCCATGTGCTCGCCAGAGGTAGCCTGACTGCCATTAGGTACCGAGATGAGATCCTCAGACCCCTTGTGAGACCATATGCTGGTGCGGTTGGCCCTGGGTTCCTCCTAATGCAAGACAATGCTAGACCTCATGTGGCTGGAGTGTGTCAGCAGTTCCTGCAAGAGGAAGGCATTGATGCTAAGGACTGGCCCGCCCGTTCCCCAGACCTGAATCCAATTGAGCACATCTGGGACATCATGTCTCGCTCCATCCACCAACGCCACGTTGCACCACAGACTGTCCAGGAGTTGGCGGATGCTTTAGTCCAGGTCTGGGAGGAGATCCCTCAGGAGACCATCCGCCGCCTCATCAGGAGCATGCCCAGGTGTTGTAGGGAGGTCATTCAGGCACGTGGAGGCCACACACACTATTGAGCCTCATTTTGATTTGTTTTAAGGACATTACATCAAAGTTGGATCAGCCTGTAGTGTGGTTTTCCACTTTAATTTTGAGTGTGACTCCAAATCCAGACCTCCATGGGTTGATAAATTTGATTTCCATTGATAATTTTTGTGATTTTGTTGTCAGCACATTCAACTATGTAAAGAAAAAAGTATTTAATAAGATTATTTCATTCATTCAGATCTATGATGTGTTATTTTAGTGTTCCCTTAATTTTTTTGAGCAGTGTACATATTTTAGATACGCTTGAATCGTATTGTAGGGTGAGTAGGAATCTTAATGCATCAATGCACTCATGATATTCACTTCTCTGTCTGTCTCCAGCCATTGTACAGGGTGACTCTCTAGAGGAAATTTACAACAAAATCAAGATGATCATCGAGGAACAGTCGGGCCCCTACATCTGGATACCTTCCTCAGAGAAGCTCTGAGCTCCCAGCTATACCACTCTGTCAGTGCAGAGCCCCCCACACCCCTCCTGACACCCCGCCCATCCCCCAAATAGCTCCTCCCTCCCCCTTTTTTGCTGATATGTTTCATATCAAGTTTTAGTGTCATCATTATGTTAATCTCAAATGAAAAGAAGTCCTATCACCATTACTGTGACTGTGCACACCCCTGCATGAGTTTCTCAGCAAATCCATTTAAGACTGGAAATGCCATTCTGAATGAATTTGTCATTTTAAAACAAAAAAAGGGAAAAGGAGAAATAATCCTTCTTTTGTGAAATGGGACTGACAGTTGAAGATCAGAATGTTTTACAGACAATACCGAGGTGAGGAGGAGTTTGGGATTCAGGGGAAGTTGCAGGGGAATCTAGACTTAATCATACAAGTTGGGACACTTTGTAAATGTTCATCAAATCACATTTAAAAAAGAGAAGCAAAGACCACTTAGGAGGGTTTTTTCTACAAGGACTGAATAATATCAAGCCCTTCTGATGGTACTGTTGGAGTTATCTCGCTTGTTTATAATTCCTGAAGAAATTGGTGGAGAAGCCTACAGACTGGTGATCTCACAAACCAGCTTGCTGTTTGATCAGCTGCCAGTTGTTGGTGCTGCTGCAGCTGATCAAGACCTCTTGGGAGGCAGAACAAAGGAAAGAAATGAGTTATGAATCTCTACATTTATATAATGAAATCACAAGGTAAATGAACAAATCCTACTGAGATTTTGCTACATATTAAAAACGACACGTTTTACATTTCACTAGAATTGTCTACTTGGAGGGCTGTTAGATTTCATTCCTTAGTTTTTTTTTCGTGGGATTTTTTTGCTTGTGCTTTTTAGCTGCTCTGTGTAAAGGGTGGGGGTAGAGAAGTGTAACGGGGTACTCTGCAAAACACCAAACTGCCTTACATCAAATACAAATTGCTATATTACTACCTGTACTTTGTGAGGGAAGCTACAAATAATTGACAAGGAAAACAAACAGGAAATGTATTTTATTTTCTGCGTTGTCCTCCTGACTTCCAGGAGGTCTAACTTGTGAGTGCAATAGACCGAACGCATATCTCACCTCCTGTGGATTCCTATCTTCCCCCTGTATTTTTACCCTTTTCCTGTTGTAATTTAAGAATTTATTGGATTCCAATTTGTGCAGCCATAGCTCCCTCACCCATGTTGAGCAGCAGACCACCCTATTACACTCTCTGCCTTCCAAGATGATTCTTTTGGATTGAATGGTCACATGGTACTGTCCTGTATATGCCACCCTGAAGGTGGCCTTAAAACGGGTAGAACAAGACAAATTGTATTGGATGTCCTAACAATTAAAGAGTCAATATAACTGGTTTTTGGATTGTCCCCCCCCATCCAAAATAACATTTAAGGGTTTGATTAAAACCTATATGCTCTGTATCTATAAAGTTTTTCAATCTTTTTTTGAATTTGTTCTGGGCATGTGTTGAGCCACTGTGTTATGAACCCAATGGTTTATCTGGGGCGAGCTCGGTCAGCTCAAGAATCTAACGCACCGATATTTCCCCTGCGACTGAAACGCCATGTTTGAAAGGAGAAGTTTAAGAGTTCACAGATGTTAAATGTGAATGAAAGAGTAACTGACTGAATGATCTGAGAGATTTTGAAAGGCATTTGCATTGAACTCTTTAGACATAATACATCAGCCTATCTTATGTGGTGAAGCTTCATGAAGACCACTTCTGTGGTAAACCCTTGCCTGAGTTTGCTTTATGGATTCAACAGGATTGAAATGACCTGCTAAATCTTCCTTTGCAGATCTTGGCACTGTGTTTATTTGTTCATGTGAGGGGACGTGTCTGACTTGTTGAAGAATACTGTGGCCCCCTACCCTGTGAACATTTCATTTTCCACCGTTTTTGGAAAAGGGGAAAGGGTTTTCCTCAGACGCCAGACCATCTTCTGTATGCCCGCAAGGAAGTGGTCACCTTGCCCTCTGGGTCCCCCCCAAGCACCTGTACATGCAGGCATTTTCTGAACAGGTGTGCCCACCTGCCAGTCACCACTGCTAAACCAGCTGTCATCACCTGTGTCAAAACCAGAGTTCAGGGAATAACCGAAGGGAACAGAGCCATTTATAAACTGCTTACAGACTGTTTCAAAGGGTGTGGTAGCTGTCAAATGTAAATATGCCCCCAGCAGATCCCCCTCACCTGTGCTTCATGCATGTGAAACAAACTGGAACATAACATTTTTATAGATCACAAATGACAGGTAAGTAAACTTGAGATATTCTGAGATATAATTTCAAATTTTTCCATACATGTGACGTAATGTTGGTATTTCTCTATAGACAAATCTTCAAATCTTTTTAGTCAGTTGGGAATTTAATTCCCTCAAGTAGGACCTGTCTACATGTTATTTCTTCTGGAAAATGGTGTATAGATTCAAAGAATGAAGACAAGATGCAGGCAGCAACCTACAATATATTCCAGAAACCAGGAGGAGCATTGATGAATATCTGATTTAGAACTTCTGTTTTTAGTTAAACATGTGTCTGGTATTTATACCTCTCAGTCAGCTATAGTGTCAATAAAGCCCAAATAACTAGATTTGTTTTCATTATTTCCATTGAAGTTGCAGTATAACAAGATTGAACCTAAATGCCTGTGTGTGTATAATTGATGAGGGTCTTTGTTCCAGTGAGAGAGACACGATGACGTAAGCTTTTCTGGGGGTGTTGTTGGGTTCTGGTTTGTCCTTTGGGTGATGAGTTGCTTGACAGCACACCTGTGCAGTAAGTGCTTGCAAATTATTTGATTGTACAGTAGTTTCCTTCCTGTCACACTGCAGGTGTTTGAGCCTATCAGGATGCTGGGCCAAATGGTCTTCCCTGTCCTAGTCATGAGGGAGCACAGTCCTGCAACTTTTTTTGTTTGGGGTTTTAGGTTTGGACTGGACAAGTTTATTTGTTTGAAAATAAAATATGTGACTCGGTTATATGATTTCGATGTTTTATTCTCACCAAATCAAGTCCACTGGTATTGGTAGTTGTTTAAATAAGACAATGTAAAATTCATCTGAATGTAATATCGGGGAGGGATAAAATAATTGATATTAATGTAGAGAAGTACCAAAACATAACCATTTCTATCTTTTGTAATTCATCTAAACTCTCCATAGGGAAATATTAGGGGAGGGCAGGATGCAACTGACATCCTGGAGGAGCTGACTAAACTGAAGACCAGTCATACAAGAACCAGTGAGACGTCATACAGTAAACCATCATCCTAGCTACCACATGGATGATATCAAGCACCTGACATTAAAAGTGCTCCGCAGAGCTCAACCAGCAAGATCACTCCTCCATGATAAGGTTCTTCTTGACTTTGTCTAGTCTGTCCAGGACCTCACTGTACAGACCTGACATCTGTGGACAGACAAACAATACTGGATATTAGCAATCTAATTAAGAAACAAATGGCTAGGTCTATATTTCTTTCCAGTAACAGGTATACAGTCAAACTTTTCTAATTTAAGACGAGGCCGAGGCCTCTCATTTGACTCTGGATGACTCAGCACTGTCACGCTACATTGCTGCATCCTCCCTCCCACAGTCAGTCAGTATTACCTGTGTCTGGTAGCTCTCCTGCAGGGAGCCCAGGTGGCGGAGGAAGCTCATGCCCAGGCCACACCACTTCTCAGCCTCGGGGTACTGGGCCAGGCTGTACAGCAGGATGCCTGTGTTCCAGGCTCGGGTCAGCAGCCACAGGATCTCCATCTCAGGGAAGTCCTCAGGCTGGAGGGGAGGCACAGAGGAGACAACGAACACATTCAAGCTGCTGCCATCCACCTGGCTAGGAGCACCCGTGATAACTCACCTGACCTCAGAGTCCAGGTATGCCTATGAATGTGGGTTTCAGTGTCTATAGTCAGTCTGGGAATGACACAGGGAGTGTCAGAAAATATGGTATTGTATACCGGACCATGCTCACTTGTGAAGATTAAAATGTATGTGACTTTGATGTATATTCATTTAAGGCACTTGTCCATCCATTGTTTTAATGTATCGATTACAAGGTTGCGTAATGGAAAATCTGCACGGCAGCGCTTCAATCTGCATATGACAATGTGCCTGTGCACATAAAGCTTGGTAATGCTTCAATACTCTAATGCGTCTTTTCACCAGTTTAACAGCAGAGCGATGGCTTGTACAGCACATTACCATTCACATTGGCAGGAAAGGGATGGTGAATGGAAGCATCTGCTAATTGAAGTGCTGCTGAAAGCCCATTGATAAAAACAAACAGGAGATGCTTTCAGTGCAGCGGCGGAGGGAGGCGGAGGGATGGGGGGGGTTAATTACAATGCGGGGTGGCGGCTGTGGCGCAAGATTGCTGCCGACTCACTGCGGCTGTGATGATGGACAGGGCCTCTTCATAGTAGCCCCATACCTCCTCCAGCACACGGGCCTCCACATCCGACACGCCGCTGGGTAGCGACAGCTGGATCAGGCTATGGACACACTGGCTGAGAGGGGGCATTGAGATAGAGAGGGAGATAGACATCACACACAGCAGCCAACGCACAGACACATTGGAGTTCTGTCACAGCAAATATCTGACTGGATCATATACCAGTCTCTGAAAGACCCGTTCAGTGGACCAATGGTAAATTGTGAGGCTTTTTTTGTTGTTGTTTTGTGATGGGATGGGCGATGAGATGGGCACACACCTGCAGCGGGCCAGGTCTGCTTGTGGTTGTTTCCTGTGCAGAGACAGAGCGATCCTCAAGGCCTTCTTACACAGCAGAGGGAAGTGGGCAGGAGGCTCCATGGCCAAGGCTGAGGACAGAAGAAACACACTCATCACAATACTCAATACACAACTGTGTGGCCGAGCAAAAAACACTGGGTGAGGAGGACAAGTCCTGTAAGGAGAGGCTCAACTACGGTGTTTACTCTTCACCTGCCATGGTCTCCAACACCTTGATCTCAATGTTATCCAGCTCCAGCACTGACTCCAGCACTGTCTCCACCTTGGGGTCGTTGAGCTTGGCACGAGCCTCAAACTCATACAGCAGCAGCAAAATGACGGTTGGGTCCTTGGTGTTGTCCCCTGGAGTGTCAGATGATATCAGATTATTCTCCTCACACAACGTAATCCAACATCATGGCAGAATTGAGCAGAGCACAGTATGGAATGGAAGAGGAGGGATAATTAGGGCCACCTGATGCTTTAAGAGTCTTCCAGACCTCCCAGCAGGTCTGAATGTGCTCCAGGGCTTGTGTCAGCTGCTCCGTCTAAACATGAAGACAGTGTTCATCATCGCCACCTAGTGGCCGCTACCCACAACAGCAAGATTAAAAATAACTACCTACGCCAGCACTGATAACACGGTTAGTCACCTCTCCTCTCCGCTGGTCTTGGTAAATTTCCATCCATGCGGATGGAGAAAGAGCTAAATATGGAAGACAGGCAGAGAAAAAGAGAGGGAGACAGGGTAGAGAGAGAGAGAGAGAGAGGGTGGTACACACCTGGTCAGAGTGTGGAGACTTCCTGCAGAGCTCCAGAGAGGCAGCAGCAGCCATCAGCAGGCACGTCTTCTGGCCCATCAACACGGCCCGGTCCGGGGGGCAGAACTGGGACAGCTAGGGTTACCACACACACATACATATATTAAGAGAACCATAAAGATCAAGGACCACAACACAGAGAGAACGCATTAAACGGAGGGTGCCTGCATGACGGTCCGTGTCTGTGTGTTTTAGGGGTGTAAGGGTATAACGACTGACCAAGTTGTTTTATGTGGAAGCTGCAGGGCTCCACGTTTCTTTATCTTTGGCAACACTAATTCCCTGTGGGTTGTATTGATCTACACCTGCACAGATACAGATCAATTCTCCCGGTGATGCTAATAAGAGGACTTGCCTGGTAAGAGAACACAAAGAAATCCCTCATCCTGTCAGGGCTGCTCTCACACTGCAGCGCAGAGTTCCAAGCTAAGACACACGCGTGCACACAGAAATAAAATGAGACAAAATGCACAGTGCACTATGCTGCGTACACAGTGCTACTGTAATTCGTAAAATAGCAGGATGATCCAGATAATTGTACAAGAGCGAGATAAATAACAGTATATCTCCAGATAGTATGTAAGTACCAATCTTCCTGAACCAGTTGGCGTCCTCTTTGCGCTGCTCTACAGCCATTCTAGGCCCTGGGCTGAGCTGTGACACTTTCTGCAGTGCTGTGGTGGTGACAGTAAACAACAAACACTGGCTGGGTGAAAACCAAGCAGCAGCACACAGCAGAGAAAAATAGAATCGACACTAAAGCTTAGGATTTTTTTCAGCAGAGGTAGCGGGGTGTCTTCCTGGGGGTCCGGGGCATGTTGAACGACTGTGAGAAGGTAACTTCTGGTGACTTTTTTAAAGGACATTCTACTCCCAAAATGTATGAAAATTAAATTACGTTCTCTTCCTTTGGAACTCATCTGTAAATCGAGGACAGTTTAATTTTATCTCAAACTCAATGACATCAATGACATCACCAGACAATTCTACATATTAATTTTGGGGGAGAGAAGGGGGATGATTTAGCAGCACCGGTGCGCATAGGGGATACACTGCTAATGCATTACCTCAGAGTACCCGTATATTGAGGGGAGAAAGATGTTGCTGTAAGTGTGATTGTTGTACATTGTACTCACCCATTTTTAGATATGACAGCAGAACATCCAGATTTGCATGTCTATATATAGAGAAAATGTTAACAAGCATAAACAGTAAATCAACCACAACTGAAACGCTGTAGAAATGGGCAGCAGGTATCCTAACGGTTAAGAGCGTTGGGCCAGTAACTAAAAGGTCGCTGGTTCGAATCCCCAAAGCCGGATAGATGAAAAAAGTATATTGATGTGCTCTTGAGCAAGGCACATAACCCTAATTGCTCCTGTAAGTCACTCTGGATAAGAGCGTCGGCTAAATGACTAAAATGAAATGGAGCATTTAAACACTATTGTATGATGATCATGTTTTACGATATCTCATCAAACTCACCTTATCTCCCCACTGGCCTTTTCTATTGTTGAGAGCACTAGTCGAACCAAACACCTGCAATAGACAAAGACCATGAGGACTCGGGACCTAGTTCCTTTCACCTACTAACACTGTACTGAGAGGCACACATTTCACAGGAGAAATTAAAAGATTTAGGTCAGTAGATCATGGAGACACAGTTAAACCTCACTGAAAGTTTAAACAGCACCATGTTTCACTGCATCATGCATTCTAACACATTAATGGTGGAGACTGGTGATGCGACACAAATTGTCATAATCAACTGTCATTGTATGTTATATCATGTTTACGATAAGTTCATGTACAGTGCCTTGCAAAAGTATTCATCCCCCTTGGCGTTTTTCCTATTTTGTTGCATTACAACCTGTAATTTAAATGGATTTTTATTTGGATTTAATGTAATGGACATGCACAAAATAGTCCAAATTGGTGAAGTGAAATTAAAAACATTACTCTGGTCAGATGAGACTAAAATGTAGCTTTTTGGCCATCAAGGAAAACGCTATGTCTGGCGCAAACCCAACACCTCTCATCACCCCGAGAACACATCCCCACAGTGAAGCATGGTGGTGGCAGCATCATGCTGTGGGGATGTTAATCATCAGCAGGGACTGGGAAACTGGTCAGAATTGAAGGAATGATGGATGGCGCTAAATACAGGGAAATTCTTGAGGGAAACCTGTTTCAGTCTTCCAGAGATTTGAGACTGGAACGGAGGTTCACCTTCCATCAGGACAATGACCCTAAGCATACTGCTAAAGCAACACTTGAGTGGTTTAAGAGGAAACATGTAAATGTCTTGGAATGGCCTAGTCAAAGCACAGACCTCAATCCAATTGAGAATCTGTGGTATGACTTAAAGATTGCTGTACACCAGCAGAACCCATCCAACTTGAAGGAGCTGGAGCAGTTTTGCCTTGAAGACTGGGCAAAAATCCCAGTGGCTAGATGTGCCAAGCTTATAGAGACATACCCCAAGAGACTTGCAGCTGTAGTTGCTGCAAAAGGTGGCTCTATAAAGTATTGACTTTGGGGGGTGAATAGTTAGCACGTTCAAGTTCTGTTTTTTTGTCTTATTTCTTGTTTGTTTCACAATAAAAACATATTTTGCATCTTCAAAGTGGTAGGCATGTATTGTAAATCAAATGATACAAACCCCCCAAAAAATACATTTTAATTCCAGGTTGTAAGGCAACAAAATAGGAAAAATGCCAAGGTGGTGAATACTTTCGCATGCCACTGTATGTCTTACAGATGGACCATTCACAAAGTGTTGTTACTGATCTCACTGGACAAGAGTTCACTGATATTGTTTGTGTGCGTTAGTAACTGACCTGAGAGCAGTGAGAACCTGAGCTTCATCTTTTGAGTGTTCACACAAACTCTCCAGAGCCTTCATGGCTGTGTCTTGTTGCTCATTCTGGAAGGAAATGAAACAAAGGATGATAAATGAGGATGATGGGTCTTTTCTCCTTCAACAATTCAAGAGCTTGGGACTATCTGCAAAAATATGATTCTGAGGTCATTGGCTTTAAAGTTCCAAACCCTCATTGGTTTGAATGATGTCAGCAACTTTTATATTTTATTCTTTAAAACATGAATGGGGGTATTTACTATATAGCTAGAGAACACAGAACAAGGCTATGTCCATAACTACATGTCAAAAATGCAGATAGAACCTTTTAGTCCCAAGCTCTCGAATTGTCATCATCCACATATCATCCCCATAATCAGTAACAGTATGACCATCCGTCCTAGAGGTAGGTCATTAATGGGGACCCACCTCCAGAGCGATCTGAGCAGCGAGACTGAGGAGGTTGGAGGCAGCATTCTCAGCCACTAGCAGTCTGTCCTCACTGGTCACAGGACCTTGGGCAAGAGCCCCGATGGCCTTCACTGCCTCTGCAGCTGACAGAAACAGGGCTTCAGACTGAGAGGCAGAGGGCCTGCATACACGTAGTCCATCCTAAAACTCACCACAGTCATGTAATATGCTGTTACCTTTCTCCACATTGTTCTCCAGGACAGCAATCTTGTAAACACTGAACTGAGTGAAGATGCTGTTTGGATCACATCTCTCTGCCTCCTTTATTGCTTCTTTGGCCTGACACACACACACACACACACACACACACACACACACAGGAATGCACAAAGTACACACAAAGATTACTATACAGTAATCATTACAACATGCTGTGTGAAGTCTGTTGTCACACTATTGAGTCACCTTGTCCAGCTGCTGCAGTTGCAGTAAGCAGGAGGCTCTGTTCCTCTGAAGCTTGGCCAGGTTGGGCTCCATCTGGCCAGCCTTGTAGAAACTCAAGGAGTAGTTATACCACTGCAGAGCCTCTGAGAAGTTCTTAGCCTGGAACAGGAAAATGACTCATATCCCAACACATACAGACTTCACTACGACAGAGCAATGTACTTATTTTCAGAAGCTACCTCAAAGTTCTTGGAGGCTTTGTCCCACAGCAGGAGATGTAGACAGGTGAGAGTCTGAGGAGACAGCTGTTTACCAGTGTAGTGGCCTGAAAGAGGAAATATCAGCAATCTTACAACTGCATTTTCATTTCACTGAATCACCACCACCACCATCACCACCACTGTAGTACCTGTGATGATGTCCACCACCACCACCACCGAAGTACCTGTGATGATGTCCACCACCACCACCACCACTGTAGTACCTGTGATGATGTCCTCTATTTTCTGTTTTCCCAGAAGCTCCTTGCCTCTCTGCAGTAGCAGCTCAATGTGCAGGACCAGGGCACTGCCCAGTTCAGGGGACGACTCAAAGTGCTGGCACACCCTCTTCAGGTAGTCAAAGGCCAATGTCTCTCTATGAACACATATCAACAGAACACACAATGCATATCAATGCAATATATCAATACAATGTTGTATTTCAATGGAAACATGAAAATATTTACATTATAAAATATTTCCATTATTATTAATTAAAAACGTCTGGAATGAATACAATGGCACAAGTGGATATCTGATCTGCAATTTGTTAAGATGATCAATGTGTCTACCTGTCTTCAGCCATGAGTAGTTTCACTGTGCTTAGACACACTTCCAGAGGAACCTCTGACTCCAGCAGCTCTGTCACTCCTGAATGGAGACAGCAAGATGAAATGGTAATGCATTATACAGTACTGTAAACAGAGGACTTGGGAGTCCTTAAAACTCCCACTCAAGCCATTCAAAAAAGCAGAAAGAGAGAGAAACAGGGTAATGTCCTACTCACCAGCTCTTATGTGGTCATCCTGAGCCCCACATCTTAGTAGAATTCTGATCTTCAGGTAGAGCCCAGAGGGATGCACACTTTCCTGTCAAATTGCTGAGTTTTAATCGAAAACCAAATAATCTTGCTTAATATTAGAAAGTATCAACAACAGTGATGGGGGGGTTACCTTATTGGCTAAGTTCACAGCATTGAGTGCCTTCTCCTGAAACTGCTGACAGTCCCACTTTAGATAGACAGTGGCAAGGAGCCTCAGTACCTTGGCCTAAATAAGAACGTTCAGCAATTTACTCTAGTGTAATTAAAAACAAATCAGAACATTGGAGCTTTTGGCGTTTCTAATAACCAGGAAGTACAAGTGAAAAAACTGAAGAGACTATCGTATGTATAAACTGCACTACTCCCTTACTTGCACTTCAGCGCCAGGGGAATATTTTATATTCATCTTCCCTATGTCATAACTCTGGCTGGAAAAGACAACAGTGTAGATATTCATATAATGCACTTTATCATACACCGTAATTAAAATAAGTAACATATTGCAGATGTTGAGCTTCTGTAATGCTTACTTTATGTCAGTAATATAGTATCTTTTGTCAAGCAAAATCAATGCTATTTACCTCAACCAGAATGAACTCTCCTCATGCTTTTTCATATTGTAGGAATCCACTCCGAAGTTATAGCACATGAGAGAGAGATAGCCTGTCTTTGGGGGGGGGGGAAGTATCTGAATATACCTGCCCAAGATCGGGAGAGTGAAAAATACTAGTGCTTTATCAAAGTAATATCAGAGTTTAGTTTCCTTTTTGTATCCTACCTCTTTGGGGAGCCGCAGTAGCATGTCTTTACAGCGCTGCATGCAGGCCACAGCCTCTTGGTGATTCTCTTGAGCAAGTGCCTGCATGGGAATACAAACTATCATAAGCTACCAGTACATCAGTGAGGTAAAGCTATATGTGAACAAAAAAACTATTTTCTTCTTCATTCTGCACATGTGTGAAAATGTCACTTTCAGTTGCCAAATTTCACAAGTACAAATTAGCCTAACATTGTTGTATGTGTTAGATGGTGAATCCATCTCTAGCTCACCGACTCAGCTTGGTAAGACAGAACTCGAAGCAGGTCCTTCTCCACATCTCCTTTCGATGTGTTGATGTCTGCCCCTCCATGGCCTCGGGATGTTAGTCGGCTGTACAGTGTCTCCAAGCTCTGGACAAATAATATTATGAACATGTGAATTCAGTGTTATGACAGAAGTTCTAAAAGGTTATCAACTGTCTCATATACTGTACAGAGTCATAGGGCATAGTTTAACATATTCAAGCTTACTTTGACAGCAAGGCTTAGGAAGTTATCAGCTAGCTGGGGCTTTTTACAGTCTAGCCAGGTTCTTCCTGTCTTGCTGGCCATCTGTAAAGAAAATGTTTTAGTGTAATTACAGTAACACAGACGTAGGCCTTACAGTGCAGTGGTTTATTTCATGAGCCATTTCACTGACCAGGATCTGTTTGCGTACAGCGCCCTCTGCTGGATTCTCAGGCTCACAGGAGTACAGCAGTTTGCATGCAACATGACGCACTGACACCACAGACAGACCGGGAGGAATGCGTCACAGGAGAAAGTCCGTAATGATGACAATGGCATAAATCAGGTATTTCACAGCAAAAAAGTATTAGGCTACCTTTTGCTTTCTGGTGTTCATTTATGGCTGTTCCCACACGTTTGGTGACTGCCCAATTCCACAGCTGGATGGCACTTTCTTCAAGCTAGAGAATATGTTAATTTGAAGTGGCAATTAGCAAACTAGCTATTTTCCTATAGACTAAATTATGTATTGACTAAAACACATGCACCTTTCAATGGTTTCATTAGAGAAGAAAAATACTGCTCTAAATTTGGCTGCCAACCTGAGGATCCAGCGGTGTTACTCTTGGGAAGTCTTCACAAAAGAGCTTCTCAATAACCTCATCTGTATTAGCCAATTGTTTCTGCAGCAGGCGCTCTGTGAGACCTTTAATAAAACATAACTATATTATGCCAAAAACCAACATGAAAAAAATGACATACGGGTGCTTGTTGACGTGACAGGTTGGCATTGCGTCCGAGGCACCAGTGGTCGCCACACACCATCGACCGTCCATGTAATGCTAACACATTTCAAGGAAATTTCAAATGAGGAATATAACCAATATACTGGTAACTTAGCAATATATTTAAGCTTCGCTAAATTTTCTGAAGCGTAAACTAAAGCACACTGGAAGGTTAGTCAGCTGGCTAGCTAGCTAGCTAGCTAACGTTAAGATATACGTTAGCAGTCAACATTCTATGTCAGAAAAAGTTTCTATAAACTCACATTTCACATTTGAAACAAAGATATCCATGTTTCAAGTGAAGGAAAGTGTAGCGCCTTAAATAAACACAAACAATGTAACTAAGCTCGCTAGCTAGCGCTCCAGTCGGATGCTGATGCTGATAAGTGATTGACAGCTGTGATCTTGGCGTCGCGCGAGCCACTCGTGATGTGACGTCGAAGAGAACGGTTATCTGCGAGCCCTTAGGATGTCTACCGCTGACGCCACCCCATTGAAGTTGAAATTCAAATGGTTAAGGTTAGGTAAGGGTCAAATACAATTAAAATCAAATGTTATTGTTCACATGCGTCGTATACAACAAGTGTAGACTTTACCGTAAAATGCTTACTTACGAGCCCTTTCCCAACAATGCAGTTAAAAAGTAAGAAAATTAGCAAATAGATACAAATTTAATTGTAACAATAAAATAACACAAGAAAATAATAATGAGGCTATATAATGAGTACCGGTACCGAATCAGTGTACTGGGTTAAGAGGTTTGTTGGGGTGATTTTTTAAGGTAATATGTGCAAATAGGTTTGGTTAGGTGACTTGATTGAAGTACTATGTACACATAGGTAGGTTGAGGTAGGTTATGGTTAAGGGTAGTGTTTAGGGTAGGGACGCCCCAATGATCCCGAATAGCACTAACCGATAAAGAACTGCACAGGGATGTGGTGAGCAGACAAAATGAAGGTGAGCAGCCTGCCAGACTAAAATAAAAGTTTATTGGTCCATACAAAAATGTGCAAGTGTTATGGCAGGTGCAGCGAAAAGCCTATGTTACTAGCTCCAACAGTGCAGTAGGATGGCTCGCAACAATACAAGAAATCAAGAAATAACAATCCAAATAGATACACAGTAAAAAACATTAGGAACACCTACTCTTTCCATGACATAGAATGGCCAGGTGAAAGTTATGATCCAATATTGATGTCACCTTCAATCAGTGTAGATGAAGGGGAGGAGACAAGTTAAAGAAGGATATTTAATCCTTGAGACAATTGAAACATGGATTGTGTAGTGTGCCATTCAGAGGGTGAATGGACAAGACTAAATATTTAAGTGCCTTTGAATGGGGTATGGTAGTAGTGCCAGGTGCACTGGTTTGAGTGTGTCAAGAACTGCAATGCTGCTGGGTTTTTCACATCCCTGTGGAACGCTTTCGACAACTTGTAGAGTCCATGCCCTGAGGGCAAAATGGATGTGTTCATTGGACATAGCTTATGCCTGTCCATACTATAATCCCACTGCCACCATGGGGCACTCTATAGTTGTGACAAAACTGCACATTTTTAGAGTGGCCTTTTATTGCCCACAGCACAAGGTGCACCTGTGTATTTGAATTTGTATTTATTATGGATCCCCATTAGCTGCTGCCAATGCAGCAGCTACTCTTCCTGGGGTCCAGCAAAATTAAGGCAGTTTATACAATTTAAAAACATTACAATACATTCACAGATTTCACAACACACTGTGTGCCCTCAGGCCCCTACTCCACCACTACCACATATCTACAGTACTAAATCCATGTGTATGTATAGTGCGTGTGTGTGTGTATGCATGTGTCTGTGCCAATGTTTGTGTTGCTTCACAGTCCCTGCTATTCAATAAGGTGTTTTTTAATCTGTTTTTTAAATCTAATTTTACTGCTTGTCAGTTACTTGATGTGGAATATAGTTCTATGTAGTCATGGCTCTATGTAGTACTGTGTGCCTCCCATAGTCTGTTCTTGACTTGGGGACGGTGAAGAGACCTCTTGTGGCATGTCTTGTGGGGTATGCATGGGTGTTCGAGCTGTGTGCCAGTAGTTTAGACAGACAGCTCTGTGCATTCAACATGTCAATACCTCTCATAAATAAAAGTAGTGATGAAGTCAATCTCTTCTCCACTTTCAGCCAAGAGAGATTGACATGCATATTATTAATATTAGCTCTCTGTGTACATCCAAGGGCTAGCCGTGCTGCCCTGTTCTGAGCCAATTTTAATTTTCCTAAGTCCTTTATTGTGGCACCTGACCACACGACTGAACAGTAGTCAAGGTGCGACAAAACTAGAGCCTGTAGGACCTGCCTTGCTGATAGTGTTGTTAAGAAGGCAGAGCATCGCTTTATTATAGACAGACTTCTCCCCATCTTAGCTACTACTGCATCAATATGTTTTGACCATGACAGTTTACAATCTAGGGTTACTCCAAGCAGTTTAGTCACCTCAATTTGCTCAATTTCCACATGATTTATTACAAGATTTAGTTGAGGTTTAGGGTTTAGTGAGTGTTTTGTTCCAAATACAATGCATTGAGTTTTAGAAATATTTATTCCTTGCCACCCACTCTGAAACAAACTGCAGCCCCTTGTTGAGTGTTGCAGTCATTTCAGTTGCTGTAGTAGCTGACGTGTATAGTGTTGTCATCCACATACATAGACACTCTGGCTTTACTCAAAGTCAGTGGCGTGTCGTTAGTAAAACATTTTAAAAGCAAGGGGCCTAAACAGCTACTCTGGGGAATCCTGATTCTAACTGGATTATATTTGAGAGGCTTCCATTAAAGAACACCCTCTGTGTTCTGTTAGACAAGTAACTCTTTATCCACATTACAGCAGGGGGTGTAAAGCCATAACACATACGTTTTTCCAGCAGCAGACTATGATCGATAATGTCAAAAGCTGCACTGAAGTCTAACAAGACACCCCCACAATCATTTTATCATCAATTTCTCTCAGCCAATCATCAGCTACCTCATCGCGCACTAGTGACTCCTGTGGTGGGCCGTGCGCAGTGCACGCTGACACAGTGTTTCCTCTGACACATTGGTGCGGCTGGCTTCCGGGTTAAGTGAGCATTGTGTCAAGAAGCAGTGTGACTTGGTTGAGTTGTGTTTCAGGGGCCGCACAGCTCTCGACCTTCGCCTCTCCTGAGTCCGTACAGGAGTTGCAGCGATGAGACAAGACTGTAACTACCAATTGGATACCATGAAATTGGGGAGAACATTTAAAATAAACTTGATTGGACATGATTTGGAAATGCACACAACTGTCTATAAAAGGTCCCACAGTTGACAGTGCATGTCACAGCAAAAACCAAGCCACGAGGTCGAAGGAATTGTCCGTAGCGCTCCGAGACAGGATTGTGTCGAGGCACAGATCTGGGGAATGGTACCAAAAATGTCTGCAGAATTGAAGGTCCCCAAGAACACAGTGCCCTCCATCATTCTTAAATGGAGGAAGTTTGAAACCACCAAGACTTCCTAGAGCAAGATTCTCTGGTCTGATAAAACCAAGATTGAACTCTTTGGCCTGAATACCAAGCGCCACATCTGGAGGAAACCTGGCACCATCTCTACAGTGAAGCATGGTGGTGGCAGCATCATGTGGGGATGTTTTTCACCGGCAGGGACTTGGAGACTAGTCAGGATCGAGGCAAAGATGAACGGAGCAAAGTACAGAGATCCTTGATAAAAATCTGCTCCAGAGAGCTCAGGACCTGACTGGGGCGAAGGTTCACCTTCCAACGACCCTAAGCATACAGCCAAAACGACGCAGGAGTCTCTGAATGTCCTTGAGTGACCAGCCAGAGACTTGAACCTGATCGAACATCTCTGGAGAGACCTGAAAATAGCTGTGCAACAACGCTCCCCATCCAACCTGACAGAGTTCGAGAGGATCTGCACAGAAGAATGTGAGAAACTCCCCAAATACAGGTGTGCCAAGCTTGTAGCGTCATACCCAAGAAGACAAAGTACTGAGTAAAGGGTCTGAATACTTATTTAAATGTACTATCTCAGTTTTTTTTTAAATATAAATTAGCAAACATTTCTAAAAAACAGTTTTTTCTTGGTCATTATAAGGTATTGTGTGTCGATTGATGAGGGAAAAAATAAATGTAATCAATTTTAGAATAAGACTGTAACATAACAAAATGTGGGAAAGGTCAAGGGGTCTGAATACTTTCCGAAGGCACTGTACATACACAGTAAATATTGTAAACAACAGTATATAAACAGAATATGAGGTAACCAGCGTTCACTATCTGGCTAGTGATGGCTGATTAACAGTCTGATGGCCTTGGCCCAGTTTTTCAAAAGTTATCTATCTGGATTAAGCCTATCGGATAGGATTAAATGCATAGAAATAGAATAAATAGAATGGGAGTCCCCATTCAAGTCAATGATTCATCCGTTCATTTCATTCTATTTCTATGCATTTAATCCTATCCATAGGCAAAATCCAAATCAATAACTTTTGTAAAACTGGGCCCTGGTGATAGCTGTTTCTCAGTCTATCGGTTCTGGCTCTGATGCACCTGTACTGTCTCTGTGCCAGATGGTAACAGAGTGAACAGTCAGTGGCTTGGGTGGCTGAGGTCCATAAGGATCTTCTTGGCCTCTTTTGACACTAAGTGCTGTTTATGTCCTAGAGGGTAGGCAACCAGGGCCAGATGAATGCAGGGGTCCCAAGAGGACCCCCCCAAAACTGTGTATACAGTATATATTATATATGTAGTATATATTTAGTATTTGTTTTATACTGCAACTGCCAACCACAGGAGGACTCAGGAGCCCACTCTCAATGAGTGTAGACAGCCTGCTGCTGCCTGCTGCCACTCTGCTTATCATCAGATGGGGGGAGGAGAGGAGGTAGGGGCCCACCTGGGTAACTGGAGGGCCCTGCCTTGATTAGGTAACTGAAAAAAATAAATAATGTAAATTGCATAATAAGTAAATGTGACTACTAGTCAATTATGTGAGTCAGGGCTGGGACCCAAGAGGCAACACATTTTAAAATAGATATTGTATTATTTTTTAACATAAAAAAAACACAGTAGCCTGCTCTCACTGTTCAAAATACACCAGAGTACATAATGTATCCACAGAGGATCAATAGTGTATAAAAAATTACTGTGGATTATGATTTCTTAATCCGGCACTGCAGGCAGCGTTTCCCCGGTGATGCGTTGGGCTGACCGCACCACTCTCTATAGAGCCATGCAGTTGAGGGCGGTGCAGTTTCCATACCAGGTGGTGATGTAGCCCAGCAAAATGCTCTTAATGGCGCATCTGTAGAAGTTTGTGAGGGTCTTAGGGGCCTTGCCACATTTTTTCAGCTGCCTGTTGAAGAGACACTGTTGTGCCTTCTTCACCACTGTGTTGTTGTGGTGGAACCATTTCTGGTCCTCAGTGATGTGCACGCCAAGGAGCTTTTGACCCTCTCCACTGCAGCCCTGTCAATGTGGATGGGGGTGTGCTCCCTCTTCTGTCTCTTGGTGCTCCTTGTTTTTTTTTCACGTTGAGGGAGAGCTTATTTTCCTGGCACTACTCCGCCAGGGCACTAACCTCCTCCCTGTAGGCTGTCTCATTGTTCTTGGTGTCGTGTTGTCAGCAAACTTGATTATTGAATTTGAGTCATACATAGCCATGGGTGAACAGGGAGTACAGGAGGGGGCTGAGCACACACCCCTGTGGGCCCCCGTGTTGCGGATCAGCGTGGTGGAGATGTTGTTGCCTACCCTCATCACCTGGGGTCGGCCCCTTAGGAAGTCTAGGACCTAGTTGCACAGGGATGAGTTCAGACACAGGGCCCTGAGCTTAGTGACAAGTTTGGACAGTACTATGGTATTGAAAGCAGAGCTGTAGTCGTTGAACAGCATTCTCACATAGGTATCCCTCTTGTCCAGGGGGGATAGGGCAGTGTGCAGTGCAATGGTGATTGCGTCATCTGTGGATCTGTTGGGGCGGTATGCACATTTTTGTAGGTCTAGGGTGTCGGGCAAGGTGGAGGTTTGAGGTTTGAGGTTTTATTTATTCGCACCGAAGAAAATAAGTGAAAGACAAAACAGTACAGATAAAAAAAAAACTGGTAAAAAAAGTGTGCAGGTGAAGTTGGAAGCCCAAAAGGGCACCACAAATATAAGTATAAAAAAAGTGTGTTCAATCAGTTAAAAATAAGCATGCAAGAACAAACTACATGGAGGGGACTATTGGGTAGTTTGGTTTATCAGGCTCACCCCCCAGTCTTCACTTCAAGTTATTGAGGGATGATGAGTTTTTGCAATGTGAAGATAAGAATTCCAGAGAATGGTACCTCTGTATCTGATAGAGAGGCTGAAGATTATCACAGTGTCTTGTGTTAAATGGATGGATTTCAGAATTAACCTGGAAGAATCAATTGAAGGGTTTAGGTAAACTGTTTGGGAGGTATGAGTATTTGTAGATGAAAGTGCATAATTGGCGTACATTAATGTCGTAAATAGACAAGATATTGAGTTTCTTAAACAAAGGTGCAGATGGAGCCAGGTAATTAGAGGAGGTGGCTAGTCTTGCGCATTTATTTTGTATGATGAGTAATTTGTTTAGGTAGGAGGCATATGAGATTCTGGCTCTTTTTTTTTAGAATATTTTGTATTTTTACTAGTGAATACAATAAAGGTTGATTTTTAACTTTTAAAGATAATTTGTTTATCTGGAATCATTTGGAAAATTTGGCCATACCTGAGTTGGCTTCAGTAATTAGTAAATCAAAATTCTTGTGTGATAAAATAAAATTGCTATCATCAGCAAAGAGAATGGGAAGTATGATAGAAGACACAGCAGCAAGGTCATTGATATACTGTAGATTAGGAATAGCAAAGTAATATGGTCCTTGACTAGCCTCTAAAAGCACTTCATGATTACAGAGGTGAGTGCTACGGGGCGATAGTCATTTAGTTCAGTTACATTAGCTTGCTTGGGTACAGGAGCAATGGTGGACATCTTGAAGCACGTGGGGACAACAGACTGGGATATTGAGAGGTGGAATATTTCCATACATTCCATCCAGCTGGTTAACGCATGCACTAAGGACAAAGCTCGAGATGCCGTACCGGCAAGGGTTAAAACGCTTACAAATTCTACCTATGTCAGCAACCGAGATCTGGAGCCCAAATCTCTAGCGTATCGTTTTGATTGAAGCTCAAATTGTCAGGTTTGCTTAATTAACTTTTTCTATAATAGTTTTTCATTTTACTAAACTATTTTGTAAATTAAATGAAATGTAAATGTTTTAGAGCTGGAAAATAGAATCCACTGTTCTTTCTAATTTCCATTGAAAACCTTTGGTGCAATTATATTTTACACCCACAAGATGGTGTCTGATACTGGAGAAATGAATAGCCTATCTATACTCTGATCCACAATACAGTATATTGAGAGGCCTATGTAGGCTAATAAAGATGTAATGAGAATAATAAACTCTTAACAAAAAACAACTGCCTTTTTATCAATTGATTTTCATATAACAGTCTTGACATAGCCTACATAAAATGCAATTCACGATAAAGCCTAATCCCAGTCAAGGCTACAACAGGTTACAGTTACACATTAATCATAGATGATTGTTAGATGATGCTTTTTGAACATCAATCAAAACAAACTGAACTTAACCCCAGGACCAGGACATTGTGTAGCGCACTGCATACATCAGAAGATTTTCCAGCCTCCTGTACCAGAGAGATCTTTTGAATAGGGAGTGTCGTTTACATTCTACAGTCGTGGCCAAAAGTTTTGAGAATGTCACAAATATGAATTTCCACAAAGTTTGCTGCTTCACTGTCTTTAGATATTTTTGTCTGATGTTACTATGGAATACTGAAGTATAATTACAAGCATTTCATAAGTGTCAAAGGCTTTTATTGACAATTACTTGAAGTTGATGCAAAGAGTAAATATTTGCAGTGTTGACCCTTCTTTTTCAAGACCTCTGCAATCCACCCTGGCATGCTGTCAATTAACTTCTGGGCCACATCCTGACTGATGTCAGCCCATTCTTGCATAATCAATGCTTGGAGTTTGTCAGAATTTGTGGGGTTTTGTTTGTCCACCCGCCTCTTGAGGATTGACCACAAGTTCTCAATGGGATTAAGGTCTGGGGAGTTTCCTGGCCATGGACCCAAAATACTGATGTTTTGTTCCCGAGCCACTTAGTTATCACTTTTGGCTTATGGCAAGGTGCTCCATCATGCTGGAAACGGCATTGTTCGTCACCAAACTGTACCTGGATGGTTGGGAGAAGTTGCTCTCTGAGGATGTGTAGGTACCATTCTTTATTCATGGCTGTGTTCTTGGGAAAAATTGTGAGTGAGCCCACTCCCTTGGCTGAGAAGCAACCCCAAACATGAATGGTCTCAGGATGCTTTACTGTTGGCATGACACAGGACTGATGGTAGCGCTCACCTTGTCTTCTCCGGACAAGCTTTTTTCCGGATTCCCCAAACAATCGGAAAGGGGATTCATCAGAGAAAATAACTTTACCCCAGTCCTCAGCAGTCCAATCCCTGTACCTTTTGCAGAATATCAGTCTGTCCCTGATGTTTTTCCTGGAGAGAAGTGGCTTCTTTGCTGCCCTTCTTGACACCAGGCCATCCTCCAAAAGTTTTTGCCTCACTGTGCGTGCAGATGCACTCACACCTGCCTGCTGCCATTCCTGAGCAAGCTCTGTACTGGTGGTGCCCCGATCCCGCAGCTGAATCAACTTTAGGAGATGGTCCTGGTGCTTGCTGGACTTTCTTGGGCGCCCTGAAGCCTTCTTCACAACAATTGAACCGCTCTCCTTGAAGTTCTTGATGATCCGATAAATGGTTGATTTAGGTGCAATCTTACTGGCAGCAATATCCTTGCCTGTGAAGTCCTTTTTGTGCAATGATGACAGCATGTGTTTCCTTGCAGGTAACCATGGTTGACAGAGGAAGGACAATGATTCCAAGCACCACCCTCCTTTTGAAGCTTCCAGTCTGTTATTCGAACTCAATCAGCATGACAGAGAGATCTCCAGCCTTGTCCTCGTCAGCACTCACACCTGTGTTAACGAGAGATTCACTGACATGATGTCAGCTGGTCCTTTTGTGGCAGGGCTGAAATGCACTTGATGGCAATGCAGTTGAGGGACTTTGCAATTAATTGCAATTCATCTGATCACTCTTCATGACATTCTGGAGTATTTGCAAATTGCCATTAAACATTAAACTGAGGCAGCAGACTTTGTGAAAATTAATATTTGTGTCATTCTCAAAACTTTTGGCCACGACTGTATATCCATCATGGTTATTTGGTCACCGGCGGTCAGGGCCTCCCTGAAGAAAGTCTTTATTGCTTCTACCACTCCTTTTTTACTAAGCCTCAAAGGAAAGACCGCAAGCTGTGTGTGTAGAACTGGTCAGGCCCTCTTATTGTGTTTTGCAGGCTACAACAGATTCTAAAATAAAACGTCTTAAAACCCCACCTCTTGCAGCTCTCCGCTTCCAGCAATTATTCCTGCCTGAGTCTTATCTTGCTTCCCTCCCAGTCCAAGGGGAATGTGCCCTCACTGCCCTGCTCTCTGAAGACTCACTCTATCATTTGAGTGAACACACTATGCATAAACTGGAGGCAAGCTAGGTGGAACACGACAGGCACATGACCAGTCACAAACTGATGTCTCGTGTTCAGGATGGAACAAAAGGTAAATGGTGTGATAAAGATTATTTAATCATATCATGAAGTCAGTTACTTACAAAGTGTATATCCTGCCCTCTTTCTGTCTCCATTCTTTGCAGTCAGTGAGATGTCTCTGTTTAGGCCTACTCGACACTGAGTTGATTTCTAAGGTATTCTTTCAACTTTTCTTATTGAAAAATGTAAAAACAAAAATGTAAACATAAAAGTTAGTTCAGGCCAGAGTACTCATCTTATCAATTCTTGATGAATGATTGACTTCATGTATGTCAGTAAAAGTGATTGATCATGCATTTCTGTGCATATTATTTACCTTTAATAATCTGGTGTCACGTTTATGACGAATTCTACCTATCTAGTCAAGTCATCATGGTTTATGATGTGCAGAATGAATCGCACACACGTGCACAGAAAAATGGCATGACTCCCACTACAAGGCGAGCTTGATCAATTATTTCCCATGTTCTCAAGAAGAATGATGTGGAAGAATGGTGTTCTTCACAGACCGCAGAGTGAGTAGTGGGCCTCACCTATCAGTTGTCCAGGGGCCATTAGGGAATACATGCAGCCCAGTTTGGATATGCGGTACTGCGCTGCTCCTCAACTCCTCAGAATGGTAGGTTATGCAGGTCTTGAGTTGTGATGGGCGGAAAGGTGAGGCAGGATATTCTTATTTACACTACCTGCCGCAGAGAGCTGACAATATAATTTGTTGCATTGATGGAGGAAAGCAGTCTGCTGCACATCCACACACCATGGGGTGCTGCTTGGGAACAGTGGACTCACGCATGCACAGAGGATTATTTACATTTGATATAAAAAGTTGCATATCCTGTTTCCAAAGTTAAAAATAAATCCAACAAATATTTATTCTAAGAATTCTAACAGATATTTCTCTTTTGAAAAACCCCACCTCATGCTGGTTTCCCCAGACCAGAACATCTCTACTTTTAGACACTAGGTTTACTATTTTTAATTGATCAAGGTCAAGTAGGCTGTTTTACATTCTCTTCATGCAACGTGGTGACTTGTATTGGGCAATGAAGGGCTGTGCAAATTGTTGAATTGTGAAACAGTGAATTAAAGAATTGAAATGTAGTATGTTGTTGATGTTGCACTAAATGGGTAAATTATGTTTGACTGGTTCAATTAAAATCTTTATTTTCCCGTCAGCAAAGTCTTGGAAAAGTTTTTAAAGTCATTCAAAACCTTAAGCGATAAAACTGTTTGATGATGTAGCAAAGATGGTGCCAATACCGTCATCAATAAATATGAAATATAATGTAGGCTATTTACATGTCATATTAGTGAAATGAAAATGCAGAAAGTGATTCTAGAACTGAAAACTGTCACAGCAGTTTGTCCTGAACAAGTGACGTTGCATACTTCCTTTGTTTTTCAGTATAAAGACACAAACGGCCATGCACTGCAAGCAGTGCTGAGTACGAGTACCGAAGCAGATGAGAAATCCTCTCAGACAGTTGCGCATTAATTAGTCTGCGCTACTGTTGTTCAGAGGATGTATGGTTGAATTTGCTCTGTGTTTTGTTTATTAAAAAGTTGGAGCCTTTTGTTATAGTGTACAGAATATTTTAGGAATCAGGCACTTTGTGGCAACGCTTGTTCAAATTCAATCCAATCAGTTCCAAGGAAAGAGGGATACTGTCGCGCGGGTCGCACCTGCCCTCGGGGACTGCTCTCATCTGTTTCTTCAATTGCAAATAGTCGGATTGCAACCAAAACTGCGCTGGGGAGCTGTCCTGCGAAACAAGCTATGGGATACAAGGAAAACTGCTGAGTTTCTTAGATTTTTATCTAAGGATTTTGGGGATTAAAAACGAGGGAATTTGTCATATCACTTTTGGACTATTAGTCCTAGCTGATAATTTTCTCAGTTTTCATCCTCAGCCAACACGTTTGTCTCTTCCTTGGGATTGATTTTATTGAGGTAGGCCTATCATCTGTGGTCGACAGAATGGCCCCGCTCGACTGCGCGAAACTGACAATCCTCCTTCATTTGATCACATATATAACCGGTAAGAATTATTCCATATTTATCCAGAAATAGTTTATCCAAAAGTATTATTTGGTTATCCGAGTTGGACCTCAGTATAATTTCGTTACTTAATGCCTCCACATTTGGTGATTTATTACCTGGTCAAATATGAATAACTGAAGATTGATTTTCACATTTAGTCTGTCATTTTGCTGGTATGCAGCCTATTAATAAGTACATTGTATTTTTATTTTTTATATTCAAGAGTTTTGAGACAAACTCATTTTTTTGGGACTGGACACTTTACGACATAGGTGTATGAGGTGATCATTATCAAGGATAATCCTGTTTAAATCATGACCATATCACACAATCTAACTAAGTTAAAATGCCCCTGTTCTTTCTTGGAATTAAAATTCCATGTTGAAATGTAGTTATTATGGTAATTCAAGTTAATTAAAACATTCAAGGTTGAGGTTCTGCCACTTAGGAATCCATACAGGTATGGACATTGCAGTTCATCTTGTCACCAGTAGATGTTGTCACTTTCCATTGAAGTGAGGATTTAGCCTAATTGAGTACCGGCTACTGTGGTGTTTTACCTTAGTGAGTTTATTACCTATACCTATGAGTTTATTATCACCTATACCGTATCACCTATTACCTCATTAGTTGACTGTTCTCAGTTAATCTCAAATGAGTTCATTCAGGTTGGTCGTTTTTGTGTAAAATCTATTGGATATTGGTGAAATTATGTGTGATGTGTTACAAAAAACTCGTCCCCTGGAGGAGGGGAAATCAATTTGAAAACAGAACCAGTGTTTTAGTTATGGTAAAAATATGTGTTCTAGCATTGTTATCATGTGGATCTCCTGAGTGAAAGGTTGTTCAACATCTTGAGAATAGAATGTATGTTTCACAAAGTAAGCCACATTGCTATCACTTGGCAGCCCCAGGATCTTGATGCCTCTCCACGTAAACAAAATGGAGCAGAAAAGGTGGATGTTTCTCTAGATTGTGTCTTGCCCGGTGTGCTACACAGATATGTCTTCCTCTCCTTGTCCAAATAAACATTACATCCAAACAAAGGAAATACTGCCCCCCCTCTATCTCCTCCATCCCCTGCTACTTTTTTAGTGTCTAGCTTTGTCTACAATGTTTCCAAATAGATTTCCTTCACTGTCCACAAGCGGAGCGTGGGAAAGACACAAGGAGGAAGCGGACGGAGGGGCAGGAGGAACCTTGGAATTGTTCTGGCCAGTAGAAGTCACGGAAACGTGACACGCTACCTGAGAAAAGATTACGCTCACAGTCAACCACCAATGTATGTCTAGCCCCAATCTCAAGACAATGGGGAGGAGGAAAAGGAGACCATTTCTGCATGGTGATTGGCTGTATGGTAGGGATGGGGAGAGGTTTGGTCAGTTGGACAGGTACATTACCACAGAAATGGGGAGGTGATTTGTCCACTACAAATAATCTGAAATAAACCCAACTAAGTTGAAAAACAGGCATTTGTTCCTTATTGTGCTGGTGATGTGCCTTTGTTTAGTATTGGGAGTCATTGAGATTGTTGGTGGATTTGTAAGGCACTGCTAGAGATAAGTGAAGTAAGAGGCGTTGATTAAAGATGCTTGAAATTGGTAAATCCTCTTTCCCATCGCATAAAGCGAACACTAGCATTAATATATTGTATTTGTTACCCAACTCTCTCCAGATCAAAGCCGACCCTTATTAGGCCTTACCTGTCAACCCCATTTAACCATTGCATTCCTGTCAAACCCATTAAACCATTACAGTCCTTTTGACTCATTCAATGATAGAGAGGTTAAGTTAAGATTATTAGCACATATTTTACTCTGAGTGGTATGTGTGACTGCTTTTGATTTTAGCGCAAGGCATGAGTCCAGCGCTTCTCTCCTCCTCGGCCGTCTGGCACTATCTGAAGCCTGATGGCTCTGACAGCCGGAGAGTTCTTTCCTGCAGCAGCTCTTTGCTCGGGACCATGAAAACAGAGCTTTATTTTATGTAACTCTGTCTTGTGTTTAGAGTACAGTACAGTGATAGGGTGTGTGCACTATGCAGTAAAGTTGGACTATGCATTACAACCAGGTTTAACTCCACTTTGTCTATTACCGTGGCTATTTCTCATGGGATAATATAATCTCTCTTGGGATTGTTGCCTAACATCACATGGATGGGAACAGAACGTTCAGATGGGAACTATCTCAATCACCTTCATAAATGATGCTTGACACTGTCCATCTGCTGGAAGGTCAGACCCAGAGCAGGGTTGTGGTTGGGAAACTAGAACAGATTCAGATGAGTCAGGGAGGTTATGGCATGGTTTTGACACCCACGCCACAGTTAATGGAGACCTAGAGGACTGTAGGGTTCCACTTACCATAAGTCATTGACTGAATCACACAAAATTAGATGAGGGAAGGGGAAGTGGTGGCAAAACTCTTCAAACCAAAAGGGGATTTAAGTTTCTTCATTTTCAGCCACAAAACCACAAATCCTAAACAAAATCAAAGTCTTTGCCTGTCCATTTCAGCCCCTTAGTTAAAGGGAATAACATGATCAAATGTAACATTATCCAACCGTGCACTTCACTGGCCTCACATCTCCTTTAACTTTGTTTCCAATTCAAACAACCTGTTTCAAAAGTCAGCCCGTAGTGTCAAATGAAACTCCATGGTCCAGTGTGCCGTTTGAAGCTGTTTCTCTGGGTTAAGGAGTGTAATGTTCCAGTTAAGTTGATTTAACAAATATTTTTTCTCCCCTCTGTGGGCACTTGAGATGGCCAATGGGAGTGATAGGGAGAGGTCATCTAAGTTCAAAAGGAGCTCATCCCTCACCAACGGTATGTCCGTGTCATGCAGCCTACACACCCACACACTCACACACACACTCACACCAAGCATCTCTGTTTCTCTCTGACGGGCTAGACTGCTGCCAACATATCCACCAATGTGGTGTTATTCCAAGGTGAAATATTAACTCAGCTGTTGGTGTTGGCAGGTTTCCTTAGCTCTCGTACCTCTCTTGTGCATGATGGATTCTTGGATTGGGAGACTTCTAACTGCACAGCAGAAGCACTTCAGTTGAATCTGGACATTTTACAATCAGGGATCAGTTGTTATCTCTGTTATTAACAGTGATGATAGTAGCACCCCCCTTTATAAGACATATATCTTTCTTGCTGAGCCGGCAATACATTTTATATTAACCCCTCCATGTGATTTAAATTTCAAGGAGCTTCTGTCCACCAGCCAGTCGTAATCTCACGTTATGGAACAAGAATCCTCCTGGCTTACACGTTGAAAGAGCTCATAGCAATCTCGTTATACAGGATATTCCTATAGTTAGCCACGTTTTATTCTGTATAACCAGGAAAGTCTGACTGACCACCTATTGTCCTTTATTCTGCGTTTTTAAAGGAGATGCAGGGACATTCTGTCTCCAAACTCCCAGGGGTGATCTACGGGCTAATAAAAAACTCTCTTTTACTGTTGTCTTAACCAAATTGTTGGCAAAGTGCAGTGAATTCTGAAGGACCCATATTGTTGACAAAGTGCAGTGATTTCTGAAGGACCCATATTGTTGGCCATGTGCAGTGATTTCTGAAGGACCCATATTGTTGGCCATGTGCAGTGATTTCTGAAGGACCCATATTGTTGGCCATGTGCAGTGATTTCTGAAGGACCCATATTGTTGACAAAGTGCAGTGATTTCTGAAGGACCCATATTGTTGGCCATGTGCAGTGATTTCTGAAGAACCCATATTGTTGACAAAGTGCAGTGATTTCTGAAGGACCCATATTGTTGGCCATGTGCAGTGATTTCTGAAGGACCCATATTGTTGGCAAAGTGCAGTGATTTCTGAAGGACCCAGTGTGAGAGTGTATTCTCAACACATGAGGAGAAACTAACTCCACAGAAAGAGCAGTAGTAGTAGCAACTTCTTATTTTGGCAGGTGGTCCCCACTCTTGTCAATGTTTTCAGCTCTCTGTTGTAAATCTGCCACCAGAGCATAGAAAATCTTGTGAGTTTGTCTTTCTGTGTGTTTGTTCTGACACACTCAACCTAAAGACAACTCACGAAATAGCACTGGCTCAGAACAACATCGCAGCGGGATGGCTGTATCGTCACGCCATGAGGCAATGAATATAACAGTGCAGGACAGGTTAACCCCAATGTAACCTCACAATCCATTATAGCCCACCAACTGTGAGCCAGTAAAGTCTTTAAATTAATAATGGAATATTTTAAGTTCCTTGTTTGGGAAATTCACAGTAGTGTTAAAGCCAATTGCTTAAACTAAATATATTGTGAAAATGTGTGGAAATGTTATAATGTGCCATTGAGGTAAAAATGGCACAGTGCGATACAGGAAGCCAGTGATCAGGTCGGTGGAAACTGACTGACTATAGCTGGCTACTGTTATGCTGCTCTGCTGTATCCATGGACACACTGCAGCGAATATGACTCACAAGCCTCTGACCTTTCTCTTTTCTAAAGGAGTGTCCCCCCACCATCCTCTCTCTGCTCTTTGTTCCCCATGTTGGACTTACAAAGAGATGGAGTGGCAAGGTTAAATGAGGGAGTCATTATTCCGCATTGTTGTTTTTGCCTTGAAGACCCCAAAATATATTCTCTCCCCCTCACTCTAGAGACTGCCTTACTGGTACATGGTAGGACGGGAAGCACACAGAGACATGAGGGAATTCCATACATTATTCCCAGCACTTTAAAGAGGAAGAGAGAGAGAACGAGAGAGAGTGAGAGTCTGAACGTGGCAGTAGCCAGGCAGTCCGGGCTAGTTGCCAACAGCTCATGTGTGATACTGCGTAATAAAACCCCATTATTACGGTATGAGATGACTGTGTTTGGGAGGAAATCCCCAGTCCAAACCCTTAAGCGGCATCATATTGGGTTCAGCAGCAGTTTCTTACCTAAAGGATTTAACATCAAATCAAATTGTATTTGTCACATGCTTGGTAAATAACAGGTGTAGACTAACAGTGAAATGCTTTACTGACGGGTCCTTCCCAACAATGCAGAGAGAAAAATATAAATAATAGATAACAATAACACAAGGAATAAATATAAATATAATAACACCAGGAATAAATAGAAATATAATAACACCAGGAATAAATATAATAACACAAGGAATAAATAGAAATATAATAACACCAGGAATAAATAGAAATGTAATAACAGGAATGAATAGAAATATAATAACAGGAATAAATAGAAATATAATAACACCAGGAATAAATACACATGTAATAAAACCAGGAATAAATACACAATGAGAAATGATAACTTGGCTATATACCCAGGGTACCAGTACCAAGTCGATTTGCACGGGGTAGGGTACACAGTAATTTAGGTAGATACAGTTGAAGTCGTAAGTTTACATACACTTAGGTTGTTTTTCAACCACTCCACAGATTTCTTGTTAACAAACTATAGTTTTGGTAGGTCGCTTAGGACACGACACAAGTAATTTTTCCAACAATTGTTTACAGACAGATGATTTAATTTATAATTCACTGTATCACAATTCCAGTGGGTCAGAAGTTTACATACACAAAGTTGACTGTGCCTTTAAACAGCTTGGAAAATTCCTGAAAATTATGTCATGGAGGTGTACCTGTGGATGTACTTCAAGGCCTACCTTCAAACTCAGTGCCTCTTTGCTTGACATCAGAAAGACCTCAGAAAAAAAATATGTAGAATTCCACAAGTCTGGTTCATCCTTGGGAGCAATTTCCAAACGCCTGAAGGTATCACGTTCATCTGTACAAACAATAGTATGCAAGTATAAACACCATGGGACCACGCAGCCGTCATACCGCTCAGGAAGGAGACGCGTTCTGTCTCCTAGAGGAACGTACTTTTGTGCAAAAAGTGCAAATCAATCCCAGATCAACCTTGTGATGATGCTGGAGGTAACAGGTACAAAAGTATCTATATCCACAGTAAAACGAGTCCTATATTGACATAACCTGAAAGGCCGCTCAGCAAGGAAGAAGCCACTGCTTCAAAAAAAAGCCAGACTACGGTTAGCAAATGCACATGGGGACAAAGATCGTACTTTTTGGAGAAATGTCCTCTGGTCTGATGAAACAAAAATAGAACTGTTTGGCCATAATGACCATCGTTATGTTTGGAGGAAAAAGGGGGAGGTTTGCAAGCCGAAGAACACCATCCCAACCGTGAAGCACGAGGGGTGGCAGTATCATGTTGTGGGTGTGCTTTGCTGCAGGAGGGACTGGTGCACTTCACAAAATACATGGCATCATGAGGAAGGAAAATTATGTGGATATATTGAAGCAACATCTCAAGACATCAGTCAGGAAGTTAAAGCTTGGTTGCAAATGGGTCTTCCAAATGGACAATGACCCCAAGCATACTTCCAAAGTTGTGGAAAAATGGCTTAAGGACAACAACAAGTCAAAGTATTGGAGTGGCCATCACAAAGCCCGGGACCTCAATCCCATAGAAAATTTGTGGGCAGAACTGTAAAAGCATGTGCGAGCAAGGTCTACAAACCTGACTCAGTTACACCAGCTCTGTCAGGAGTAATGGGCCAAAATTCACCCAACTTATAGTGGGAAGCTTGTGGAAGGCTAGCCAAAACTTTTCACCCAAGTTAAACAATTTAAAGGCTATGCTACCAAATACTAATTGAGTGTATGTAAACTTCTGACCCACTGGGAATGTGATGAATGACATAAAAGTTGAAATAAATCATTCTCTCAACTATTATTCTGACATTTCACATTCTTACAATAAAGTGGTGATCCTAACTGACCAAAGACAGGGGATTTTTACTATGTATTTGGCTAAGGTGTATGTAAACTTCCGACTTCAACTGCAAAAAGGGTCAATGCAAATATTCCAGGTAGCTGTTGGTTAACTATTTAACTAACTATTTAGCAGTCTTATGGCTTGGGGGTAGAAGCTGTTCAGGGTCCTGTTGGTTCCAGACTTGGTGCATCAGTATCGCATGCAGTGCCGTAGCAGAGAGAAGAGTCTACAACTTGGGTGACTGGTATAGAGGTCCTGGATTGCAGGGAGCTCGGCCCCAGTGATTTACTGGGCCGTACGCATTACCCACTGTAGCGCCTTGCAGTCAGATGCAGCCAATCAAGATCTCAATGGTGCAGCTATATAACTTTTTGAGGATCTGAGAGCCCATGCCAAAAATTTTTAGCCTCCTGATGGGGAAGAGGTGTTGTTCTGCCCTCTTCATGACCAGGTTGATGTGTTTGGACCATGATAGATCTTTAGTGATGTGGACACCGAAGAACTTGAAGCTCTCAACCCGATCCACTACAGCTCCATCGATGTGAATGGGGGCGTGCTAGGCCCTCCATTTCCTGTAGTCCACAATCAGCTCCTTTGTCTTGCTGACGTTGAGGGAGAGGTTGTTGTCCTGGCACCACACTGCCAGGTCTCTGACCTCCTCCCTGTAGGCTGTCTTAACGTCGTCGGTGATCAGGCCTACCACCGTCATGTCGTCTGCAAACTTAATGATGATGTTGGAGTCGTGCCGAGTCGACAGGGAGTACAGGAGGGGACTAAGCACGTACCCCTGAGGGGCCCCCGTGTTGACGGTCAGTGTGGCTGATGTGTTGTTGCCTACCCTCACCACCAGGGGACAGCTCATTTGGAATTCTAGGATTCTATTGCAGAGGAAGGTGTTTCATCCCAGGGTCAGTGGTGTAAAGTACTTAAGAAAAAATGCTTTAAAGTACTACTTAAGTGTTTTTGGGTGGTATCTGTACTTTACTATTTATATTTTTGACTACTTTTACTTTTACTTCACAACATTCCTAAAGAAAATGATGTACCTTTTACTCCATACATTTTCCTTGACAACCAAAAGTACTCGTTACATTTTGAATGCTTAGCAGGACAGGAAAATGGTCCAATTTACACACTTATCAAGAGAACATCCCTGGTCATCCCTACTGCCTCTGATCTGATGGACTCACTAAATGCTTCATTTGTAAATAGTCTGAGTGTTGGAGTGTGCCCCTGGCTATCCATAAATAAAAATAACACAAACATTGTGCCTTCTGGTTTTCTTAATATAAGGAATTTGAAATTATTTATACTTTTACTTTTACTTTTGATGCTTAAGTATATTTAAAACCAAATACTTTTAGATTTTTACACAAGTAGTATTTTACTGGGTGACTTTCACATTTACTTGAGTCATTTTCTATGAATGTATCTTTACTTTTACTCAAGTATGACAATTGAGCACTTTTTCCACCACTGCCCAGGGTCCTTATCTTAATGATGAAATTGAAAGGCACAATGGTGTTGAATGCTGAGTTGGGATCAATGAACAGCTCATGAGATAGTATTTGGATTACACAGGTGTCTGGCAGAAAACAGCTGAAACTATTTTGTGTGTTTTAAAGAGCACACTGATTTCCATGGGGACTAGACACAAAGATAGGGTTTGGATTAGTTTAAAAATGGTCAATTTCTCATTGTTTGGAGGCCTCGTTGGTTCTCTGAATACATTTTTGCTTTCCGTTTTCCAAATAGAGCTTGGAATCCCAACCTTTTAGAAGCAAAAGCAAAAGTCCTTCCTGGAAGTGTAACAACCACATGTGTTTTCAAAACACAATGTCCTGTTTTTTGTTGTTTCCCCAGCTCTGCACAGAGGGAGGCTAGGGACTTATGAATGGGAGGTCCCAGAGTAACACCACCAATGTCAACTGCTGTTTGAAACAAACTGTAACAAGAGCCCAACGCCAGCCAGCAGTGAGCTAAATATGGCAACCCAGAGAGGCATAGGATAGTGGTTGCTCTCTCTCTGTTTTATGTTGGTTCCATGCCTGTCCTTCTCTTTTATGGCTCCTAATGAGAACCAGGTCTTGGACCCTCTGAACTGAACCACCACAACAAGGACAATTTCTGGAATTTTTCAGGCGTTCCGCTGGAGGAATGCGAAACACAGCTGTTCAGTGGGGGTGGGGGGACACAGGGCAGGCGGCTTGATGAGGGGTCTTTTTAAGTGGGAACCATCCATCTGTAGTTTGTTACAGAGCAGAGGGAACAGCCTGGTTTTAGGAGAAGAGTTTCCCTCCAGTGAGCGGTGAGGTCAGGTTGTAGTATAAAGTGTGTTTGTGTGTGTGAGAGAGAGAGACACTGTGCATACAGTATGTAAAAGCAAGTGGATCAGTGTGTGGAACAAAAGTGGTGGAGTGGTAGAGTTTTTGAATGAGAGTCAAGTTCAATTACAACCAAACCATAATACTGTAACAATACATCAGCAGTAGTATACTGGAGGTCATTTGTAGACAGTAAATAAAATAGTGATGGGGGAAATAAATCCATACAGTACATATCGCAATATTATTTTGGGACGAAATTATATAGATAGTTGACTCCAATTTTTGTAGGTAGCGTTAGCTAGCAGTAGTCGGCTGTCCTTGCGACAAAAATCTGGTATTTTTCATCCTATCGCTTGTTCTCCATCTTCCTTTTAAATAGTGCACCAACATGTTTTCAGCTCTTTTGTTTCCTTGACTGATCAAAACACATTTTATTGGGATCTCTCTTGTCTCTCTCCAGCAGACATATAGTGTTTTTTTTTTTTTTTTGAAACATCAAATTGCAGTAAGATCGCAGTATAGGATCGCAATACATATCGGCACCTAAGTATCATGATAATATCGTATCGTGAGGTCCCTGGCAATTCCCAGCCCTAGTAAATAAGACTTTTTAGGAATATATATATATTATTTAAAGCATTAATGGACAACATATGAGCTTTGGGAAACATTAGCTTTAGGCAGGACCGTTTTCTAGGAATCTCGGTGTGAGTACGTTCTTTTCTCTCAGCTGGTTTGAAATATGCACCGTCACATTCTTCAGGCCTTTGTTGATGTGCACATCGATCCATCCATGTGTTAATACACACATGGGCAATAAGAAAAAAAGTAATACCGACAGAGTCATAACGTGTTTGTCTGGAGATTGTGATCTCTGATGTTTAGCAAAAGTAGAAGTATTAAAGAGAGCGATGTAGTATACTTAGACCCTATACTGTAGTACCTCTGTCATACTGAGAGGAATGTTTTGATCACTTTAAAAACCTTTGACCACATCTCTTCCCCGCCAAATAACCTTGGACTCATATGAAACAATGATGTTATAACATTTTGGGAGGAAGTTGATATTGAGTGCCAACATTGGCATGGGCAGTTCATTCTTGGACAACAGCTGTTCAGACCCTCACAGTGAAACAAATCCGAACTCTGTGTACTTTTGATTGTGTGTATATGTGTTTTGTGTTCACGTGCATTTGTGTGTGTGTGTTTCTGGAGTCCACACAGGGAATTAGCCTCGTTATGTAATTCCATTGTCTGTCTGGATACTGTACGATTCAAGTGAAACCTTCGCTGCAGATATTCGCTCTTAAAGAGAAAATGTAATGAACGTTTTTGCCTGGCAACCAGACTAAACCACAGGTTGTCAGTACACAAGCTGCTTGGGGAGAAGAGAGTCTAAAGAAGGAAATCACTTATGAGACCGTCACACCTCACGGACAGCAGAGAGAATGACAGTACTTCCTATGCTGAGCACCGCGAGCAGCACCTATCAACAGCTTCAGCCGGCCCACCACCAACTGGGATTTTTAATCCACCGTTTTCAAACCTCCCCTTTTGTCACTCTTCACTACAAATGTAATAATAGCATACAGAGCAACAAGATCAGAGGTCAATAAAAAAGTACATCTGCCCAAATAAGTGTTATGAGAAAGAGAGAAAGAGAGAGTCCCCACCAAGCTAGATTGACTGATTGATCTGGAGGAAGTGCTTGTTGACATGTTACAGGGCTCATCTGGGTCTGCCCGGTTCTCCCCATTTGTGACTGACCTCTCTGGCTGGCTGAGGTGCACAGCTGCTCCCCATGCCCCCTTCTCATATGCCTCCCACCCCACTCTAACATAGCTCATCACTACTAGATCAGACCAGTATCCATCCAGCGCTCTACCATACACGGACTGCACCGGAAACACCCCCCCACTCCTCCCATCCCCAAACCTAACCCCTTCACAGCAGAGCATCACTTGCATAAGGACCAGCAGCAGAGTAGACCAGAACATGGGCTGTACTGACTCAGGGGAAAAACTCCCAAGGAATTTGTCACACCATTAGTAAGTCAGACTGTAGGATTCTTGACTGTAAATAGAGGCATGGTGTAATTTGGATGACTGTAAATAGAGGAATAGTGTAATTAGGTTGACTGTAAATAGAGGCATGGTGTAATTTGGTTCTGTATACAGGCGTGGTGTAATTTGGTTGACTGTAAATAAGGCATGGTGTAATTTGGTTGACTGTAAATAAAGGCATGGTGTAATTTGGTTGACTGTAAATAGAGGCCTGGTGTAATTTGGTTGACTATAAATAGAGGAATGGTATAATTTAGTTGACTGTAAATAAAGGCATGGTGTAATTTGGTTGACTGTATAGAGGCCTGGTGTAATTTGGTTGACTGTAAATAGAGGAATGGTGTAATTTGGTTGACTGTAAATAGAGGAATGGTGTAATTTGGTTGACTGTAAATAAAGGCATGGTGTAATTTGTTGTTTACTGTAAGATTACTATGAAGCGACACTTTTAAATGCGCAGTGTGTATTAATGTATCCACTGAGTGTGTTAGCCAATGTCTGAATGTGTGTGTGTTTCTGTGTTTTACAGGTCAGGTCAGCCTGCCGGCCCCTCTTCTGCTTCCCTCTGGGGACACACGCCTTCTCCACACTGGGAAGTCACTCACCCTCACCTGCAGGTATAACACACATACACCCACATAGGCATACACATTCACACACACATATAAACAAACACACACACACCCACAAACAAACACACACACACACACACTGAACCAACAAGTTCCCCAACAGAAAATATGTTTTAACTTACAGATGTAGGATCTTAATTTGAACCAGTTTGCTACAGCAGTAAAATAATCCCACAGCAACAGGAAATGTGAATTATTATGTGGATTAGAATTAATGGACATTTTTGTAGGGGTTGATACATTTTTCTTAAGGGAAAATCAAGTCTGAAATTTCAAAGTGGAAATTAAAAATACATTACACATTTTAAATGTCCTGCATTGCAGGAAAGTTCTCATGCCACAGAGTGATCAAATTAATATTCTACATACTCTATAGGGCCCCATCACAAGAGTCAGGAGTTGTTCCTGCCCACACAACAAGACAAGGAAATACTTGTTTTTTACAACTCTGGGGTTTTCTTGGTTAGGTCATATGGACAGAACAAAAAAGTATACATGCCTTTTAAAATAGGCCATTCATTTTGATGATAGAGGTACAGGAAATAATCTGAACTCCCTGGCAAGCCTTACATCAAAAATCCAACCGGTTCATGCCGACACCCTTCCCTGTCATTTATTAGATCCTGGTCCTGCTCCAGTGGTTGGCTGTTCACTGGACTGCCAAGAAAGCCTGTCTGGCACCATTAGACAGCTAGGCCAGGATAAAGGAGAGGGAATGTATAAGGGACTTCTGGAGAATCAGACCATCAGACCACAGAGGCAGCTAGACAGTTACACTCCCAGCCAGGAACCAGTGTGGTCCCCATTTATCAATCTGTTCCAATTTCCTCCGGGGGGGCGATGGGACCCCTGTCTGTCTGAAGTGCACACATTTGTTAAGCGTTTAGATAGCCTTGCATCATTTTCTAGACACTTCAGGAATGCTAACCCCTGTGGTTCTCCAAGGCCATGTGCTAAAAAGTCCCCGGACTATAACTATGGTTTCTGACCTCTTGATGAGAGTTTGAAGTTGCTTGACCCAAGGCGCTGTAGGCAGAGGCAGTGGTATGCAGCGAGAAATGTTTCAAGCTCCTCTGGGATCGCTTTTAATGGGACCTTAAAAACTGACATTGTTTGGAATATGTGTTATTTGAACACATCGTCCCAGAGATCCCAGCCATGTCCACATGTGCACGTCCAAGTTATCAAGATGACACCATATTATTGGAATGGCCTTTAAACCCTTTCCAATAAACATCATCTGAGAGGTCCTGAGGGGAGGGGCTGAACCTAATCAACTGGCAACCGGAACAAAATGGTGTGACCCTGGAAACATTTCCACCGAATAATTATTGCAAACCATTCACCTCTTTCTTTTCCTGAGAATATCCACTATCAAAAAAGAGAAAAGACACATAATCAGTCAAGTCAGGTCAAAGGCAACATTTTAATAACTAGAATCCTTAGTTGCTACATCCATTTTTGGACTTAATTCATTATATATACCCATTGATTCTTGAAGAATATAACTTATACATGCCTCATGAGTTTCGTTAAATTGTTGTACCCCATCAGAACCAAACATATAATCTTGTTTTAAACAATGTACATGTAAACAAACACTGTATATTCTAAAAACATGGTTAAAACTATAATTTCGATATCATGGACGGTCAGTCCTTGCATCCATAGCTCTGTCTATGAATTTAAGAGGTTACTTTTTCTCCAGGCTGGGAGACAGCTTTGTTATTGTTTCAATTAAGGATTCCAGCTTTAAGAACTTGTGCCTGTAACATTTGAGAGTATGTTTGTGTGCATAAATCAGGTGAGACAATGAAGGTATTTGACTTGGTGATGCTGCTGACCTGAGGGTGACGACCCAGAGCCCTAGTGGGGGTAGGAGGGTAATAAGAAAGTGCTGATGCAGGTGGTCTGACCGACCCTCTCAGGCCCTCTGTACTTTGTCGCTTGACTTAGATGTTGCCCTTAACCACAGATCTAGAATCTGATTTCCCTACCCTCAATCTCCATTTTAACCATTAGGGAATAATATCTGATCCTTAGGGCTTACCTCTGCTGTGTCTTTATCAGAGGTGCCGCCCAATTGCACTGGAGGCTGCCCTGGCGGGACGTCACCTCGGAGGGGGTGCGCGTGGAGGAGTGTGAGCCCCGGGTGCACGCCCACTGCAGTAAGTTGCTGGTGAGCCACCTGAGCCCCAACGACACGGGCCTCTACAGCTGCAGGTACACCCAGCCCTCCGCCGACGTCAGCTCCACCTACATCTACGTCAAAGGTGAGTCCCGCTTTATACTGTTCAGACATTTCCCAATGATATAGGCCCTTTCATACAATGCTGTATTTGCAGCCCAAAGGGTTTTACATACAGTATAAAGTGAATGCTGACAGAGTAAATCATCATTGTTGAGTTCTATAATGACATTCTTGCGTGAAGTAGTGCCCTGCTCGGGCAGGAATTTTATGCCCGCGACGTTCAGGCCGATTGCTTCTGCCAAATTTTAGGGCTGGACCTGCCTGAACGCGAAATCAGAAATAACTTCCTTTGTTAGGATCCATTAGCCGTCTCTGTCTGTTCTCCCCCTCTCTGCGCTGCTCGCTCTGCATGCCCTCTGTGCATGGCCCTGCTTGTGTGAGTATTCATAGCAATGCCTCTGCTTGCTGTTATGCTCAATGACAAGACAGAGATCAGTTAGCTGTAAACTAGCTACTTTTTCTCCTTCTAAACTCCTTCAAAACATGATTTTTTCTGTTAAAATATTCTCTCCTGTGGACTCGGTCAATGTTCTAGTCTTATATTTGACGAGGTTGAAGCACTTCTGACACCATGTAATGTACTTTGCAGCAAAACATGAGTAATTGGCTCAGCTTCAAAATGGTAATGATCAGTTTAGTGATACCCGACGAAAAAACAGGCCCTTCCCAGCCCTAATCTGATGTATAATGTCGGGGCCCATCGGGCTCAGGTCGGGTAGCAGAGCTCTAGCGTGAAGTCCATAATAAGTAAATTGCTCCCAGCAGGTGAAAATTGTTATGAAAAGGATCTCCCTTTGTGATTTAAATTGTTTGTTGGATTCTGTTCATTTTAACGCCGATAAGGACCTTTTTCACTCCTGATTTGTATGTTTTTCTTCATCTTTTCAGTTTGAGTTGGTTTGTTTCAGAACAGCATAAGTTCAACAAATTCCCTCTAAAGAACAAGGGGTGATTTTAAATGGGCCGACACCTACAGTGCAGTATGGTGTAAACTGAGCCAGCTATTAGAACAACAGAGGCTCTTAAGGGCCAGGCTAGAGCCATGGTCACTGAGCAGCCTAACGTCTTCCTGCATGATACAGGAGCTGGAAGAAAAGACAGAATAAGATAACAAATATATAGAAATAAAGGAGAGCCTCCATCCATTCTACACCTCATTTAGCGGACAACAGCCATAACTCTCCACATGTTGTAACTCTCCACTCATTTTAAGGAGTCTAGTCCAAGCCATACAGAAGGAACTGAGTTGTACCTCTAAGAGAGAGATAGGCTTTCCCCCGCTGCCTGACTCCTTCTGGAACAGGGAAGGAGAGTGTATTGCATTTGAAGCCCTTGTCATTGGCTATTATTTCCGGCTTCTGTTTTTCCAGTCAGTCTCTCCTGGAGCCTCGCACGATACCAGCTATGGTCTCTCCCATGTTACAGGCTTAGTCCTCCCTCAACATTTTGAGAATGACCTCTTCGAAACAGGCAAAGTGCACGTACAAACGCTTGCAAATAGCTCCTTAGTGAGAGCGTTGCAAGGCTAAATGCTGTAAAACATTATCATAGTTGAGATTGCCATCAGTGTCCCTTAAAATGTCAAGGTCTTAGTCTGAGGGACTGTGGTGGGGATCGGTCTCATGGAACATCTGGGCAGAAAGATAAGAATGACAAGCCTGATGAATAACCTTTTCTGGATGAAACAAACAGTGAGTTCCTTTCTATCTCTGTCTGGACATATTTTTTGTCCAGGATATCTTTTTGTCCAGCTCCTCTGATGTGTGTGCACAAATGTTTCTTAATATCTGGCCTTCAGAACAGCCAAATTAAAATTGCGATGCAAAAAGTACTAGACTCCTTAGGTTGAGGCCCTATCCTGATTCCCTGGCTGCTCTCTCTGCCTCCCCTGGCGATCTGACAGCCTGGTAGCCCCGTGTTTAGTCTAACCAGGCCTCTTTCAAAGCCTTTCAACTGTTTATTAGATCATTTTCCCTATTTGTTTTACAAATACTAGTCCATTTTATCACGCCAAAACAGCTCAGCCTCGCACAAATCACTCAAGTATTTGTGTAACAGCCAAGTTCACACAGCAGGTCTGTGAAAGAACAGTTAGAGAGGCATTGGATGCCTCCCCTGGTGAGAAAGACTGGAGCTGTGATAGCTATGATAGCTCTATCTCCACCCTGTTTCTTTATCCAAAGCTGCACCTAGCAGGAGGAGCAGGAGGGGGTTTGGAGAATGAGCTGATCTCACTGGTCGGGAGATTCTGTTTGATCTCTGTGTGAGATAGATGGCCTGACATTACCCTGACTCTACTGAACTTAAAAAACAGATTTTAAAGAATCCTTTTCCCCCCTTGTTATTGTTGTTGGTACTTTTACCCCTTTTTCGTGATATCCAATTGGTTATTACAGTCTTGTCCCATCGCTGCAACTCCCTTACGGACTCGCAAGAGGCGAAGGTCGAGAGCCATGCGTCCTCCGAAACACGATCCTGCCAAGCCGCACTGCTTCTTAACACACTGCTCGCTTAACGCGGAAGCCAGCCACACCAATGTGTGGGAGGAAACACTGTCCAGCTGGCAACCGTAGTCAGCTTGCAGGCTCCCGGCCCGCCACAAGGAGTCGCTAGAGCTCGATGGGACAAGGAAATCCCGGACGGCCAAACCCTCCCCTAAACCGGACCAATTGTGCGCCGCCTCATGGGTCTCCCAGTCACATCCAGCTGTGAGACAGCCTGGGATTGAATCCGGGTCTGTAGTGATACCTCAACCACTGCGCTGCAGTGCCTTAGACAGCTGCGCTACTCGGGAGGCTCACACCTACTTAAAATAAAATACAGCTAATTGAATTCATAGAGTAATTATTGACATTCTCTTTCATTTGTTCTACAGATCACCAGCATCCGTTTGTGAAGCACCATTTCCCCATTCCAGACACCTTGTTTACGTACAGACATGAGGCCACCCTAGTGATTCCCTGTAGAACAACTTCTCCTGACCAGATTGTCACTCTTGAAGGGGTAAGACTTTTTATGATTATTAGTTTCGGTATTCACATTATTCATTCACATTCTCTTTCATAAGAGAGCAAATGTTAGCATTTATTATGATACTAACCAATGTTGACCAGTTGTACACGCTATGAGACAGTATAGGCATCAGACTGATTACTTTACCCGAGTGTATCTCGACATTTTCTGAAAGAGAAGTCTGCCATTGACGTCACTAAAGTCAAGATTGCAAAGAGACATGATAAACACAGGCGCTCTGTACTATGGGCATCTTAGGAGTTCTCACACCCATCAAACGGAAAGCCACTCAAGCATTCGGGAACGGACAGTGGCGACAGAGAGGGGAAACTCAGGGGCAGGAGAGGGAGTCATCCTGTCTGCTTCCTGCTAAGAACAGGAAGGTCCTCCAATATATTTTTTCTGCAGAATTACAATCTCTCTCTAAATATAGAGGACCTCCTGTTTTAAACATCTTGTCCAGGAAATGCTGGTCTTAAAAGCAATACATGCAGTGGCTTGCGAAAGTATTCACTCCCCTTGGCATCTTTCCTATTTTGTTGCCTTACAACCTGGAATTCAGATATATTTTTGGGGCGTTTGTATCATTTGATTTACACAACATGCCTACCACTTTGAAGATGCAAAATATTTTTTTTTGTGAAACAAACAAGAAATATGACAAAAACTATTCACCCCCCCAAAGTCAATACTTTGTAGAGCCACCTTTTGCAGCAATTACAGCTGCAAGTCTCTTGGTGTATGTCTCTATAAGCTTGGCACATCTAGCCACTGGGATTTTTGCCCATTCTTCAAGGCAAAACTGCTCCAGCTCCTTCAAGTTGGATGGGTTCCGCTGATGGACAGCAATCTTAAGTCAAACCACAGATTCTCAATTGGATTGAGGTCTGGGCTTTGACTAGGCCATTCTAAGACATTTAAATGTTTCCCCTTAAACCACTTAAGTGTTGCTTTAGCAGTAAGTTCCCTGTATTTAGCGCCATCCATCATTCTTTAAATTCTGACCAGTTTCCCAGTCCCTGCCGATGAAAAACATCCCCACAGCATGATGCTGCCACCACCATGCTTCACTGTGGGGATGGTATTCTCGGGGTGATGAGAGGTGTTGGGTTTGCGCCAGACATAGCGTTTTCCTTGATGGCCAAAAGCTACATTTTAGTCTCATCTGACCAGAGTACGTTCTTCCATATGTTTGGGGAGTCTCCCACATACCTTTTGGCGAACACCAAATGTGTTTGCTTATTTTTTCTTTAAGCAATGGCTTTTTTCTGCCCACTCTTCCGTAAAGCCCAGCTCTGTGGAGTGTACGGCTTAAAGTGGTCCTATGGACAGATACTCCAATCTCCGCTGTGGAGCTTTGCAGCTCCTTCAGGTTTATCTTTGGTCTCTTTGTTGCCTCTCTGATTAATGCCTTCCTTGCCTGGTCCATGAGTTTTGGTGGGTGACCCTCTCCTGGGAGGTTTGTTGTGGTGCCAAATTCTTTCAATTTTTTTATAACCCAACCCTGATCTGCACTTCTCCACAACTTTGTCCCTGACCTGTTTGGAGAGCTCCTTGGTCTTCATGGTGCGGCTTGTTTGGTGGTGCCCCTTGCTTAGTGGTGTTGCAGACTATGGGGCCTTTCAGAACAGGTGTATATATACTGAGATTATGTGACAGATCATGTGACACTTAGATTGCACACAGGTGGACTTTATTTAACTAATTATGTGACTTCTGAAGGTAATTGGTTGCATCAGATCTTATTTAGGGGCTTCATAGCAAAGGGGGTGAATACATATGCACGCACCACTTTTCCGTTTTTATTTAAAAAAAATTAACAAGTTATTTTTTCCATTTCACTTCACCAATTTGAATTATTTTGTGTATGTCCATTACTTGAAATCCAAATAAAAATCTATTTAAATTGCAGGTTGTAATGCAACAAAATAGGAAAAATGCCAAGGGGGATGAATACTTTTGCAAGGCACTGTATCCAATCAGAAGCAACAGGCTGGGGCCTCCGAAGTGGCGCAGCGGTCTAAGGCGCTGGATCGTAATTGGATAGTAGTTGGATAACATGAAATTGTGGAGAAAAGGGGGGTAGAATTAAAAAGACAACAACAATAGGCCGTTGATGCTCCTGAGATAGTTAAGTGTTTTTTAATAAAACTATAGGAGGAAATCTCTCTCGAAGGAGCTGGGTGTAGGGTACTGGGTCAGTAACCAAGCTCCTTGTCTTAATACAGTATCCTATAACACGAGACGGCTTTCCTAAAAATGATGTGCAACAATGAACACAGTGGGTCTTCTGCTGCATGTTGACATAAAACCAGACCTCATGTCTTATTCGGATGGCAAAGGTAGTGGGCTGTGTGACCTCCGTGCTACTGGAAGATCTCTGGCATTTCTCCTTCCTCCCTACTTCCTTCCTTCCCCTCTCGCTCCTCTCCCAGCAGCATAACACTTGGCTGGAGAACAAACAACCGCAGTGGTAGGCCTTGGCCACGTCCAACCATTTCATCCCTTGTTCAAAGTCAACAGGGCTCCATGCATCGCTGTGTGTATAATTGCGATAGTTACACTCCATAAAACCATGAAAATGAAGTAGAAGTCGGTTCTAACCGGCAGTCATCTCCAGCTGAGCTCATTGGAGTGTGGAGTTTCATATCAAAGCCAGTTGCCCACATCGTATTTTAGTCTGACTGGCTGAGTGCTTTTTAAAGACTGCAGAACTAGAAGTGTGACTAAACATATAAGCCCTTTGACAAACACTTTGCTACCTGTCTCTTCTTTCAGCTGCCACCCTTATCAGAGGAGATAGAACAATGGAAGGAATGGGACCCCAAAAAAGGTTTCGTGATCCCATATGGTCCCTACGAATCCTATCGTCTCCTGACCTGTGTCACCAGCGTCAACGGCCAACAGGTCCAGTCCCAGTACATCCCTCTGAGGCAAAGTGAGTAACTTATCCTTTTCTAATTTTAACCTTGTATTGCAGTGGGCTAAATCAGGGTTACACAGAGTTTTTCTTGGTAGTCTAAAACAAATCTACTTTGACACAAAAGTATACACCTCACACACATGTTTATGGGCTTAAAAAAAAAGAATACTCAAAAGTCAAAGTCATAATTATTAGTCAGTTGTACAACCAAATGCCTTCAACCGAAATGTGTCTTCCGCATTTAACCCAACCCCTCTGAATCAGAGAGGTGCGGGGGGCTGCCTTTAATCGACATCCACGTCTTCGGCGCCCGGGGAACAGTGGGTTAACTGCCTTGTTCAGGGGCAGAACGACAGATTTTTACCTTGTCAGCTCGAGGATTTGAACTTGCAGCCCTCCGGTTACAAGTCCAACGCTCTAACCACTAGGCTACCTGCCTCCTGTACCATGTCAGATATAGAGTTGAAAAAAAATATAAAAAAATAGCATCCCAATATTACACTTGTTATACACTACCGTTCAAAAGTTTGGGGTCACTTAGAAATGTCCTTGTTTTCCATGAAAACATACATGAAATGAGTTGCAAAATGAATAGGAAATATAGTCAAGACGTTGACAAGGTTATAAATAATTATTTTTAATTGAAACTTTGCTTTCGTCATAGAATCCTCAATTTGCAGCAATTACAGCCTTGCATACCTTTGGCATTGTAGTTGTCAATTTGTGGAGGTAATCTGAAGAGATTTCATCCCATGCTTCCTGAAGCACCTCCCACAAGTTGGATTGGCTTGATGGGCACTTCCTACGTAGCATACGGTCAAGCTGCTCACACAACAGCTCAATAGGGTTGAGATCCAGTGACTGTGCTGGCCACTCCATTATAGACAGAATACCAGCTGACTGTTTCTTCTAAGTAGTTATTGCATAGTTTGGAGCTGTGCTTTGGGTCATTGTGCTGTTGTAGGAGGAAATTGGCTCCAATCAAGCGCCGTCCACAGGGTATGGCATGGCATTGCAAAATGGAGTGATAGCCTTTTACCCTGTACAAATCTCCTACTTTACCACCACCAAAGCACCCCCAGACCATCACATTGCCTCCACCATGCTTGACAGATGGCGTCAAGCACTCCTCCAGCATCTTTTCATTTTTTCTGCATCTCACGAATGTTCTTCTTTGTGATCCGAACATCTCAAACGTAGATTTGTCTGTCCAAAACACTTTTTTCCAATCTTCCTCAGTCCAGTGTCTGTGTTCTTTTGCCCATCTTAATCATTTATTTTTATTGGCCAGTGAGATATTGCTTTTTCTTTGCAACTCTGCCAAGAAGGCCAGCATCCCAGAGTTGCCTCTTCACTGTTGACGTTGAGACTGGTGTTTTGCGGGTACTATTTAATGAAGCTGCCAGTTGAGGACTTGTGAGGCGTCTGTTTCTCAAACTAGACACTCTAATGTACTTGTCCTCTTGCTCAGTTGTGCACCGGGGCCTCCCGCTCTTCTTTCTATTCTGGTTAGAGCCAGTTTGCGCTGTTCTGTGAAGGGAGTAGTACACAGCGTTGTATGAGATCTTCAGTTTCTTGGCAATTTCTCGCATGGAATAGCCTTCATTTCTCAGAACAAGAATAGACTGACGAGTTTGAGAAGAAAGGTCTTTGTTTCTAGCCATTTTTAGCCTGTAATCAAACCCACAAATGCTGATGCTCCAGATACTCAACTAGTCTAAAGAAGGCCAGTTGTATTGCTTCTTTAATCAAGACATAATTGGAAAAGGGTTTTCTAATGATCAATTAGCCTTTTAAAATGATAAACTAGGATTAGCTAACACAACGTGCCATTGGAACACAGGAGTGATGGTTGCTGATAATGGGCCTCTGTACGCCTATGTAGATATTCCATAAAAAAATCTGCCGTTTCCAGCTACAATAGTCATTTACAACATTAACAATGTCTACACTGTATTTCTGATCAGTTTGATGTCATTTTAATGGACAAAAAATTTGCTTTTCTTTCAAAAACAAGGACATTTCTAAGTGACCCCAAACTTTTGAACAGTAGTGTACATTACAGAAGACTGAAATATAACAAAACCGTTTCACATAGAAACATCAGATTTTCTGAGGGTTTCTTTAAACAATGTTTATTATTTATTGAAAAATATTAGTAACATTCCACCCATGAAGCCACAAGGTCATGTGATTGCAGGAAAGGGCTACGAGAGACAGGGAAATTACTGAGGATATTGATTCATTTTCACTGTGTCTTCCCTTCTAACTTTGCTTGCATAGCTAACGTCCTGAGGAACGTAAAGATCAACCCTGAACGTATCAAGCGGTTAGTGGGAGATACCCTGGTCCTCAACTGCTCTGCAGAGACCACCTTCAACGGAAGGATCAACTTCCAATGGGAATACCCAAAGAGGATGGTAAGTTCTAAGTCATTCAACATCTTTCAAGATTACTGGTCAATGTTTCAGGGTTGTTGATGAATGCCTTTGCGTCCCCAGGTCAATCGGAACCCCACCATCAATAAGATTAGAGAGAATCCGGCTTTGATCACCAGGATGTACAAAGCCATCACCTTAACCAACATCACCATGGACGACAGGGGCATGTACAGGTGCACGGCTGAGATAGGGAACGCTGAGATGGGGAACAAGAAGCAAGCCTCAGCCAAGGTCACCATCTACGGTGGGTCAGTGTGTTAGTAACTAGTACTGCGAGAAGGCAAGGTCTCACTGAGCTAAGGCAGAGACAGACATAACTCATTGTTAGCGTCATCTTGGGCATTCATTGTGTGATCTCATTGATAATACATTTATAGTGTTGTTTTTCGAAAGTTGTTTTAATGCTTTCATCATTGGTCTTCTCCTGTGTGATTTCAGAACATCCATACCTGAATGTGTCCTATAAGAATGAATGGGCCAGGAGAGTAGTCTACACAGAGGGTAGAAACAAGCTGATGTTTGAACCCAAGGTCAATGCACTGCCACCAACTGACACCATCGCATGGTAAGACTGAGTTCAGCTGCTGGGACTTTTCACTGCGTGTATTGTCAACTCCTGATGAATATAATAGCTCTGTTGTGACTGTGTACACTAAACTGAAGCATGCGAGTATTTGATTTGGGATATAGAGTTGCTCACTAATTATCGTCACAACTTTTATATCAGTACATTATGAAGAGCTGAACTTCTAAAGCAAATGTTGGTGAATCTCGTTCCCAGGTATAAGGATGGTGTCCCCATCAACGAGAACTCCACTTGTTACGAGTCTTCAGGCTACAACCTACTCATCAAGGACGTGAAGCAGAAGGATGCCGGGGTCTTCACCATCGCCCTGGGCAACAAGGAGAGAGGCCTCTACAGGAATCTCAGCTACACTCTGGTAGTCCGAGGTAAAGCTCATTTTATATCGCCGCTCTATCCCATCCTATACCCCATTCCTTGTCCCTCCAAATGACTGGCCATCCTGAGGAAATGAAGCAATGGGCTGGACTTTGGGCCTCAGCATTTCGACCAGCCTCGGCACATAGGGTTCAAGCCCCTGGTTGGTCCTGGCCTGCAGTATGACAGGAACCCAGCCTCTCTAGCTCCTCAATTACAGGTGCACGGCTGAGATAGGGAACGCTGAGATGGGGAACAAGAAGCCCGCCTCAGCCAAGGTCACCATCTACGGTGGGTCAGTGTGTTAGGAACTGGTACTGCATGAAGGCAAGGTCTCACTGAGCTAAGGCAGGGACCGACATAACTCCATTGTAAGTGTCATCTTGGGCAATAATTTGTTTACATCTTCTCCATGTGTATGTGGCCCATCTGGCCCAGCACCACTCAAGTAAACAACCGTGTTCTGTACATTATATAGGGCTATTTGTGTACTTTATATGCTTTAGCAAAGAGTGTTCAAACAAATATATTGTAATGATTGCCATGTAAATACTGATGGTTGTTAACACCAGCGGTTGTAGAAGTGATCTGTTATGTTCTGGGGCTTTGATCGTGTGTTGGATGTCAGGGAGTGCAATCTGCCTGCCCTTAAGAACCCTGTTGAGCAACACGTGTGCCACTCAGATACTACTCCAAGCTGGCGACGGCGGGGAAGGGGGGGTTGGCAAAAGAACGCATAACAAAGTATTTCCATCCCATTCCCATTTCCATCCCATTCCCTGCTTCAGATCTCAAATATTCAGCAGCCGGGGCTTGAACTGAGGACAATGCTGAGAGAAACCATGTTATGACTTCAGCCTCACCAATGCACACAGGCATACAAACACACACACACACACTGACTGGTTGACAATGATTAACTGATGTGAACATTTTCCTGGAGGTGGCATCCAGTCTGTCTGTCCGTCCGCCAGTCAGTCTGGTGTTGATTACTCCTGTGTTCTCCCACACTGCTGATCCACTGACCTGGGCCTGGGCATAGGGCCACATCTGTCCCAGAGGCAGCAGGGTAGAGGTCAAGCTCTGATACACTGTGACACCCTGATGTGATGGACAACCACAGGGTATCAGGGCTATGCAATCACTCAGCCATTTTCAAGCACTTCAAAGCCCACTCTCAGGGCTGGATGTTGATGGCACCTTTTCCATGGTTATTCATCCTGATGACAGACATTATGACTTCCAACAGCCAGGTAGAGTGTAACGGTTAATGCAACAGTGTCTGATCTCTTTGTCTGTGTCTCAGTGAGACCTATGATCTCAGAAGAGGAGGTGGCCTCGGTGGACGTCCAACCATACATGTTCGGCAAGCAGCACCAGCTAACATGCACCGCCTTTGGAGTGCCCATGCCCGACATCACGTGGCTCTGGCAACCATGCCATCCTGACCCCACCGACAAAGAGTGAGTCACCGACACACTACTCTGGCCTGTTGATCCTGGGCGGTCCTGGGGGGGTGGTGGGCGGGGGTGAACTAAATCATTAACTAAACTGTGAAGACCATTTTGTTTGAATTCACCTTCTGCATCAGTGCCTTTTAACCTTACCGCTTCCAGTAACACATTTCTGCATTCTTCACTTCTTGTTTTTCACTTTCACAATGTTCCTTCAATGGTAATGTATGGGTGTTTAGGTTTATTGGACGCTGAGCTCAGCTGTCACAGTATTGGAACTGGATCGCACGCGCGCACACACAGACACATACAAAGACAGACACAAAACCAGATCATCTGTGTGAGTCTGGAGTCCAGAACCACCGGGCAAGCCCGGGGCTCCTTCTCCATAAACATGCCTGCATCCGTTTAATTGACTCTGGCCCAAAATACAGACATTTATCAAAGAAATGCAGCCCCGGAGAATTCCCCACTCATTTGTGGCCAGTGGCTCTGTGGGCGGGGAGAGAGGATATATTAGTCTCAGACTCCCCAAGCTTTTATAGAGCTGAACGGGACAGAGCGCGTGGTATGAGTGACTGGGCGTGAATGTCGACCTGCTAGTGAACCTTAAACAATATGAACATTCCCTGAAAGCCAGAGCAGCCAGAACCCAGTCAGTGACAGCAGGGGTCCTTTCTGAGGCGTAAGATCAGGCAAACAATGGGCCATTACTGCGGGGTTATCAGGACCCAACACCGCTAGAAAAACACGCCTCACAACGGAGGGCCTGAATTATGTTACACTTCATGCGCTTTAACTTGACAAGTGCTTCTGTTAATTATCCATAATTATTGGTTAAAAAACCCACTCCTGGTTTGCCAAATTTGTGGCAGAAATAATGGCGGAGGGTCAAGCTGTGTCAAAGTGCCCCGTTTCTGCAGCCCTAAAGATAATCAGCTCTGGCAATGGAAACAGTGGCTCATAAACGTTTGACGCTGAAAAGGGCTTGTTTTTTCAACAGCTAATGAGGGAGTAGCTTCAGACAGAGAAACAGCCCAGGCCAGCCTCGGCCTGATTGGAGGCAGATTGAGCCAACTGTTTGTTTTATACAGTTCAGACCCACTTCAAGTACCTGTCACTGCAAATTGACCACTTATCATTTCAGGATGGGACCTCGTATAAATCACAAATTCCCTTTGTGGTTGGGGAAGCGTAACGTCTCAGATAGCAGTTGGGAGTTAAAGAAAGAGTGATTGGGAGATGGGGATAGATGAAGGGGGAGGGGGGTCTTTCTCAGCAGCAGGGTAAGACGGTAATCAGCTGTCCCTTGTTGACCCACCAAGGTTTGGGGAACAGGCTTATCTCCTCTGGCCAGAGAGTGGGGGTTTCCTGTTCGAGGTGACGCATAGCCAGCAGCATACCACCCTGCATCCCACTGCTGAATTGCCTCTGAAGCTAATCAAATCAAATCAAATGTTATTTGTCACATGCGCTGAATACAACAGGTGTAGAACTTACCGTGAAATGCTTACTTACAAGCCCTTAACCAACAATGCAGTTCAAGAAATAGAGTTAAGACAATATTTACTAAATAAACGAAAGTAAAAAAATTTAATCAAAAAGTAACACAAGAAAATGACAAAACAATAACGAGGCTATATACAGGGCATACCGGTACCGAGTCAATGTGTGGGGGTACAGGTTAGTCGAGGTGAAAGCAGGGTTGGTCCTGGTCTGTCCCTGGATGGGAGACCAGATGCTGCTGGGAGTGGTGTTGGATGGCCAGTAGGAGGCATTCTTTCCTCTGGTCTAAAAAAAGATATAATATCCCAATGCCCCAGGGCAGTGATTGGGGACATTGCCCTGTGTAGGGTGCCGTCTTTTGGATGGGATGTTAAACGGGTGTCCTGACTCTGTGTGGTCACGAAAGATCCCATGGCATTTATTGTAGGGGTGTAGGGGTGTTAATCCTGGCATACCATCATGGCCACCTAATCATCCCCAGCTTCCAGTTGTCTCATTTATTCCCCCTCCTCTCCCCTGTAACTATTCCCCAGGTCGTTGCTGTAAATGAGAATGTGTTCTCAGTCAACTTACCTGGTAAAATAAGGGATAAATAAAAAGCATAGCATGGGGCTTCCTGTCACACTGCAGTTTCATCCTGACCGCCTCGCTCCCTATCAGCCTGAGCAGGCAGTCTGGTTTAACTGGGCTGTAGTTCACTGCACCCTGCCGGTTCAGAGTGACACATCGTCCAACTGTTTGGACAGCTATCGCTGGTCCATATTATCAATCGATGGTCCATAGTATATTTTCTGGTTCCCACTAATTAAATACAGGAAATTATGTCATGGCCACACAGCATCCTGCTCTAACAGTCTCCTGTCCAATATTCTGTACTCATTTACAAAACTGAGTTCATATTTTAGGTAACCTGCAGCCGTTCCGTCTAGTTGAGTAATCACTGATTTCCTCTGTCCTATAGGTGCACCCTTTACACTGAGCCAATCCCAGTTCAAATGGACGATAAGGGGAACTACTCACACAACTGGATTGAGAGCATAAACAACCAAACTGAACTGGTGAAAGGAAAGAACAAGGTATTTATATAGTATGGGTTGGATCTCATTGGATGTGTAACTTGAAACTGCTTAACGTTGTACAACTTAGAACAATAATTCAAGTGGGTGTACTTTTCATATATGAGTCAGGTTTGATAAATATACTGTAATCTGAACAGAAATGTAAATGTCAATGACAAAATAGTTGTGCAATACAACAATTACTTTGAGATTTACTGTGTGAGAAAGTTGAAATCTGTGGAAATCTCCATGACCGTTCTCTTTGAGATGGCAACATCTGAAAACAATAAATCTAGGCAATCCCCATCGTCATATTGGCAGTTCTAGAATGATTCATTCTATCTGCATCACTTTAGACTTATGTAACTGTGACCACAGGTTATGGAAGGAACATCAATATGTATAATGAAATATTGTACAGTACAGTCTGTACAGTACATTGTAAATACATTTAATTTATACATTGAAATATAAAACATGTACAGAGAAAAAGCTATATATGGTCAAATACATTTAGTGTATACCAGTAGGCATATTTATGACAAGGAAACCCACTTTATTGTTTACGCTGCAGTAACTGCCACTAAATCAACTTATCAGTCATTTCGTATATGCTGTCCGCAACAAACAGACCATCATATCTGACATGATTTGCTTTTTATTAGAAGAAGCCCCTTAGCCTTCAATTAAGGTCAACGCAAGTCGAGCGCCAGAGCAGCCATGAAGAAAAAGCATTTTGGCTCTTTTCAGGGCTGCGCTCCTGAATCGTTCGTCCGTCTGCCCCATTAACTGAAAGACACAGTTCATTTCACCCTGCTGGAGTGAAAAACAGCCTCAGAACAAAACGCAGACTTTGGATCTAAAGCAGCTAGGCCTGTAAATGATGCAGCTGCCTGGTCTGCCAGAGAGCACTGTTTATTCTGACATCAGTGGATCTTTGTCTGTTGGAACACTGAGGGCTATGGAGCTCCTCGTAAAACAGCCCAATACAGCCATACGGCTCAAGCCATGCGTGTGCAGACAGCGGAAAATGGACTTTTATAGGTTCCCTCCTAACTCCACTGACATTTTGAAGAGATCAGCCGTAATCGCTGGAACTACTGAAACAAAGTTTGGAAATTGAAATAATTGGTTATTTTCATTGTTTTCATCACATCTGTATTATTACACCATAGCTGAATGTAATGGTTAGGTATATGGGATCCACAAGAGGTATGCAAATAATTACAATCTTAAAAGTGTTCACCTGGGACACCTTGACCATATAACCCCACAACTATTAGGTCCTAAGTCACCAATAGAAGTTTCTGCAATTTTCCCTGCAGTTTACTAAACACTCGATCACTTCCTCTCACAAAAAAATGGCCCACATCTTGGAATGCGTTCCCAAAGCATACTGAAAATGGAGACTGTAGACATTACAGCACATGTCCTAGAGGAGCTTGTTACCAAAACCATTCACTCCAAACGTAATTAAGTGCAGGCCTCAACTGCTTTCCCCAAAAGCTCATCTATAGGATTAGTTGAACGACAGCCGTTCCAACACACTAGGTCAAATTGGGACATAAATCTAGCCAGCATATAAGCATTTCAACAGCACAAGCAAATCTACCAGCGAAGAAAATACTGGTAATAAGTCATTACCCAAACACGTATGCTGGTGTGGTAAACTTGAAATGGTATCATGCTAATGGTATACATACTGTAAAGAACGGGAATCATGCTAATGGTATACATACTGTAAATAAAATGACTCATGCTAATGGAATACAGTACATACTGTAAAGAACAGGAACCATGCTAATGGTATACATACTGTAAAGAACAGGAATCATGCTAATGGTATACGTGCTGTAAAGAACAGAAATCATGCTAATGGTATACAAATTGTAAAGTACAGGAATCATGCTAATGGTATACAGTACATACTGTAAAGAATGGGAATCATGCTAATGGTATATGTACTGTAAAGAGCGGGAATCATGCTAATGGTATACATACTGTAAAGAATGGGAATCATGCTAATGGTATAAATACAGTAAATAACAGGAATCATGCTAATGGTATACAGTACATACTGTAAAGAATGGGAATCATGCTAATGGTATACATACTGTAAAGAATGGGAATCATGCTAATGGCATAAATACAGTAAATAACAGGAATCATGCTAATGGTATACAGTACATACTGTAAAGAACAGGAATCATGCTAATGGTATACATACTGTAAAGAACAGGAAGGCCCGCACACTGCTTGTGCTTCCAATTCACCACTTTATTGACTACCTATCGATCCAAAACAGATCTCATTCAGGTACATACAGTACACACCTAGTAATAGAGGGCTTAGGCTTCATTCAGTTCCAACACTACCAATCTCTGATTGACATAAATAGGGAGGCACTCCTTATTTACAAGCGCTTGTGGTCCAAACACCAGTGTTTAATAGGGGTGAGGACTAAGGGTCAGTGATAACAAGCACTGGTTTGTTGGGAGATAATTATTTTCTGTCACCCCACATAAATCGCTGTTCTCTGTGAATGAGAATAGAGTGTTAATCAGGTTTGCATGGCCAGCCTCAGAGGGGCTCCTGGTGGAGAGGGGGACCGACTGGGCTGGGTCACAGCGCCAGGGGACGGGGGTAGAGAGGCATGGGCCCTCCCTGGGGTCACAATGCGTCTGGTCAGGTCACCACTTAGGGACAGAGCGCACTTGTTGAAACGACTGTTTTCCGGCTCACGTTAAATCATCATGAGTAATGACCGGAACACAACACCAGTAACTACTCCGTCAGTGCTCTGACCAATGTCATAACATCTCGGGGTAGACAACTTAACACAACTTTTAGCTAGCTTTTCCATCCAAACATGTTTACACAGAGCACACTCACAATCAGGGTTTGGTAGGTTACTTTCTAAGTGTAATCTGTTACAGTTACAAGTTACTTGTCCAAAACTGTAATCAGTAACGGAACTTTTGGATTACCCCAAACTCAGTAACGTAATCTGATTACATTCCGTTACTTATAGATTACTTTCCCCTGAAGAGGTATTAGAAGAAGACAATAATGTATGTTACCAATTGAACGACATCTATTGCAGGATAAATCAATGTTAAGTTTACATAGCTGGCCATATATGCATGTTAAAGTTTACTTTATGGGTGGTTATTGGTTATGTAGGCTTCTTCTAACCCATCGCTTTCTACTACATATAATAATACGATTAAATTATATCTTTACATTAAAAACCAAGTCTATCAGAATTCAAGCCATTTTAATGTTATACCCCTTGATCTTCAAGAATAGGACTTGGAAATATGGAAGTATAGATTAGCCTAATTGTTTTACCTGAGCATGACCCCAAAACTAAGGACATACAGTTGAAGTCGGAAGTTTACATACACTTAGGTTGGAGTCATTAAACTTCCGACTTCAACTGTATTAGCCAGCCCTACTCTATTGTTTATGATTGTGGACTGATTGGGCTCATTAATTCGATCATTTATAAGTCCAGAAATAGATGTAGCAACTACAGATTGCCCCTTTAATTCTATTAAAAGTGTGTGAGTTTGAGCATGTGTCCATTAGGCCTATGGATTTTTTTAATCAGCAATAAAAGACCCACTTTTATTCCATAAGCTTGGATCCGCACTATGCAGCTGTTGCAAGAGCGCATTTTTCACTGGCTGTCCACTGGTTTCAAAAACAATGATTGATAGGCAGCTTAAACTTCTTGAATCCAACTATTATTGGGTTCAAATACACATTTAGAGTTGTGAACAGCCATGCACAACAACCACAATCCGTAAAGTGAAAATAGATAAATGAGAGAGCAGAAGTGTGATTCACATCAATGCGGTAAGTAGATATCAATAATAAGTGATATCCGTATCGCCGTAGACTACACCACTACTGCCATCCTTACCTCCAAGTGTTTATTTAAATTGGATAATCTTTGGATGCCGACAGCAGTCGCACCATTGGAAGACATAGCTTGGACTGTAGCCTACAAAAGCCTATTCCCGTTCTTTTCCCGCGATCCATCAAACACATTCATTTTGGTGTTTCATCATAGTGGTCTCTGACTTGTGGTCAGACTCGCTCAGGTGGAACAAATGTAAACTTCTTTCAATGCTGATCTGAATGTCATTGATAAACAGAGACGTGTCAACGTTTTCTTTTCGCAAACATCCTTTCTGAATTTAAAAGTAATCCTCAAAGTAATCATCTAGTTTTTCAAAAGTATCGGTAATCTGATTACAATATTTTTGCTGGTAATGTAACTGATTACAGTTACCGTTTTTGGATAATCCGTTACTCCCCAACCCTGCTCACAATATGAGCTGAAACATTGAAACCATATTAAAACAGAGAAAATGTGTCACACACAGTCCAGTCTCATGGCTAAAGCCCTGTTTCTGTGGAGCACAATGGCGCTAGAAACCCAGGAAGTTGACACCACCCAGACAATACAGCCACAGCATTCAGCACCTTTGATGTAGCTGCTCTGAAAACAGATGTCGTTCTGAACACAAAACAGAACCCCACGCGATCTGGCCCCTTGCCCAAATCGTACTTATTGTTGTGTCTACTTAAGCCATTAAACGGGTTCCACTCCAATGGTGATAGAATCGAGTGTGGCATTGTAAATGCTCTTCAGGAAATGACATGGAGGTCCAGGCACTCTTTCTGTGGACCTGTGCTGCGGGGAGAGAAGAGGCGGGTTTTAAAAGTCCAGATGTATCCTTCCATTATTGTGACGAGAGCATAAAACAGGCTCGGTTTAAGGCAGATCTCTGACACACTAGCTAATGGCAAATAGCCACACTGATGTTGATGGAAAATCCGCTGTGGTATTTCAAAAGACATTTTGTCCGTGTGTATGGATTGAGGTATACTAAATTTTATGCCAACCTGAATATTTTTTATGTAACCTTTTTATTTATACAGGTTAGTCTCATCGAGATAAAAATATATTTTGCACATAGTGTACAGCATTTGCTGGCTGTTTGGTAGATCAATTGATTGGCTTATTCACTCTCCTCCATAGACTGTGAGTACGCTAGTGGTGGGAGCGGCTAACGTCACAGGGATCTACTCCTGCGCAGCCCAGAACAAACTTGGCACCCGTACACTGAGAACCCCCTTCTATGTGGACGGTAAGTGGGTCAATTTAACACTACACAACGTGGGGAGTTGATTGAAAGAACAGCATAAGGAAAAACTACAAGCAGAAATGCTTGAGTGGTTTTTATTTTTACGGGCCAGGCATACAGTATAACATATAACATACATGAAGTCTCCCTCCCAGTGACCACACGTACGCACTGTAATGAATTGCGAGGCAAGCGCAAGAATGCACAGATTGTACTGTGCAATAAAGAGTGCAGATGGAGGCATTAATTGAAACCATCTTCCTCCGGAGCAGGCAGGCTTCAGGATCGAACGGAAGAGGCAAACATGTCCTGGGCCATATGGTACAGTCTAATACTGCGAGTTTAAAAACAGCTCTGAGCGTACACTGGAGCGCCCGCAGGTCATTTCTCTTCTTCTTAGAGCCTGCTGCTGCATGAATCATTTTTTATATGCATCTGAACAGTTCCAAATGTTCATGAAATGAAAATTCCATCTAGTCCGGTTATATAATGATAGGAGAAATCAGCTGTCAGGACACGCAAGCAGTCATCACAGCGGGGAAAAAATGAAAACGTAGAAGTTTTGAAGTTGAAAACTGATTGATGATAGATTATAATTGGGAATGGTGGTGACACTATGATTGGGGACACGGCTGATGATGCCAAACTCTGAGTATCCGGATGAGAATAGGATCAGTCTCTGGAGGAAGTGCTGCAATGTGCCACCATTCCAGAGGTGGAGATCGAGAGCGCTGGAATGCTGCTGAAAAAAGAGGACGGCAGAATTGTAATAACAGCTGTCGTCTCTTATGGAACACAGAATGCTTTCCAGTGTTCTGAATAAACATACTCAGTCTGGCTCCCCCGAGGCCCGGCCCCGGCCTGATTCCTATTGCACTGCTGTAGGCCGAACATCGGCGCTGCTCACCGCACACCGCCAACGTGCTTCCAATTATCAGTGATGAAACAGGAAATAACTGCAAATTTGGCATTCCTGGTGTGGTGATGCGCAACTTGATGTTTCAGAGATGTTCTTTCGCAGAATAGTACAGCGTCAGTGTCTATCTCGCTGAGAGGTGAGGGTTCCAGGCAGTAACAAAGATGCTCTTGTAACCCACTTACATGCTGTACAACAATCTAACCTGTGCTTATGCATGGCAGTTTTACTAAGCACCCAAATGGTGTCCTTCCCCACACAAAAAAAATGCTTTAACACTCCTAATAACCTGATGTGTTTTTCCCCTCTCCCCCGCCAGATCACGCTCAGCACCTGGCCATTGAGCCCCAGACTGCCATTGAGGGTGACGACGTCACTCTGACCTGCAGGGGGACTCGGTACCTGTATACAGACCTGCAGTGGAAGGACTCTCAGAACTACACCGTCACCAACAACGTCACGGCCCTGCAGTTCAGCCCCTACTCTATCTCTCTCTCCCTGAGCCTGCACAATGTGTCCAGGAATCACACAGCAGGCTACCAGTGCTGGGCGCAAAAGATCCACAACAAGAGAGTTATAGTCAAGACTGTGCTGACTGTGCATGGTGAGGAAGTGACAGAGAGAACATTGCCTGCTGGGTGTTCAATGAGGTCTCTAACAGAACAGTAATTGCATATCATATGGGTATTACCAAACTCTAAGAATAATATGTTTGTGTAAAATCGTATTTAAAAGTGCCTGCTCCTGGATATAAACCCACTCGTGATTATGAAACCCAGTAGAGAGATGAGTTTTGTCTGAGGAAAATCTTGAAAAGAAGAGTGATCTAATTCAGAATGCTTTTGTGATTGAAACAGAGAGGAAGAGGCCGTGGCTGAGACAGAACCTGACTAATCAAGATATAAACAGCAGCAGCACTCTGACTATGGCCTGCTACGCCCTGGGGGTGCCGCCACCCTACATCACCTGGTACAAAGACAACCTACCAGTACAAGAGGGTCCAGGCAAGAAATGACTCGGGATTTAGGGGCCCTGAGCTTTCCCTGGTCGGGTCACATGATCGGGAAAATCTCCTTGGCCTCCTCGTTGCTGAATTGCTCAACCATGTTAGTAATTTTCTCCATAGAATCTGAGCTGTAGACCTTGTGCTGTGTTCCAGGTATAACCCTGAGGGAGGATGGGGTGCTGATGATCAAGAGAGTGAAGAAAGACGATGAGGGCTTGTACGAGTGTCTTGCCAGCAACGGTGAGGGGAGTGTGAAAGCCAGTGCTGTGGTCACTGTCGTGGGTGAGTCACTTCTTTATTTCTGTCATAATGGGCCTGATGAGAACCCATGTCATCCTGATAACGAAGTCCAATGAATCTAACTGCAGTACATTAACCATGTCAGATTCCAATCAACCCTGAGTTTAACCAGCACAGCCACAGCCAGAACACTTCCTTACTGCATGACCAATCACAGTCACAGGAAACCTCCTGGCCATACTGGGCCGTGCTTCTTGTCAACAGTACAAATAGCTCTGGCCAGACTTCAGTATGAGAAGTTTCTCCAGAGAGGGAGGCTGCCAAGAGGCTTCCAAGTATGTCCATTGAATTACTCCACTGGCTTTTATGACTGGGGCTCTAACAGGGGTCCCCACCCATGGGACGTGACCTGCAATTAGTGTGTTAAGAAGTCCCACTCTCAATGACTGTGGGCACGGCAAGGAGATAAGTCTTCTTGTTAAAGAACCATGGGACTGGAAACATGATGACACATGGGGGGGGGGTAAGGGTAAGGTCATGCGACGGTATTCTGACGACTAGCCCTGGCACCAGACATGAATTCCTGTTCCCCCCAAAAAAGTCCAACCCCAGTGTCCGCATCATCCGTTAGAGCATGTCCAGCATCAGACAGTTTGCTTCATGCATTGCCAAACCTTTATTTAGGCATTACTCTGAACAAAACTATTTCACAAAATTCCTAAAGATTAAGGAAGGCAGTTTCGAGATGGCTGACTGTGAATGTTGACATGGATAGTTAAGAAAATAGTTTAAAATGAGATTAATGTGCAACAATGTGGGATGCGTAGGCTAAACAAACTAGGGATACACAATGGAAGGTGTTTCCACTTGTAGCGTGTACACAACATGGCGGAAATGAGTTAATCTAGCAAAAAGACGAATAATTGCAGTGGTGTAATTCACGTCCTTGGATTTACTAGCAAAATTGACTTTCAAGTAGTGGATAAGTAGGCCAGCGCCATGTCTTACTCTAATATGTTAAACAAACAAAACCGTGCCTCTATTGTGTATTTCCCCATTTATATTTGTTCTCAGTTATCAATTCTTATACATTTTTCAAGAATCTTCGAAAACACCTAATTCCTCGGTGAACAACAGTTGGCTAATTGTTCTTGTGGTCTCCTTCCAGGTGACGAGGGGAAGCCCAACATTGACGTGATCGTCCTGGTGTGTACAGGAGCTGCTGCCACCTTCCTCTGGCTCATGCTCATCCTCTTCATCCGCAAGCTGAGGAAGGTAACAAGAGATCTCCCTGCAATCACAGCGCGTTCTCTACTCTCTATCTCACTCTTCTTGACTGTGAAGACATTTGAGAGTGTAACTGTTTGGATACTGCACTGGGGACTTGACTCACCATTCATTTTGTTGACTTAGTTAATTAAACCACAGCATCATGCCATTTAACAATGTGTAACATGCTATTCTCAAGACATATTCAAACATCCGCACTACAATTTTGAGGTTTTTGTTTGTGTGCGTCAGAAGTGGAGTGCAATCTCGCTATACAGATTTTGTCAATTGCGATCACTGACTCATGTCTCTTGCGAAATGCAGTTCAATTTGGTGGGATAATTTTAGCTTGACGTTTACGATTTACACATTTCCTGGCATTGGAAAAGTGCTGAGCTTGTGTTTGTGTGTATGACAAGAAAGTAGAGACTATGCCTCAACAGTCCAAAGACAATAGAAATAGGCACATTACAACTACAGTCATGGTAGAGCAATGGCACGGTCATGGTGGAGCAATGGCCCGGGCATGGTGGAGCAATGGCACGGTCATAATGGAGCAATGGCACGGTCATGGTGGAGAATGTGCTCTTATCCTTTAGTTAACATGAAAATAGGTTATTTTCCACAAATCCTGTTTTGATTTCACATACCTACTGTACACGAGCTCCATCACCATTTCCTTCTCCCTCTCATCCCCCCCATCCAGTCTGTGGACTATAAGATGGGTCCATCCATCATCATCGACCCAGATGAGTTTCCTCTGGACGAGCAGTGTGAACTCCTGCAGTATGACAGCAGCAAGTGGGAGTTTCCCCGAGACCGCCTCCGACTGGGTGAGTAACTTACTACACCACACAGCACTGGTACGGTCTAAGAAGTCTCTCACCATGACGACGCTGTAACTCAAAAGGTCAATACGCACCACGAAGGGGCAACTACTGTAAGTGAATTTATTTGTTCACCATACACTTCACATCAACAGGTTAATGTCATTTTTGATGAGGTGGCACCCATAACTCTGGGTCCTCTTAAACTGTGCGACCCTGTTTGCCCATTACATTGAAATATGGTGCCAGAGAGGATGGCATGTGGCAGAGGTGTCACCCCCCTGTGAAGAGGGTGTAGCTTCGTTACTCATCAGTGACCCTCCGCTGTCACCCAGTCTTAACGGCACTATATGTCCCTTGGAGGAACGCTTCACGGGTCCAGTCGTCAGAACCTCAGCAGGTTGTTTTAGGCCTTTCCTGCAGTCAATGACCAAAAGTGCCCTCTTTTGACCTAATGAGTGGAATTTTATTCCAATTTTTCTTAATGAAAAGCCGGTGTTTCTATGTCAAACAGTTTTGTTATATTTCAGTCTTCTGTGATGTATATAAAATGTAATATTGGATTCAAACTCAAAATGTAATACATTTCAACTCTATCTGACATGGTATTATTATTGTTTGTAAGCCCATAACCTAATGTGTGAGGTGTATACTTTTATTTTAAAGTAGATTGGTTTCAAAGTAGACCAAGAATAACTCTGTGTGACCCTGATTTAGCCCACTGCAGTAAAAGGTTAATTACAGGCCCATACCCAACCTGATTTACTTAACCCACTGGCCTCTCTCTCTCTCTCTCTCTCTCTCTCTCTCTCTCTCTCTCTCTCTCTCTCTCTCTCTCTCTCTCTCTGTGTTTTAGGCAAAACTCTGGGCCATGGAGCTTTCGGGAAAGTGGTGGAGGCTTCTGCTTTTGGGATCGACAAGCTCTCGACCTGCAAGACTGTGGCTGTCAAAATGCTGAAAGGTAGGGTAGAGGCATTATCAAGACTTTCACCTAAAAACGTAATACACGCTCATTAACAGCACTCGCAAGTCACTTTGGTTGCGAAACCATGCTGAAAAGTCATACAGGTTGTTTCCACATAGCTTCCTTGTGATCCCACCTGGTGGAGATGATGCTGATGAAGGTACTCCTCTCCTATTGCAGGTGGTCAGACCTACAGTAGAAACACAACAGCCGTCGTTCTGAATGTAACAGATGTAAAACAGCCATCTGTCATTTCAGCAGGTTATTTGGTTTCTCATGCATGATATGAATTCAAAAACTTTGATGGCACACGTGTGTGCAATTAACAGTTGCGCACGGGGGGTGGTTCAAAGTAGGCGTGTGGCGGCTGCTTCTAACAGACTGTTTGGTCTGAGAGAGACGAAGACCTTGGTGTCCCTGGTGAGGATGACATTCTGCAAATGTGACAGGAATCAGGAAAGCATTCCACTTGGGTCCAAGATTTGCAGGTGCTGAAACATTTAAACGTGCACGGTACAAATTATGCATCAACAAAATATATGCACGTTAATCCTTATTAAGGATTATAGCCCTGATGTCTTTTAGATACACAAACAATTGAGAACAACGACCCCCTCCCTTCCCACCCTCTTCCTTCCCCATGTAAGATTTATGGTCACCATAACTTACAGCCACATTTCACAATCTTTCTAAATATGGCAGAACATATTTATTCCATCAAAATGGAAACAGCGAAAAGCAATGTGGAAGAAGAGAGACTCCAGAAGCAAGAGAGACTGTCCAAGGGATTTGGCCTAGTGATCTTAGCAGAGTAAACATTTCAGCCCAGCATTACTGGCTGTATCCCCTTAGGGTTGAAGTGGTCAAACTAACTTTCCTCCTGGCTCTGTTGGGGTGGCCAACTCTAACTCTGTAGAGTAATGGGACCATGGATGGATAGTGATGGTGATGTGATAGATCTAGCTACATGATAAACCAGGCCATTTGTTAGATATTTCCGTCAGTGTCACGGCATTAATCATCCCCTTCCATTAATCACAGAGGAACCAAGCTCGCCGGGCTGGCTGTTGCTCCCTGCTCTGCTCCAGGAACCCCAGGTCAAACGTAATGAACAGCAGCTCACTTCCCTAAACTGACCCTTCCTAGGGGTGGTTTGAGACTCCGCGTCAGTCAGCTCCAGCTTCCAGAGCAGGCTGGGACCACCGTGGTGTGCCAACATAAGACAGAGCAGAAGTACAGACCAAAAACTCTGCTCAACTCTCATGTTCTCCATTCATTATTGAAATTCAAGTCATTGATTCATTATTAAAATCGACCACAATCTCTGTTGGAGTAACCACATCCAGGGAGTCAGTGATGAATAAGAGCAGGAATATTTCGCACTATTTTGTTCAGTCGATGTTTTCATTTTGTTTATCAGTTAGGGACAATATTGTTTACTAACATTGCTAACTCCAACCACCTGTGGCCAGATGAGCTTTTCAGATAATGAAAGAGAGAGACATTACACAGGCTCATCGAACACATTAGGCTGCCACCCAACATTGACTAGTTGGTATTCCACAGTCTTTGAGATCAATGTAGCGGGGAGGTTGATTTATGGCTGACCATTAATCTTTGGCGTCGATGGCACCCCAAAAAGGACAAGTCACTTTGATGGTGTTTAGTTTATTTGGTTAAGAATAAACCTCCCTCTGACCTCATAGCATGCCTGACCCACATATCCACCTCTTATATGATGTGTAGACTGGATATACAACTGAATTATCTGTTCTGTGATCTTATTTTTATTTAACCTTTATTTAACTCGACAAGTCAGTTAAGAACAAATTCTTATTTACAATGACAGCCTACCTCAGCCAAACCCAGACAACGCTGGGCCAATTGTGCGCCACCCTATGGGACTCCCAATCACAGCCGGATGTGATACAGCCTGGAATCAAACCAGGGACTGTAGTGGCGCCTCTTGCACTGAGATGCATTGCCTGAGACCACTGCGCCACTCGGGAGCCCTGTTCACAGTCAACAGTTATATTGTCTCTCCATGTGTGCTCCAGGGTTTATTTTGACGGAATGTAGGGCTGTGCTTTGGGTTGTATGCGAGTATCTGTTTGAATGTGAGAGAAGGCTGATGTTTATGTTTTAAGTTACATATATTCCCATGTTGACTTCATTACTTTCCTGACATTATCTTTGCATACCATCTTAACCTTGCACATTGAATGTTCTCATGTCGATTATCATATTTTCTTATATGAAACATTTCTTGCCTATCTTAAATCTCCTCCACATATGTAAAATCTGTTCTTTACTAAATATACTGTTTGGTTTCCAGACGTCCATGAACGTACATCAGTTGGAGTCCTCTTAATCAAAGCAAAATAACTTCAATGAAAATGTCATTTAAAGTCAAAATACATCCACACTTTTGAGGGGGTGTATGAAACAGTGTCCCTGCAATAGGAAATGTATATTTAACCAGCATCCCTCTAAATGGTCTGTGTGTTTGCGTTGTAACAGGAGGAGCTACGACAAATGAGCGCAAGGCTCTGATGTCCGAGTTGAAGATCCTGATCCACATTGGTCATCATCTGAACGTGGTCAACCTGCTGGGAGCCTGCACCAAGCTTGGAGGTGAGCGAGACAGAGGACAGGGTTAACTCCATGGTTAAACCATACTGTATAACTTGGGAAGTAAATGTATAAATTGCTGGCATCTCTGAGAAAATCCATCATGATTTCAACACACTCTTATCACTGTTTATGAATCATTACTCGTTAGTCAGTTTCTTTGAATTCTGTGCTTCTTTCTTCTCAGGTCCATTGATGATGATAGTGGAGTACTGCAAATATGGAAACTTATCAAACTACTTGAGAAGCAAGAGGGCTGATTTCATCGTCTATAAGGTGAATCCGCAGCTTCACGGACTGAAGCTTTCAGAAATGCTGTTTTCTCATTAAATCCTATTCAAAAGCCTTCATAATTTAGTCTATTTCTCAACCTGATAAGAAAACCCCAGACTGTCAGCAGAGCCGCTTTCTAACGTGACTCAAGCTTTGCGTCTTGTATCTGGTGTGTGTCTCGTCAGAGCCAGGACGGTAAGCTGGTGACGTCGGGGTCGGGCTGCGACCTCAGCGAGCTCATCAAGCGGCGCCTGGAGAGCGTGGCAAGCACCGGAAGCTCAGCCAGCTCCGGCTTTGTGGAAGATAAGAGCTACTGCGACTCAGAGGAAGAGGAGGAAGGTAAAACTAAACGAGCCAACAGCGTCTTCCTTCCCCTCACCTCCACCCCACCCTCCCCCGGATTGTTTTCTTCCCTGGGCCTGATGGGACATTTCCTCCTCCTGTTCATTATTACAATCGATAGGTCAGAACCCCAGGCTGGCACCCACTGTGCCTGGATGAGAAGGAGGAGTGGAGGAAAAGGCCTCTGTTGACTTCCTCCTCTGCCAGGAGTGTTTGTCTGGTCCTGGCATGTCGGACATTTTGTTTTGTGGTGTGTTATTGCTGGTGTGATTAAATGTTTACTCAGGTGGGCTGGTGGAAGGAGTCCACTGGGTTCCTCCACAAACCCCCTCCTGCTGTCACACTGCACCGATATCACACGTCTCACCCCACATCTAAAATAACACCAGGCATCCTCTCCTGTCTTCAAAGGATGTTTTTAGCAAGACAGAGACTGTAGGTGGATGAATGAACCGTACTGTACGTGACAAAGGGAGTTTCGATGATGGCATGTTGCAGGTGTCTTTGTATGGGAGGCTTGCATTAAAAATATGGAGTTGTTGATCACGCATGTATACATTTGATTTGTGCATAATTAATATGTTACACCATACTAAATCGTGTTTATGAAAAGAGTTTGTAGTCATTACCACTTTATGTTTTGTTTTACCCTCAGAGCCAGAGGATCTGTACAAGAGAGTGTTGACAATGGAAGATTTGATTTGCTACAGTTTCCAAGTTGCAAAAGGCATGGAGTTCCTGGCATCACGCAAGGTATGTACTTCCTCTAGGCAAATGACTGTATCAAAATCAATTTGTTTTCAATAGTCAGTCTGATGAGACACACGTTGCTGTTTTGAATCAACTATTACCAGTTTATAAAGCTTTATTCTGTCCAGTTGGCTTTAATAACATGCTGTTGTATTTCGACGGCTGGGGAAGTTGTTTTGTTCACCTTTATTCATTCATAGTAAACTATGTTCGTTGTGAGTCTTATTGGCATATTGGCTATAATTAGTCTAAAACTCATTCACATTTAAAAGTCAGTCACAAGCTCTGGGAGAGCAGTTTAGACTCATTAGTGAACCCATTGTTGTAACTATCCCCATTAGAAAGAATGGCTTAACCTGGATATGGACCACTCATCAGAATATCACTGACCTGTTCCATATGGTTGTCTTAGCTGACATGCACAGGGCCATGAGTGTTTCCTTTAAGGTCACATGGTCAGGAAATAGTCCTGGCTCTAGCCATGCATTATCCCATTAGGCTGAATCTTAACTTGAGAAATCTCCACAGAACTCAAACTTTCATGTCAAGTCATGCATTGATGTCAATCCTAATCCAAATGGATGTTTTGTCTTCTTTTCGTTAGTGTATTCATCGTGACCTGGCTGCAAGAAACATCTTACTGTCGGAGAATAATGTTGTGAAGATTTGCGATTTTGGACTGGCCAGAGACATCTACAAAGACCCAGACTACGTTCGCAAAGGAGATGTTAGTAGCTACATACTGTACTTCTATTAATCTAACATAATAAGTACATTATATATGTGATGATATGTGCCATTGACTTGACGATTACCGCCTGTTGTGTGAGAGAAACCAGAGACTGTAACTTGACTACCATCATTCAAAAATGACTTGGCAAAAACTATAGCGCCTTCAGAAAATATTCATACCCCTTGACTTATTCCACATTTTGTTGTGTTACAGCCTGAATTCAAAATGTATTCAGTAGTTTTTTTCCACACCCATCTACACACAATATCCCATAATGACAAAGTGGAAACGTGTTTTTAGATATGTTTTCAAAGTTATAAAAAATGAAGTACAGAAATATCTCATTTACATAAGTATTCAGACACCTGAGTCAATACATGTTAGAATTACCTTTGGCAGTGATTACAGCTGTGTCTTTCTGGGTAAGTCTCTAAGAGCTTTGCACACCTGGATTGTACAATATTTGCCCATTATTCTTTAAAAAAATTCTTCAAGCTCTGTCAAGTTGGTTGTTGATCATTGCTAGACAGCAATTTTCAAGTCTTGCCATAGATCTTCAAGCTGATTTAAGTCAAAACTGTACCTCGCCCACTTAGGAACATTCACTGTCTTCTTGGTAAGCAACTCAAGTGTAGATTTGGCCTTGTGTTTTAGGTTATTGTCCTGCTGAAAGGTAATCTCCCAGTGTCTGGTGGAAAGCAGACTGAACCAGGTTTTCCTCTAGGATTTTGCCTGTGCTTAGCTCCATTCCATTTCTTTTTGCATGTTTTGGAATATTCTATACAGGCTTCCTTCTTTTCACTCTGTCAATTAGGTTAGTATTGTGGAGTAACTACAATGTTGTTGATCCATCCTCAGTTTTCTCCTATCACACCCATAAAACTCTGTAACTGTTTTAAAGTCACCATTGGCCTCTTGGTGAAATCAATGAGCGGTTTCCTTCCTCTCCGACAACTGAGTTAGAAAGGATGCCTGTATCTTTGTAGTGACTGGGTGTATTGATACACCATCCAAAGTGTAATTAGTAACTTCACCATGCTCAAAGGGATATTCAACTTTTCTTTTTTCCCATCTACCAATAGGTGCCCTTTGGAAAACCTCTGTGGTCTTTGTGGTGGAATCTGTGTTTGAAATTCACTGCTTGACTGAGTGACCTTACAGATAATGAATTGTATGTGTGGGTTACAGAGATGAGGTAGTCATCTTAAACGCTGTTTTTCGAGTGAGTCCATGCAACTTATGTGACTTGTTAGGCACATTTTTACTCCCAAACGTATTTAGGCTTGCCATAACAAAGGGGTTGAATACTTATTGACTCAAGACATTTCAGCTTTTCATTTTTTATACATTTTGACATTATGGGGTATTGTGTGTAGGCCAGTGACAAAACATTCTAAATTGAATCCATTTTAAATTCAGGCTGTAACACAACACAATGTGAGAAAAGTCAAGGGGTGAATTCTTTCTAAAGGCACTGTGAATAAATGCAATAGATCTGAGAAATGCCAGATATTCTGGGCAGATTTCAGTGTTTGTCTGAATACGGAATAAACGTGTCTGTCTGCATAGACTAGAGGATGTTTGGTTGTTGAGGATGTGTGGTAGAACTATGGCACGAGGGCATGTATACTACTTCACTCAACTCAAGCCCTTCTGCTTCTCAGATGTGACAGGTTGGTTGTTGATGGTATTAGTGAGAGAGCCAGTCACACAGGTGAGATGAGATACCGATTTAAAAGAGCTGTCGTCTCTTATCTCCATCTCTCCCCCTCCCCACACAGTCCAGACTGCCCCTCAAGTGGATGGCGCCAGAGGCCATTTTTGACAAGATCTACACCACTCAGAGCGATGTGTGGTCCTTTGGAGTCCTAATGTGGGAGATTTTCTCTCTGGGTAAATATACAGACCTTTAGTCCTGACCAGGAATGACTCACTGTGCCTTATAGTCCCTCACCTCCTCACCTGACCTCCCCATTAGCAGAATTAATGAGCAGAAATGAACAAACATCTGTGCACATTTCACAACGCAGCCATGTGGAACAATACAGACATATTCAATGCAGATTTCCTCTGTTGTGTAGGTCCTTATCTTAAATCTCCTCTACAAGGACTATTGCTTCAGGACTTGTCATGAAACTACGAATATGGACTGCTTCCATGCTCACTGCCCTTTTTTTGCCCCACAAATTACTTCTTTCAGAGAAATTATATTATGCTAAATGTGTTTTTGTTATTTTTCAGTAAACATTACTGCTTATAATTTATTTGTTTTTTTTATGAAATAGTCTCAAAGTTGTTTTCAAAAAAGCTTTTGCACATGTAATCTTACAATTTTGCACACGGTGTGCAGTATCCCTTCCTTAGAAGGGAGAGGTTCTTTCTGTCATCAGCCAGCGATGTTCAGTGAGGAGTCTCAAGTCAGCTAGCCAGGCGAGGCAAGGTGCCCCCAGCCATGCAGCTCCTCCAGATGTACTGGGTCATAACTGTCTCCTGCTACTGTGTAATTGTGCCTCTGGGATAAAACGGGGCTGCATTGTCAGCTTGAGAGAACAATTTTCATGCTGCTCGTGCTTTAAACATTAGTGAACTTCCACTGTGAATTCTATCACAGGCAAAGGCTGTTAAAAAGAAAGAATACCTCCCTTTTAAGCCGGCCGTTCCCTTCCCAGCTGGCAATGCAAACGCGCTGTAACCAAGCAGCCGATCAATGTAAATGTTTGCCCCTGCGGTGAAACCACTGCAACCTTTGAGACGCCATTGAACGTAGGTCCATGACTGTCTTTGCACCGTGTAACAAAGCAGACCAAGCTGTTCTAGAGCAAGACTCCACATGACATATTGTATGCTCAAATGTCACCATAGGCAGCAAGGACAACATTCAGAGTAAATGTTAGGAAAGTGTAAGGAAAGAACAGCACATTGATGCAGGGCTTTAGGTTTGATTGTGCTGCTACGCTTGAACCTCTGCCATGAAGCCAATCACCCAGGAGGACTTAGGTCAACAAAAAAAGGGTGTGAAATGTGAACAACCTCAAGACATGGGGTACATGCAAACACTTGTTCTCTCTCTCTTTATCTCTCTCTCTCTCTCTCTCTCTCTCTCTCTCTCTCTCTCTCTCTCTCTCTCTCTCTCTCTCTCTCTCATGCTCTTTATTTCTCTCTCTCATGCTCTTTATTTCTCTCTCTCTCTCTCTCTTTATCTCTCTCTTTCTCACTCTCTCTCTCTATCTCTCTCTTTCTCACTCTCTCTCTCTATCTATCTCTCTCTTTCTCACTCTCTCTCTCTATCTCTCTCTCTCACTCACTCTCGCATGCTCTCTCTCTCTCACACACACACACACACACACACACACACACTCTCTCTCTCTCCCTTCTCTCACTCTCTCTCTCACTCACTCTCTCTCGCATGCTCTCTCTCTCTCTCACTCACTCTCTCTCGCATGCTCTCTCTCTCTCGCATGCTCTCTCTCTCTCTCTCTCTCTCTCTCTCTCTCTCTCTCTCTCTCTCTCTCTCTCTCTCTCTCTCTCTCTCTCTCTCTCTCTCTCTCTCTCTCTCTCTCTCTCTCTCTCTCTCTCTCTCTCTCTCTCTCTCTCTCTCTCTCTCTCTCTCTCTCTCTCTCTCTCTCTCTCTCTCTCTCTCTCTCTCTCTCTCTCTCTCTCTCTCTCTCTCTCTCTCTCTCTCTCTCTCTCTCTCTCTCTCTCTCTCTCTCTCTCTCTCTCTCTCACACACACACACACACACTCTCTCTCTCTCTCTTTCTCCCGCAATTGTTCTTTGTCACAACCACACACACTCTGTTTGGACAGCTAATAGGCATCTTACAGTTTTTCTCGATTGTTTACATACATTTTCTGAAAGCATGCCTCATATTCTCAGAACTCTACACACAAATCAAAAAACACACACACAATGGGCAAAACCCCTCACTTCTCCAGCAAAATTAAACTTTACATTCAAAACAATGTTATTTCTTATCAAAATGGTATTTTGTTTTCAAATGACACACACAAACCATCATATGAATAGACATTTATAAGAACCAGTTGAACACTGATGTGCTCAATGTAAAACACTATGATGAATGGAAAACACTTCTTCTCCATTCATCATAATGACTTAGGCCTTTTTTTGGTTCAGTGTTGCCATTACTACAGACAGTACATACATAAGTGTGTTGTAAAATATTTGAGAATATTGTTTTTATACTCAGAACACACAAATACACGGTAACAAATATATTTTATTTTTCCCACAAAAACACTGTACACAGTGTACATCCCATTCCCAACCAACACAAAGATGCACATACAGTGCTCTACATACAAAACAGAAGAATTTAATGTATACAGTTACAGTAAAAAAAAAAAAAAAAAACTATGCTGCATCCTCTCTTCTGTTGTGGTCTGGCCACAGCACCTCATCCACATCACAAGCAATGTTTTCCCTGGACAAGCAGCGGGGGAAATATCGCCTAGCATGGCGATTCCAGCCATGAAAAGCATCAGCTGCTATATCTCCACATGCGTCTTCCATAGCTTGGAGAAGAGGTATACGCGTTTGTGGATTTCGGTCATACACTTTCCATCTCCAGGCAGAAAAAAATTCCTCAATAGGATTGAGGAATGGAGAATATGGAGGAGATAAACAACTAAAAGCGTGGGTGGGCAGTGAACCAGTCACGAACCAGAGCAGCCCTGTGGAAACTTACGTTGTCCCAAATGACAACGTACCTGAGCTGCTCTGGGCCATCTACCTGATCTGGTGGAATGAGTGTGTTGTGTAGGGTGTCCAGGAATGTGATCAGATGGGCGGTGTTGTAGGGGCCAAGGGTAGCATGGTGATGGATGACGCCGTGGTGGGTAATCGCTGCACACATTGTGATGTTCCTCCGCTGGCCAGGGACTTGAACAATGGCACGCTGGCCGATGATATTCCTTCCCTCTTTCGTCTTTTTGTGAGGTTGAATCCAACCTCATCAATGAAGATGAACTGGTGCTCCACTGCAGCCACCTCTAGCTCAAGGACTCTCTGAAACACACATGACAATATCAGAAATAGACATGGAGTGGTCACTATTGTGAAGCACAATCATTATGATTACAATACTGAAATATGTATAATTTATACAGTGTTGAGAGTATGCATCAATTGTGGGTTTGTATAGGACTCACTTGCACATAGTTATATCGCAATTCTTTGACTCTTTCTGAATTGCGTTCAAATGGCACCCTGTAGACCTGCTTCATCCTGAGATTATTTCTGCAAGACACGGTCCAGTGTTGATAAGCTTACCCTATCAATATTTTGAAATATCTCATTGTTTTCTATTATTTTTCTTTGTATTTGCCGTAATGTTATGGCGTTATTTTCTAGGACCATGTTCATGATTTCAGTTTCCTGTTCAGGAGACAGAACACGTTCCCGACCACCTTGTGTTGGTAATCTTTCAGTTCTGCCAAACAAATAGTAAAATACTGTAAATACAAAGTAGGAATACATTTCCCAAATACTTGAAACATTTATTTTTACAGTCCTACAGAACAGTCCACAGGCAATACTGTACTACTGTACTCATTGAGTACTGTATTGATATGCAGTAATGCAATTTTCTAGTGAGAGTAGATTTCTTACCTATTCTCATTTCGGAAAGTCCGGATGATGGATGCTACAGTGTACCTGCTCAAATTTGGCTGTACTCTTTGCCCAGCCTCCCTCATTGTTAGACCATGGTTGACCACATGATCAACCAAAGTGGCTCGGATCTCATCAGAGATTACGGTCCTTGGCCTTCCTCGTCCTCGTCCTAGTCCTTGTCCTCCCGTCCTACTCCTCTTACTCTCACTCCTCTGGCTCTGCCTCTGTTTCCAATGTTGGCATCCATTGCTCCAAAACAGAAGAGCTCACCTGTTGCCCTTTTATGCTAAAGCTCTGATTGCTAATTGTAAAACTGTGTGACGGGTGTTTGCCCATGTGATGAGTCAGTGTGCATATTTGAATGGCAGTGTGTTCATTGTGAAAACAAGAGATTTTCTGCATGAAAATTGTGCCAAATGCAAAGAATTGTGTGTAGTGTTTTGAAAAAAGTGTGTTTTAGAACTGCAATTTGAGTGTAAAGCAGGAATTGTGCTTGTAGTTTAGCAGAATTGGTTCAGGGGGTTTGTGCATGAGTTACATGTTGTGGTCATTGTGTCTCAAGTACCAGTATTTGTGTGTAAACAATTGAGAAAAACTGTAATAAAATACAAGAAAAAAAATACAAAATACCCACAGACACTGATACATATACAGTACCTTCAAATAACCACTCACTCACACATCTGGGTGGTGTTAACATGGTCTCAGATAAATTAGGACACGAAACGACTGCAAAAAAATTACAAACACTCAGTCTGGCAACCTGATAGGAGTTTGAAGGTCAAAGGTTTGCTCCAGTCCCAAGGTGCTGGCATATGCATATGGAGACGTGACCAACAGTCTAGCAGCTTGAGTTTCGTCTTGTGGTTTAGGTGCCAAACCATCAACTACACCCCTGATCCGGAGTTAGACATGAGTTACGCGGTAATCAACTTATTTGTTTGCCATGATTGGTTGATGTGATGAAAAGAAAAGGGCGTTACCTCCTCCTAAGACTGCTTGTTAATATCGACATAGTGCTCTGGCGATTGAGATGCTATCTGATATTGTGTCAGGGATCTCGGTCGGGAACATGAAAATATTTGTTCATGAGTCACTAAATGTTTATAGATTACATGGCGTGGGCGATATTTTTGAAAACCCCAACAGGATTTGAAATATTTGATACAAGTTGGCTTAGTGTATAGCTGTTTTCATTAGACTGAGCCAAGCGTGAATTAAAGTTATTAAAAAAAAAATCTTACCTAACCCCCGATATTCTAATTTCAGCATTATTCTAGCACTATCTCTAGATGTTATTCAATGTATAATATCATTGCCCATGTGTAAGGTCAATCAGTTGATTTTTAAGCAGTCTTAACTGAGGGTTTGTGAAGCTTTCTTCTCTAATCTTTGTAAAGTATCCAACCCTCTCTGTGTGGGAGATTGAAGTGTCTGATAACCCTGCACTTCTCTCTCTCTCTCGCTCTCCCCTTCCCAGGTGCCTCTCCATATCCTGGCTTGCACATCGACGAGGAGTTCTGCTGCCGACTGAAGGAAGGGACCAGGATGAGAGCTCCGGAATACTCCTCCTCTGAAATGTAAGGATCAAGCAATCTTTGCTTCTCCATTACTTAACATACAAACCCCATCTCATCATTTAACTCAGGCCAAAAAAGCAATGCACTTGCAGTTTGAAGAGTGGCCCATGTCAGAAAGTTCATCATAAATGCCATAGCTCTCTAACCTCTTGCCTGTGCATAATACACTGAGCTCCCTTGGCTCTTGTAAAGAGCCCGAACCATGCCTCTCGTCATGTCTCCGTATCCCCCAACCTCTCCTGAGGGTGATTAGCTAACAGGAACTCCCTCTCAGAGCCACACATTAAAGGGCAGTCAATAAAACCCTCCCATATTAATATAGTGAAAAAAGGCCTTATATCTGCTCCTTCATTCATCTTAATGGGTGACAGGGCTTAAAGGCATCGTGGGTAATCCAGCTCTGAATGTGGAGGAGAGACGGGAGCTGCTGATTGGCAGTTAACCGAGGGGGCTGCGGGTGGCAAGGTGCGGATCCATTTTAAGACTTGACATCGATGTGTCCGTAATTAAGCCCAACATTAAAAGCTGGGGGAGCGTGGAGTGGCCAGGGGGGCAGCCAGACACAGGGCAATAAGAGGAAATGGCGGGACACTCCCTCCCTTGTCCACACAAGGGGGCTCTGAAGCAGGGCAGAGGTGGACGCTGCTGCTGAAACAGAATATCTTTGAGGGAGTCTAGTGGGGTTTCTCCTGGCCCTATGGTATCAGTGCTGTTTGTCTAGCAGGGAGGTGGACTGGATAGGGAGAGCTAGGGTTGTTGTTGCCTTCAGGGCACTGGGTGGCTTCTCAGCAGGGAGCTCTGACTGGCGCTCTCTCTCACTCACTGTCCCAGGCTGCGGCATATGTCTGAGTTTACAATAAGGACCTCTTGCTCTCACTTCCTGAGCTCTGCTCTTAATCTATGTCACGTTCAGGGGTTTACGTTGACTCGCCATGTCGTTCCGTTCAGGACCTCTGACCCAGTTGTCAGTACTGCTAAAAATCGCGACAAAAGAGAGAGACATGGCAAATGGGAAATGTATAAACAATTCCAGACACCATGGCTAGTCATGGTTTTGTACATGGTCTGGCAGTCAATACATGTCATTTTAAATCCCAGACCTTTCTTTGTCCAGTTTCAACTAAAATTGTCCAACATGAACTGCACTAGCAAGCTAGCTTAGCTTGTAGCTACCTTGGTTAGCTTGCTAGCTATCTTGGTAAAGCATGGTTGGCAAATCGGCAACATTTTAGCTAGCTAGCTAAATTGCACAGCCAGCATTGCACAGCCAGCTCATGCCAAGGAACCATGATGTAAAACCTGCCTCTTGTCTGAGATGAACACAAGACCTGCTGATATCACTTTAAATGGCAAGCAGAGGAGCGGTACACACTCTAGTCTACAGGGGTAATACCCCCCCTCCAACACTTCTCCTCAGAGCCTCCCAGGCCTGATGTTGTTCAAGTGTGTGAGAGCCTGGGATCCAGAGGCTCTGACCCTGACCTTGATCCCATGGATAATGAAAGGGGCCAAGGGCCGGGCGATACAGGGAGGCATATCTACGCTGCTGCTGGTGCACCGGGTCATCAGGAATGTGACCCTCCGCTTAAAAGATCAAAAGTTCCTTCATCAGCCCAACGGCGATCTGATGCATCCTCAAAGATGCTCCTCAAGATGCGGGAATAAAAAAAAACGGATGTCCACCTCCCAACATCCCACAGCTGTCCTGCCAGAAGAGAGTAGTGGACTAAGGAATTCCGACCACCACAATGGCCCCCCACGACAAAGTGTTCCCTGAAGAGACAGAAGAGGGGGAACCAATTTATTCCCCTTACGCAGCAGAGTGGAAGCTGGGTTGAAATTGTGCCGGCCATACATTGCTGTCTACATCCCCTCCTCTTGATGTGTGGCCCATGTGGGCCATGGTGGTCTGCTCTGGGCTTCCATCCTGTCACTGTGAGGATGTTAGGAGTCCCTCCACCTGGCCAAGGACACTGATTAACATGGGAATCACAGCCCAGCAACCCGGTCGTTTCTCCAGCCAATCTCCACTGCACCGAAAGGAGAAGTCTTCCCAAGCCACGGTCTAGGTTCCCTGAATACAAACACAGATGGAGAGGGCAAAAGACGGAGGATGTAATGAACCATCTGCTTTTTACTGGAATTTTGGTGACAATCAGAGGAACAATCAGAGGAACATAATGAAGCTCTGTTTACGTAGGGGCCTCTGTGTTTGGAGGCCGCGCTCCATAGTAAGAAACAGGCTAGGGATCCATCATCACCCCTACCTGTAGGGTTTGATTTAAACAGCAGCCGCGGCCTGCACTCCATCTCTGAATTCCTCCACGGCCGAGTCCGGCCATTATTACTGGCCACTGCTGCAGTGGAAACACAGCACATAACGGCCCTGAGTCTTCCCATATGGGCAGAGAGGCTGACAGCTCGTCAAAGACCAGAGGGGGGCTCTGAGCGTTCCTAATGTTCACGCCAAGACCTAGAGGGAATGAGATACAACCCCAGAGACCAGATTATCCTTGGGAAATGAAATATTGGATATATGAGTATTTTAGATGCCAGTTGATTTGGCTGGAAGCCAGCTACAGGTCATCTCTCGTGTCAGTCAGCCTCCACACACACAGGGTCTGTCTGGTGGAGTGCAGGTTGTTGCTGAAGTCAAAGCAGTCCTGGTTGTAAAAGATTGAATACTATTTGCCTTTTGGGTAAATGTCTGCTTCTCACCAAAGCACAGCGGAGTAAAACCTAGCAGTGCATGGCCATCTGCATTGTGCTAAATTCATCACCATCAGGCAGGGGTCATTACCAACCTATATAGATTTCTACGATTACCATATTATTACCATCATTTAATTGCATATTGCTCAACATAGCTATACAGTGTGTCTGTGTTATCAGAATGTGAATGTGAGCCAGCATAATGACATGATGTGTATTTCTCCTCAGATACCTGACCATGTTGGACTGCTGGCAGGGCGAGTCAGGAGACCGGCCAACCTTCACTGAGCTGGTGGAGAGACTAGGAGACCTGCTACAGGCCAGTGTACAGCAGGTAAGATCCACATGGCTTTGGTTTAATACTTTAAAATCTATTCCTTCTGCCCGTGAGGTTATCTCTAGTCTGAAATGACTGAATAGATGAAGTTGGTGATGAAGACCAGGTTCAAGGGGATCTGGAGATCAGAGGTCAGCAGGGTTGTGGATAGGGCTTTGCCCAGGGGTGAAAGTAGATGTAATATCTACCAGGTACAGGACCTCCAATGTGGGTGTGCACTAAACATTAATGGGCCTAATAGTAAACACATGTCATTTAGAGCAAGAATCCTTAGTTGCTACATCCATTTTTGGATGTAATGATATGCAGTGCATTCAGAAAGTATTCAGACCCCTTGACTTTTTCCACATTTTGTTACGTTACAGCCTTGTTCTAAAATGTATTAAATAGTTTTTTCCCTCATCAAATCTTAAATTTTTGCAAATGTATACAAAAATACAAAACTGAAATATTACATTTACATACAGTGAGGGAAAAAAGTATTTGATCCCCTGCTGATTTTGTATGTTTGCCCACTGACAAAGAAATGATCAGTCTATAATTTTAATGGTAGGTTTATTTGAACAGTGAGAAACAGAATAACAACAAAAAAATCCAGAAAAACGCATGTGAAAAATGTTATAAATTGATTTGCATTTTAATGAGGGAAGTAAGTATTTGACCCCTCTGCAAAACATGACTTAGTACTTGGTGGCAAAACCCTTGTTGGCAATCACAGAGATCAGACGTTTCTTGTAGTTGGCCACCAGGTTTGCACACATCTCAGGAGGGATTTTGTCCCACTCCTCTTTGCAGATCTTCTCCAAGTCATTAAGGTTTCGAGGCTGACGTTTGGCAACTTGAACCTTCAGCTCCCTCCACAGATTTTCTATGGGATTAAGGTCTGGAGACTGGCTAGGCCACTCCAGGACCTTAATGTGCTTCTTCTTGAGCCACTCCTTTGTTGCCTTGGCCGTGTGTTTTGGGTCATTGTCATGCTGGAATACCCATCCACGACCCATTTTCAATGCCCTGGCTGAGGGAAGGAGGTTCTCACTCAAGATTTGACGGTACATAGCCCCCGTCCATCGTCCCTTTGATGCGGTGAAGTTGTCCTGTCCCCTTAGCAGAAAAACACCCCCAAAGCATAATGTTTCCACCTCCATGTTTGACGGTGGGGATGGTGTTCTTGGGGTCATAGGCAGCATTCCTTCTCCTCCAAACACGGCTAGTTGAGTTGATGCCAAAGAGCTCCATTTTGGTCTCATCTGACCACAACACTTTCACCCAGTTGTCCTCTGAATCATTAGATGTTCATTGGCAAACTTCAGACGGGCATGTATATGTGCTTTCTTGAGCAGGGGGACCTTGTGGGCGCTGCAGGATTTCAGTCCTTCACGGCGTAGTGTGTTACCAATTGTTTTCTTGGTGACTATGGTCCCAGCTGCCTTGAGATCATTGACAAGATCTTCCCGTGTAGTTCTGGGCTGATTCCTCACCGTTCTCATGATCATTGCAACTCCACGAGGTGAGATCTTGCATGGAGCCCCAGGCCGAGGGAGATTGACAGTTCTTTTGTGTTTCTTCCATTTGCGAATAATCGCACCAACTGTTGTCACCTTCTCACCAAGCTGCTTGGCGATGGTCTTGTAGCCCATTCCAGCCTTGTGTAGGTCTACAATCTTGTCCCTGACATCCTTGGAGATCTCTTTGGTCTTGGCCATGGTGGAGAGTTTGGAATCTGATTGATTGATTGCTTCTGTGGACAGGTGTCTTTTATACAGGTAACAAGCTGAGATTAGGAGCACTCCCTTTAAGAGTGTGCTCCTAATCTCAGCTCGTTACCTGTATAAAAGACACCTGTGAGACAGAAATCTTTCTGATTGAGAGGGGGTCAAATGCTTATTCCCTTTATTAAAATGCAAATCAATTTATAACATTTTTCACGTGTTTTTCTGGATTTTTTTGTTGTTATTCTCTCTCACTGTTCAAATACACCTACAATTAAAATTATAGACTGATAATTTCTTTGTCAGTGGGCAAACGTACAAAATCAGCAGGGGATCAAATACTTTTTACCCTCACTGTAAGTACTAAGACCCTTTAATCAGTACTTTGTTGAAGCACCTTTTGCAGCGATTACAGCCTTGAGTCTTCTTGGGTATGACGCTACAAGCTTGGCACACCGGCATTTGGGGAGTGTGATAGAAAAATTACAGATTTACCTGATTTGTTTGATATTAATAGTTAGCAATTAATACTTAACAAATAGGATGATATTTCTGTCCTGTTAGTGTCTGTGTTTTATGGTCTCCACTCCACTTTCCCTGCAGCTAATCTGGGCGTATGGTCACTGGAGGTGGCTTAAGCTGACAAATGAGTTAAAGACTGCATTACATAGACAAGAATGTGTTTTACTAGAGATAGCTTAGGAGTAGAACAATCCTTCATTGTCTCAAAATCCTCCTTGCATCTGGTAAACTAAGCCAGGGTGGGGTTAGGACAACAACCCAAGTGCAGATAACGACAGGATGAACCCAGAGTGGCTTATGATGCTCCTTGGTCTGCATGGGGGGGGGGGGTTGAACCAACTATGGCTGAGGATTGTTAGTGTCAGCTATATAAAGTACTCTGCATTTGTGTGAAGGTTAGGTTACTCGGCCCTACACTCAAGGGTGGGGAGTCGACCAGCCTCATTATTGCAATAATTAATCAATATTAAATAAGATGATTGTTTGAAGAAATGCCCAAGTCTCTCTCAGTACTGAATTTCCACGACAGGATTTTGTCCAATTATTTTCTGCAAATCCTCTCAAGCTTTTCAGGTCTCTCCAGAGATGTTAGATCGGGTTCATGTCCGGGCTCTGGCTGGGCCACTCAAGGACATTCAGAGACTGGTCCCGAAGCCACTCCTGTGTTGTCTTGGCTGAGTGCTTAGGGTCATTGTCCTGTTGGAAGGTGAACCTTCGCCCCAGTCTGAGATCTCTCTGTACTTTGCTCCGTTAATTTTTCCCGCGATCCTGACTAGTCTCCCATTCCCTGCCGCTGAAAAACATCCCCACAGCATGATGCTGCCACCACCCCCATGCTTCACCGTACGGATGGTGCCAGGTTTCCTCCAGACGTGATGCTTGGCATTCAGGCCAAAGAGAGAATCTTGTTTCTCATGGTCCGAGAGTCCTTTAGGTTCCTGTTGGCAAACTCCAAGCGGGCTGTGATTTGCCTTTTACTGAGGAGTGGCTTCCGTCTGGACACTCTACCATAAAGGCCTGATTGGTGGGGTGCTGCAAAAATGCTTGTCTTTCTTGAAGGTTCTCCCATCTCCACAGAAGAACTCTGGAGATCTGTCAGAGTGACCATCGGGTTCTTGGTCACCTCCCTGACTAAGGCCCTTCTCCCCCGATTGCTCAGTTTGGCCGGGAGGACAGCTCTAGGAAGAGTCTTGGTGGTTCCAAACTTCTTCCATTTAAGAATGGTGGAGGCCACTGTGTTCTTGGGGACCTTCAATGCTGCAGAAATGCTCTGACATGCACTGTCAACTGTGGGACCTTTTACAGACAGGTGTGTGCCTTTCCAAATCATGTCTAATCAATTGAATTTACCACAGGTGGACTCCGTTCAAGTTTTAGAAACATCTCAATGATGATCAATGGAATAGGATGGACCTGAGCTAAATTTCGAGTCTCATAGTAAAGGGACTGAATACTTTATGTAAATAAGGTATTTCTGTTTTGGCTTTGTCATTATGGGGTATTGAGGATTTTTTTTTATATATATACATTTTAGAATAAGGCTGTAACGTAACAAAATGTGGAAAAAGTCAAGGGGTCTGAATACTTTTTGAATGCACTGTATACGTATTGATTCTTGAAGAATATAACTTATAAAAGCCTCATAAGCTTAGTTCAACTGTCGTACCCCATCAGAATCCAAAATATAAGCTTTATAAGTTTGTAAACAATGTAAATGTAAGCAAACACTGTATAGCCTCAAAACATGGTTCAAACTATAATGAGGCGGGTGAACCACTTTGTTATTGTTTCAATTTAGGATTCTAGCTTTAACTGTAAAAATGTATTACCTTTTAATGTGGCATGAACAGAACCAGGCATGATGTTTTTGTCTGATTGTCAAACAAATAATTTTAAAAAGTATGCTACCTGCGCATGTTCGTGTACTCTAAAAGAATTACAGCATCTAAAACACTGCACTGTGCACCTGCTGTTTGATGAGAGACGTCTATTAAAACACCAACGATTTTAATAACATTCGCCGATTGTCATTAGGCACACTCTTGTAGCATAAATTGATTGATGCCTAAATTGACTGGTGCGTCCACTGCTGTCCGTGTGCGTCTTGGTCCCGGCCAGTCATCTTTACCTTGGCAAAATGTTAGTGTTCACACCACATTTTAGAACCACACCACATTTTGGAGCTTATACCACCCGTCTATTGGCACATTGTTCAAGCGGTTGATAAATGATGATAGCTTACAGTTTTCTTGCAATCTTGGTTTTCATTATTGTGATAGGCTCATGTTTTACCGGTATGGCGTACCCCCACTATTTATTTTGCCGGTACTCCGTCCCGGCTTACTTTCACCCCTGGCCTCGTCTAAGTGCACAATGCTCTGGCCTTGCCTCATCTAAGTGCACAATGCTCTGGCCTTGCCTCATCTAAGTGCACTAAGCTCTGGCCTTGCCTCATCTAAGTGCACTATGCTCTGGCCTTGCCTCATCTAAGTGCACTATGCTCTGGCCTTGCCTTATCTAAGTGCACAATGCTCTGGCCTTACCTCATCTAAGTGCACAATGCTCTGGCCTTGCCTCATCTAAGTGCACTATGCTCTGGCCTTGCCTCATCTAGGGGCACTAGCCTTGCCTCATCTAAGTGCACTATTCTCTGGCCTTGCCTCATCTAAGTGCACTATACTCTGGCCTTGCCTCATCTAGGGGCACTAGCCTTGCCTCATCTAAGTGCACAATGCTCTGGCCTTGCCTCATCTAAGTGCACTATGCGCTGGCCTTGCCTCATCTAAGTGCACTATGCTCTGGCCTTGCCTCATCTACGGGCACTATACTCTGGCCTTGCCTCATCTAAGGGCACTAGCCTTGCCTTGGCGGAGAACATTTGCGTATAACCTATGCTCCTCACGGAGTAAAAGGGTTTAGGATAAGGAAGTCAAGTTTAGGCAAAGTGCCTAAAACCACTTCCATGTGGGGGAAGCCACAACACAGATAAAGAGCCACTGAACACACCGATTGGCACATGTGTTTTTCTGTTGCTCATTAGAAAAATTTGATTTCAGTCTTGGAGGTGTGTTCCCTGACTGATTCCGCGTTTGGTTAATGATGTTTGTCCCCAATGAGACACTGTAGACGCATACGCCTATTTTACTTCCTCAAAATCCCCAGAATGAATCTAAGGTAACTAAAAAAAACTGTAATTAATTTTGACGTTTTGTCCGAGGATGTTTAAGTTGCACAATTTTACATCCAACTAAGGTCTTTGGTGCAGTATTTCTCAAGTAAATGTTTTTTGTCTTATGTAAACAAAGTCGGGCTGCTGGGCAGGCCTGTCTCACTGTCTATGCTATTGGATAGAGAGAAATCACTGCAGCTGTTCACCCCATGTTAGTGGGCAAGTGGACATCGTTAAATCAAAATCCAACCTTAGTTTTTCAAACTCTGTTTTAGACGAGAATGACTTTATGACCAAAATTATCCTATTTACACTTTGTAGTCAATTTTGACAATAGAATAAATATTTCTTACTCATATCAATACCACATAGGCCATTTTCAAAGGGATGTGTTGCTATTTAAAGGCAGCCGCTCTTTAAGGACTCCAGGCACATTGTCCTTAGGAAACTACTTAACAATTCAATTAGTCACTTGGGTCTGGCCCAGGGATGTGGTCACAGTAACTGGGAGGGGAAGTCACCTCCCTGCTTTTTGTGGTAGTGGAATGACAAGGAGATATTGAGAAAGAGGAATGGAATCAAGCAGTGGTGTAGTGGTGCCTGGAGAAGTGAGTATACTCTAATTTTGACAAATATTTTTCAAGAGCACTGTGACATACACTCTCAATGATCTAAAATGATGAATCCCATATTGGTCTTTCACAGTCAGGCCTACCCAAGCTGTAGTGCAACTAGGCTAATAGTAGGCCTACTATTGAAATACTGTAGATAAATGAGGCTGTCAACTGAGTCAGAAATTCACAGGTTTTTTATTTATTTATGTTTTTTCCTGTAAAAGTCCCTCTTTTTAAATTGAAAAACACAAAATTAGATGTCCCAACAATGATTGATATTTGAGTGTATTTACGCTTTAATTCAACTGCGCAGGCACCTAGCACTATTGTTTGGTTAGCGGTGTTTGTGTAGAACACATGAGATGGAGTTTGTGTAACAGTGTTGCTTCTGTCCCGCTCCTCATCCCAAACTGGGGCTCGAACGAGGGAGCCTCTGAACATGTCAACAACTGCCTTCCACGAAGCATCGTTACCTATCACTCCACTGAAAGCCGTGGCCCTTGCAAAGCAGGGGGAACAGCTACTTCAAGGTCCCAGGACATGGATAGACGTCCAATTTCGAAGTCAATCTTGAACGACCTGGCTGCATTATAGAACAGTGTTTTCCGCAAATTGCATTTCGGAACATTTGCGCATAAGCCTACCACCGCATGCACATTGCTGAGCTTAAAATGTGTTTATCAACATTTTAAGCTAAACATTCAGATCTGTTCCATCAGCCGTATGAATTGATACGGCGTATACCTCCACTTCACTACTTTGATACGAATCGTGGGGATAAGAAGTGAGTATACTCAATGCCCACAAAAGAAATTAGGGTATACGGCGTATATCTGTGTATACCCTCCACTACACCACTGGAATCAAGACCGGGAAGATGGAAAGCAAAGACTGTGTCTGCTGATGGATAATTGGCTGTTTCCCCTGCGAACACAAAACTATAAGGTCCCATCAAGTCCTAATAATGCCAAAAACTCAGAGTTTAAAAGACAGTCAAAAACACAGTCACAGAGAGTGGGGATTGTAAAGAGATAAGAGATGATAGCAGACCAGACCTCGCACATCACATAAAACCACAGTATAGAAAAGCTTTATAACATAACAGATTACTCTCGCTGAAAACCAACCACGTGGGAACCCATCCTGACTGGACAGAAAAGAGCCGCACAGTAAGGATTTCAACCCTTCCATTAAGATACAGTTGAAGTCGGAAGTTTACATACACTTTAGGTTGGAGTCATTAAAACTTGTTTTCAACCACTCCACAAATTTCTTGTTAACAAACTATAGTTTTGGTTAGGACATCTACTTTGTGCATGACACAAGTTATTTTTCCAACAATTGTTTACAGACAGATTATTTCACTGTATCACAATTCCAGTGGGTCAGAAGTTTACGTACACTACGTTGACTGTGCCTTTAAACAGCTTGGAAAATTCCAGAAAATGATGTCATGGCTTTAGAAGCTTCTGATAGGCTAATTGACATCATTTGAGTCAGTTGGTGGTGTACCTGTGGATGGCCTACCTTCAAACTCAGCACCTCTTTGCTTGACATCATTGGAAATTCAAAAGAAATCAGCCAAGACCCCAGAAAGAAATTTGTAGACCTCTGGTTCATCATTGGGAGCAATTTCCAAACGCCTGAAGGTACCACGTTCATCTGTACAAACAATAGTACGCAAATATAAACACCATGGGACCACGCCGTCATAGGAAGGAGACGCGTTCTGTCTCCTAGAGATGAACGTACTTTGGTGCGAAAAGAGCAAATCAATCCCAGAACAACAGCAAAGGACCTTGTGAAGATGCTGGAGGAAACAGGTACAAAAGTATCTATATCCACAGTAAAACGAGTCCTATATCGACATAACCTGCAAGGAAGAAGCCACTGCTCCAAAACCGCCATAAAAAAGCCAGACTATGGTTTGCAACTGCACATGGGGACAAAGATCGTACTTTTTGGAGAAATGTCCTCTGGTCTGATGAAACAAAAATATAACTGTTTGGCCATAATGACCATCGTTATGTTTGGAGGAAAAAGGGGGAGGCTTGCAAGCCAAAGAACACCATCCCAACCGTGAAGCACGGGGGTGGCAGCATCATGTTGTGGGTGTGCTTTGCTGCAGGAGGGACTGGTGCACTTCACAAAATAGATGGCACCATGAGGAAGGAAAATTATGTGGATATATTGAAGCAACATCTCAAGACATCAGTCAGGAAGTTAAAGCTTGTTAGCAAATGGGTCTTCCAAATGGACAATGACCCCAAGCATACTTCCAAAGTTGTGGCAAAATGGCTTAAGGACAACAAAGTCAAGGTATTGGAGTGGCCACCACAAAGCCCGGACCTCAATCCCATTGAAAATATGTGGGTAGAACTGAAAAAGTGTGTGCAGGCAAGGAGGTCTAAAAACCTGACTCAGTTACACCAGCTCTGTCAGGAGGAATGGGCCAACATTCACCCAACTTAAATCATTATCTCTACTATTATTCTGACATTTCACATTCTTAAAATAAAGTGGTGATTCTAACTGACCTAAAACAGGTCATTTTTACTAGGATTAAATGTCAGGAATTGTGAAAAACTTTAAATATATTTGGCTAAGGTGTATGTAAACTTCCGACTTCAACTGTAGGTCTGTTACATACAGACAGACTCAGTCCTTCACTGGCCAGCCAGCGAGGTTGTCTCCACCAACATCATCACACTGCTCCATCTATGGCCCTCAGGCATTCCACATTTTATTTATTAGGCGTGACCTTTGGATTCTTTGGCAACATTCCCTGCTAGTCTGCAGGCCCTGGATGGATGTTTGTGGAGCACACGGACAGTATTATGCTCCAATCTCCCTAGGCTTCACACACTTATCACATACATGTGTTTTCCGTCATGCTATGATAGCTGTTAGCTAGGCCTCTGGTCTGACATGTTGTGTTGTCTCCTCTTTCTTTCCATTCAGGTGGGCAAGCATTACATCCCTATAGCAGCCCTGCTGTCCAAGGAGGGAGACCCCTCCAACACGGCCCGGTCAGAGGAGACCAACACCAGGCCGCTCTCTCACCGCGACTCAGGGAGCACCTTGTAAGAAGCAGGAGTCTGTCAGCTGGCCAGTCACTACACTACATTACCCAGCTATATTACCCTCAACCTAACAGAGATATATTGCCCTCAACCAAACAGAGAGATATTACCTTGAACCTAACAGAGAGATATTACCCTGAACCTAACACGGAGATCACACAGACACCTGTGGCTCACAACACTATTGAGTAAGCTGCTAACATTTTATAGCATTGCAGTTTAGTTGAAGATTTCTGCCATAAGTCTATGTACATTATATAACATTTAATAGAGACACTTCAGCAGTGAAATGTAATGTCTCCTTGAGCGTCTTGGCTTAACGGAACGTTTATCTCTCTTTAAATATGTGTATATCTTAAATGTACTGAATGTTAAAGCTACAATATGTACGTTTTTGGGCGACCCGACCAAAGTTCACATAGAAATGTGAGTTATAGATCTGTCATTTGCGTTTAAAGCACGTCTAAGAAGCTGCAGACAGCTGAAAATACAATATTCTTAGTTATGGAAAATATATTTCACAGTGGTTTAGATGGTACAATGATTCTCTTCACAATGACTGCTTGTTTTGTCACATAAACAGAAATTAGGCAAATTATTAGAATTTTTGCAACCAGGAAATGGCGGAGCGATTTCTGCACATTGCGCCTTTAAAATAACAACCAATCATTTCAGTACATTGTTCAAAGCACACCATTTTCTTTACATATGCTTTGCTTGGTGGGTCAGCTACTTCCTCTTATAGAAGTTCATGTAGATCTAGTTGAGGACAATGAAAGACCTGATTAAGGCTGAGATAAGAACTATATACACTGGCAGTGAGATTTTGAGGGAGCCCAAAGCATTGTGGCCCCTTCAAGGAATTTCCTCCCAAACCACAGACCCTGCTTTAGGATTTATGTCCACTTAAAATAATATTTGTCAAGCCCTTTTTTCACAAGTCCTACGAGTGTGTTTATTGAGAACGTGTTGAAATGCTCTAATAGCAGTTATCCCTTAAGCGGAATTAAGCAGCCATTTGATTCTCTGCGTCTGTTGAAAAGCAAAATAAATAGAGGTTATTTTCAAAGACCAATCCCACTGACACTATGTAATTGTTCATTAACTTGATTATGTTCCCGCTTATTGTGTTTCTCAATGCCGCTTTTTGGCACGTGTAATCTTGGAATTCCCTGATTGGGATCTGACTTTGGAAATCTTATACCTTCAGGAACATCCAGCCGGCAAGTGTGAAGACCTTTGACGAGGTTACCATAGAGAACAGCTCTAACGACAACCATGAGGTGAATTAACTCATCACCCCCCAACTTAACATGAGGACGTCTCCTCACTACAGAGCTGCCTAATTAGTAGGGTGTAAAACATCTGGCCTGTAAGAATAGACATATGTGAGACCACGCTTTTGTTGGACTAGCTCTGACACTTTCTCTTTCTCTCATCCTCTTTCTCTCTCTCTCTTTCTCTCTCTCTCTCTCTTTCTCTCTTTCTCCCTCTCTCTCTCTCTCTCTCTCTCTCTCTCTCTCTCTCTCTCTCTCTCTCTCTCTCTCTCTCTCTCTCTCTCTCCCTCTCTCTTTCACTCTCTTTGTATCCCAATCTTTCCCATTTCCCTCCCTCTCTCTGCACGTGCAGGGGGGACAATCGGACAGTGGGATGGGCCTGTCGTCTGACGATGGGAGCAGGCTGACGCGCCTGGAGTCTTTTGCCTGACTTCTCAGCATCATGGCCCTGGTGTGAGTACACCTAATTCCCATCATCACTGAAAGAGGTTGGGGGGAAGGAGAGGCAGGGTGCTGGCCCTGCCCAGGAAACCCACCCACTGGCCTGGAATGTAGACGTTCGGATTGTCACACACACACACACGGTCCCTATCACCCTCTGAACCTCAATGACAGGTTTTGGCTTTTGTAAAAAGAAGCCATGCGAGAGCCCAATCGAGACAAAGGACTCGGGGGAGGGATATTGCCCTAAGGTGACAACCCAAAAGACAGAGAACAAAAGTCCAGTGGAAGTGTGACTCGGGCCTGGGTGGTTTAAGAGCACACATTAAAACTCAAAAGGCTGCTCGGCCTGATTGAGACATCCTCTGACAACTTACTTATCAAGGAGTTTCTAAGTTTAGAGAAGAGGCAGTGTTTCATACATCACTCAACTGCCATAGTGTTAGATGACATGAGAGGTCGGGGCCAAGGAGGCACTCTGTCCAAGCACTCTGTCCAGAGTCAATCTAACGGATGTTATCAGAATAACAGTTGTGGACTCAGATGTCTCATCGCCCTGGATGTTATCTGGTCCAGTATAATCAGGCTGTGGCGGCTGAGGAATTGTTGTCTAACATCGCCCTGCGTCTTTGAGAATGAAGGCTCCGCTACGCAATGAGCTAAGAGCTAATGTTCAGATAGAGAAAACATTCCATTGTGCATGTACAGTCCACCCACTGTCCCAGATAAGCCTGTGGTTTGTGTAGCTGGTTTAGGTTTTAGAGATTGTTTATGATTTTCAACGTTGGCCAATAGCAGGGTTAATCTAGTAGGTCACACCCCCCGGACTCTTTGGATCTGAACATGCTGAGCAAACCAGCAACTTCCAAAAGGAGTTGAACAAGGGGATGCATTCAGGTTATTCAAAATGTAATCTCATGATACAGTTCACAAATCCTCAGGCGGAGACTAAACTTCCCAGCAAACCAACATTGGCTCTATGAAAGTTTCCAGAACATTCACTAGGTCGCTGAAAATGTTCTCATAACACAAAAACTGTCCAGTCTTGCTGATGATTAAATAATTTTTTATAAAACATTTGCCAGATGTTGCAAAAAATGTTTTTAGAACACATTTAATCCGTTCTTTAAAGGTTCCCAGAATGGATTTCCTTGTCCCACCGCGCTCTAGCAACTCGTTGTGGCGGCCCGGGAGCCCGTGAGCTGACCTCGGTCGCCAGTTGGGCAGTGTTTCCTCTGACACATTGGTGTGGCTGGCTTCCGGGTTAAGCGAGCAGTGTGTCAAGAAGCAGTGAGGTTTTACAGGGTCGTGTTTTGGAGGACACGTGGCTCTCGACCTTCGCTTCTTCTGAGTCTGTAGGGGAGTTGCAGCGATGGGAAAAGATTGTAACTACCAATTGGGTATCATGAAATTGGGGGGGAAAGGGGTGAAAGTACAACAACAGCAAAAAAGGTTCCCAGAATGTTTCATTAGGTTGTGGAAACAGTCTGGTGAGAATATTGTGGGGACATCACAAAAGATATGTTCCCAAAACACAAAAATTGTCCAGTTGTGCAGATGGTACTGGGCTGCTAAAAACATTCACCTGCTGTTGCTCTGTTTGGGTAGGAGAGCTCTATTATGAGAGCATTTGCCGTAACTGAATATTCGGAACTTTCACTGAACCAATTTTGGTTTGCTGGGAAAACATTACTGGTACATTGTGTTATTACATAACCTGGAAACCTAATGATAACTTTTGGGGAAAGTTTTGTATGGGTTGTCACAGATATTGTAAACAACATTTTAGTGAGTGTTAGGAGAACATTCCAAGGATATTTCATTTAAAACATAATTTTGAAGAAAAAAAACAATATTTTGTTATCAAAAACATTATATTGGGTTGTTGTCATCCTAATGTTAGATAAAACCCTAACTAGAACTTAATGGGAATTTTAGTTTAATGTTCTGCAAATGTTCCGGCATGACACTTTTAGAGTTAATACCACTCCTTGTCATAACCTTTCATACCTGTAGAATAGAGAGAAACCAGGGCTAAGGACAGGCCTTAGAAAGGTTAGGCTGCAAAACCTCTTCCAGCTTCAGTTCAAGAGCACAGGACTGAAACATATTCTAACAAGCAAGAACAGCTAACGAAGGATGTTTTTTTCAATGCAATAATCATAAACTGGCAGAAAGGGTACAGGAAAACATCCGTGAGTGGAGTTTGATGTGAATTTACCATGATTAATGGTCTCCCAGGTCTTGGTTTGAATAAAACATTATGGATCTCCTCCCTCAGCAACATTTGTTCCCTCCTAACCCCAATCCACCCCCACACCCTCATCAACCCATGTACAGTGCTCCCCTCGTCTCTGTGCCCCTTTGTGATGCACAACTCTGGGCAGAGAGAGACTAGGAGACCACTACCTATGGGCACAGTCTTAGCTTCCATGGCCTCTTCCATGGGAAAACCAGTCACCAGAGGCATGCAGAGAATGATCTATTTATTGAGGGGAAAGAACCCTTACTGGGTCGCCACTCGATCACTGTCACCTTTGACCTTCTGGAAGTTTACGAGGGAGGGCCTCCCTGGCTCTGTAATGGTCCTCTAGCTTTGTGCTGTAGAATTCCACGTGGCACCTCCTCTTCCCCACTCGCAGTTGTCCTATACCCACTATCTATAGCTCTCTCTCTTTCTCTCTCTCTCTTTGTAGATGTGTGTAAATGCTTGGCATAGTATTGATGTCAGTACTTGACTCAACAAATCGAAATGTGTAATACACCACCCTGTCATTTCCCCAGTCTCATAGTCAATGCAGCTAGTCAGTCATGTGATTTATCCCACTGGGATCTGACCTCGCGCCCCTGTGAGCAAGGTTCTGTAAACTCCTAGCAACCAGAAGACAATAGTAGTCAATTACTCATATTTGGAGCGTTTATGGGAGTAGAAGTGAGAGAGGCCAGAGAACATGATCGATGATATCCTTTATGAGAAATGATCATGGAAATGTATTATTGGTATATTACTGAGTCTGTTTCTAAACATGTATGTGCTGTCTCTTTCTCTCTCCAGGATGAAGGCGGTGAGTAGGAGTAAGGTGTCGATGCTGACTGAGGAAGAGAAGGACAAGTACCCTCAGCCTGTCCCCTCTTTGGACTTCACCCTGGACAACTCTTCCCTGGAGCCCGGTCTGGAATGCCACAGCCCGCCCCCTGACTACAACTGCATAGTGCGCTACTCCACCCCACCTGTGTAGCCCTACCCAACCCCACCCCATCGCCGTGGGAGACGCCCCCCCGCCCCTGGTGGAGAATCTGACTGAATGCCTCAAGGCCTCTCCTTTGTTCTCCTCTGTTCTAGCTCGCTCTGGACTTCACAGCACACCGTAAAACGCCTGCTGCTGTCTCCCTCCTTTTAACTTCTTCCATTTCTCCTCCTCCCCGAGGCTTGAGACAAGTTTGAGACGCTTTGTTACATCGTGGGATCTGTTACTTTAGGACTGTGACACCTTTCTGTGTATCCTGCTTCCCATCAGCCCACTCTGCAGGAAGGAGGAAGAAGAGTCTGCTTTCTCAGCCTGTCCCAGGGGTTCTTCTATGTGCTGCTGGTCTTCTCCATAGCCCACTGTGATATCCACACCACAGGAGGTTGGTGGCACCTTAATTGGGGAGGACGAGCTCATGGTAATGTCTGGAGCAGAATAAGTGGAATGGTATCAAAAACATCAAAAACATGGTTTTTATGCTGTTCCTTAAGCTCCATTCCAGACATTATTATGAGCTGTCCTCCCCTCAGCAGCCTCCACTGATCCACACATACAGCTAGCCATAGATACCTATAGACCTACAGTGCTTTCAGAAAGTGTTCAAACCTCTTGACTTAATCCACATTTTGTTGTGTTACAGCCTGAATTCAAAATTGATTAAATATATTTTTTTCTCACCCATCTACTGTACACACAATACCCCATAATGACAAAGTGAAAACAGGTTCTTAGACATTTCTGCAGATTTATTGAAAAGGAAATACAGAAATAACTCATTCACGTCATTATTCACACCCCTGAGTCAATACTTTGTAGAAGCACCTTTTGCAGCGATTACAACTTTGAGTCGTTCTGGATAAGACTCTTAAAGCTTTCCACACATGGATTGTGCAACATTTTCCCATTATTATTTTCAAAATTCTTCAAGCTCTGTCAAATTGGTTGTTGATCATTGCTAGACAACCATTTTCAGGTCTTGCCATAGATTGTCAAAACTGTAACTCGGCCTCTCAGGAACATTCACGGTCTTCTTGGTAAGCAATTGCAGTGTAGATTTGGCCTTGTGTTTTAGGTTTATCCTGAAAAACTCAGCAGTCCTTAACGATTACAAGCATATCCATAACATGATGCAGCCACCACTATGCTTGAAAATATGGAGAATGGTACTCAGAATTGTGTTGTATTGGATTTGCCCCAAACATAACAATTTGTATTCAGGACAAAATGTTCATTGCTTAGCCATTTTTTTTGCAGTATTACTTTAGTGCCTTGTTGCAAACAGGATGCATGTTTTTCTGTACAGTCATGGCCAAAAGTTTTGAGAATGACACAAATATTAATTTTCACAAAGTCTGCTGCCTCAGTTTGTATGATGGTAATTTGCATATACTCCAGAATGTCATGAAGAGGGATCAGATGAATTGCAATTAATTGCAAAGTCCCTCTTTGCCATGCAAATTAACTGAATCCCCCAAAAAACATTTCCACTGCATTTCAGCCCTGCCACGAGGGACTGACTGATATTCTGCAAAAGGTACAGGGATTGGACTGCTGAGGACTGGGGTAAAGTCATTTTCTCTGATAAATCCCCTTTCCAATTGTTTGGGGCATCCGGAAAAAAGCTTGTCCGAAGAAGACAAGGTGAGGGCTACTATCAGTCCTGTGTCATGCCAACAGTAAAGCATCCTGAGACCATTCATGTGTGGGGTTGCTTCTCAGCCAAGGGAGTGGGCTCACTCACAATTTTGCCTAAGAACACAGCCATGAATAAAGAATGGTACCAACACATCCTCCGAGAGCAACTTCTCCCAACCATCCAGGAACAGTTTGGTGACGAACAATGCCTTTTCCAGCATGATGGAGCACCTTGCCATAAGGCAAAAGTGATAACTAAGTGGCTATTTTGATATTTTGGGTCCATGGCCAGGAAACTCCCCAGACCTTAATCCCATTGAGAACTTGTGGTCAATCCTCAAGAGGCGGGTGGACAATCAAAAACCCACAAATTTTGACAAACTCCAAGTATTGATTATGCAAGAATGGGCTGCCATCCGTCAGGATGTGGCCCAGAAGTTAATTGACAGCATGCCAGGGCAGATTGAAAAAGAAGGGTCAACACAATATTGACTCTTTGCATCAACTTCATGTAATTGTCAATAAAAGCCTTTGACACTTATGAAATGCTTGTAATTGTACTTCAGTATTCCATAGTAACATCTGACAAAAATATCTAAAGACACTGAAGCAGCAAACTTTGTGGAAATTAATATTTGTGTCATTCTCAAAACTTTTGGCCACGACTGTACAGGCTTCCTTCTTTTCCCTCTGTCAATCAGGTTAGTATTGTGAAGTAACTACAATGTTGTTGAGCCAAACTCAGTTTTCTGCTGTAACAGCCATTAAACTCAGTAACTGTTTTAAAGTCACCATTGGCCTCATGGTGAATTCCCTGAGCGGTTTCCTTCCTCTCCGGCAACTGAGTTAGGAAGGACACCTGCATCTTTGTGGTGACTGGGTGTAAATAATCACTTCACCATGCTCAAAGTGATATTCAATGTCTGCTTTTTAAAATGTTTACCCATCTGCCAATGGGGGTCCTTCTTTGAGAGGCATTGGAAAACGTCCCTGGTCTCTGTGGTTTGATTTGTGTTTGAAGTTCCCTGCTCGACTGAGGGACCTTACAACCAATAATTGTATGTGTGGGTTACAGAGATGAGATAGTCATTCAAAAATAATGTTCAACTCTATTATTGCACACAGAGTGAGTCCATGCAAGTTATGTGACTTGTTAAGCACATTTTTACTCCTGAACTTAATTAGGCTTGCCATAACAAAGGGGTTGAATACTTATTTAATTTAATCCATTTTAAATTCAGGCAGTAACTCAAAAAAAATTGTTAAAAGTCAATGGGTGTGAATACTTTCTGAAGGCATTGTATGCAAACCTAAAGCCAGGCTCAGGTATTCCTATGATCTACTGTGAACAACACTAAAAAGCACAACAGATTCCAGACGTATAACACATGAAATGTAGTGGTAGCAGGTTATACTGTTGTGTAAATGAAAAATGTGTAACTATGTGGATGTGTTACTATGGGGATAAAACATGTAACAGAGAAAGAAAAGAGGTTGGAGAAATGAGGCGTTTCTTGTTTTACTATTTTATTTCTGTACAAATATTTTATAGAATAGATAACTGGAAAGTAAATGTGCTATTTTATTATATTAAGTAATAATTATTGTGTTTTCTTTTAGTTAGTAATATAAGGTTTAATAAACATTGTTATCACAAAGTTGGTATTTTCAAGCATGTATTACTCAGCTTGACTTTAGCTAACGCTCACGTTTTTAAAAAGCACCTGTCGGACAGATTATCGGAACGGTTCGTGAATAATTGAATCTGCCAGTCTGAAAAGATTTCTCACTTGAGTTCTCCAATGCCAAGTCTTCCCAGTGAACATGTTTTTGGAATCTTTTTTTCCATTTGTCTCGGAGAGAAGAAAGGGTTGAGACTGTAGATGGGAAGTAGTAGTTTAAACAGCCCATAAAGTCCCAATGCCCTCTGAATAGGGTTATGGTATGAAGGGAACAGGGCAAAACGGAGAGTAATACCACACTGCTTTGGATTTAACACTACATCTCTGCCGTGAATGCATTTTAAATGAAAAGTCCTATTTGGATTCCTTCCCCTATCCCGATATGGGCCCGTTCATGAGGAAACCCTAACTGTATATTATTGTTATAGCCGAGTGCAAAAAGGAAATTAGATGATACAAGAGAGCCACATAGACAAAGCTAGTTAAAAACATGAGCTTGGATTAGAACTTCACATGTCTGAGAAAGCACTAGTAAAATAAACCATGCATATTTATTTAGGTTTATATTATACGTTGTCGCTTATTAATCCAGATCAAATGTTCTCTTAAATATTTCACACTGAAGAGTTAACCAAAGGAGTTGTACCCTCTGCCTGCTTGATAACAAGATATGTAACATTCCGGTATTTAATTCCAGATTTATATGCTGTTTACACTGCTGTATACACTTTAATTACATTAGGAAAGATGAAGGAATTTACTGTTTGTTAGCAGGAATACTTAGAATAGAAATCGTCTGCTACTGATCCATTTTGTTGTGCTAAAAGTGTTACTGAAGCTTGCAGGGCAGGCTACAGGAATCCTATGTGTTATCCAGGCTGGTCACTATACACTGGTCACTGTAAGTTATGTTATCTAGTTTATCACATGTTTAGCCTGTAATTACCTTTAAAAACAAGGCTGTTATGCACAAATTAAGGAAAAAGTATCAGGATGAAGAGTTGAAATGTTTGGATAAATATACATCTTTGGTTAAATACAAATTCCAGTGACACCAGCTAGTCTTTTCTTACAAATAGGATAAATGGATAGTTTGTGTGTGTTAAACGACTACAATATGTGCCAATACAATACATTATTCATTAAGGTTTATTATGAATCCTGTCTCTAAACCCCGAAATCCTGCCAAATTATGTTTGCATTGTTAATGTGGACTGATTGGGTCTTGTGTTCATTGTGGAGGGGAAAAGTATATGCACTGATATTTTCTATCAAATATAGATTTTTGTAATCTAAATGTATTTTTATTATTAACCAAGCATAAGAAGTGAATAAATGAATAAAGATCTATATATTTATAAATTACTTCTAGTCCACTCCTCATTTTTTCTAGTTGCTGAAGTTGCTAACATTGTTTAATATATCAACCCTCAGCTCTTTTTAGGACATGATCCTCTTTAATCTGAAGTGCTGACACCATAGGTAATCAACACCATTTTGAACACCTATCACCAGAAAAAAATCTTTGTTGCACAACTTGTCTGTGGCTGGGAATGTGGAGATGGGTGAGACGTGTGTCCATTGTATATGTGTTCCATCAGAAGGCTACACTCCGCTGGTCCTGCCCCTTAACCAGCGAGACACACTTCCTGAGCGGGGCAAGGTGTCGGCAGCCTGTCTGTCAACGGGACAATGCCCCTCGGAGCAGGAAAGGAAGGGGCCCTTAATCATCCTGGTCACGACCGGAGGACGCCACCACGCAGAGAGCTTCCTATGGGGCCACACTGGCCCCCGATCCCTGTTACTGGCACAGGGTGTGCCCACTGGGAACGCCACACAGAACAGGTTGGGCTCTCCACTGTCTCCGCTCATCACTCGGGTTTACTCTGATTTACACTATTTAAAGCTAGGTGAACGTGAATGTTTACCACAACACTCACTGGCCTACTATATAAGACCAAACCAGTGAATTATTGAAATCTAAACTGAAAAGCTGAAATGTCTTGAGGCAATAAGTATTCAACCCTTTGTTATGGCAAGCCTGAATAATGTTCAGGAGTAAAAATGTGCTGAACAAGTCACATAATAACTTGCATGGACTCACTCTGTGTGCAATAATAGTGTTTAACATGATTTTTGAATGACTGCCTCCTCTCTGCACCTCACACATACAATTATCTTTAAGGTCCCTTAGTTGAGCAGTGAATTTTAAACATAAATTCAACCGCAAAGACCAGGAAGGCTTTCCAATGCCTCGCAAAGTAGGGCACCTATTGGTAGATTGGGAAAAGTTTTAAAAAGCAGACATTGAATATCCCTTTGAGCATGCTGAAGTTATTAATTACACTTTGGATGGTGTATCATTACACCCAACCTTCCTAACTCAGTTGCCGGAGAGAAAGAAAACCGCTCAGGGATTTCACCACGAGGCCAATTGTGACTTTAAAACAGTTACAGAGTTTAATGGCTGAGGTAGTTAAAAACTGAGGATGGATCAACAACATTGTAGTTAATCCACAATACTAACCTAATTGACAGAGTGAAAAGAAGGAAGCCTGTACAGAATAAAAAATATTCCCAAAACATGCATCCTGTCTGCAACAAGGCCCTAAAGTAATACTGCAAAAAAATACCACTCTCCATATTTTCAAGAAAAGTGGTAGCTGCATCATGTTATGGTTATGCTTGTAATCGTAAAGCACTGTGGAGTTTTGCAGGATAAAAAGACACAGACAGGCAAAATCCTAGAGGAAAACCTGGTTCAGTCTGCTTTTCACCAGACACTGGGAGATGAATTCACCTTTCAGCAGGACAATAACCTAAAACACAAGGCCAAATCTACAATGGAGTTTCTGACCGAGACGACGTTGAATGTTCCTGAGTGGCATAGTTACAGTTTTGACTTAAATTGGCTTGAACATCTATGGCTGTCTAGCAATGATCAACAATCAGCTTGACAGAGCTTGAATTATTTATTTAAATGGGCAAATATTATACAATACAGGTGTGGGAAGCTCTTAGAGACTTACCCAGAAAGACTCACAGCTGCAATCGCTGCCAAAGGTGATTCTAACATGTATTAACTCAGGGGGTTGAATACTTATCTAATGAAGATATATTAGTGTTTTATTTTTCATAAATTGTTTACAAATGTTAACATTTTTCTTCCACTTTGACATTACAGAGTATTTCGTGTAGTTTGTTGACAATTAAATCCATTTGAATCCCAGTTTGTAACACAACACAATGTGGAAAAAGTCAAGGGGTGAGAATACTTTCTGAAGGCACTGTATAATGCAATGAATGGATAGATCAGGGAGAAATATGTAATATCCGGAATCCAGAACTGCTTTGCCAGTCAAGACAGAAACCAAATAAACCAAATAAACCAAATAAATGGAGTGGTGCTGGTCTTTCATAACAGAGCCTCTGAAATGAAAACATCCATCGTTGAACGTACAATGAAAAAGTATTGTTGCCCCTCAAACAGCTTTACTCAAGGTCATGAAAATAGCACAGTATGTTGTTTGCCTGGTAATCTGAAATATGACTAATGAAACAGCTAGACAGAGATGACAAAAAAAAACATAAATCTGCCATCTGAAGTACTCAGGGCAGGATATGAGGAATGTGATGAAACATCATTAATACAATGCATTGACTGTAACTTACCCTATTATAACCAAAGCAGAACGAGCGTATCTTCTCTGATGAGTCAGAGTTTGTGTGTTGCCCAAGGTAACAACGGTCTCTGCAACAACACCAAAACGGACCTGTAAAAAAACATCCCGTTTGCATCTAATTAAAGGGTGTCACCTATTGAGCTCTGGTTTCCTTTCTTTTCTTTGGAAAATTGTATTTAAGAAAATACCTCCCTCCCCAGCGTTCCCACTTCCACAGCTCCTTCCCAAGACTTCCACAGCACCCCATAGCAGAATGCTCCTTTAATCACTATAACAGAGGCGACACACTGAGGACCTTCTTGAAACCGTGCCAAAACACATTCCCTTAATCAGGGGGAAAACCGCACAGATTGAACTCCTATCATGTGCAGATTTGAAGCCATCCGCCACACAATAATGCCCAATAACTACAAAAAAACAACACAGGTTCCCCCCAAGCCCACTACTATACAATGCGATTCCCAGACCCCCTGCTCCAAGAAGGTGGACTGTAGGCCACGTCCAAACCTCCTCTCAACTAGAACCAGAACAATGGGCCGGATTCTGTTTCCACAGTCAGACTAGCTGGAGCTTCACCCCACCTTTAAGCAGCAAGGAAGTATCACAAACCAAGTCAACAACAAGTACATCTAAATAAATAAAGACTACCCCCCCCGAAAATGGACTGAACCTGAACTCCAAGGGTGTAGAACAGAATAAGGTGTACTGGGGTGAGAAAGAAACACTGCGTATAAAGACCATCAGAGTTCCAACAAACATTAGCAGGTTCCTCTCCCAGCTGTGACAAAGGTTTGGAGGCTAAAGGGAACCTACATTAATTCACTTTTTGTATTATACTGAAACTCCTAAAATCTATTTAGACTGCAGAGAAAATGCATTGCATCTGCAAGACTGTTTCAAGGCAAGGCAGAATGAGGTCTAAAAATGAAAGCCCTCCCCTTTATCATCTGATTCAGACCACGGAATCTCCAAAAAACGGTAATACTGTTACTGCATTGTCTTAAACAGACCTCCCCTGTTGCCTGACATGAAAGAGAATGGCCTGCAAATCAATACAAGGCAAAACAAGTGATGGGATTACACGTTAATTCATTCATGAATGAATGAACACAAGACCGCTGCAAATGCTGGCACTGTTGCATTAGACCCAGACGAGTTGAGACTAAACCAAACTCTTTGAGTTCACTACCACAGATCAGAGGACGGCCTCTTGTTGCTGACAGACAACAGGAAGTAGTGATGTCCCAGCAGGCGCAGCCAGCGGGGTCCAGGAAACCAGGATTAGCGGGGCAGCCTGCCATAAACATGTGTTTGTGCTCATAAATAGCCACGCCGTTTCTCTGAATTGATTATGGCAAAGTGGTCTCTGCATTTTTCCCATGCCTCTCTGATGGTTTCAGCACTGTGTTCTTTCTGTGTTCTCTGCCCCCTCCCGATGCAGTCGTAACACGGGTGAGCTGGTTTCACTGAGGTTTTCATTTGAATGACAGGGATAAATATGCAAACAATTCTCTCTTGGCCTAATGGTTGGTATTTCGGTGAGGACTATGATGTTTTTGACAGATCTTGGAGCAAATCCATCATGTACAAGTCCAGTTCAGTCTGCAGTCTGTAATATTTCTGAAAACTGTTTCCCCTAATGGCATCAGATACAAATTAAGACTGACAAAGGCATTCCATTGTTCCACTCATCTGTTTTTCCAAATCTTTCTTTAAAATCCTAATTGAACTAGAAATGCCACAACACCCCCTGGTGGCTCTCCTGGGAGCGATTCCAGAGGGCATAGAGGGAAGGGGTCAAAACTAGATTGTGCAGATTTTGCTCACAGCCGCCATTAAAATCCATTACAACGAATTGGTTAAAACCCAAGCCCCCAACAAATAACTCCCGGCTGCAAAAGGTTTGGGAACTGAATGAGATGGAAGAAATAACACATTCACTTAGATTACAAAGACCTGCATTTATTAAAAGATGGAGCCCAGTAATGAGACTATTAATGGCATGAAAAAATGATCACCCTAATTGAACTATGTCCATCTCATCTCTCTAATGCACAACACATGAATGGAAAGGAACCAAATAATAATGGAATCTTTGTTTTCATTTATTTTAAGAGAATTCAGTCTTGAAGTGAGCATGTTCTACAGTACATTTATAGAACACATCAAATCAAATTTGATTGGTCACATACACGTATTTAGCAGATGTTATTGCAGGTGTAGCGTATCATATCATGTTTTTCTGAATTCCCTTTAGCTTGTTGTCATTTGGTCATATCCAGCACATTCTATCCAGAGCAACAATGGCCTAGTATTTAAACACAGCTATTTGATGGAATTCAATACTTTGTCAGTGGCTTGTTTTACTTGATGACTACAGCCTGTGAATAAGTTGTTTCTCTCACTTGAAAGAGTGTACAGTAAGTTTGATCACTCTATGACTAGGACAGGAGTTAGTGGAGGTGCAGCTGTTGATACACATACAGTAAGTACACTGTGCTCTCCAACTTGAAGCTTGCTGCACACGTTTCCTCTCTAAAAATCCTTTACTTCTTTTAAAAAAAGGCATCTCCTGTCCTGTAGACACACAAAATGTTCACTGTAAATCTTATGATAACACACTGGGCTGTTTCAACAAGCTAGCAAAACACCCATTCCTGTTATCCCCTGATGAAATTGATTGAAATACTTTAACCTGAGTTGGGCTTCAACAAGCATCCTGTTTGAACTTGAGAGTGCATGTGAAGGCGTTACATCCCATCAACAAACTGAGAACCACTGTCTCTTGCTCTATCAGCGTCACATGGGTCAGTCAGAGCAGCATCTATAGAATTAAAAGGTCACAAGGTCATGTTTTAGCACTTATCCTGCAGTGAAGTCCTGGGGTCCATCTCAACAACATCTGGACTTATGCAACCAACTAAAAACTTGTGCTTCTCCAACCTCATGTCACTGCATTTAGAATATTGTATTGGTCAATATTGGTCAATATTGTGATGGTTGGAGTTATGGAAGCAGAAACGTACTGTAATATGAATCATTGGACCTATGGAATTATTATTTTGAGATCACATTACTATATATTTTGTGTTTAATTGTCATAGTGATTTTGAGTTTACAAAGAGAGAAGAATCAAATGTGTGAAGAGGGGTTCACACTGTCATCAGCAGGGGGCAGTCACTGACAAGGAGAGACGCGGTCACAGGGAGCAGCACAAACAAACTACAGCACTGCAGAAAATAACAATAACGAGGCTATATACAAGCAGTACCAGTACCGAGTTAATGTGCAGGGGTACAAGGTAGTTGAGGTAATTGAGGTAATACAGTATGTACATGTAGGTAGGGGTTAAAGTGCCTAGGCAATCAGGATATATAATAAACAGAGTAGCAGCAGCATATGTGAAGAGTGTAAAAGTGTGTCTATGTGTGAGTGTGTGTGTGCATTTCAATTAACAGGTGTGCCTTGTTAAAAGTTCATTTGTGGAATTTCTTTCTTTCTTAATGCGTTTGAGCCAATAAGTTGTTTTGTGACAAGGTAGGGGTGGTATGCAGAAGATAGCCCTATTTGCTAAAAGACCAAGTCCATATTTTGGCAAGAACAGCTCAAATAAACAAAGTGAAACGACAATCCATCATTACCTTAAGACATGAAGGTCAGTCAATGCGGAAAATGTCAAGAACTTTTAAAGTTTCTTCAAGTGCAGTTGCATAAACCATCAAGGGCTATGATGAAATGGCTCACATGAGGACCGCCACAGGAAAGGAAGACCCAGAGTTACCTCTGCTGCAGGGGATAAGTTCATTAGAGTTACCAGCCTCAGAAATTACAGCCCAAATAGTTCACATCTCAACATCAACTGTTCAGAGGAGACTGCGTGAATCAAGCCTTCATGGTCAAATTGCTGCAAAGGAACCACTGCTAAAGGACACCAATAAGAAGAAGACACTTGCTTGGGCCAAGAAACACGAGCAATGGACTTTAGACCGGTGGAAATTCAAGGCACACTTAACCAGCATGGCTACCACAGCATTCTGAAGCGATAGCTCATCCCATCTGGTTTGCGCTTAGTGGGACTATAATTTCTTTTTCAAAAGGACAATGACCCAACACACCTCCAGGCTGTGTAAGGGCTATTTGACCAAGAAGGAGAGTGATGGCGTGCTGCATCCGATGACCTGGCCTCCACTATCACCCGAACTCAACCCAATTGAGATGGTTTGGGATGAGTTGGACCGCAGAGTGAAGGAAAAGCAGCCAACAAGTGCTCAGCATATGTAGGAACTCCTTCAAGACCGTTGGAAAAGTATTCCAGGTGACTACCTCATGAAGTTGGTTAAGATCATTTTTATTTAACTAGGCAAGTCAGTTTAAGAGCAAATTATTATTTACAATGACAGCTTACACCATCCAAACCTGGACAACACTGGGCCAATTGTGAGTCACTCTATGGGACAACCAATCACATCTGGTTGTAACACAGCCTGGATTTGAACCAGGGTATCTGTAGTGACACCTCTACCACTGAGATGCAGTGCGTTAGACAACTGTGCAACTCAGGAGCTCTAATGCAAAGCGGTCATCAAGGCAAAGGGTGGCTACTTTGAAGAATCTAAAATCTAAAATATATTTTGATTTGTTTAACACTTTTTTGGTTACTACATGATTCCATATGTGTTATTTCATAGTTTTGATGTCTTCACTATTATTCTACAATGTAGAAAATAGTAAAAGTAAAGAAAACCCTTGAATGAGTAGGTGTGTCCAAACTTTGACTGGCACTGTATGTGTGTCAGTGTCGTATGTCAATAAACACCATTGTGTACATATTATATTTACATATATTTATGACTAAACTCCTTACGTAAACGTGCAATCCAGTGGCCCAATAATATAGAAGTAACTCTGACACCTGTAATTACACACTGTACAAACCTATGGAATGCACTTATCAAGGTACATACAGAGGGATGTCAGCTGATGATGTGGTTTCAGTAGGAAAAAATATATTTATTTATTTATTTCACCTATATTTGAACTATGTCCATATACATAGATTGATTTTATGAATATTCTGTTTGCTATTCTGCACTGGAATAACTTGTACACCATATAGGCCAACTGTAAAGCAATTCAGCTTGCATTGTAATATACACTCAGCACAGAACTGTACTAAATGGTGCACAGTATCTCATTCCCTGTTAGATGGTGCCCTCTTGAGGGGACTACCTGGCAGTTGTTAGGTCTGGATTTAACCTCTGGTTGGCCACTAATGGGAGTTCTGTATCCATCCACAAAGAAGCAGTGGCTTTCAATTATCTCAGCTCAAATATCCTTCCACCAGAGCCTGAGGAAATAAGTCATTTCTTGGTTACAGTCAGTCAAGGCACCTGACTTGTATCAGAGTTAGTGTTTGGTCAATGAGATTCAGAAGCCATACTTCACTTTGAAATAGGAAATTAAATGCCTGTAAATGCAGTAGACACAAATGGACAGATCTCTCTATGTGTAGCATATGTCCTCTGATTTTTTACATAAACCAAACATTTGCATTACAAGGCACTGGCATGCTCATGGCTTCTTGAGCATCTCTCCCACCCACCCGAAAAGGAAAACATGTTTGCGGTTTAATATTTGTTTCTATACCGTTAACACAAACAAAAGCACGCTGGAGGGCAACCTTTATCTCCTTTGGGTTTATTTGATGCTAGATGACTCCAACTGTCTGTTGTGAAAAAACTATGATCAGTCATATATAAAAACATACAATGCTTTAAAATAAATAATAGGCCTATTTGTAGGCCTAGTAAAGTACATGTGTTATTAGTAGGCTCGAGATTAGACCCATGTTTGACAAATGTACTTCGATTCGTTTGGATTGTTTTATGATAGATATTACAATTCATTTGAGACTTTTTATGCAATCTCTTGTGTAAAATAGGGACGGATAACAACTAAGATCATGCCTAATATATTGGCACGCACGGGCGCGAGACCACATTGTCGTTAACGGGTGTCATAGGTTAACCCGGAATTGGCTGTGAAGTGCGACCTTGAAATGTCGAAGTGCGAACTAAAAGAAATGTGAAAGTAGAGAGAAAGTCTCATCATACTTTGTACCTATTTTGCAAGTGAATATCTTTAACAAATACGATCAGCTTCCGAAGGCGTGAAACGTGTCTGTGGACTTGGGAGACGTTGCCTTCCCATATTAACAGGTTTAGCCCCAACTACATCATTCAACCAAAGGAGAGGAGAGCGTGACGGTTGTGTTGGACCATCACCTGCACTGTAAACGAGTGTTCCCCAACTGGCGGCCTGTGTGCGGTTTTACTTGGCCCACCAAGTTTTCAGAGCATAAAAAAAATATGTTTTTAATGTTTTGGGGAATTTTCCTTTTTGGACTTTTTGGACCAGGAGATCCGCTCCAAGTTATTTTAATTTTGGAAATCTGTTCCCAAGTATTCCCATGCATAATAGAGAGAGATATGTGATCCTATACAAATGTAAGCTAGGTTTGAAATTATTATGTTTTAGTCAAATATTATTTATGTTTGGGCTTCTTGTGGGCAATTTGCAGTCTACAAATTATTTGTAATTATGTTCTGCCCCCCCTAACCATCTGCTCAAGAAAAAAATAAGGCCTGCGGCTGAATCTAGTTGATAATCCCTGCTGGAAATGTTTAATGGTATTTTTTATTATTTATTATTCTCTGACACAAAACAGATTGACAACAACACAATCAAGAAGTTGACAGCTACAATTGCACGTTATATTATTGAAAGCCTACAAATAGCCTAGCTTATTATAGCACAGTAACAGCCCTGTATTAAAAATAAAGCCAAGGCTGTCACATCTTTATTTCTAGTAAGGAATAATGTATGCAACTTAATAGGCATAAATAAAAAATATTGTTGAAAATAGAAAATATATAGCAAGCACACTAAAATTAGGACACTTCAATTGGCCTGAGAGATATGTATAATTCATAACGTGTTCAGGAGCATATCCATTTAAGCATTTTGTTTCCTTTAGAAGTTGCAATTCACTTTTGCAATAAATTTGATTCATGGCGCCAATATTTCAGATTTGGGAGTGGAGTTTACTCTTTTTGGGGTGATGCGTAAAACAGGCGCTAGAGGACAGTGGGTTTGCCAGCATAATTGACTCGTCATTTGAATGCAAATCGTCGGGGTTTGAAGACTATTCTGACGTCAGGAAGGAAGACCTTAGTATACCTTTACCACCACCACCTTGACAACAGAGCCACATCCTGTGAGACAGTATCACGTCAGGAACTACTTCGCATGTAATTTGCACCATTGGACTATACACAACATAACCACAGCAATAGGATTGTTATTAGATTTTTTTGACGCAGTTGCAGGGCAACTATGTCCACTTGAAAGTCACTTTTGTCACTTTTTTTCAAATCATGCATGTGGGATACCTTTTGGATAAAGAAGGCAGCATGTATCACCAAGGACCTGGAAGACGATCGGGTATCAACATCCCACCCCAGAACTTTGTTTCCACGCCACAATATTCCGACTTTACTGGATACCATCATGTGCCTAACATGGATACGCACGCACAGTCTTCGGGGGTTTGGGGAGCTCCTTATGGCCCACCGAGAGAGGACTGGGGCGCCTATAGTCTGGGTCCTCCTAACACTATTCCTACGCCCATGAACAACTCCTCGCCGGGACAAGTTAACTTTTGCTCACCTGAATACAATCCCATGCACGCGCCAGGGTCAGCAGTATTGCAACCACCTCCAGATAATATTTCTGTTGCTCAACTTTCCCCGGATAGAGAAAGGCGCAATTCTTCTTACCAGTGGATGAGCAAAACGGTACAATCATCTTCCACGGGTGAGTAAGGTCACAAGCTTGAGCCAAGAAATGCATGCCACTGTTAAAATCATTCGTGCAAGAGCACAGCATCAACTCATGCCAAACCACATGTTTATATTTTGCTAAGAAGAGTCGGAATTGATGTGTTTTTCTCTTGTGCTGTGAAAACTGCTGGTGTTGGATCATAAAAGTTGTGCAAGTGCAACAGGTAGTATTTAGAAAATTGATACAATATAAAAAAATAATTGCATCATTTAAGTGATAAATCTCACCGTAAAAACGAATAACCTCATGCGTAATGGGTGCATTTTGGTAAAATTTTGGAGAGATTCGTAACGAATAAAAGGAAGCACTAACATGGCATTATCTAATCATGTTTTAAATTACATGTCACCAAAATCACACAGTTGCATGTAACATTTTTGTATTGGGAACATTTTGAAAACTGCAAAATGCAACTTCAAGACATTAAATTGTAAATTACAACAGACTCAAAACAGAAGCGAGAGGAGGAAAAATGATAGGCCCTAGATCGCATTTGTCAAATTCATTATTGACAATGCAACTATAGGCCTACAATAGCGGCAGTAGTCTGATAAACTATGATATTAATTAAAACGTTAACATCTTAGTTATTTTCTGATACAGGCTTTTAGCCTTGTGGAGGAAACGATGAAGGTGTCAAGATTAGAAACGGCGCCAGGCGCACTTGTAATGCTAATTTCTCGACTCCCGTAAACTAGATGTGAGGTCTACTTTTCCTGCTACATTGTCTCAGGTTTTGAGGTTATCCGTCATATTCAGGCTGCGGCCTCTTCTAACACCTCATTTTACTTTGATATGCACCAAAGCGTCTTCCTCGGCTCCCATTCTTCGAGTTCTATTGCCGGAAAGGGTGACGTTTTTCACAGCAAATAAAGAAAGGTCTTTGACGAATATAAACAAAGCTTTTATAACTTGGCAATAAACCACAGCAAATCTTAATTCGCTAGAAATTAAATATGTAGAAAATAGAATTCGTTTACTTTAGGCCTATATTTATCAATTAGACTAAGTTATAGTAACATAAGCCTAAATTAACTCGTATATTTCGTTTTATAGCTTATTAACTTGGTTATAAAACGAACCACTGTAAAATCCAGAAAATCTTTTAGCCTAGATGTATTTTTCTGTATTTTTATTACGAGGCTAGCTAATCAAACGTGTTGTCACGTGTCTAATTCTAGGAGGCTATCCCTGGCCTTGTCAAACGTATCAAGCATGACCTAACTACGAATATCAACATGTTTCAATGTTGTTCAAAATGACAAACAATATTGTCTACCTGATCAAAGTTTATGTGTTTATGGTATATTGATCAACAAAAGCAACCTGATCCAAGCTAGAGAAATGTCTGAGATAGTATTGCCTTGTTAGTCCTTTGTGTGTCGTGTGTTGCCTCTTAACACTTCAATGGAGTTTAGGTAATATCTCTGAGACTCTTTGTTCTGCAGTTTGTTCAAAAAGTGAGATCAAAAGATCAGTGGCTCAATTTGCATATCTACCAACAAAGCAACACAATCTAGATTAACATGATAGCCACCACTTCAGTTGATAGAGCCTAAAGATGCTTCATACACATTTGGAGATGTGTTAGATAAACGAATCGTAAAGTTTAATAGGCATTTTGATTATTAACCTGTTGATTATCCTATGTCTCTAGTATTAAGCCTACTTGCTATAAATAGCTAAAATTACTGCTATAAAAGTGAATTTAAAACAAGAATGAACTTCGGAGTTTAAATAGCCTATTGCATTTATCAAAAATGTGAAGTATTCGATGTTCATTGTGACTAGGCTATTTAAAAAGTAGGCCTACAAAGCATATTGAATTCTCATAACTTCTCATAATTTCAGGCAAAACAAGAACGAAGGAAAAATACAGAGTGGTTTACACCGATCACCAGAGACTGGAACTGGAGAAGGAGTTCCATTTTAATCGTTACATCACTATCAGAAGAAAGTCAGAACTTGCGGGGAACCTTGGCCTTTCAGAACGACAGGTAGGTCTATACCAATTAATGTTAGAGCATTGTGGCCCTAGATTTGACAAATCAAGTGATGACTCAAATATAAAACGAAATACTAATTTTGACACATTTTTCTTTTACATTGACAGGTGAAGATCTGGTTTCAAAATCGCCGAGCTAAGGAAAGGAAATTAATAAAAAAGAAAATGGGATCTGATGGCAGCGGAGGATCAGTGCACAGTGACCCCGGTTCAGTGAGTCCTCTGCCGGTACCAAGCTCACTCAGTCCGTCGGATATTCACGGCTCTCTATACCCACCCCCCGGAATGAACACCTTGGCATCTATTAGGAACATACAGCAAGTTACTGTCTCTCAGTAGAATCGAATTTGGACCATCCAACATAACTGAGCACTCCGACACGCTGAAAGGACAGTTCCGCAAGACTTGGATCCCAATGGATTATTCAGACGTCCTGAAGCACATGTTGTGGATTACGAGAAGTCGAGAAACAAGATGATTTATAATTGCAACGAAATGCTGGAGGCTCTTCAAATATACTTTTTTATAGAATAGTTCTAATAATAAAATAAAAACATACAAAAATAAATGTATGGTTCAGAAATGTAATGCTTAACATGTTTGTTTGTGTCTGAGTTCTTGAGATAGGCAATATACTATTCTGTATGTGATAGGTGTATAAGTGTTTGTTAATAAAATGAGAAATCAGGTAGGCAATACATTTTATTTTAAGTTTAACTGGAAAGAAAACGCAAATTATTAATTTGGAGTTTCTGTTTGACAAACTTTTAGCATTTTCTGCTCCAATTTGATAGCAAAGCACACTTCCTTAATACAGGGACAAGTGACGCAGGTTCTAAGAGTGATACGGGTAGAACGTTTGTCTGATGGCAACGTTCAAAATGAAAATAAAATGTATTTTTTGCAATAACGTTATATCGTTTTCTACTTATTTCATTGACTGGAAAAGTATAGCGTACTACTGCAAAATAACAGGAATGTGAGTGTAAATAGGCTGACTGTTTTCTAAAACACTTTATTGTTGATGTATATATTTGATATTTCAAAACTATACAAATGATTTATCAAGAGATTCATTCATTAGGCTATTACAGTTTACATGCTCTTAAATTGTTTATCGCCCTTCTGTTTCTTTTTCAAACTATAAGGATGGGATTAAAGTTCATTCTTTATCTTGGCCAGGTCGCAGTTGTAAATGAGAACTTGTTCTCAACTAGCTTACCTTGTTAAATAAAGGTGAAATAAAAATAAATAAAATAATTCTGACCACCCAGCATGTGTCAAAGGCAATATTTGATTGGTGATGTGTATGTAACATTCAAATATATATATATTTTTTCTCTCAATAACAGAGACCTAAGCCTTTAGCCCTTCTCATGTGAATAATGGCACATCGTTTTGGAGTTTTTATTTTTAAATTGCACCAGAAAAGTTGCTATTGCCCAAAGCAATACACAGCTACGCAGTCACTTTTTGTAACGGGATTCTATATAGTGTCAAGTTATAGACTTTGTAGTCTAGGGCTAGGCCTACTTATGCTTGTCCAAGTAGGCAGCACAAACTGTCAACCTGTCTTCTCAATTCATGTTGAACTTTGAGCCATTATGATGGGGAAATAAGTAGTGATCTAATTGTTGGGATGGGCTAAATGTAGGTTAAAGCCAATGGGGTTATATTACATGAACCTGTAAAAAGGTCACCCAAGACTGTCATTAAAATGGCTCATAACATCCTCATAACCTAACCTAGGCCTACTCCAAAAACTTGCAAGAGATCCGTATAGAAGTGCACAACCTCAACAAACCTGTTGTCCTGTGTTTTATATACACTGAGTATACAAAACATTAAGAACACCACCTCTTTCAATGACATAGACTGACCAGGTGAATCCAGGAAAAATTGATGTCAATTGTTTAATCCACTTCGATCAGTGGAGATGAAGGGGAGGAGGATTTTTAAGCCTTGAGACAATTGAGACATGGATTGTGTATGTGTGCCATTCAGAGGGTGAATTGGCAAGACAAAACATGTAAGTGCCATTGAACTAGGTATGGTAGTAGGTACCAGGCGTTAAGAACTGTAATGCTGCTGGGTTTTTCACGCTCAACAGTTTCCCGTGTGTATCAAGAATGGCCCACCACACAAAAGACGTCCAGCCAACTTAACACAACTGTGGGAAGCATTAGAGTCAACATGGGCCATGTTATTAACAAACAAACTGAGTCTGTTTGAATGAAAATGACGATAATTCCTTTTAGTGTAAGAACTGTTTGAAAAGACCGCCTGAAATTTCAGCCTGTTTTGGTGGGATGGAGTTTTGGCCTGCCTGGCTGTACATTAATTAATACACCAATAAGAAAGATCCAAACTTCTCTGCCAATAACAGATCTTTTTCAGTTTTCATCTCCCCACTCAGACCCTTCACAGACAGTCCTAGAAAAATGATTGCTAAAGAAATTTATCTTTGAAGCTATTTTTGTTTCTTTTTGACCATTTGAATTTACAACAATCATAGTAAGGTACTTAATTGTTACCCATAAATTATTTGATATTGAGATAAAAATGGCTGAATTGAAACTTTAAAATTGTCAAAAAGAAACACAACAAATAGCTTCTTAGCAAAGAGCAATTTCTCAAGCAAGAATTTTGCTAGGACTATTTGGAAGTGGTCTGAGTGGGGAGGGGGAAACTGAAAACTAGCTGTTATAGATGCAGTAAAGAGGTCAATGGAACTCGGGGAAAACAATGGATTTGCCATGGAAACGCGTGGGGGATAAGATGCTGTGGGGGATAAGATGCTGTGTGGGAAAGATCCCGAATCTCATCATTGCCCACCAGCAAAATTAGCCTACATTTAGGCTATTGTTTATATGTGTATTTCACACTATGTTGAGGAAACGCTGAAATGTCTTGAGTCAATAAGTATTCAACCCCTTTGTTATGACAAGCCTAAATACGTTCAATTGTAAAAATGTGCTTAACAAGTCACATAATAAGTTGCATAAACTCACTTTGTGTGCAATAATAGTGTTTAACATTGAACGCCTAGTTCATCTCTGTAACCCACACATAGAATGATCTGTAAGGTGCCTCAGTCGAGCAGTGAATCTCAAACACGGATTCAACCACAAAGACCAGAGAGGTTTTAATAAATGGATCACTAGTCACTTTTAAACAATGCCACTTTAAATAATGCCACTTTAATAATGTTTACATATCTTACATTACTCATATGTATCTACTGTATTTTATACCATCTATTGCAACTGGCCTATGTCGCCCGGCCATCGCTCATCCAGATATTTACATGTACATATTCTCATTCACCCCTTTAGATTGTGTGTATTAGGTAGTTGTTGGGGAATTGTTAGATAACATGTTAGACATTACTGCACTGTCGGAACTAGAAGCACAAGCATTTCACTACACTCGGATTAACATCTGCTAACCATGTGTATGTGACCAATACAATTTGATTTGATTAGATTTTCCAATACCCCGCAAAGGGCACCTATTGGTAGATGGGCGATGCAGGCGTCCTTCCTAACTCAGTTGCCAGAGAGGAAAGAAACCGCTCAGGGATTTCACCATGAGGCCAATGGTGACTTTAAAACAGTTACAGAGTTTAGAGGCAGTGATAGGAGAAAACTGAGGATGGATCAACAACATTGAAGTTACTCCACAATAATAACCTAATTGACCAAGTGAAAAGAAGTAAGCCTGTACAGAATAACAATATTTCAAAACATACATCCTGTTTGCAGTAAGGCACTAAAGTAATACTGCAAAAAAATTGGCAAAGCCATTAAGATTTTGTCCTGGATACAGTGTTATTGTAACGCCCAGGCCCGAGATGACAGGCTGGAGCGTTTTGGCTTCGTTTTGGTGTAGGGGTTTCTTGTGTTCTGTGGTGTCTATTTCTATGTTGGGATAATGGTTCCCAATTAGAGGCAGCTGAGTCTCGTTACCTCTAATTGGGAACCATATATATGTTTGGGAGTTGCACTTTAGTTTCGTGGGTTATTGTTTATGTTACGCTTTTCGTGGTTAGTTAGGTTCTGCCCTTCGTGGTTAGTTAGGTTCAGCCCTTCGTGTTTAGTCAGGTTTCGCTAGTCATGTTTAGGTTTAGTTCTCTGTGTCCAGTTTAGGATTTAGCGTTAGGGTTCACGTCTTGTTCTCCGTTTATTGTTTTGTTCCGTCTCGTCCCGTCTTGGTCAATAAACATGTATTCTGGTTACATCGCTGCGCCTTGGTCATTCCCAAGAGAGGATAAACGTGACAGAATAACCCACCAAAAGAAGACCAAGCAGCGAGAGACCCGGGAGTTCAGGCCTTGGGGGGAGGAGCTGTTCAATGGGGGAGATTGGGACCAGCCCGGAGAGTATTGCCCTCCAAGAGAGGAACTGGAAGCAGCGGCGGCTGAGCGGCGCAGGTGTGAGGACCTGTATGGAGCATGGGATCCCGTACGAGGCAAGTTCGTCAGACCTCGCCGGGCACGGAGGCCCGAAAGACAGCCCCAAAAAACTTTTTGGGGGGGCACACGAGGAGGTTGGCCGGTTCAGGAGGGACTCCTGAGCCAACTCCTCGTGCTTTGTGGAGAGAGCGTTGGGGAGAGCGTCGCACGGAAAGGACACCGTGTTATGCAGTTTTGCGCACGATTTCTCCTGTGCGCATTCACAGCCCGGTGCGGGAGATTCCAGCGCCACTCGTCTGTCAGGCTACGATGAGTGTGCAGCCTGGTAGAGTGGTGCCGGCTCAGCGCTCCTGGTCTCCGGTACGCCTCCTCGGACCAGGATATCCTGCACCGGTTCTGCGTGCAGTGTCTCCGGTACGTGTCCACAGCCCAGTGCGAGAGATCCCAGCGCCACTCGTCTGTCAGGCCAAGGTCAGTGTGCAGCCTGGTAGAGTGGTGCCAGCTCTGCGTGCCAGGTCTCCAGTGCGCCTTTTGGGACCAAGATATCCTGCGGTCCTATGGGCAGAATCTCCGGTGCGAATCCACAGCTCAGTCCGAGAGATCCCAGCGCCGCTCATCGGTCAGGCCAGGGTCAGTGTGCTACCTGGTAGAGTGGTGCCTGCTCTCCGCATCAGGTCCCCTGTCCGTGTGGTGGATTCAACATGTCCAGTCCCTGTTCCACGCTCCAAGATCCCAGTTCGTGTTGTGGAGTCAACACGTCCAGTCCCTGTCCCGAGTTCCAAGATCCCAGTTCGTGTTGTGGAGTCAACACGTCCAGTCCCTGTTCCGAGTTCTAAGATCCCAGTCCGTGTTGTGGAGTCAACACGTCCAGTCCCTGTTCCGAGTTCTAAGATCCCAGTCCGTGTTGTGGAGTCAACACGTCCAGTCCCTGTTCCGAGTCCCAAGATCCCAGTTCGTGTTGTGGAGTCAACACGTCCAGTCCCTGTTCCGAGTTCCACGATCCATGTCCGTGTTGTGGATTCAACACGTCCTGTTCCGGCTCCGCGCACCAGGCCCCCTGTGCACTTAGAGAGTCCAGCACGCCCTGTTCCGACTCCGCGCACCAGGCTCCCCGTGCGCTTAGAGAGTCCAGCACGTCCTGTTCCGGCTCCGCGCACCAGGCTCCCCGTGCGCTTAGAGAGTCCAGTACGTCCTGTTCCGGTTCCGCGCACCAGTGTGCGCGTCCCGAGCCCAGTTCGGCCGGTTCCCGCTCCCCGCACCAGTGTGCGCGTCCCGAGCCCAGTTCGGCCTGTTCCCGCTCCTCGCACCAGAATGCACGTCACGAGCCCAGTTCGGCCTGTTCCCGCTCCCCGCACCAGAGTGCGCGTCACGAGCCCAGTTCGGCCTGTTCCCGCTCCCCGCACCAGAGTGCGCGTCACGAGCCCAGTTCGGCCTGTTCCCGCTCCACGCACCCGAGTTCCAGTGAGCATCGCGAGTCCAGTACGACCAGTTCCTGCTCCACGCACCCGAGTTCCAGTGAGCATCACGAGTCCAGTACTGCCAGTTCCTGCTCCACGCACCAGAGTTCCAGTGAGCATCACGAGTCCAGTACTGCCGGTTCCTGCTCCACGCACCCGAGTTCCAGTGAGCATCACGAGTCCAGTACTGCCAGTTCCTGCTCCACGCACCAGAGTTCCAGTGAGCATCACGAGTCCAGTACTGCCGGTTCCTGCTCCACGCACCAGAGTTCCAGTGAGCATCACGAGTCCAGTACGACCGGTTCCTGCTCCACGCACCCGAGTTCCCGTGAGCATCACGAGTCCAGTACGACCGGTTCCTGCTCCACGCACCAGAGTTCCCGTGAGCATCACGAGTCCAGTACGGCCAGTTCCTGCTCCACGCACCAGAGTTCCAGTGAGCATCACGAGTCCAGTACGGCCAGTTCCTGCTCCATGTACCAGAGTCCCCGTGAGCATCGTGGGTCCGGTAAGGCCAGGTCCTGCTCCACGCACCAGAGTTCCGGTGAGCATCATGAGTCCAGTACGGCCAGTTCCAGCTCCATGCACCAGAGTTCCCGTGAGCATCATGAGTCCAGTACGCCCAGCTTCTGCTCCACGCACCAGAGTTCCAGGAAATGGTCCAGGGCTTCCGGTGCGTGACTTCAGACCAGCACGGCCAGCACCGGAGCCCCACCTGGGACAAAGGGACCCACTCAAGACCCCCACAGATTTTTGGCGCGTCCGAGTCCGGCGCCTTTGGGGGGTACAGTAACGCCTTGAGCCGAGATGACAGGCTGGAACGTTTTGGCTTCGTTTTGGTGTAGGGGTTTCTTGTGTTCTATGGTGTCTATTTCTATGTTGGGATAATGGTTCCCAATTAGAGGCAGCTGAGTCTCGTTACCTCTAATTGGGAACCATATATATGTTTGGGAGTTGCACTTTAGTTTCGTGGGTTATTGTTTATGTTACGCTTATCGTGTTTAGTTAGGTTCTTGTCTTTCGTGTTTAGTTAGGTTCTGCCCTTCGTGGTTAGTTAGGTTCAGCCCTTCGTGTTTAGTCAGGTTTCGCTAGTCATGTTTAGGTTTAGTTCTCTGTGTCCAGTTTAGGATTTAGCGTTAGGGTTCACGTCTTGTTCTCCGTTTATTGTTTTGTTCCGTCTCGTCCCGTCTTGGTCAATAAACATGTATTCTGGTTACATCGCTGCGCCTTGGTCATTCCCGAGAGAGGATAAACGTGACAGTTATGTTTGGGGCAAATCCAATACAACACATTACTGATTACCACTCTCTATATTTTCAAGCATAGTGGTGGCTGCATCATGTTATGGGTATGCTAGTAATTGTTAAGTAATGGGGAGTTTTTCAGGATCTCTGCAAAAATTGTACAGTCCAGGTGTGCAAACCTCTTAGACTTACCCAAAAAGACTCACAGCTGTAATCACTTCCAAAGGTAACATGTATTGACTCAGTGGTGTGAATACTTATGTAAATTAGATATTTCTGTATTTCATCTTCAATAAATTTACAAGCATTTCAAAAAACATATTTTCACTTCCATTATGGGGTTGTGTGTAGATGGGTGAGAAAAACATCTATATTATTTTAATCCATTTTGAATCCAGGTTGTAACAATACGTCAAGAGGTATGAATACTTTCTGAAGGTGCACAGTACCAGTGAAAGTTTTGGACATGCCTACTCATTCAAGGGTTTTTCCTTATTTTACTATTTTCTACATTGTAGAATAATAGTGAAGACATCAAAACTATGAAATAACACATATGGAATTATGTAGTAACCAAAAAAGTGTTAAACAAATCAAAATATATTTTAGATTTTAGATTCTTCAAAGTAGCCACCCTTTGCCTTGATGACCGCTTTGCATTAGGGCTCCCGAGTTGCACAGTGGTCTACGCACTGCATCTCAGTGGTAGAGGTGTCACTACAGATACCCTGGTTCAAATCCAGGCTGTATTACAACTGGATGTGATTGGTTGTCCCATAGTGACTCACAATTGGCCCAGCGTCGTCCAGGTTTGGATGGTGTAGGCTGTCATTGTAAATAATAATTTGTTCTTAAACTGACTTGCCTAGTTAAAATAAAAATGATCTTAACCAACTTCATGAGGTAGTCACCTGGAATACTTTTCCAACGGTCTTGAAGGAGTTCCTACATATGCTGAGCACTTGATGGCTGCTTTTCCTTCACTCTGCGGTCCAACTCATCCCAAACCATCTCAATTGGGTTGAGGTCGGTAATTCTGGAGGCCAGGTCATCGGATGCAGCACTCCATCATATATACATATTCTATTTTTTTTATAATATAGGACAAAACACACATCACGACAAGAGAGACAACACTACATAAAGAGAGACCTAAGACAACATAACATGGTAGCAACACAACATGGCATGGCACAAGACACACAAACATTAGTGGGCACAGACAACAGCACAAAGGGCAAGAATGATGTAGAGACAACAATACATCACGCAAAGCAGCCACAACTGTCAGAAAGAGTGTAAATGATTGAGTCTTTGAATGAAGAGATTGAGATAAAACTGTCCAGTTTGACTGTTTGTTGCAGCTCGTTCCAGTCGCTAGCTGCAGCGAACTGAAAAGACGAGCGACCCAGGGGTGTGTGTGCTTTGGGGACCTTTAACAGAATGTGACTGGCAGAACGGGCGTTGTATGTGGAGAATGAAGGCTGCAGTAGATATCTCATATAGGGGGAGCTAGGCCTAATAGGGTTTTATAAATAAGCAACAACCAGTGGGTCTTGCGACTGGTATACAGATATGACCAGTTTACAGAGGAGTATAGAGTGCAGTGAAGGCTACTTTATTGTATTCTTAAAAAAATTATAAGCTTAGGTGATATAAAATTATATCCATCACTTTTCCGGACACACTGCGGCACTCTGCGGATGCTGAGCTCGGTCAAATCATGACGTCAGTGATCTTCAGGTGGGAACTTTAGAAAGAGTTCCGAGTTCCCGAGTCGGATTCCGAGTTGGATGACTGTTCAAAACGATTTTCCCAGTCGGAGGTAGTTTTTCCCCCCTGTTTGGAGTTTTGAACGCAGTGAAGTCGGAGAGTTCCGTGTTCCCAGTTGTTTTGAACGCGGCATTACTGGTTGTTGATGTCATGCTGGCAGTGACGAAGACGTGATGAGCGTCTTACTACCCAACATGGCGGATTTTGATACCATCTATGAGTTAGACGAGGAAGATGAACGTGTAGTGAGTGAAGAACATCTTGTTAAATATTGCCCAGAACCTGTGATTATGCGAGGGGCCGGGCACATCACCGTGTAAGCAATTCAAAGCGCAGTCATCATGATTCGTTATGTTCTGCCTCATCAGCTTGCTAGCTAGCCTGCCAACAACAATGCCTGCTATGAAATACAACTTACCACTAGGCCGTGGCAATAACAGTCAACTGTCTGGTCTTATATTAGGACAAAACTGTTACATGTGTCTTCATTGATGAGGCTATGGTGATCTATTGCGTAACGTTATCTGCTATTCCTGCTTTATAGTTGACTAGCTAACGTAGTTCGCGTAACTATAGTTGTGCGAACTAGCTAGCTAACGTTAGCTAGCTACGCTGGTTGTCTGCAAACTAGCCTGACAAAGCATTTGCTGTAACAAAAATGTCAAGTCAACATGACATCTACTGTAACTAGTGAATATTTTGACAGGGCTGGCTTATTCAAATGGTGGTGACGAACCAAGACTATTTCCAGCAAGCTTGCTAGATACCATCCATATATTTAACATTCTGTGTTAAGATACTCCCTGCTAAACTAGAATCCATTTTGGACTTGGCTATACATTTCTGATATAAAGTTAGCTATACCCATTGATTCTTGAAGAATATAACTTAGAAATGCTTCATGACTTTAGTTCAACTGTCCTATACCATCAGAACGCAAAATAAACATTGTTTTACTCCAATGTTTGTAAACAATATAGCTAAATGTTAAACACTTTATAGCCGCAAAACATGGTTAAAACTAATTTTGATATCATGGATGGTCAGTCCTTGCATCCATGGCTCTGTCTATGCATTTGACAGTGCTTCCATTTCCCCAGGCCCATTCCTTAGCTTTTTAACAAAATAGTCAAGTATACTTCCTATAGTGTCCACAACTGCTTTATGCAAATGGTGTGTCATCCTATTGAATTGTCTCAACAGGGGAAGCTATTCACATAATGAAACAAATTACAGCTTATTCAGGGAATGCATTTTTGGTTTGTTTTGCTGTCTGTACATTGTAAAGTGTTAGGTACGAGGTCTACAGTTGTATAGGTATTTATTTGTAGAGAGTACAGTGTCTGTTATTTCATCTCCATAAAAAAACTTGCCAGGTTCCCCTTGTGACATTCCACAGTCACAGCACAGTACTTTATAAATGCCCAATGGAAAGTTTGTTTAATCTCTACCATTTGTATGTTTCTTTTTGACAGGTTTGGCTTGAGCAACAAATTTGACACAGAGTTTCCCTCAGTTCTCACGGGAAAGGTACAGTAACCCAATTCATTAATATCGTCTCATGCATTTCCCCAAAGCAATGTTTTGTGCTTGCCAAATGATTTGGACTGGGATGCGAATTAAGCAATTTAAGCTATTATGGTGGCTCCATTGTTCTATTTGCCCTTTGACAAATCAGACCATCCCTGAATTACCTCTGTCACGTTTCTTAAGTGCTTTTGATATGATGGAGCAACACACCACGGTGCATCCAAAGCTGAAGTGAAGCTCTGTCAATGAGTAAGCCGTCTTTGGAGCCCAGTTGGTCGGGGGCCCAGTGTTTTCGGAGGACACAGCTCCAGGTGATAAAATAAAGACTGTGCCATGCACAAGAAAGGGCAGCTTCCTGGGTCAGACACTCAAACACAAAAAGTCTGAAGGGATAAGAGCAGGCAGAGGGAAGTGCAGGGCAATAAAACGTCTCTCCAGTATTGTGACCAATGGTGACATGATGGAAGAGGTCACTATTATGATGATTGAAGGGTGCAGATCAGCAGGCCCTTATTCCTATTCTGTTTGCAAAGAGACCTTTGCATCCTGTCATAAAAGATTACGACCCCAGTTTTATGGCGTACAGACCCAGAGAGGAATTAGCATCCATTCATGTTGTTTGGATGGCCGCTGCCACAGGCACTGAGCTTATCTCTCCCTTTAGTCCCTCTCTTCCGTGAATAGACAAGAGATTCGTTAGCAAGTTACAGACGTACCAGTAAGAGATCTGATCTCTGGATAGCATCTCCAAATATCTAGGCCACCCATTTGTTTTCTAAGGCTCTTTGACCCTGTAGACTACAGTACAGGTTTTATTATATATATTTTTTAAGGAGTTTTTCATGGAAATGGTTGCTTTTCTCCTACTTTCCCTTTCAGGTGTTTGTTTTTGGTTCATATTGCTGAGCGATTAGTGCCTTTTTGAGATCGTTTTGATTATTAAAAAAGTTATCACGGTTTTCAATTTCGGCTTTAAACATTAAATGCGTTATGTGGGTTGAATGCTGCAACAACACAGAATAAAACAATTATAAAGACCCAAGATGGTAGTGACTGCCCATTACTGCTTATCATTAACCATCATTTATTCACTTTACTTTAATAAAATATTTCAGTTGTATATATTACATCAGTTTTATTTCATTATTTTATTACATTCCAAGTCAACTCATCTCTAAAGAGCTGCTGCCTATGCTGGTGACAAAATCAAACATTTTGTACTTCTTCAAAGTATACTGAACAAAAATATAAGTGCAACATGTAAAGTGTTGGTACCATGAGCTGAAATAAAAGATCCCAGAAATGTTCCATAAGCACAAAAAGCTTTTTCTAAAATGTTGTGCACAAATTTGTTTACATCCCTGTTAGTGAGCATTTCTCCTTTGCCAAGATAATCCATCCACCTGACAGGTGTGGCATATCAAGAAGCTGATTAAACAGCATGATCATTACACAGGTGCACCTTGTGCTGGGGACAATTAAAGGCCACTCTAAAATTTGCAGTTTTGTCACACAACACAATGCCACAATGTCTCCAGTTTTGAGGAAGCATGACATTTCCGTGTTGACTGCAGGAATGTCTACTAGAGCTGTTGCCAGAGAATTGAATCTCTACCATAAGCTGTCTCCAACGTCATTTTAGAGATTTTAGCAGTATGTCCAACCAGCCTCACAACCGCAGACCACATGTAACCACGCCAGCCCAGGACCTCCACATCCGGCTTCTTCACCTGCAGGATTGTCTGAAACCAGCCACCCAGACAGCTGATGAAACTTTGGGTTTACATAACCAAAGAATTTATGCACAAACTGTCAGAAACCGTCTCAATGAAGCTCATCTGCGTGCTCGTCGTCCTCGCCAGGGTCGTGACAGTGTGCAAATGCTCACCTTCAATGGCCACTGGCACGCTGGAGAAATGAGCTCTTCACCGATGAATATCGGTTTCAACTGTAACGGACAGATGGCAGAGGGTGAGGGGTTTGCTGATGTCAATTGTGAACAGAGTGCCCCATGGTGGCGGTGGGGTAATGGTATGGGCAGGCATAAGCTACGGACAATGAACACAATTGCATTTTATCGATGTTAATTGGAATGCACAGAGATACCGTGACATGATCCTGAGGCCCATTGTCGTGCCATTCATTCGCCGCCATCCTCATGTTTCAGCATGATAATACACGGCTCAATGTCGCAAACATCTGTACACAATTCCAGGAAGCTGAAAACGTCCCAGTTATTTCATGGCCTGCATATTCAGACACGTCACCCATTGAGCATGTGTGGGATGCTCTGGATCGACGTGTACGACAGCGTGTTCCAGTTCTCGCCAATATCCAGCAGCTTCGTACAGCCATTAAAGAGAAGTGGGACAACATTCCACAGGCCACAATCAACAGCCTGATCAACTCTATGTGAAGTAGATGTGTCGCGCTGCATGAGGCAGATAGTGGTCACACCAGATACTGACAGGTTTTCTGATCCACGCCCCTACTTAATTTTTGATTTTTTTAAATTCTCTGACCAACTAATGCATATCTGTATTCCCAGTCATATGAAATCCATAGATTAGGGCCTAATGAATTTATTTTAATTGACTGATTTCTTTATATGAACTGTAACTCAGTAAAATATTTGAACTTGTTGCATGTTGCGTTTTTATATTTTTCTTCGGTGTAAATAAGGCATACATTCATGACTGCTGAATGCCAACTATCAATCACTTATTTTTTTCCAGGTAGAGACACCTCATGAACCAACTGCTCTCTATCCCTCTCAATCGCGCATTCTTCTCTCCACGTCTGCCCCTCGCTAACCTAATGTACAGTAGCAGGTGTAAAAGGAACACACAGACCGGGCACGTAGGCACGCAATGGGTTATGGTCATTGTCGTTAATTACCACGATTTCTGCGCAAAACTATGAAGACTTTTGGCCTGTTGGAAAGTACAGTACAACTCCCTACCTTATCGCACAGTTCGGGCTTGATCTGATTTAGCTCTGGAGAAGCTGCGCATCGAGCTCACAGAAAAACCCTGAACCAAATAGAATTCCAAAAATGTAACCAATATCAGTCAATTAGTTGTTTAATAACTGACATTTTGGTTAATCGCTCAGCACTATTGCTTCAGATGAAAAACAATTTTAAGCTCAAATGATTGAAAACAAATATGAGCTGATTTGTCTTCGAAGAGAGAGTTACCAATAACAAGATAAAAACTGTACCAATTACAACCACATTTCCTATCCATTTCTTCCTCCCTTCTCCCGCTTCTTCTCCAGGTGGCTCCAGAGGAGTTTAAAACCAGTATCAGCAGAGTGAACGCTTGCTTGAAGAAGAACTTGCCTGTCAATGTGAAGTGGCTTCTTTGCGGCTGCCTGTGCTGTTGCTGTACAGTGGGCTTCAGTCTGTGGCCCGTTATATGCCTCAACAAGAGAGTAAGTCTCCATCAGCCCTCGTGTGATGTCTGCTGCACAGTACCACTCTACATAAGTCAGCAGGCCCACTCATTACTCATGAGCTAGTTTACAAATCCATCTGTATTGGTCTTAAGCAGGCAATAACAATTTGTGTGTAAAAATGGTACATTGCACCATTGAAGGCCTGTCCAGCTGAAGGGTACGTCACTGGAAGGTGGTGCCTCGACCCAGTGTTATTGTAAAGTGGAAATTACAAGCTGGTAAAAGTAGTTCAGTCCATAAATGTCTCTTTGTCATATAATACTGTGGTTGCTGTTATTGTCATTTTGTAAAAGTGTGTGAGGTCAAGGTAATTACTAGAAAAAATGTAAATCTTGTATGTGCTCCTTTACAAACAGGCGAGAAGATCTATTCAGAAGTTGTTAGAATGGGAAAACAACCGGTTATATCACAAGGTAAGAATAAATTGCAAATTAGCACCTGTCTGAAAGACCATAACCGTTCTGTCAGTTGTGAAGGGTTGAAGATGCAATCGTTAATGGTGAAACAGCGACCCCCGTTCGCGATATTATAACAAAAAGTTACTGCAAACAACAAACCCTCTTTTTCCCCCCACCCTCTGACATCATCGCACGCGCGATAGAAGGGCACAATATGTACTGCACTTTTCTTTTTACCATGCTGGACAACGCTCCCTCAGATTGGAAACAACAACAACAACAGTGGGGTGGCCAGTGGCACTGTTTCCCCCTACTGCGCATTCCACCTTTTAAGCATTGTTAAAGGAAGCAGGTTTCTGATGGATAATGGTCATTAACTCATGTAAACTTTAACCCTTAAAACAAATTTCCCTCAAAGCTATACATTTTCATACTTTTTCGTACTGGTCCCCCGTGGGAATCGAACTCGCAACCCTGGCGTTGCAAGCGCCATGCTCTACCCAACTGAGCCACCTGGGACCATTATATTATTTTATATTAATACAATTGCTCAGAAAAATAGATTATAAATTAGTAATTATAAATTGTTTTCAATACTCCAGTACCCTCCCCTTGTGAGGATAACGACACAGAGTATTTTTCTAAAATGTTTTATGTGATTGGAGAACACATTGGGAGGGGTCTTAGATCATTCCTCCATACAGAATCTTTACAGATCCTTGAAATCCTTCATCTGCGCTTATGGACTGCCCTCCTCAATTCAAACCACAGATTTTGTTTATGGGGTACAAGTTTGGAGACTGAGATGGTTGATTTTTGTGGTCAATTAACCATTTCTTTGTGAATTCCCCAATTAGTGTTGGGGTTATTTTCTTACTGGAAGATCTACTTGTGGACAAGTTTCAGCCTCCTGGCAGAGGCAATCAGGTTTTTGGCTAAAATGTCCTGGTACTTGGTAAAGGTCGTTGACCTTAACAAGGGCCCCAGGACCAGTGGAAGCAATACAGCCCCATCAAAGATCCACCACCATATTTTACAGTAGGTATGAGGCCATTTTCTACATATGCTTCTGTTTTTTTCAACGCCAAACCCACCACTAGTGTGCGTGGCCAAAGAGCTCTATTTTCATGTCATCTGACCATAGCACCGGTTCTAATCCAAGTGCCAATGCTGTTTATCAAACCCCAGGTGGTGCTATGGTCAGATGACATGAAAATAGAGCTCTTTGGCCACGCACACAAGTGGTGAGTTTGGCGTTGAAAAAACGGAAGCATATGTAGAAAATGGCCTCATACCTACTGTGAGATGTGGTGGTGCATCAAAATCCACAAAGAAACGGTTAGTTGACCACAAAATCAACATTTTGCAATGGCCATCTGTCTCCAAACTTGTACCCCATTGGAAATCTGTGGTTTGAATTGATTCTGTATGGAGGAATGGTCTAAGATCCTAATGTGTTCTCCAATCTCATATAACATTTTGGAAAAAGGCTCAGTGTCATTATCCTGGCAAGGGGAGGATACTGGAGTACTGAAAACGGATGCCTATACAAATCTATTTCATTGAGCAATCGTATTAGTATAAAATAATATCTTCAAATGTTTTGAGCATACAATATAGCTAAGTATTTGTATTATTTATTTTATAAAGTGTATTTTGCTCATCTTTATCAAGGTTGCCAATATGGACCACACTGTAGTTTTAAAGCCTTTCCTAAATTCCACTCACACTAGGGGAGATCTCAGACAGGTTTGCTACCCAGACAGTATGTGGGATGTGGGTGTCTGCGTGTGCAGTGTTATGTCTGTCCTTACTTTCACCTCTTCTCTTTAGCTGGGCCTGCACTGGAAACTCAGCAAAAGGAAATGTGAGAGCAGCAATATGATGGAATATGTAAGTATAACCCATTCATGTTCCCCTGAAACAGAATATGATTCTTGCCAATGTATGGAGTATTACAAATCTCAGATCATAAGATGCAAAATATATGGTATTTATGCAATGTACAATAGAGCAGGGCCTACTGGAAATATTAAATTCTGAAAAAAAGTGTCAAATGAAATGAATAAACGTTTTCCCTCCACAGGTAATTCTTATAGAATTCTTACCCAAATATCCTATATTCCGACCGGACTGAGCTGAGGAGGCTGTTGGGAGACCTGCAGTGTGGCCCTTGACTCCTATCCGTAGTGCCTTGTATATATGTTGGAATGAGGGTCTGCACCGGTGTCTAGAGATGTCACTTACATCTCCCAGTACCTTGTACAATAGAAATTGCAACACTGTCACTTTGCTTTAGAGCAGATTTTGTAGGGCAGATTTTGCACAGTTCCTTTCGAAGTAGAAAATATCCCCCTTTTGTTGTGTGTAATACAACTAGTGATTGAACAAAAATATACTGTTGAAAAGTGCATTTAGCCCAAAGAGCCATCATTAATCGAGGCCATGAATCGTATCAGTATTGGACACCTAGAGCATCATCGCCTTATGTAAAACAATAAACAATGTTATATATATAAGACAGGAGGAGACCAGCATTTTGTAGCCCACTAAGTTCAAATTCCTGTTATTGGGTTTACTTTCCTCAAATCAATTCTTCTTTTAAACAAAAAGTAGATCGGATGCTTGAATTTTCCTAACATACTATTTAACAGCGTCATGTTTTTTCTTTACTTTGGAAATGACCCCTCTACAGGAGAATTTAAACAAACCTGTAAATATGTTAGGATAAACTGTACAGTGGTATGCTGTTGTTTACGTTGTTATTTAGATCTTTGATTTGTTCTGTCAAGATAATGCTGTACCATAGTTTTGTTTATGAAAGATGTCTCTTACCAGTTTATATGGGCCTGTTTACCTAGTAAGCCATATAATTTACAATGTATGTGATGCCAGAGTTAGGACAGAAAATTGCACTTAAGCTCGTCAAAATGTCAGGATTTCAGAGGATGGTCAAACTGAGGTTCTGAGTAATTTTACAATGACACTAGTGATGCATGCTATTTGTGTGGTTTTGCCAACTAAGGAGAAAAAGGTAAAAAAGTGTAATCTAGTTTAACGTGAGATGGTTACTTATCTTTATGATGTACTGTTGGAAACAAAGACTCCAACTTGGCACTTCCATGTCAATTTCTTTTTTGTCACTCTTTTTATTGCAGCTTTGTCTTTGTTCATTTTATAGTTTTGTATTTTCCTATAATGTGTTTTGTCCTTGTTGTGAAAAACACACATACAGCCTAGAGAGCATAACATTGAAATAAATGTTTCCTTAGTTATTCATTTTGTCTAGAGTTAGTGCACTATTCAATCCGCATCGCTGAAGTTCAGCTTTACAGCGTGATTGAAATGTTCCCGCTTTAGTGGAGACTGCATTCACGGTAAACGCTGCATATGTCAGCTCAATCAGAAATGACCTTTGAATTTCTATCGCTGAATCTGTAAGGCCTCTTAGTGTTGTGTCCTTCACTTGTAGCTGAGAGTTTTGCTGCGTTATATATAGTGCCACTGGAATGTTAGGTGAACCACAGTCAGAGAACTGGTGTACTTGTTAAGGTTGACATATGCTCACTTGTATTGGCCCTGTTACAGAGAACTTGTAAATGTTTGTCATGACAACTAAATCCCTATGGAAAGCTGAAATAAATTGTTGATTTTGAATTTTCTCCCAGTCTTGAAGTTGGTCCAACTGAAAACCACATGCTTACCTTACTGCCATATGGTAAATCATTCAGTATCATTTTAAGTTATACAGATCATCATATTTGTGGTAATGTACTTTACCCACAGCCCTGCTACTGAAATCTGGCAATTTGTCATGTTTAACAAGGTGCTGAATCGTTAACTTAACAAGATGGCCTGTAATTACTTGACACATTTGGAATACTATTACCATAAATAGCTAGCACTTTCAGGGAATGGAACTGTGGCCCCTGAGTTTGTAGCCCAAATCTAATAGGTTACTATATCACTACCCCCATACATACACTGGAGTGGTGGGTTTCATTGTAATGACTAGAGGGTTGTTTTATAGACCCCCCCTTTGTTCTTGTCTTTATTGTTCACATTGTCCTGTTGAAGTTGGGATGAAGAAACCAGGTCTAGAGTGCTCAACTCTGGACCTCAAAGCCAGAACCACTGCATTTTTAAATTGTTCCTCTCTAAACAGGGACTGATTTAGACCTGGAAAACCAGGTGAGTGCAATTAATTATCAGGTAGAACAGAACCAGCAGGCTTTGGACCTCATAGGGTAAGAGTTTAATACCCCTGGTCTTCAGGATCAAGAGAGGTTGGCTTACTTTACTTTTCTACCAGTACTGTATTAAGCACCCCTTAAATCTAACGGAGTACCACTTTGGGTTGTGTAACTTGTAGCATCCTTTGCAAAAGCATAATATTAACGTCAAAGATCATACACAATCAATTGAGGGATAGTTTAGACAGTAAGTTACCATACGGAGAGGTGGGGATGGGTGAATGGGCCTTTCCTTCCGTGTCCTCCAGAGGGCAGACTGACACACCATGAGAGATGAGCTATGAGTGTGTAGTAGTGTACAGCGGGTCTAACCATTTTGGATTCATGTAATTGAACTCTTGGTTCAATCTGTTACATCTCAGCTAAATTGTCTTTTTGAATAAAACCAGACCCTTATATTTCCAATTTTCCTTATCCCAGTATGAGACGAAGAAGTGTGGTCCAATGTTCACCCACAAACACGATTTAAATGCTTTTAAAGTATCACATATTGAGTGTTGAAGTTAATTGATTGTACTTGCAATCACATTATGTAACAAATGTATCACATTACTTGTGGGGAAAGAGAGGGATTGGTTTTGCTATGGTCCAGCGGCATCATGTTGGTCTCATTTAAAGTGAAACGCTTGCATTTTAAGTATTCAATGATTGAAAGCGAAGGGACTGTTTCTGTTGGTGTCTAAGTATGCCTACACGACAGCTGTTTCTCAACATCGTCTGCAGGTGCCAGCAACCACCCATAACTCCTGGTTATGTTTTCATTAGGTTGCAGTAATGATAAGAAACGAGATATGTATAAGCTTTTTATTGATCAATATAGATACTACCATAACTGTTTCTAACCAACCATTTCATCCCTTATATTTTTCACTGAGCTGAAATGAAGGCCTTGACCCTTGCTGGAAAACCAGGGATGATTTAAAGCTGTCCTTGAGTCCTCTGCTGCTTGCTCTGCGACTCCACCGTCCTGATTTGCATTCCTCCTAAAGCTCTCGTGGCGACACGCCTGGCCCACTTCCCCCTCCAGATGACTGATACCCCCCCAGCCACAGGACAGCCAGAGGCCAGGGTACCAAAAGTAAAGCAAGGCCCATTGAGAGGCACTAGGCCCCAGAGCCTGTGGAGGAACAGCCATGGAGGAATATACTTGTTTAAGTGCTGAACTATAAAACCCATTCAAACCAATCTGGGATGCTTTAAGTGCTTTGAAAATATTATGTATAAAATACAAAAGACAGATATTGTTTTAGAACATTATGATACCTGGGGATGATCCATTACACAGGATAAAATTCCTACATTTCTCAAATATTAAACTATACAGAGGGCTTCCATCACATTCACAGGGTTTAATGAAAGGCCTGTAGTGTTTTATGACACCTTGAAAAGAACAGTGGAAGTCAATCTAAAGCTCCATAGCCAGCAGCTCTGATCTCCCCCTGGCTCTTCCTGTGAACATTTGAACTAAATTGTGCTAAATAACATTGAACAGATCATCCCTCCACTTTATCATTGGTAAGAAAATGAGGTGGGAGCTTTAAGAAAAGAATAAGATCATTTTTGGTTGTGGCAATTAAGGCAAGTGTTTGAACTTTTTTGTCCTTCAACATGTACAAGGCACCCACAATCAAATACATTCGGTATGAGGCATTGCACAAAAATGTACGAGATTATTACAGTGCAGTTGTATAGGAAATAAATCATTCATAAAAACCAGAAGCCACTATAACATCCTTGTACATATGGATAAAACACAATATCTGTTCAAATCTAAATGTACAAAAATAAAAAGGCAGAAGGTGTTGGAGAGGATGGGTACATGTGACTTAGTCAACTGTCACCCTTTCCTAATTGATTAGGTATATTAAATACATTTAATTACATCTTCATTAACTGTGGAATTATAAGGATATGTTTCATAGCCTAAAATATATCCTTTTCCCCTCATGGAATCTGAAATCTACAAATATATCCCAGTATTGGATAATTCAAATCACCATTAACACATATGGGGAAAAACAAATGGGTATTGAACAGGTAAGCAAAATCTGCTAAAAACAAATGTTTAAAGAATTCAAGACAGGGTAAAAACAATAATTCCAAAACAGTAAAGATCCTTCCAGTTTCCACTTAAAAGATGGAATCCACGGTAGGGGGAAACAGCGCCACTGGCCACCCTACCACCGCTGTTATTGTTTTTGTTGCCAAACTGAGGCGCGTCGCACAGCATGTAAACAAATATTGTAGTACATACACATTGTGCGATTCTATCGAGCGTGCAATGATGTACGAGGGGAAAAAACTGTGTTCACTGTTTTCAGGTACACCCATCTAGTACCAGGTCGGATGTCCCTTTGCCTCCAGAACAGCCTGAATTATTTGGGTACTCTACAAGGTGTCGGAAACATTCCACAGGGATGTTGGTACATGCTGACGCGATGGCATCATGCAGTTGCTGCAGATTGGACGGCGGTACATGCATGCTGCGAACAGGCCGCTCCATCTAATCCCAAAGATGATCTATTGGGTTGAGGTCTGGGGACTGCGCAGGCCACTCAAGTAAACTGAACTCGCTGTCATGTTAGAGTCTGTGGATAGACGAGTTGTGCGTTCCGAGATGCTTTTCTGCACACCACTGTTGTACTGCGCCATTATTTTTGTCTGTTTGTGGCCGCCTGTTAGCTTGCACGATTCTTGCAATTATCCTTCGACCTCTCATCAACGAGTGGTTTTCTCCCACAGGACTGCCGCTGATTGGATGTTTTGTTTGTCGCGCCATTCTTGGTAAACTCTAGACATCGTCGTGCGTGAAAAGCCCAGGAGGGTGGCCGTTTCTGAGATACTGGATCTGGCGTGCCTGGCACCAACAATCACACCACACTCAAATGTCACTATGTTTGCCCATTCTAACATTCAATCGAATAGTAACTGAATGCCTCAAAGCCTGTTTGCCTGCTTTATATAGCAAACCACAGCTACATGACTCACTGTCAGTAGGAGGGATCAATTTGTGAACGGGTGGTATGCCTAATAAACTGGCCGGTGAGTGTGATATATATATATATATAAAAAACAGATGGGGCTGTTTCCACCATTAAGGATTCAAATTTTTGATTGTCAATTCATCCTTCATCCTGATGAGTCCGATTTGTTCAGCCAGACAATCAATTGCCCTTTTGAGTGACAACAACCAAAGCAGTGAAACAAATAAAATGTGAAATTCAGTCACACTAGTCAGCTAGAGCAATGTGCAAATTAACAAACTAGATTACAATCCAGAAGAGACTAGCTAGTGAAATTAACAATAAATCAGAGAAGTAACCATCTTTCCAAGAATGTCACCAATGAGATGTGTGCAGAAACACGAGGCTCAGTGGAGACAGGAGCTGAGGAAGGCAGGGTGTGCGTCTGTCTGTGTGTGTGTGTGTGTCTTCGTGTGCGTATGCATGCATGTCTACACCAGACTTCCCGGCCAGGACACCACAGTCAGTGTGACTTTATTCTTCTGCAGCTTGAGCATGGGGATGAGGGACGAGTTGTTCATGCCCACCGTGGTGGCTCCGTTCACAGCTACAATCTCATCACCACACCTACAGACAACACAGAGGGACAGTCAGTAAACATGGGGCACAGAGATGGGCACAATAAATGTAACACAATGACCTACCCGCCACCATAATCAGTCTCCTAACAGCTGTGCAGTAAGGTCTAAATATGGACTTCTACAGGAGAATCACATCTAAATGAGCACTGGATACCAGGCTGGCTCCAGCTCTGCTCTCAGTTTAATTAAAATGGTGAAACCAGGTATTTCTGTTCAACCCTGTCATTGGGGAGGCAAGCCTCCCCATAAGGAGTACATTCCTTATCAAAGAACAGGGCAGGCTTACCAAAACATAACTCCCTTCTCACTGCTCCTACCCTCCTTCACCCACCCAGATAGTAACGACATATGTTTTCTCACTGAGGTTTATTGTAAGAAACTAGCACTGGCCGTGTGAAGCAACTCACTTGAGGCGTCCGTCAAGGTGGGCGGGTGTACCAGGCACGATGGTCTTGATGAAGAACAGCTGCTGTCCGTGGCTCTCCTCGTAGCCGCCCACAATGCTGAAGCCCCAGCTCTCCTGATTGGTCTTCAGCAACACGATGTCACGGCACCAGTGCATGTGACTAAGGAGAAGGAGAGGAAGTGACGCTCAAAACACAGATTGGATTTGAAGAAATGCAAAGTTGAGGTCATGCAAACTTGACGTAAGTTATTTTCCAACCAATGGTTAGTGTGTGTGCTTACCTGGGAAGGCCCAGCCAGCGGGTCCACAACGGGGCCCAGTTGGCGTCATCCTCCCTTGGACTTTCCACAGACTCCATGGCCTCCTTGGCAGCCTCCCCCTCAATCTCTGGGTCCTCTGAGATGGTCTGGATGACCCTGAGGACCACCTGGGCCTGAGCCGTCTGGGCCTTCAGCACCGACACTGCCTCATTGTAAGTCAGCTGGGTCAGATCCACGCCATTGATGCTCAGCAGGACATCCCCTGGGCAACAGAAATCAGAACCATGTCAAGAAAACACAGCCTCTGCATGCAAAGCTGGCCTTACATCAAAAGGTCTTCCCGTTAAATGTGCAAGAGGCGTGCATATTGTCTACCCCTTCACTAACAGAATTATCCCCTTAAGCATTTAAATCTGAACATTAGCCATGCTACATGGGGTCAATGTATGGAATGAAAACTGTCATGTACTATCAAAACCATGACTGATAATGGTCACTGGTTTGGTGGTTACATGAAGGCATACAGTGCATTCAGAAAGTATTCAGACCCCTTGACTTTTTCCACATTGATACATTACAGCCTTAGTTTAAAATGAAATAAATTGTATTTTTTTCCTCAATCTACACACAATACCCCATAATGACAAAGCAAAAACAGTTTTTTATAAATTTTCGCAAATGTATAAAAAGTAAAAAATAAACTGAAATATCACTTTTACATAAGTATTCAGACCCTTTACTCAGTACTTTGTTGAAGCTCCTTTGGCAGCCTAGAGTTGTCTTGGTTATGATGCTACAAGCTTGGCACACCTGTTTTTGGGAAGTTTCTCCCATTCTTTTCTGCAGATCCTCTCGAGATCTGTCAGGTTGGATGGGGAGCCACGCTGTACAGCTATTTTCAGGTCTCTTCAGAGATGTTCAAGTCCGGACTCTAGCTGGGCCCCTCAACAACATTCCAAGACTTGTCCCGAAGCCATTCCTGCATTGTCTTGGCTGTGTGCTTAGGGTCATTTTCCTGTTGGAAGGTGAACCTTCGCCCCAGTCTGATGTCCTGAGTGCTCTGGAGCAGGTTTTCATTAAGGATCTCTCTGTACTTTGCTCCGTTTATCTTTCCCTCGATCCTGACTAGTCTCACAGTCCTGCCGCTGAAAAACATCCCCACAGCATGATGCTGCCACCACCATGCTTTACCGTAGGGATGATGCCAGGTTTCCTCCAGATGTGACGCTAGGCATTCAGGCCAAAGAGTTCAATCTTGGTTTCATCAGACCAGAGAATCTTGCTTCTCATGGTCAGTCCTTTAGATTATTTTTGGCAAACTCCAAGCGGGCTGTCACGTGCCTTTTCCTGAAGAGTGGCTTCTGTCTGGCCACTAACATAAAAGGTCTGATTGTTGGAGTGTTGCAGAGATGGTTATCCTTCTGGAAGGTTCTCCCATCTCCACAGAGGAACTCTGGAGCTCTGTCAGAGTGACCACCGGGTTCTTGGTCACTTCCCTGACCAAGGCCTTTCTCCCCCGATGGCTGGGCGGCCAGCTCAAGGAAGAGTCTTGGTGGTTCCAAACTTCTTCCATTTAAGAATGATGATGGCCACTGTGTTCTTGGGGACATTCAGTGCTGCAGAAATGTTTTGGTACCATTCTCCAGATCTGTGCCTCAACACAATCCTGTCTCTGAGCTCTATGGACAATTCCTTCAACCTTATGGTTTGGTGTTTGGTCTGACATGTACTGTCAACTGTGGGACCTTATATAGACAGGTGCCTTTCCAAATCATGTCCAATCAATTAAATTTACTACAGGTGGACTCCAATCAAGTTGTAGAAACATCTCAAGGATGATCAATGGAAACAGGAAAGGGAGATACCTAGTCAGTTGTCCAACTGAATCTATTTAACTGAAATGTATTCAACTGAAATGTGTCTTCCGCATTTAACCCAACCCCTCTGAATCAGAAAGGTGCAGGGGGCTGCCTTAAATCGACATCCACGTCTTCAGCACCCAGGGAACAGTGAGTTAACTTGTTAGGGAGTGGCAGCTGAGGGGTCGGTTTTGGAGAGCCTGGCGTGCCCAAAGTAAAATGCCTCCCATTCAGGCCCAGAAAATAGGATATGCACATATTTAGTACCATTGGATAGGAAACACTCTGAATTTTCCAAAAAAGTGTTAACCATTTGTCTGTGAGTGAAACAGAACGCATATGGCAGGAGAAACCCCGAGGAATTTCTGTCTTAGAAAAAGTGATTGAGACACATTGCTCATTTGGGAACCCCTCCCTCATGAAAATGACCATATAAGGGCATATGAATGTAGTACCCATCGCTTCCTTTAGATTTCAACAGTCTCGAGACAGTGTAAATTTTAATTTTGGATGCTTTAGACCAGAGAATAAGAGCAAACCAGGAAGTTACCTTTTTATGTAAACAGTACACAGCGCGCGCTCCCGACAAGGCACGCAGTGTCTTTTTTACCGTCTTTATCGATCAGTTTATATTCCGGTTGATTTATAATAGTAAATATACATAAAAGTGTTCCTAAGGATACATTTAAAACTATGTTTGATTGTTCTTGGACAAGTTTATAGGTATAAGATGAACGAGTTCGCGTCACGTTTCAATGGAGGAGTGGAGGCTGTCGTTTCTGATTATAATGCGCGAACCAAATGGAGGATTTATGGATAAAATACATTACTTTTTCTAACAAAAGAACCATGGATTGTCTTCGTTGGACACTTAGGATGACCTCAGCAGAAGTTCTTCAACAGGTAATTGATTTGTTTTTGCTGTGAAATGTGTTATGTGTGTGCCATGATGGCTAATCGATTCATGGCTATGGGAAAAATATGTGAGGTGCTACCCTCAAACAATCAAATGTGCTGCTTTCGCCGTAAAGCCTTTTTGAAATCTGACAACGCTGTGATATTGCCAAGAAACAGAGCTTTTGATGAGTATGGAACACTTGTATATTGGTGGATGTTTAATAATTCAACTTTTGGATTTTGAATTTGGCGCCTTACATTTCACCTGGTAGTGTCGGGAGCAGCCCGATAGCACCTCAGCAATCCCTGAGGTTAAGAACGACAGATTTTTAACTTGTCAGCTTGGGGATTCGATCTAGCAACCTTCCGGTTACTGGCCCAACGCTCTAACCACTAGGCTACCTGCCACCGATGCACCGGAGCTCAATTTCAAGTCTCATAGCAAAGGGTCATAATGCTTTTGTAAATTAGGTAATTCAGTTTTTTATTTGTAATAAATTTACAAAAAAAAAAAAAAACTTTTCGCTTTGTCATTATTGGGTAGTGCGTGTAGACTGATGAGAAACAAGTCAAGGGGTTTGAGTACTTTCCCGAATGCACTGTATATCCCAAGTGTACCTTTTTTGATAGTGCCATCTCGGTGCAGGCAGCCGATAGGCTGGACACTGGTGATGTAGACGGGCAGGCGGCTGCGGCAGTCCCTCCCCCCAGCGATGGTGATGCCCAGGGAGAGTCTTGGCTCCTTCTTCAGACTCACCATCTTCTCCTGGCTGGAGAAGCCCTCTGGTGGATCCTGGAAAACACCAGGAAGAACCCTTCATTTGCTTTACATTGATGAGGAGCACACAGTAGGCTATTTAGATGTACTTCCTGTTCTTAAGATCAAAACGACTTCATAAGAATTATTTCTGGTCGTCACAGAAAAGACTGGCGTCAAAGAAAAGTAGCACAATATGCCTGACTCTGCATTCCTTCTGGGGTGTGCTGCTCATCATCTGCCCCTCTCCATTTCCTAGAACTGAGAAGGATCTTTTGACTTAATTGATTCCTCGTGAAACCGCTTGTCCAAACCAATGTAAGCAGCAACATCTCAGATGCAGCTGCGGACTCAAACCCAGAGGTAATGTGCAAGGATCGACACTCGGCTCTCAAGTGCACGTGTCGACATCCACAGCTCCTGCCAGCGTCCTTGTTGTTCTCTCTCTGGAGTCTCTTAACCTTCAGAGGGGGCTGGGGAGGGGAGGAGGGGGTGGGGGAGGAGGAGAGCCCTCCCTCTTCCTCCCCCCAGCAGGGAACCCTTCACCCCCAGCAACACTCAAAGCCTGGGCTCTGCAGGTGAAAGCTAACCATCACCAGCTTTGATCCTCTGTCACCCAAAGCAACAAACAAATAAAACATGGTGAGGCAGCACCCTGGACCTTTTGATCAGGAGCGAGCAGGCCGCAGAGAAGGGCTTTTTATCCCCGGACCAGGGACACAGGTGTCGGTCTGCTCCCAAGGCCCCTTTCACCACTGTCTGAGTGAGGAAGGCTTCTGTGGACGTGCTAGGTAGCCTGGACTGGTGACAGAGGGCTGTGGTGTGACTGATCGACCGTGGTGCCATGATCACATTATGTAAACATGAGAAGCTTTTAGGATCATGTGGGCACACACTCACATACACTGAGATATACAGCAGTTCGTAGTCCAGTGAGTAGTAAGTTCTAAACATCTGGGGAGGAGATTGTTTACCTTCATGTAGGTGGAGGGGCGTCTGAAGTACTGGGGTTCTGGAGCCCTCCTAGCCACTCGGCTCTGCCCCTCTCCCCCACTGCCCCCCTCCTCCTGGGGCTCCGGCTGCCTCATCACCACAAAGTTCACCCGCACCTCACTGGCCTGCAGACACACACATTACACACACACACACACACACACACACACAGTTCAGGCCTCACATTCATTACACCGCCAGCAAATATATCCTGGAAACCTCTGCTAACATGAAAGTCAATGTTTCCTTAAGAGATTATAATAAATCCTATTTCCATAATGTCTCGTGCTTTGGTCTCCATGAAATAGCTGTGCTGTAACTTGTCGTAGAAGACCTACCTGTATGATCTGTGCTGCGTTCTCTGGGGTGCCGTGTCTCAGGTCTTGCCCGTTGATGGCCAGCACCTTGTCATTGTTGCATAGTTTCCCATCCTTGGCCGCCAGCCCCCCCGCCAGCAGGTCCAAAATGAAGACCCCTGTCTCGTCCGACTTGCGGATCAGCTTGATGCCCAGCGGCTCCGAGCGATCCCTCTTCACCAACGTCACCTGGATCACCGTACCCTGGCTGTGGGCGGTGCCGTGGGGACTGTGAGAGGGGGGGGGGGCCGTGATGGTGGAGGGGGGAGTGTGGTGCTCGAGGCCAGGGCGTTGCGGGTGACGGGGGTTGAAGCCCTTCTCCTGCATGACGATGAGTCTGAGCAGAGGGCATGGCCGCCGCAGCATGGAGATGGCCAGGCCGTGTGGGATAGACGCCAGGCTGACATCATTCACCTAGAAACAACACCACACGGTCAGCAACAGGGCCACTGATACAGCATCTCTCTGGAACACTGCAGGTGGACTAAATATACATAGAGTATCGACAGCTGTGCGAAGTGACTGGTCCCTGGTTTCTGCTGATCACGATAGAATTATGTAGAACAATACGTCATAGGATAGAGGTGTAACTTTAAAAAGACTAAGAGCCTCCATCTTTACAGCCCAAAACCCCAGGTACCTCGACTCATGTTGCTCGAAGCATTGTAGAGGGATTGCATCTCCCTTTGGTTGAGTAGGTGTACGAAATTATTGGACCCATTTCAGACCAATTGCAGCTTTACAAACCTCATCCGAGAGAAGCCCTTCTTAAAAATCAATACATCGACTCAGGGGGAAGCGAGGGATTCAATTTCAACAAATTAAGAACGCAATCTCCGCTCGGTCACACATCTCTCTTTACAGGCAATAGCTGTCCACAAAGGACCCCAAAAAGTGAGCGGTTATATTACTGCTATCAAGGCAGCCAGTAGGGGTGAGATGAATGTTTTCATTCTAAATTTGTGATTGGTCAGCCCAGAGGAAGAGATGGGCTCAGGCAATGTCATGTACCCCTGCCAGACAGCCGGGGGGAGAGAGGGGAACAGGCTTCTGGGAAGCTGTATCTTTGTTAAACCCCCTTCAAAAGATATACCATCTCTGTACCCTAGTTCTACTCTCTGGATGGAAACCAGATTTGAGTTTATTTAGATTTTTACAGGGACAGTGCACATTAAATCAAAGTTTCAGTAAAAGTCCCTGGGCAAAACAATTACAATACAGAGAGACAATTAGCACATGCAGAGCAACATAGGACAAGCAACACGGAGCACGCAGACCATCAGGCAAGTGGTCTTATGTGTTGAGACATCAGACACCCTCACCACTAGCATGTCATCTTCCTTAGCCTTTTGGCCCGTTTACAACCAGGACCACAGCCAAAATGTCACTAGACTATGTGTCATAATCAGCCCTTTCTGACCAAGAAAAATCAAACATTGAAGAAAACCAGACAGAGCCTGTCTGCAATCATGTGAACTTTGGCCTTCCAGAAGATTAGGCTCGGCCTGAAACGGCGATAGCTCAACAGTGAGCGTTTCAAAACCCTGTTTTATCGGCCTGCTTGGCCAACAGATCTCTGCCACTTGTGTTACCATGAATCAAGAGGCCCGTTCATCCTGAATATCTGCTTCCCCACCAACAAATTCCCCCCATTTACTGAGGATCATGGGAACCCAAGGGAATAGGGTGTTTGTGTGGAATATCCTCAATGGGTAGGTCAAAGCTTCTTACAAAGCACCATCTTCACAAAGTGCAGCCATTACCATCGTCAAGGTGGGCATTTCAAAGTATATGGCTACAGCACTAAAGCTACATAAGATGATGGGAAGGAGGGGAGCGGCCTGAACATATTTTTCAGGTGACCTATCCCTCTATTATTTACAGTGAGGAACCTGTCTCACCTCCAGAATGTGGTCCCCTGGGGCCAGCCTGCCGTCACGGGCCGCCAATGAGTCACGGATGATCTCCTGGATGACTATGTTCCCCAGGGGCGTGTCCTTTCCTCCCACAATACGCAGGCCCAACTCCTGCTCCTCCCGAAACATCTCCACCACGTTGGCCTCGGCCACCAGGCTGGACTGCATGGAGGTCTCTGTGGGGGGAGTAGGGGGCAGACAAGGGCATGATGATTTTGGAGGTACACGTTTACATAAACAGAGACAAACAACCTGACAAACGCATGCACGGGCACACACACTCACCGAGATTCATATATGCTCAAACACATATCAATGGTCCATGGTTGCCTTTTATTGTGTGCGCAATGCCAAAACACACCCCTGGGGTTCTGAATCAAGTAGGGCAAGTGGCAACCTATTCCCCAAGAATCACGATGAGGTAATAATTTCTGTGATAATGATCGCCAGTGTTGCCAGGTAACTTTGTTTTGATGGACTTTGTTCCACAGTACTGGATTACAAATTCCCTGGAGGGGTTCTAAGTCTAGACCAGACAGAGGTTAGGTTGATACCAGAGGAGGCTGGTGGCAGGAGCAATAGGAGGACAGGCTCATTGTAAAGGTTGGAATGGAATACATGGAACGGAGTCAAACACATGGTTTCCATATGTTTGATACCGTTCCATTGATTCCATTCCAGCCATTACAATACAATACAACTTTATTTATAAAGCACATTTAAAACAACCAAGGTTGACCAAAGTGCTGGACATATTTCGGACAGATTTATAAATCACGAGTAACAAAAAAACATTTATGGGACAAACTAGAAAATAGAATGCACAATACAATTCTCAAGCAGGTTTAAAAGCCAATGAATAAAAGTGAGTTTTAAGTCGTGATTTAAAAATGTGAAGACTGGGGGCCAATCTGACATGCAGAGGCAAATCATTCCACAGCCTTGGGGCCACGACTGAAAATGCTCCATCTCCCCTATTTATCAACCGCGTTCTAGGGACAAAAAAAAGTAGCTGGTCAGCAGACCTTAGTGACCTCAGAGGATCGTGCAGCTTCAGTAGTTCAGAGATATAAGCTGGGGCTTGACCATAAAGGGATTTAAAAACAAACAACAGAATCTTAAAATGTATTCTAAAACAAACCAATGAAGGGAGGCAAGAACAGGCGTAATATGATCTCGTTTGCGAGTTCCAGTAAGGAGTCGAGCGGCAGCATTTTGAAACATTTGTAATCTGGAGAGGGAGGCCTGGTTAATACCTACATATAAAGCATTACAATAATCCAGGCGAGTTGTGATAAAAGCGTGTATTACCCTCTCAAATGAGCCCGTCCTCCTATAGCTCCTCCCACCAGCCTCCTCTGGTTGATACACGTTCTGAAGGTTCAGACGAGTGTCTGAAATGCTAAGCCCCCAGCTAAATGATCAGCATTCCTCTTATCCAGGTCTGACAACTCTCTTGCCAGGGATGGCCACATCTAAGGGGCTTTGGGTTTTCCCCTAAAGTCAACACAGCTGACAGACTGTTTCCTCTCCCTTCCTTTCCCCGGGTGCGTTGAAAATCCTTACACTTTCGTTGCCCACACTGATATAGATTTGTCCATTCTTAAAAAGTATCCTATTTTTTTTCCAGTGGGAGCTCACTGCTATTAACTTAGACTGACAGACGTTAGTGTGACGTCTATCTGGTTTGCGTTGTGGGCAAATTAGGAAGTGAGTGACGTGTGACATCTTACCATCCTCGCTCTCTTCGAAGGCGGGGTTGATGAGGCCAGGCTCGGGCAGGATGTCCCGGGTGGCGGTACGGGTATGTTTGGTATCAGCGCCTGACTCCCCCTCCTCCCTGTTCCCCTTTAGCTCATTCCAGGGGGGTCTCTTCCTCCTCTCCACCTCCTCCCTCAGCCTTCTGAAAACAGGACATCTTAGAGAGGGGGAGAGAGGAAAAGAGTGAGAGAGTTAAGTCAACATTCAACAATCCTTTTAATTAAACCTCATGACATTCATCCAAAACCGTCCGTGAAGGTAACCTAAAATATCCTCCTACACACCTCCTACATTTCTTTATATACTGTGTGACCAGCAAAAAAAGGGAGTACGATCAATGTTCATTCATTTGTTTCAGTGAGGAGGAGGACAATTCTAAAAGACTAGTGTGGGAAATGGGAATGAATAGATTTAGTAGTGACTGGTGAGGGAGTCAGAGAGAGCGAGACTATGAGAAGAGCTATGCAGATGAGGAGCCTTTTTTACTGCATTGCAGGGAGTCTGAGGGGGATGGGGGCAGGTCGAGTGTGATTAAGTCAGAGAGAGAGCTACTGAACTTTGCCTCCTGTCTGTTTGCACGGATGGCTGCAGGATGACCAGCTATCATAACATAACCTTTACCCACTACTGACTGCATCATAGCTGCTCGCTAACCACTAAGACGATAAGCACCACACCACACTGGCCAAGTGAGGAAAGGGAAGGCTAATCCACAAATTACAAAGATCTCGAGGATATGACATTTGAGACTGCACCTCTCCTTTGAGTCCAGGCACTATGTAATAAAAGCTTTTCATGGGAGACTCTAAACCTGATTGACTTATGTTCTGTGAATCCATGCTAGGTTAACATTTGACCCATTAACTCAAAATTAATTCCTAAATTCAGGCATAGGAAAATAAATAGACCAGCCAAATATAAACTACAGTAAACAGACAGGTTCTATTTTGGCTTACTTACTCTGGTTGCAAAGCAGACATTTTAAGCTCAACTCTTAACTAAATACCTTTCCCATCTCAAACTCCCTCTTCCCATCATCACCCCTCCGTGGTGCCCCAGCCATAACCCTCTTTACCTGTTGTGCAAGTGGGGCTGCAGCTCGCAGCGCTGCATCTGCAGCTGGCACTCAGCTTGGTGTGGGCAGAGCACGGTCAGCTTGTCCAGCAGGTTCCTGACCAGCAGGCTGGAGGGCCGGCACTGGTGCAGCCGCAGCTGCTGGCGGTCCACAGGACAGAAGTCCTGCTCCTTCAGGAAGCTGCTGAGGCACTGGAAGCAGTAGGTGTGTCCGCACGGCGTGTCCATGGGCTGCAGCAGGGGCTGCAGACAGATGTGGCACACCAGCTCGTCATCTACCTCATCCTGGTACTCATACAGGTGGTTCTCCTGGCCTCCCTCATGTTGCTGGCCACACTCCTTGCACATATTTGCCCATGTCAGGCCAGCACTGCTGCTGCTACTGCTGCTGGGGACCATGGGCTCCGTCATGGCCACAGGCTGGAGTACCTAGCTAGCAAGTCCAACTTCCAACGTTCCACTGTCCTACTTCCTCTGTGCCCTTGTCTCCCTGAAAGGATTTGCTTAGTTTATTTCATAAGGGGGCAAACATCCCAAAGTGAAGGGGAGGTTGAAACCCTGATCCACCGCGTGTCATCTCCTCCTCACATCTTCATCCTAGATTTCTGTTGAGGGGAGCACAAAAAGAGGTCTGCCGTTAGAGTTGGGACTTTTCCTACTCATATTGACTGGCTCAACAGGAAACGACAAATCCACAGAGCGTCAACAATATGGAGGCTGGAGCAGCTGTTTCCTCTCAGCCAGTTTCCTGAGGGACTAAAGGAATTCTCCTTTCGGCTACATGTCACTGTGCGCTTCATTAAAATAGGGGGGGTAAACTCCCATGAAATGAGGCGAGAAAGGGCGAAAAAGGACAAAGTAAAAAACATGCTAATGGGAAGGAACAAAGACATGGCAATAGGAGAGAATGAGAACTGAATGAACTGGGCAGAAATGCAATCCTCCTCACTAATGACCGCCTCAGCTGAGGTTTCTATCCCTCTGTGAGGCTTCTAATCTCTCCACTAATTCCCTGTCTCCAGGCGAGGCTGATTAGAAATGCATTCTTCGCTTTTTAGCAACTTACTCTACACATGTGCAAAGAAAAGGAGCCGATGTGTAAGCGTCAATCAACACTCTTGTCAAATGTCTCATATAACCAGTGAGCTGCAGCACAAACAAACAAGCATACATGAGTGTGGCGTGAATATCTCAAAGTACACTGAATAGGCGTACCTAACCAACAATACCGAGCTGTTTACATGCCACCTTTTCTTGTTCCCCTTTGTCACATGATAAATACCCAGCTAACAGCATTATGTACACAGATCAGCTTCCCTGCATTCCCTCACCAGTCCCAGCACTCCTCTCTGACCCCGTCGAGAGGTCAGCAGGCAAAAGAGCAGACTGATTCTGTAGCTTGTTTGTCATTAGCTTGTTGCACCTACCTGAGAAGCTGATATCAGCGTTGCCAAGGGCCCCGGCCTGTCGGCAGCCACCGCATGCAAACAAGAAACTCAGACCCAACAGCTGTGCTGGCTGCCTGCAGCCTGACTGAAACCAGAGCTCTACATCCCCGGCACACAGTCAGAGGTTCTGTGTGTGTGCCCAGCACTGCACCAGCTGTGTGGCAAACTGAGGGGGAGTGGTGTGACTAGACTGAGGGAGGGGATGTAGAGGTGGAGGGAGGGGGAACTCAGACTGCTGATGTTGCACTAGCACAGGCAAAACACTGAGGCCAAACCCAAGGCTGAGCAATTACACCAAGGCTGTAGTGTACACACACACACACACAGCCTGAGGTCAAACAGGATGGCACACTCTCTCACCGCCTTTCTCATTACTCAAGTGATCCTTCGTCTTGTAATGGATAAGGGTCATGGATCCTGTGGCCAAGCAGAGGAAGCATAACCAAGGTTCTGCCCCACTTCTTTGGGAATTCACATAACCAGACTCAATGACTCTACAAATATTCAATCTGACCGGAGAAGATGGATGATGAAGTCAAGTGTGTCCCATAATTGGAATTCTGTGTAAAACAAAACAAAACGCTACCCACTTGACTGGAGTAGATGGAATGCGTCCTTATCAACACATGCATGTTTAGACTTGCCTGGGCGAAACAGAGATTAGCCTAAATACAATTCCTCCTAATCTTTGGTATGCATATTTGCCATAGCGTAAAAGCACACAGTCTATAAATGTAGGAGAGAGCTGGACGGAGAATGTGGCATGGAGATAGGGAGTAAAGGGTCCTTTGAGTTTCATTGAGGATGCAGCATGGGTGGTTATTAAAGGCCGTGGGCTGCCAAGGAGCCAGGCAGGCAGGGACCCTGAATAAGTTGTACGTAGGCCTTTCTTTGGTACTTCTTTCAGAGGATAACTTTATTAAGTCTGTTCAACTACTCATCTCCTAAAAGGACATGTTTTCATGTATAACCCATTTAAAATGTTCCATTGAGGTTCAATGTTTAAATCATAATAATCAATGTTAAATATCATATTAAAAGACATTAATCACATATTTTAAAATCAATGGTTTCTAATGCCTGGAGGAAATAACTAGGGAGGAAACTGCTTGGGAAAAAAATTCCTGATGGTATTTGTCTTCAGTCAAATCGTTATCCCAGGCTAAACATGCTTTGACAGCAGTTGGTATGCAGTGCTATACATTGTAATGTTGGCAACATTGCGTTGTTAAGTACTGAACTGTTCATGTGTAGTTCTGGTATAAGGCGTGCTCTGAAAGATGACAAGGTGACATTAACGGGGGGAAATACCTCAACATCAATGTGTAATCATGTGACATTCAAAGCTTTCTAGGAAAAATGTCTTGGCTCAACATAAAAAATTAGCCTCCCATGAGCGGGTGGCATTGGAATAGTCACTCATAGCCAGATGAGCTTTAAAGTCAAACAGGACCGCCAGCTGTTCAGTTACTGTGGTTATGACAGACAATAACCTCCCCTCACCAATGTTTCCATTGTCTCCACAACAGCAGAGGTGAGTCACATTTTCCGCACACCCTCGTAAAAGTGAACGCGGGTAAATCCATGAGGCAGACAGAAAAGAGAGACGTATTAGATCAGCTAAAAAGGGTGTGCGGAAATCCTGACTGATTTGACTGTCCGTTATGGTTGACTGAAAGTGAAAATACCCAGGAACACCCTGTATACTTGCCCCCTAAAGTTCACATTGCTTCATAATCTACCGACTCCCTTTCTACACCAGACGGTTGTATGATTGCTAGCCACCCTGAAGCCTTGAGCATGGTACCCATTGGTGCCACAGTCTCCACTGCAGAACCCCATCCAGGCTAAAACGTTACAGGCTGTAATCCTCCCACTGTTCACCAGCAGACCACTGTCTGAAAAGTACACACCACACTGGGTTCCAGAAACGAGACATCACCTTCTGACCAGGAATATCCATCCATGAATATAGATATGGCCTCCTTGGTCATTGGTCACATAAAGCTCCTTAGGTCTGCTATTCAATAGAGAGAATGAAAAAGAAAAGCATTAACTATTATCCATTATTCAAAAGGAACGTACCTCTTCCAAACCAATTACCCCTATAGCCTACGTCTGGTTGTATAAAGATGTGAAGATGATGGATGATTTGACACAAACAACCTCTTGATTTAGGCTCTAGGAACATGACAGTCATTAGCCAATACCACCTCAAGATCAAATAGGACTGTCTGAACTTGACATGCACATGCCAATCAATATACAGTTCATTAGTTACACCACCCCGTTCACGAAAATGGTTTGTTCTTACAGACAGTGAGTCACGTGGCCGTGGCTTGCTATATAAAGCAGACAGGCATCGAGTCAGTTACTGTTACGGTTGAATGTTATAATTGGCAAAATGAGTGGCCTAAGCGACTTTGAGCGTGGTGTGATCGTCCGTACTAGGCACGCCTGTTCCAGTATTTCAGAAACGGCCGGCCTCCTGGTGCGACAAACAAAACATTTCCAGTCAGCGACAGTCCTGTGGGCGAAAACAGCTCGTTGATGGGAGGTCGAAGGAGAATAACAAGAATCGTGTAAGCTAACAGGCAGGCCACAAACAGGCAAATAACGGCGCAGTGTGCAGAACGGCATCTCGGAAAGCACAACTTGTCGGTCCGTCACGGAAGGGCTATTGCAGCAGAAGACCACACCAGATTCCACTCCTATCAGTTAAAAACAAGAAGAAGCGGCTCCATTGGGCACGCGATCACCAACACTGGACAATTGAGGAGTGGAAAAACATTGCCTGGTCCCACGAATCCCGGTTCCTGTTGCGTCATGCTGATGACAGAGCCAGGATTTGGCATAAGCAGCATGACCCCATCCTGCCTGGTGTCAACAGTACAGGCTGGTGGCGTAATGTTGTGGGGAATGTTTTCCTTGCACACGTTAGGTCCCTTGACACTAATTGAGTAATGTTTCCATGCCCTGAAGAATTCAGGCTGTTCTGGAGGCAAAGGGGGGTCCAACCTGGTACTAGATGGCTGTACCTAATAAACTGACCATTGAGCATATGCTGGTTGTATGAGCAAATCTCCTGTTACCTCTCTATTCATATGCCTTAATTCAAAATGATGTGCCATTGCAATACTCTATAATTTCAATATTCACTGTCAGTGACATGGCCTTAGTAGTATAGAATAAAACCTAGTCATTCACCAGAAAGTGCCCACTTCTAATGCAGTATATCTTCCAGTATATCTTCCGTCCCTCTCCTCGGCCCTACCTGGGCTCGAACCAGGGATCCTCTGCACACATAAAAAACTGCCTCCCACAAAGAATCGTTACCCATCGCGCCACAAAAGCCACGGCCCTTGCAGAGCAAGGGGAACAACTACTTCAAGGTCTCAGAGCGAGGGACGTCACCGATTGAAACGCTGTTAGCGCGCACCCCGCTCGCTAACTAGCCATTTCACACCGGTTACACCTGACACACACAGTGTTGCCAACTTAGCGACTTTGTCGCTATATTTAGCGAGTATTCAGACCGACCCCTCTAGCGACACATTTTCAAAAAGGTGACTAGCGACAAATCTAGCTACTTTTTCTGGTGTTATTGGAGACTCATGTTACTCTTCTCAATGAGCAACAGGTGCTGCCGTGGGTGCTGCCGTGGGCCCCACCCCCGTCCCAAAGCACTCACAGGCAGCCCAGTCCTCACGCAGCAGTCCCTCCCAGCTGCAGTCAGAGCAGAAGATGTTCACCCCTCCGAGTCCAGACTGGAAATGAATCGCGCATGCGGGAAGCCGCCGCTGGCTGATCCCGCCCTGGCTTACATTCATTGCGGGATGTAAATGTAAAATGTTCTTTGTCTAAAATAAATCACTGCACAAAAGAACAATCACTGCATTTGACTCACACAGCCTCAGTCACTTACTCACCTTGTCCACTGTGTGTGTGCCTCTCTGTGACATAAGCTAAACATCTAGCTGGCTAGCTCATCATGTCTCAGTCTAAACTGTACAATCAAAAATACAGAAAGGAGTGGGAACCAAACCCTGAATTCAAAGGCTGGTTGAAGCCGTTTATTGGAGATGATACACGGGCATACTGTCTGTATTGTAAGGCTGATTTCTACGCCAAACTTAATGATGTAAAAAAACACATGACAACTCAAAAACATACTCAAAAGGCAAAGCCTTATAACAGTTCCACCCAAAACAAGCTGCCATTTATGGTTTAAAAAATGTACTCTGCAAAAAAGGCTGAGGCCACCATGGCATTAGCTATAGCTGAACACTGTTCCATGCTGGCATGTGATTTAGGAGAGAGGAATAACGTCGTGGGAGAGACATAAAATGAGTAAAAAAAACAACCTAAATATGTTTAGAACTACAAATGAACTTTCTTCCTCTCTCCTACAGCGTCCATCACAATACATTCTCATGGAACATTATGCAAATTAGGCGATGGCGTCATTTAGAGACTTTTAAGACAGCCAATAGCTACTTTCCTTACTGAGGAGTTGGCAACACTGGACACACAGGCTTTAGCACGATAGTGTTACTGTAGAAAATAGGCCATCGTTGAGGGCTGGTCTATTCCTTGGTCAGAAAACATAAATAATCCAATGTCCCCACTGACAGCTGATGACAAGGTTAACAACCGAGCAAACTTCCCCTTTCATTCAAATTTGCATTGCACACATGCGTGGTAAATCAATTAAGTGTCACTCCTCCTATACATTTTATGGCATATTACCTTTTTATATCACGTCACTGGAAAATAATGCTGAGCATTCGGCACTCTAAAAACAAACTTCTTGACCACATTACGTTCTCACCTCCAGCAACACAACCTGAGACATGTTAGGCTACCTTTACATTTGTTGGAATGTGTTAGACTAGGTTATATATTCATACACTTATATTAATGGAGAGCTGTATAAAATGTGTGAGAATACATTTAAAAAGTTTAACACCGTCATGTTCGATGAGAGAATAGAACGTACCATTCAAGACCATAGAGATGGCCGAGACGCGAAACTCGTCTTCTTACATGTGTGATGGGCTTTTTCCGGAATAATAAAACAAACACAGTCGTGAACTCGTGCTATGACTAAAGTAGCCTCTAGTATCGTGAAACGATTAACAGAATCGTATACGTTACATGTCTGGGTGAAAAACACAGCTCATTCTTCATAGGGCGCCGACTCGGTTGTCAGAAGTACAGGTAATAGTCCTAGTTTCCGACAACAAAACAAGTATCCTTGGATCTGACGTCTCTACAGGAAGTCCATGCAGGTGATATTTCAACTATGCAGGTTACTTAACAAAACACCCCACGTGAGTGATTCACTGAATAGGTATTCTTTCATCCTTCATTATTGAATACCTTGCCTGTATGTGTCATCCTCTGCATTTCACGATATGTTACAATGGGCAGTCCCTTCTTCACTTTAAGTTTTTACATAGTAGTAGCCTATGAAGTAATAAGTAATACATTTAGGGAAATATTCGATTTTAATTAGCAAAATAATCACGTAATGTTAAATTAAAAGTGATGACCATTTTATGTTAAATTAAAGTGAAGACCATTTTTCTGCTAGTAGCCTACAATGTAATGATAATCAATTAAGGATGAATTGAGGATGAATTATCAAATGAGGATGCTATGTATGCATAACAGATGTATGCATAACAGATGTTTGCATAACAGTTTTATGAGAGAAAAAGTGTAACTATGTGCATTTCAATTGTAATAACATTATCAGTTTCTCTCAACTCACCTTGCATTAGAGGGTGAGAAAAGTAACACACAATACAGTGTTTGTAAGCTATGTTTTCCCTTCAGTTTCTCCCTTCCCTGATTTATTGGTAAGACTCACATTGAATACAAAGGAGCCGTCTGAATGGTGCCCAATGAAGTAATAATACTTGCTTTGGGACCCGACCAGTTAAAAGGCTTTTGACACATGAACAGTGTTAGCTTCATCCCCCCTGCAGGATGGAAGGGAAGTCTCTGTGTCATAAAACCTCTCTGTTAGGGCCTGTTCCCCTGTGATTTATAGGCTTGCTAAGGAAAAGCTACAGCCAAAGACAGACATTTGTTGACATGTTGTGCTCAATGGATGTGTACCAACGCTTCTATCCAGAAAATGTCTAGTGTCCTACTTCTCTCTAAATATTTAGAGATTGACGTTATAGGGGACAATTGGAATATCCAGGAGCAGGAAGTATTCCATTGTGAGTCACTGTGTAGACCACTGGAATTGAACAGAGGCATGAGGAGCCCCTTGTTGACTGTCGCATTGCTTGAAGCTAATGAGCTTTGATGAGTAAGAGTGACACCATGTGGTCAATTGTAAGATGACTAACACAAGTTAATGTGTTGCTGTTTCTCACTGAACCAAGTAAGGGTACCTCTTTAAATAATATTTAGAGAGGTACCCTTATCTAAAGGATACATTTGGTGTATTTTTCTGTCTTTTTGAAGGTGTTATACATTTTCACAAATTACTGCAAGGTGTTATGATGACTTAAATCTTATTTTGCTCTAATTAATTCATCTGTTTTGCTGCTATTAAAAAGCTCTATGATGAACCACACCAGAACCCACGGCATAATTATTCTGGCATGGCAGCTGACGGGAAATGCTGGAAGAAAAGAGAAGGAGGGAAGAAAAGAAAGAGATAAACACTAGTCGAACAATGCAACACATCCCCTCTCTCTCGCTCTCTCTCTCTCTCTCTCTCTCTCTCTCTCTCTCTCTCTCTCTCTCTCTCTCTCTCTCTCTCTCTCTCTCTCTCTCTCTCTCTCTGTCTCACAGAAAGGACCCACGGCCCTCTGTTTGAGCTAGGGGGCCCACAAACAAGAATGAAGCTGTTTGTCTTTCCTGAGAGCGGTAAACATCCTCAACACAAACACTTTCTTGGCATCACCGCCAGCGAGAGAGGAGAAGCTCACACCGTCAGGTAGGCCAGCTGTAATCTCACTCCTCCAGGGCCTTTGATGTCTTTAGGACAAAGCTGATCATTAAGGCCCCTTACATCTTAATCCTTTTATGTGGAGCTTGGCTGTTATAAATTGATACGCCACGTCTGTAATGGGATACTGTATGTCTTTTAAACGGGCCAAATAGAGTACACAGAGCACAAGTCAATCTGGTCCTGTCAGTTACTGTTAAATGGTGTTACATAAGGAGTTAAGGGAAATTTGTAGGCTGGCCTTAGTGGCCTATGAATTTGCCTTTAGATTAGGGCAGTAACATGCAATGAAAAAAAAAGGAAAGAATATGATAGAAAGTGAATGATTACACATAGGAGGATGTCTGCACACACACACACACACACACATACACACACACACACACACACACAGATCTAGGCACACACACAGACCTAGGCGCAGGTGCAGTGAATATCTCTCTATTGCTTAACTGTTGCTAGGGGGAAACTGAGGGCACATTAACTTCACATGCAGCCCCCTACCCCCGCTCCTCCTCCCCTACCCCTGGGCTAGACAGCAAGGCATCTGTTTCAGGCCACAGCTTGCACCCCCGACCCCAGGGTCTGTCTGGCCTCCACATGCAGGCCCTAAATCAGTGACCACAGAGAGACTACAGAGGTCACCACCCCTCACCCCCCACATGGCCATATTGTGACATTCAAGTGTCGCTTCAACAGACTTGTGGTGTGTGGAGTCGGCTCCTGACTCGTGAGACAGAAATACTTGCTTCATTTCCTTGTTCTTTACATTTTTCAATGTCTGTCTGTGTGTTTCTCCACCAGCTTTATGAAAACCTATAGAAAATGTAGTCAGTGTTCCTGCAGAGAAGTTAACCTATACTGTGGAAAGTTGTGTGCATACCTGTTATGCATAATCATTTTGGTGTACAGAGCCCCTAAAGAATTTGCTGTTACAGTGTGTTAAGTGTGTGTGTTATGAGAGAGAGAGAGGTCCTGGGGCTCTGTTCACAAACACAAACAGACCCCACAGAGCCCCAGGACAGCAACACAATTAGTCCCAACCAAATCATGAGAAAACAAAAAGATAATTACTTGTCACATTGGAAAGAATTAACAAAAAAACTGAGAAAACTAGAATTCTATTTGGCCCTAAACAGAATACACAGTGGCACAATACCTGACCACTGTGACTGACCCAAAATTAAGGAAAGCTTTGACTATGTACCAACTCAGTGAGCATAGCCTTACTATTGAGAAAGTTGGCCGTAGGCAGACCTGGCTCTCAAGAGAAGATGTGCACACTCCCCACAAAATGAGGTGGAAACTGAGCTGCACTTCCTAACCTCGTGCATGACCAAATGTATGACCATATTAGAGACACGTTTCCCTGAGATTACACAGATCCACAAAGAATTCGAAAACAAATTCAATTTTGATAAACTCCCATATCTATTCGGTGAAATACCTCAGTGTGCAATCACAGCAGCAAGATTTGTGACCTGTTGCCACAAGAAAAGGGCAACCAGTGAAGAACAAACACCATTGTAAATACAACCCATATTTATTTATTTTCTCTTTTCTACTTAACTATTTACTTCTACTTAACTATTTGCACATCGCTACAAAACTGTATATAGACATAATATGACATTTGAAATGTCTTTATTCTTTTGGAACTTGTGTGAGTGTAGTATTTACTGTTCACTTTGCATTGTTTATTTCATTTTTGTTTATCCATTTCACTTGCTTTGGCAATATAAACAAATGTTTCCCATGACAATAAAACACCTTGAATTGAATTGAGAGAGAGAGTTGTGTAAAACCTCACTCTCCTTAACTTGACCAGTGACCCAGGAGTATGCCCTATGTATTATTTGCTGTCCTCATAGCCCGCCGAGGGGCCCTTAGAGTGCTTGTTTGTACCTGTCATGTCGCTCTGCTCGTCTGCCCAGCATGTCATCCCTCAGAGATTGTTATCAGGTAATACTTCTCTCCTCCTCTCCCTCTCTCCCCCTCCCATCCTCCCTGCTCAATGCAGACTCCCTCACAGCACTGTGTTGACCTGAACTGCTCACGCCACTCCTGATGGCACTTTGACCTTTTCCTCCTCTTATCAATATGAAGGGCTTGCCTGGATAAGGTAGGTAGTCCCTCGTAAGGACAGAGTGAGGGTGCTGCTTTCTTTCCCTGCCCGTTCCCAGCCAAATAGACTCCTTCTCCGTATTTAATTGGACATTGAAGCTAAAACTATACTCCAGCATTTGGGATTTAAGATCAAAGGTTTAATATGTTGTTGTTGTTGATCCATTTGCAGTTTGTTTTGGTTGTGTTTCGGATGATGTTGTGCCCAATATAAATGAATGGTAAAAAATGTCATACGTTTTTAATTTTTTTTATTTATTTCACCTTTATTTAACCAGGTAGGCAAGTTCTCATTTACAACTTCGACCTGGCCAAGATAAAGCAAAGCAGTTCGACACATACAACAACACAGAGTTACACATGGAGTAAAACAAACATACAGTCAATAATACAGTAGAAAAACAAATCTATATACAAAGAGTGCAAATGAGGTAAGATAAGGAAGGTAAGGCAATAAATAGGCCATGGTGGCAAAGTAATTACAATATAGCATTTAAACACTGGAATGGTAGATATGCAGTAGATGAATGTGCAATGTAGAAAAACTGGGGTGCAAGGGAACAAGATAAATAAATAAATATGGTAGGGGATGAGGTAGTTGGTTGAGCTATTTACAGATGGGCTATATACAGGTGCAGGGGTCTGTGAGCTGCTCTGACAGCTGGTGCTTAAAGCTGGTGAGGGAGATAAGTGTCTCCAGTTTCAGAGATTTTTGTAGTTCATTCCAGTCATTGGCAGCAGAGAACTGGAAGGAAAGTCGGCCAAAGGAGGAATTGGCTTTGGGGTGACCAGTGAGATATACCTGCTGGAGCGCGTGCTATGGGCGCATACTGCTATGGTGACCAGCGAGCTGAGATAAGTGAGAAAGTTAGAGGCATAAATATCATACCCCCAACATTTTGGGGGTATGATATGATCTTTGTGCCTCTGTAACTTTCTCACTCATTCCTTCATCATTCATAATTATCTGTAATCAAGGTAGAATCCCGTAGTGTTCAGAAATATATTACATTCTTATTTACAATAAAAGTGACTCCAAAATGACACAATATATTATTTACCATTCATTTTAATTGGACACAACATAATCCGAAACACAACCAAAACAAACTGCTAATGCATCCAACACAGTCACAAGCTTGATGCAGTCATTGCGTGATAAGAATATGGGACCAAATACTAAACTTTTGGATTCTTTAGTACATTATACGTGAATTTGTCCAAATACTTATAACACATTCAAGTGGGGGGGGACTAGATACATAAAGTGCTTTCATTTCTAAACGGTAAAACAGACATGTATGAAAATACCCTTCAATAAAATATGTCATTATGTATTGTCACCTCATATAAAATGTTTGATCTCAAATCCAAAATGAAGTAAGTAGCCTTGAGCTGGAAGGGCTCATAGGAGCAGGAGCCTATCTCCTGTTTCTTTAGCTTGAGGCAGCTTGATGTACAAGTACACCCCCTGGACAGGATGCTAGTCTATCGCAGGGCCTCACCCCAAATCTATCTGCTTAATAATGATGCATCTGGTCCCATTTTCTTCTTTGATATGACTTGTGCCGGGGATCGAACTTCCATCCATCCAATCTCAGGGCGGACACTCTAACTACCAGACCAAATAAATACAGAGGGGAGAGAAGCTGGGCCTATTATTCATGTTAGCTGAGAGGCTATCTTAGACCAGTAAGTCTGGTTATATACAATATTTAAGTAAAAAGACCTGGGGGGGGGTGGGGTGGTATATGGCCAATATACCACGACTAAGGGCTGTTCTTATGCACAACGCAACACTGAGTGCCTGGATACAGCCCTTAGCTGTGGTATATTGGCCATGTATCACAAACCCCCGAGGTGCCTTATTGCTATTATTAACTGGTTAACAATGTAATTAGAGCAGTAAAAAATACCCATGGTATACGGTCTGCTGTACCACAGCTTTCAGCCAATCAGCATTCAGGGATCGAACAACCCAGTTTATAATTTACAATCTATAAGTACAATTAGAGCTTGTGACATGTCTCTCATTTTGACCATGCAGATTCAAGGAAGACCCAGACGTGATCTGCCCAACGATGCCTCTCTACCAGACAAACTCAATGCATTTTACACTGACAATAACAACACCTTGCCGTGCGCGAGGGCCCACACCGACCCAGAGGACTGTGTGATCTTGCTCTCCGGGGCCGATGTGAGTAAGGTCTTTAATCAGGTCAACACTCACAAGGCTGCGGGGCCGTACGGTATTCCAGGGTGCGTTCTCAGAGCATGAACAGAACAGCTGGCAGGCATATTTACAGTCATTTTCAACCTTTCCTTGTCCCAGTCTGTCATCCCGACAATAACTCTAAGTCTTCATGCCACAATGACTACCACCCTGTAGTACTCACATATATAATCATGAAGTGCTTTGAAAGGCTGGTTATGGCACTCATCAACTCCATCATCCCAGACACTCTAAACCCATAGACGACGCAGTCTCAGTTGCACTCCACACTGCCCTCACCCACCTAGATAAGAGGAATACCTATGTGAGAAAGCTGTTCATTGACTTCATTGACACCATTGTCCCCTCCAAGCTCGTTACCAAGTTTAGGACCCTGGGACTGAACACCTCCCTCTGCAACTGGATCCTGGACATCTTGACGGGCCACCCCCAGGTGGTGAGGGTAGGCAACAACACATCCGCCACGCTGACCCTCAACACGGGGTTCCCACAGAGGTGTGTGCTTAGTCCCCTCCTGTACTCCCTGTTCACCCACGACTGCGTGGCCACGCACGACTCTAACACCATCATCAGGTTTGCTGACGACACGACGGTGGTAGGCCTGATCACCAAGGACGATGAGACAGCTTACAGGGAGGAGGTCAGTGACCTGGCAGTGTGGTGCCGGGACAACAACCTCTCCCTCAACATCAGTAAGTCCAAGGAGCTGATTGTGGACTACAGTAAACGGGGAGAGCGAGCATGCCACCGTCCACATCGACAGGGCTGCAGTGGAGCGGGTCGAGAGCTTCAAGTTCTTCGGTGTCCATATCACAAAGGACTTAAAATGGTAAACATACACACAGTCGTGAAGAAGGCATGACAGTGCATCTTCCCCCTCAGGAGGTTAAAAAGGTTTAGAATGGGCCCTCAAATCTTCAAAAAGCTGTGAAAAGAAAGAAATCATTAGACTCCAGCTAACCAAGCCATAGACTGTTCTCTCTGCTTCCGCATGACAAGCGGTACAAGAATCAAGTCTGACACTAACAGGCTCCTGAACAGCTTCTATCCCCAAGCCATAAGACTGCTAAATAGCTAACAAAATGGCTACATGGACTATATGAGATGACCCTTATATATATATATATATATATATATATATATAAATATAAATATATATATTTGTTTTTTGCACTGTCTCTATGAACACTCTCAGGACTCTACACACACACACACACACACACACACACACACACACACACACACACACACACACACACACACACACACACACACACACACACACACACACACACACACACTCCATTTGCTCACACACACCTAGCATGAACACACATTTATACTGACTCTACACACATGCACACACACTCACATACAATCATCATATAGGCTGCTGTTACTCTGTTTATAATATATCCTGATGCCTAATCACCTTACCCCTATATATACTGTGCATTTGGAAATTATTCAGACCCCTTGACTTTTTCCATATTTTGTTATGTTACAGCCTTACTCTAAAATGTATTAAATTACGTTTTCCCCTCTCATTAATCTACACACAATACCCCATAAGGAAAAAGCGAAAATAGTTTTTTAGATTTTTTGGCATATTTATTAAAAATAAAAAACATACATAAGTATTTACATAAGTATTCAGACCCTTTGCTATGAGACTAGAAATTGAGCTAAGGTGCATCCTGTTTCCATTTATCATCCTTGAGATGTTTCTACAACTTGATTGGAGTCAACCTGTGATAAATTAAATTGATTGGAAATGATTTGGAAAGGTACACACCTGTCTATATGAGGTTGCACAGTTGACAGTGCATGTCAGAGCAAAAACCAAGCAATGACGTAGAAGGAATTGTCTGTAGAGGTCAGAGACAGAATTGTGTCGAGGCACAGATCTGGGGAAGGGTACCAAAAAATGTCTGCAGCACTGAAGGTCCCCAAGAACACAGTGGCCTCCATCATTCTTAAATGGAAGAAGTTTGGAACCACCAAGACTCTTCCTAGAGCTGGCCGCCCGGCCACATTGAGCAATCGGGGGAGAAGGGCCATGGTCAGGGAGGTGACCAAGAACTCGATGGTCACTCTGACAGAGCTCCAGAGTTCCTCTGTGGAGATGGGAGAACCTTCCAGAAGGACAACCATCTCTGCAACACTCCACCAATCAGGCCTTTATGGTAGAGTGGCACATGAGAGCCCGCTTGGAGTTTGCCAAAAGGCACCTAAAGGACTCTCAGACCATGAGAAACAAGAGTTTCTGGTCTGATGAAAGCAAGATTGAACTCTTTGGCGTGAATGCCAAGCGTCACATATGGAGGAAACCTGGCACCATCCCTACGGTGAAGCATGGTGGTGGCAGCATCATGCTGTGGGGATGTTTTTCAGCGGCAGGGACTGTGAGGCTTGTCAGGATCGAGGGAAAGATGAACGGAGCAAAGTACAGAAAGATCCTTGATGAAAACTTGCTGCAGAGCACTCAGGACCTCAGACTTGGGCGAAGGTTTACCTTCCAACAGGAAAATGACCCTAAGCACACAGCCAAGACAATGCAGAAGTGGCTTCGGGACAAGTCTTTGAATGTCCTTGAGCGGCGGAGCCAGAGCCCGGACTTGAACCCTGTTGAATATCTCAGGAGAGACCTGAAAATAGCTGTGCAGCGACGCTCCCCATCTAACCTGAGCTTGAGAGGATTAGCAGAGAAGAATGGGAGAAGCTCCCCAAATATAGGTGTGCCAAGCTTATAGCGTCATAACCAAGAAGACTCAAGGCTGTAATGGCTGAGTACAGGGTCTGAATACTTATGTAAATGTGAAATTTAATTTTTTTACTTTTAATGCATTTGCAAAAATGCTTTGTCATTATGGGGAATTGTGTATAGATTGATGAGGGGGGAAAAACTATTTAATCAATTTTAGAATAAGGTTGTAAAGTAACAAAATTTGGAAAAAGTCAAGGGGTCTGAATACTTTCCGAATGCACTGTACCTCTATCACTCCAGTATCCCTGCACATTGTTTTATGGTATTGGAACTGGCTGACCCTGTATATAGCTTACTTACTTCTTGTGTTCTTCTTATTTCTTATTTTTATTTATTGTGTGTTTTTGTTCTACCTTGTGTATTCTTAGTCCTACATTGATATTAATTACTGCATTGCTGGGTTGAGAGCATGCAAGAAAGGCATTTCACTTTCCTTGTGCACGTGACATTAAAACTTGAAACTTGAACTGTGACACGGCTGGGACCTATTGACCCAAGAAGTATTCAACCATTCAACCAAGTCATGACCCACAGGTTTATTCAACCATTTAGGTCATGTTGTATGTAGATGACCTCCTAAATGCTCTTAGAAAGACATACAAGTCATCCATATTACTTGACCAGAACCTGTGTGTGAAAAAATAACTTTTCATCATGTTTTCAACCCTCTTTTCATCAGCCTTACAAGGCACACAAGAGGTTAAATAGTTACCTTTTCCCAGTAAGGTCACAACAGTCCATCTGGCTACCATTGTGTGTATTTATGGGTGTGCAGACCGCACAGTCAGACAGGGAAGACTTGTGTTCAAAGTCACAACATAGTCCTGCCCTTGATGAAGGAAAGGGTCCCATTGCTCAAGACAAAGCAGGTTGGGGAGAGAGTCTGAGGGGCTGGGCGGTCGAGTTCTAACAATGGGGGCTGTGCACTCAGACTGTGGGCCACACAAAGGCCAGGGTAGCCCCCTCCTCCCCGCTCACACATTGCAATAGAGCTGTCATTTCACACTGGCCTGTGAACAGCCATTCAATCAAACTACTGTTTAACCTGACCTCTGGCCTACACAGAAATCTGGCGGGATGCGTTTCGGAAGGTGACCTCATCGACGACCCCCCTAAGGGGGATACCTAGTCAGTTGTACAACTGAATGCATTCAACTGAAATGTGTCTTCCGCATTTAACCCAACCCTTCTGAATCAGAGAGTTGCGGAGGGCTGCCTTAACCTTTCCCTTTCTCCTCCCAGCCCCGCAGCCTATACCCTCTCCACTATTGCCGCTAAATCAAGTCAAAGTTTATTGGTCATGTGCACAGGACACAGGTGTAAATGGTACAGTGAAATGCATACTTGATAACTCTTCTCAACAATGCGGTACAATATCAATATCAATCAAGGATTAAATGCCAAATAAAGTCAGAGAATAACAAATAGTTATTACGTCTGCTCCCATTCCCCCCGCTTTGGCGCTCGAGGTCGCCATGCTGCTCATCATTACGCACACCTGTCACCATCATTACGCGCACCAGCACTTCATCGGACTCACCTGGACTCCATCACGTCATTAATTGCCTCCCCTATATCTGTCACTTCCTCAGTTTCATTCCCGTGTCTGCATTGATGTTGTTTTATTTCTCCTGTCCAGACGCTGTTCTTGTTTTGTTTCATGTCTATTTATTATTAAATCCACACCCTGTACTTGTTTCTTGTCTCCCAGTGTCTGTCGTTACAGAACCGTTACAGAATGCTGACTCCCCCAGCCTACATCCAGGGTGCAGCTGCAACATTTCCTGGGATTCTCCAACTTTTATTGCTGCTTTATCCAGGGTTACGTTACCCTGGCTTCCCCCCTGTCTACACTCACCTCTCCCACGGTTCCGTTCATGGGGTCCCCAGCTGCTGACCGGGCACTCCAGGATCTCATCCTGACCCGTCCCGCCAGTTCGTGGTGGAGGCCGATGCTTCGGATGTCGGAGTGGGGGCTGTTACAGCGCCCTGGATCTCAAGTTACATCCCTGGGCCTTCTTCTCCCATCGCCTCAACACCCCCGGAGAGGAACTATGATGTGGGGAATCATGAGCTTCTCGCGGTGACGATGGCATTGGAGGAGTGGAGGCACTGGCTGGAGGGGCGGAACATCCGTTCATTGTGTGGACCGACCACAAGAACCTGGAATATCTCCGCACCACCAAGCATCTCAATTCCAGGAAAGCTAGGTGGGCCCTCCTTTTCACCCGGTTCAACTTCTTCCTCTCATACCAACTGGGATCCAAGAATGTCAAGCAGCTATAGCCCCAAGGCTACTACTCCGGAACCCTAGACCATCCTTCCCACCTCGTGCCTGGCGACGGCACTCAGCTGGGGAATAAGGAAGCATGTTCGTGAGGCGCAGCGTTCCCAGAAGGTATGGCTGTCCACCCGAGATCTGCCCCTCCAGGTTGAGTCCCGCAAACCTTCCCCCCGGTTTATCGGCCCTTTCCCCATCTCCAAGGTCATTGGCCCTTCTGCTGTTCGTCTTCTGTTGCCCCGTACCCTCTGTATACATCCCACTTTTCATGTGTCTAGAATCAAACCCATTTCTCACAGCCCCTTGCTCCTGTCTGTTTCTAGTTTTCCCGGTTTTGACCATTCTGCCTGCCCTGACCCTGACTGCCGTTCTGTACATTGTCACTTCACACTGGATTATTGACCTCTGCCTGCCCTGACCCTGAGACTGCCTGCCGTTCTGTACCTTTTGGACTCTGATCTGGATTACCGACCTCTGCCTGCCCTTGACTTGTCGTTTTGCCTGCCCCCTGTTACTTCGACACTGGGTCTTCCCTAAAATGTGATAATAGTAATAAAGAGTAGAAGGAAATAATGGAAGAAAAACTAGTTATGAGAAGTATGTGCACAACAGGATATACACACTCTGTCACATTATGATGACTGTTATATACAAGTAGCAAAGTGAGAAGTGACTTGGTATAGCAGCTTAATTAAATAGCAATAATAAATGGTAACAGCAGTGGTGACCATGGTGTGTGTGTGTGTCAGTGCAAATAGTCTCTTAAGGTGCAGGCGGGTAGACAGCTAAAGTTTAGCCGTTCAACAGTCTGCTGGCCTGGTGGTAGAAGCTGTCTCGGAGCCTGTTGGTCCGACACCCAATGTTCAAGACTGGAGTTCTTGACGATCTTCTGGGTGTTCAAAGTCAAAGTCACCATTATTAGTCAGTTGTACAACCGAATGCCTTCAACTGAACTGTGTCTTCCGCATTTAACCCAACCCCTCTGAATCAGAGAGGTGCAGGGGGCTGCCTTAATCGACATCCACGTCTTCGGCGCCCGGGGAACAGTGGGTTAACACACCGGCTGGCGTAAATGTCCTGGAGGGCAGGGAGCTCTTCCCCAGGGATTTATTGGGCCGTCCGCATCATCCTCTGTAGAGCCTTGCAGTTGATCACGGTGCAGTTGCCATACCAGGTGGTGATGCAGCCATAATAATTTATAATTTGGGGGTGCTTGTATTTGTCTTGTACAAGGGTGTCATATTTTTTTTTTATTGCGTATCCCAACTTGATATATGAAAAAAAAAGTCAAGGATACACTACTGTGTAGTGTAAATACTGGAGTTAGGAGGCAAACAAATGACTCATCGCATACAACATTGAGGTCTTTGTTGTCCAGTCACAGACAAGATGCAAGTCACATGATCTGTTGGCGAGCACATGATGCCATTTGATAGCTGTGGTATCATCCAATCACGGGGCAGATGCAAGTCGCGTGATCTGTTGGCGCACACAAGTGTTCGCTCGCTGATCACGTGACTTGTATCTACTCTGTTGGATTGGATGACACAGACCGCAAGGCTCATGGTTTGTGCCGTTTCTTTCACCAGAGACTGAGAGTAAAAGCACTACATCAACATATGGATTGTCTCGCAATCTCGGGAGAAAATAAATGTCTACATTGCACAGTAATATCGCTATGGCTAATATTTATTATCACAACGGGTGATTGAGTTGAGAATTGACTTCCTGGAACCGCTTGTCAGTGCCCTATGGTGCACCTATAAAAGTGGAATGGTGGACTCAAAGAAGCCAGTTGTCATGGTGACTGAGTATAAGACAGGCAAAGAGTGACATATTGTACCTTATTGAGAATAAAAGTATTGGCTGCTGAGTATTTAATGAGAGCTGTGGATAGCTCATCTGAATATGGCATCTACAGAGGCATGTACAGTCTGTACTCAACAGGGCGGCCTTACATTGCTGCTACATCGCTGTTTATTATCTATGCATAGTCACTTTACAAATTACCTTACATTGCTTGAGGTAAGTGTGAGGGGGCCAATTGCACACTAGGGAATGAGAGGCACCGCCAGACCCCTCGTCTGGGTCAACTGCCCTTTGCCCAGGGCTGTGGGGAGACCACAAGCCCCCTTCCTCTCAATGGACTGCTCCTCCCCTCTCTACCTGTCCATGGCATGGATCAAGGTGTGGGGCTGAATATCAAACAAGCCTGAGCCTTTGATGTGGATGGAAACACAAACACTGATTTGACCTGAGTCGTAACAGCTTATTTGTCCCCTTTAGTCATGCATGGGCTCCTTGTTGAATGTCTATGCCTTCAAAGGGCTTTCTTCCATGGGCCGGTTGTACACTAGCCATGGTGGCTCTGAGAGGGCTCTGACCTGCTAGGTCAAGGAGGTCTGGGGGAAGGCCATCTGGCTTCCTGTTCCTTAGATTTTATATTGATTTAATGATTGTACATGTGAAGATAGGAGGACATCAAATGGCCACCCGGACTATTTACATTGACCCCCACCCCTTTTGTTTTTACACTGCTGCTACTCGCTGTTTATTATCTATGCATAGTCACTTTACAAATTACCTTGATTAACCTGTACCCACGCACATTGACACGGTACCGGTATCCCCTGTATATAGCCTCGTTATTGTTATGTAAATGTCTTGTGTTACTTTTTGATTGATTCGATTTTTTTTACTTTAGTTTATTTAGTAAATATTTTATTAACGCTATTTATTGAACTGCATTGTTGGTTAAGGGCCTGTAAGTAAGCATTTCATGGTATTCGGCGTATGTGACAAATAAAATTTGATTTGATCAGCTGCCAGGAGGAGCCCAGAGCTTTTAGTTCTACCCCTACCCAGCCTCCTCCTCACAGATAGACAATGGGCCTCTTCATTTGCATCCTTGAAGACAAAGCCAAGTCTACGAGTGTAGTGAGTTACACAGTAATACATAATATCTAGTATTTTTCAAAGAATAGATATAAATTATTTTGCCTAATATGCAAATAGGCACATTTTGCAAACAGGAGAGGGAAACAACTGTTTGGCATGTAATTTCTCCCTGAATATTACCTGGACAAAATAAAATTCTGGAAAGTCAGCCAAGGTTTTATTTGATTTTGAAAAGCTATTAGACTGTGCTGGTCTGGTTGATGTAAAATGTAATATATCTGAATGTGCAGTATGCAGTAATAAATATAAAGAACACTTTGTTCATCACTACTGAATTGCTGTGCTGTGTGGGTCATTGCTAACAGTCAGTGGTAAGCTTTCACAGTTAACCCATTACTGAAACCATTCATTTAAAAGAAGGCTTCTGTGCATACCAACTCTATCCTTCCTGTGAAGTGGGTCAGAGTGTGTCCTGAGTCTCTCTACTGTAGTCCGGAGGTGTTGACACAGTGCCTGGATTCTGCTTATCCCTCATCTCTCCCACCATTTCACCCCTCACCCAACCACACCCCTCCATCCCCACCCCATCCTCCTCCATCCTCCCCTCCCTTCCCAACACAGGTCTGTGATGTGGCTGTCCCAGATAATGAGGTGTGATTGTATTGCAGTAGTCTCTGGGCCTGGCACCAGTCTGTGAGGAGGACCAGTCTGGCACCAGTCTGCCTGGTGCAATTCCCCAGCAACATCCCAAATCCCAGTTACAGTTCCTCCAGCACTCCCACTTCAAAGTGGGAGATCAGGGGTAGATTTGCGAATGACATGCCAGGGCATGACAATACCCCACCCAGCCTCCTCCTGATGCTATGTGCCAGGCCCTGGGGCGTGGAGACGATGGGCAAAAAGAGGCTGGTGGCTCCTGCGCCTAAGAGTGGAGGAAATACTTATACAGGGAGAGGGCTGGGCAAGCAGGAGGGCACTAGGTGTAGACATACAGGATAGGGCCAGTGCTCTATCCCTATCCCATACAAAGGGCTGTGGGGGATGACATTGTGAGTGAGGGGGAAAGAATGGACACCAGATGACACTGCGGTCCAGGCAGTGGAGACCGTGTGGCAACACTTACCCTGGGTGTCCTGTGAAATCGCTCAGGCACTAATTGATAAGATGCAGCACACACACTTCACACCACTTATCTTTCAAGAAAGCCAGCCCATTATCTTGTATTAGGAACCACATGCATATGACAGTGAGATCAAAGAGGTCTTTCCTTGCACTTTCAAATGAAGCACTGGGTCTTTTATTGCTCTTGGGACCAAGGAAAATTCTCATTCCCAGTCTGACATTCTTCAGTTAGAGCGAGGTGACACAGTCAAGAGGAGAACCTCTGAAACCGAGCGCCTTCCCAGGCTGAGACTTCATTTGAGAGCGAAACTATTTCAAGCATGACTCCTGTCGATTTCCAACAAAGGCACTTACTGCCTGTAGAAATTAAAATAATTTGTTGACTTCAAAATGTCCATTGGTGACTTACTATCAGTTCCCTACTTAATGATATGAACCAATTATACATTACATTACCAAAAGTATGAGAACACCTGCTCGTTGAACATCTCATTCCAAAATCATGGGCATTAATATGGAGTTGGTCCCCCCTTTGCTGCTATAACAGCCTCCACACTTCTGGGAAGGCCTTCAACTAGATGTTAGAACATTGCTGCGGGGACTTGGTTCCATTCAGCCACAAGAGCATTGGTGAGGTCGAGCACTGATGTTAGGCTATTAGGCCAGGCTTGCAGTCAGCGTTCCAATTCATCCCAAAGGTGTTCGATGGGGTTGAAGTCAGGGCTCTGTGCAGGCCAGTCAAGTTCTTCCACACCGATCTCGACAAACCATTTCTGTATGGACCTCGCTTTGTGCATGGGTGCATTATCATGCTGAAACAGGAAAGGGCCTTCCCAAAACTGTTGCCACAAAGTTGGAAGCACAGAATCGTCTAGAATGTCAGTGTATACTGTAGCGTTAAGATTTCCCTTCACTGGAACTAAGGGCCTAGCCGGAACCATGAAAAACAGCCCCAGACCATTATTCCTCCTCCACCAAATTTTACAGTTGGCAATATGCATTGGGGCAGGTAGCGTTCTCCTGGCATCTGCCGAAACCTAGATTCATCTGTCGGACTGCCAGATGGTGAAGTGTGATTCATCACTCCAGAGAACGCGTTTCCACTGCTCCAGAGTCCAATATCGGTGAGTTTTACACAACTCCAGCCGATGCTTGGCTTTGCGCATGGCAATCTTAAGCTTGTGTGTGGTTGCTCAGCCATGGAACCCATTTCATGAAGCTCCTGATGAACAGCTATTGTGCTGACATTGCTTCCAGAGGCAGTTTGAAACTCAGTAGTGAGTGTTGCAACCAAAGACATGCTACAAGCTTCAGCAGTCCCGTTCTATGAGCTTGAGTGGCTTACCACTTCACTGCTGAGCCATTGTTGCACCTAGACATTTCAACTTCACAATAACAGCACTTACAGGTGACCAGGGAAGCTCTAGCAGGGCACACATTTTACAAACTGACTTGTTGGAAAGGTAGCATTCTATGACAGTGCCATGTTGAAAGTCACTGAGCTCTTCAGTATTCAGTACCTTTATTTAACAAGTCAGTTAAGAACAAGTTCTTATTTACAATGACAGCCTAGGAACAGTGGGTTAACTGCCTTGTTCAGGGGCAGAACTACAGATTTTACCTTGTCAGCTCGGGGATTTGATCTAGGAACCTTTCGGTTATTGGCCCAATGCTCTAACCACTAGGCTACCTGCCATTCTTCTGCCAATGTTTCTCTATGGAGATTTCATGGCTGTCTGCTCGATTTTATACACCTGTCAGCAACGGGTGTGGCTGAAATAGCCGAATCCACTAATTTGAAAGGGTGTCCACACACTTTTGTATGTATAGTGTATTTGTCTATCTACATCATTTCCATATCAATATGAACGAGTGAACCATTTTACTTTAATTGATCATTCATAATCTAGGTTTATCCTCTTTGCCCCCCCATTTTCATCAAGATCAGTAGCTCAGCATTTAGTGGTAAACAGTATTCCCCCTCACCCACCCACACCCTGCCCCACCCCCGGTGAAGACCCAGAGCGAGGAGGAGCAAGAGGGGGAGAAATCTCTTTTGAACAGGCTGTCATTTCCTCTGGAGGGTTCTGTTATTCCAGTAGCCTTTGTGAATGAGCCAAGTGGCTCAGCCACCGACAGGAGGTGGGCTCTTCACAGGCAGCTGAGGTTGTCAGCCCAGCAGGGGGACACAGGCAGACACAGGCAGAAAACAAACATGGGCCTTAACAGGAAAAGAACTACAAGACCCTGTTGGTAAATAGGAGAGAGAGAGATGAGGAAGAGTGGATGTATATGTATGGCCAATGTATAGAGGGTTCAAACTAAATATGAAAATGGGAATGCCTTGGATAATGATGAACTTTTCACCTTTAATTCAAAGCTTTCCTACTTAAACCCAAATAATAATTAATGTAGAAAGTAATCATATGATATTTCTATGACATGCATGATCAATACACAAGGGGAAGATTATTCATAAAACTACCACCACAGCAAAATTGTTACCAGTCAACTATACTGTACTAGATTATATTAATGCATACCATTCTCAGAATATATGAGAGTAATCCTCATGGATTTTCTGGAGTTTTGAGAATGGCCTCCTGGCACCAGAAAAAGCTCTTATTATATAGGATTATATGCTCTGAGTGTGCCATCTTGTGACAAAAACAAAGAACAGGGTACTGTGCTTTTGGGACAGGGGATAGAACCATGAAATCTGTAACCTGATGCAAGTGACCGACTGCATAGAGTTCCACTGCATAAGGTTACTGGGTTTAGACCACCCCCTAGTGGTCTTTTAAATAAGTACATTAATTGATCATAAGTGGAAGCTGAATGCTTTCCACTAGTTACCACAGCCACAGAAATTGGCTATATCTTAAAAATGATTGAAAACAAAAATGTGCTTTTTGGTCTTAATTTAAGGTTATGGTTAGGAATACGATTAGCAGTGTGGTAAAGGTTAGGGTTAGGTTTAAAATCACATATTAAGAAGATACATTGTAGAAATAGGAGGGGTTTATGACTTTGTGGCTGTAATAACTAGTCACTTGCAAACTGTACCACTTCATGAATCATATTTGTATTCTGTGAACAATGGAGTTTGTGGATCACTTAACCCTAAAAGAACATATTTTGAACCGTAAAAGCAACAACAGGGGACATTTCTGACCCCAAGTTGGAAATGATGGCAAAAATACACTTTCTGTCAAACAGTAACAGATGTTATTTTATTAATTAACCATTTGTAACACAAGTAAATGGTTTCAATTCCCCAAAATATGCATATTTTCAAATCTTTACACATTTCTATAAAAATGTATGTTTCAAAATATATGTTTTTGTATGTTTTTAACAGATACTGTAGTTTGATCAATTTCATCCATCGCCAATTACATTTCAGTTGAAGGCATTCAGTTGTACAACTGACTAGGTACCCTTTCCCTTTGTAATGAAAATGTGTCTGTCATTCATTCAAAGTGTTGTGTTGTCTTGACACTCAGAGGCTGCGAAATTGGCTATTGAGCTAATCTAACATTCACGGGTACGACCTAAAATGGCCACCGATATGGTCAATTTAGGCGATATGGATGCCGGTGACATCAGACTTTAAGCTCCAACTATGGAATGCTATGGGAAATCAACTCAGTTCCAGTTGCATCTACACTAAACAAAAATATGTCAAGTGTTGGTCCCATGTCTCATGAGCTGAAATAAAAAAATCCCAGAAATGTTCCCTATGCACAAAAAAATGCGTATTTCTCTATTTCTCTATTTTGTGCACAAATTTGTTAAAATCCCTGTTAGTGAGCATTTCTCCTTAGCCAAGATAATCCACCCACCTGACAGGTGTGGCATATCAAGAAGCTGATTAAACGGCATGATCATTACACAGGTGCACCTTGTGCTGGGGACAATAAAAGGCCACTTTAAAATGTGCAGTTTTGTCACACAACACAATGCCAAGTTTTGAGGGAGCGTGCAATTGACATGCTGACAGCAGGAATGAAAAAAAAAATAATAATAATTTGAATGGGCTGGGCCTGGCTGCCTTGTGGGTGGGCCTATGCCCTCTAAGGCCCCTGCCCAGTCATGTGAAATCCATAGATTAGGGCCTAATGAATTTTTTCAATTGACTGAATTCCTTATATCAACTGTAACTCAGTAAAATATTTGTAATTGTTGCATGTTACGTTTATATTTTTGTTCAGTATAAAAGAATATCATACCCCAAGACATGCTAACCTCTCACCATTACAACAATAGGGGAGGTTGGGGGGTATGATATTCATGCCTCTGTAACTTTCTCACTCATCATTATTCACAATTCAATCAGGATTATCTGTAATCATGATAGCATCCACATTAATGTAGAAGTGTTTTGAATCATATTCTATTTTTATTTACAGTAAAAGTGACTCCAAAAACGACACAATACATAATTACCATTCATTTCTATTGGGCACAAAATAATCTGAAACACAACCAAAACAAACAGCAAAGCATCCAACAATGTTTTGTTGTTGTTGATGTAGTCATTGCGTGCTTTGAATATGGGACCACATACTTAACCTTTTACTACTTTAATACATATAATTGAATTTGTCTCAATACTTTTGGTTTCCTAAAATGGGGGGACTATCTATTTACAAAATGTGCTGTAATTTCTAAACGGTTCACCCGATATGGATTAAAATACCCTCAAATTAAAGCTAACAGTCTGCACTTTAGCCTCATAGGGCGGCTAGAGCGTTGGACTAGTAACCGAAAGGTTGCAAGTTCGAATCCCTGAGCTGACAAGGTACAAATCTGTTGTTCTGCCCCTGAACAAGGCAGTTAACCCACTGTTCCTAGGCAGTCATTGAAAATAAGAATTTGCTCTTAACTGACTTGCCTAGTAAAAAAAATGTAATAGTCATTGCATCATTTCCAAAGTGCTGGAGTACAGAGACAAAACAACAAAAATTGTGTCCCTGTCCCAATACGTTTGTAGCTCACTGTATACCTTTTCAGGATACATACATCTATCTCTGTGCCAAAGTTGGTGCTTTTATCACAAAGTTGACTATTGATTCCACATTTTTAGCACATTTTCATACTAGCACGCACAACTAGATATTACATTTAAATCCTCCATATTAACACAAATCATGATACATGTTTTTGGCGTTGGTAACTAGTTGCTTGACAAAGTTCTAAAACTTCAAAAGGATAAAAAAAAAACGGTTTTGAAATTATGTGCTTTTAGGGTTAAATCATCCTTAAATTATTATTAAGAAGAAATTAAATATATGATCCTCTTGGCTTGCCAGATCTTACGGCCATACCACAGGCAGTTAACTTTGACCTACTACCACGAGCTCATGTTTTCATGAATTTTTAAATCATACAAGATAGTAAAGTAGCCTACAGTATGCGACATGTTAGTGGTGTGCGGGTTGACCAATAACGCGCATAGCCGCGGGGCTGGCGGGTTTAGGGTCATTAAATATTGTGTGGATGAAGGGCGGTTGGTCATTCTATCGATTTATGACATTATTCTGGTGAGAAAGGGTTTATTTAGTATTCTAGGACAAGATATAATGACAGACGATACGCTGCATGTAACTAGGATATAGACAAGTTAACTAACAAATAGCGTACAAAAATGTCGGAAATTATAAGCGTAGAAATATATACAGTAAATCAGGCAACAAAATAAAAACGCACCACTGTCAAAAAATTGTTCCACCGTCTCTGACTGTACCCTACAGAGCATTTAATAAATTAGCGGGTTAGGGTCGGGTCGGCCTCAGATTTTCACTTTATCACATAGTCAGGCGGTTGCGGATTGGTTATTAACAATTGCGGGTGAACAAACAGCTGACCCGCGCACCACTGGTAACGTTAGCCTACATATATACATGAATAGCCACCAGGGACCAAACATTTTCCTGGAAAGAGAACCTTAGACGTCCCCATGCCGTGCCCAGTGCACTCAGTACCTCCTCCCCTCAGAGCAACGTGACAGGAATCAGGACACCGGATGATAAACAAGATGTGCTGCTGGTCCTACAGACAATTTAGACCTACCGATGAGGTAGCAGCGTCGATCGGCTGAGGCAAATCGGTTACATACATATTCAGAGTAATAATGGCAACAGTTAAACCAGATGACAGACTGACACGTTCTCAGGGCTTCATGTGCGTTGGTTTTGCGGGGGTTTTCAGTAAAACTGTCACGTCGCCCCTGGAGGTGGTGAAAATCAAGAGTCAAGTGGGCACATTTCACTGTAAAAAAGGCTTTCTCCACAGCTTTCTTGTTGTCTACCAGAAAGAAGGCACACGAGGATTTTGGAAGGGGAACCTCGTCTCATGTCTCCGCCTGTTTCCTTACAGCGCCGTCCATTTGGCAACATACAAACAGTGAGTGAATAAGCAATTTGTGGTGTTGTTTCTAAGTTATGAAAACGTTAATCTTAAGACAAGTAGCTAGGTTGCTACTAGCTAGCTATAACGTTACCGCTAGCTAGCAGTATAGTTAATTTAATTACCATGCTAGTTAGCTATATTCAACCAGGCTGATACTGCCTTTTATCCCAAAGATGCCCTACGTCTTTATACTGTGTTGACATATTTGCAAAGACATTATGATTACTTAGACGTCGTCTGCTGAACTTGTATAGCTAACGTTAGTTCCACACATTTCCAACCAACTCACTTCCGTTGTTTTTAAGATTCCTGTGAGACACGCCTTCTATCATTGTCCAATCAGACTGCTCTTAAAGCTCATTCGAGTATGGCGTCACTTCATATCCAAACAAACTCAGAAGTAGTCATGCCTAACTTCTCGATGTTTATGGTTGTTGTACTCCCATTCGTCGACCATTCCAGGATAACTGAAGGAGATATGGTACATGGTGTTTTCTCATTTTAGCGCTGACAGTAAGACCTCACGCGTCAGTGCATGGGCACATGTAAACACGAACCCTGCCCCGCGCGCCAGGGAAATGTTATGTACATCGTGTTCCGCAGCCATAAAGTAAGATTTACTGCAGCTCTACTTCGACACCCACCTTAATTTCTGGTCGTATGGTAGTGGATTCTCAATGGAGAACATCATGTTTACTTTGCATGGTATGTTTACTCTATGAAACATACATTTGAAACTGTTCTTGAATTAGATGCTCAGTCTGTTACAGTTATGTAACATACAGTTACATACTACTAGAATTTCTGGCAGTATCTTGAAAAACCTGAAGCCATAATAATACATATATTCACTGGCTGTACCTACCTCATGAATAATGTATGCAATGAAGAAAGTTAATATATTTTCAAGATAGGCTTCTTTATAAAGATAATTAAGAACCAAAACATTGACCTCTGTGTTCTTGACTTTCCAGGATCGTCCACCTCCACATGGATGAATTGGGCTACGTCTCTCAGTGGAGGGCCATTTTTGCTGGTGGGCTAGCTGGTATAAGTGCAGCGCTGGCCACATACCCTCTGGAGGTGGCAGAGACTCGCCTCATAGCTCAGAACTGCAGAGAGCCTACCTACAGGGGGGTGGTCCACACGCTTTCCAACATATACCAGACCGAAGGCCTTCGAGCACTCTACAGGGGCTTCTCTCTCACAATCCTAGGTACGCACTTATGTCTGTGTACTACAGAAATGTGGAGAAAGATATTCCTAAGAAAAGCCACACAATGATTTAGTATAACTTATCGTACCACTCTACATAAAGTTTGTCTAGTATTCTTACTTGTGAAACCGATTTCTTACAGCTTATAGAGCTTTCATTGTTGTTTGAAATATGAAACAGCCAAACAGAGAGAATTTATATCATGATGCTAAGTTTTTCTATGGAGCAGTGTTGACATAGCTAGTAACTGTGGATCTATTCTGCTACAGGTGCATTTCCCTTCTCTATTGGTTGCTACGCAGTCTACATCAACTTGGACAAGCTGTGGCGGGAGCCCCAATTCCGGTTCACTGCCCTACAGAACTTCATCAATGGCTGCATAGCTGCAGGAGTGGCCCAAACCCTCTCCTACCCCTTTGAAACGGTGAAAAGGAAAATGCAGGTGAGTGCGCTCAACTCATTGGGTCATTTTATGAGACACAACCAGTTTGGTAATACCACATCTGTCCATTTGGTGGTGCATTTGTACACATTTGTACCGGTACCTCTGACCAGTACATACCGGTAGTAAAAATCTTGTCCTTACACAGCAAAACACTTGCCCTTGATAAAGTAGCCTACGAGTGGATGCATTTTTTTCTACTTTCTAAACAAAATGCAGCATACAAGCATAGAAATTAGCCAAAAAAGATGACAGAGACTAATAATGTGTGACTAAGACTAATAATACATCTTCATAGACTTTAAACTACAATAACCGACCATAGTTATTGGCACATACCATACATTGGGCTGATGTAGGAGTTCATGTTTCCCCTCACATGTCCTTCTCTGTATGTATGAGAGGACACATAGGGTTCAATAGGACTTCTATGAAGGACAGAATACTACATCCGTTTTTATCAATTTATTATTAGTGCTGCGGCAGCTGAGAATGTGAATGCTGTTCAGGGTCTGCCTGCGCTATAGAGAAGTTCTCTAAATATAGCTGACAGCTATCACACAGTGGACAAGCACAGTCTCACTCCAATTGAGAAGCCCATAAGACAAACTGCACCTCTCTTTAATTCCCTCTGTCTAGTTTCAGACACACAGAACTAAGAAATACATTTTGTTCATGTTTTGTATAGAAGTATATCAGATTGTTTTGGGCCAAAACAAGAAGTTCAGTTAGAAACGGATGACACAACCCACAAGCAAATATTTTTAAGGAAGCTTAAAGCATGGGTGCAGTTCTTGTTTCTTCAGCCAGCCAGTAACATAGCATTCCCTTAACAAACTCAGCCTGTCGTGACTGGAAGTGTGTTGTCTTTGGGGGATGGTTATTTTCATGGATTAAAGTGCCCTCCAAGGTGGAGCCAGTCAAGTGGTTCATGCTTGACAAAAGGAAAGCACAGTTTGTTTTGGAACTTGTAAGATACCGATGTCCTGTCTGTGAGAGTACTCAGACCACACCCACATTTGCTCAGTTCATTTGGTTTCACTTATATTCCATTTGAGTGAAGTCATCGTAATGAATTACTTCTGTGCTGCAGTCAGGATATAGCTAGTCATGTGACATCCAAGTTAAAAATGTCCTGTAGCACAGATCCCCGGTTTGAGCAATTATTGTAAATGTCAGGAATTTCCATTCATAAAAATAATTCCATTCATTCCATAGTCTCTCTCACCACATAACAAATACTACAGTTTACTATAGAATACTATATTACTTACTATGGAATTCTATAGTAGATTATTTTTATTTAACTAGGCAAGTCAGTTAAGAACATTCTTATTTACAATGACGGCCAAACCCGGACGAAGCTGGGCCAATTGTACGCCGCCCTATGGGACTCCCAATCACGGTTGGATGTGATACAGCCTGGAATCGAACCAGGGACTGTAGTGACGCCTCTTGCACTGAGATGCAGTGCCTTAGACCGCTGCGCCAGTATACTGTAGAATACTATACTACACACTTGTATCCCTCATCATGTAGTGCTTTCTTTCGAATTTATCGATCGATTGGACTGCTAGATAGCTTTGTCGATGCAGAAATTAGATCAAAACGGATTTAAGTTTTCCTGCATTAAAATCACCAGCCACTAGGAGCGCTGCCTTTGGATGAGCTTTTTCTTGTTGACTTACGGCCCTATTGTTGAGTGCTGTCTTAGCTATACATCTCAGCGCCATTCTTTATACTACAGTCATGTCCGCAAAAACACTACAGTAAATAATACAGTCATGTCTGCAAAAACACTACAGTAAATACTACAGTCATGTCCGCAAAAACACTACAGTAAAAACTACAGTAAAGTCCGCAAAAACACTACAGTGAATAATATAGTATAAAAATATAGTAATACTACAGCATTTAGACCATAGTATTTTTTTTCATGTGGGTCACTACTTGGATCACACGCTTATGAGTTTGTCCCAAATATTTGTCATTAATTTATCCTAAATGCATTTATTTTATACTGGTGCTCTCTAGGGTCACTTTCCTAGTAACTGGAAATCTCTCATATTACATAATGGAGTGTCATAACTCATCTAATCAGGAATTTTTGTCCTCCTCTCGCCAGGCCCAGAACCCTCGGCTCCCCCATTATGGCGGCGCTGATATCCACTTCACTGGAATGTTGGACTGCTTCAGGCAGGTGATCAGAAACAAGGGCATCCTGACACTGTGGAGTGGCATCACAGCCAACATGGTCAAGGTATGACCACCTAAGTCATGTTCACATATTTTTTTATACATTAGCCTATTACTGTAATGATTTATAGCGCTCTACCCCCGACCCTCTACCAGTCCTCCTCAGTCTTGTCTGCTGTAGATATAGTGCAGTAATAGATATCGTAATATACAGCCAATGCACATTTATGAAACAATGCCATTTTTATATCAGAGTGAAACAGTAGAATGGCCCAGAACTTGGGATATGGACCTTGAGAGAGATGTGCTATGTGGGTAATTTATAACAGGGTTATTACAATCTGGCAGATGTGGGTCTGATCCTAGAACAGCATGCAGTGCTCTCATCTTTCATCTCCAAATGGCTTTTCACAATGGCAGTGGAGTTTCATTTACTGGTGTAAAATCTCCTCTCATGATCAGTCTACCAAGTAAATTGTGTACTTTGGACAAGATCATAACCAGGTCCTACTACCAGGGCAGATTTTAACCTAGCTCTTCACATTTTATAGAGACCCTTCAAAAGCAATTTGTCTGTTTGTCCTCCTCAGATTGTCCCCTACTTTGGCCTTCTCTTCAGCTGCTTTGAGATGTGCAAGCAGGTCTGTCTGTACCGCAACGGGTACATTGTGTCTCCGTTGAGCTATAAGTTGGCACCAGGCGTGGACCAGAGCATGGGCCCTACTGAGGTGGAAGAGGTGAAACGGTACCTGAAGAATAGGAAGTTTCAGTGACAGCAAGGACGTTGCTGGTGAAACTGGTGTAACAAATCCTGCAGAAGGGGATGATGACCATTGGTATAGGAAAGTGTCTGAACTATCAATAAGAGTCAAGAATATTTGTTGGAATGCAATACTTTGAAGATAACAATTTGGTTGATGTCAGGTCTTTTACAGATTTTTGTTTGTGAATTAGCAACCATTTCAGAAACCGAGGTAGATCCATTGATAGACATTAATCATGCAGTATTGTTTTTTAAAGTTGCAATGCAATCATAAGAATTGCACTTTTATACTTGACACGTGGATTTGTTTTTACTGTTTTGTTCAGAGCAAGGTTATGGTATTTTCTAACGTTGTTATACAGTTCGACAGTATTTGATACTATTCCACTCATTCCGCTCCAGCCATTACCAGGAGCTCGTCTTCCCCAATTAAGGTGCCACCAACCTCCTCTGTAATATGGTCGGCCTTACGTAAAGGTCATGAAGAGGAACACAAAGCACAAACCTGTTATAAGATGGAATTAGCTTACTAATGCCAATTAACGCTTTTCATTATGTACATTATGTTGTCATGACTATTTTAACAGACTTGGGTATATCATATTTATATGCCTTAAGGTTTCCTTATTTATTATAAGGCTTATTTCACTGACTGTTTTAATGATGCGTGGTAGTTATTCACCCAAAGGATCTGACTGAGTCCAAGCCACTAATCAGTCACTAACTTTCATAGCACATACTGTATGTATCATTGTATGTTTTGAATCTAGCAATAAGATTGTAACTGAAGCACACCAATGTCACTGAGAATTAAGTTTACGTGTACTGTATACGGTATGTAATACATTTGATTGATGAAACAATGCAAATCTCTGTTTTTAGATTGAGATTATTCAGAATCATTGAAGTGAAATGTACTTGAACAGTCATTGTAATGGCTGATATTTGTACTGTAGATCAACACACAGTTAGAGAAGTGAAAGATGTGGCGCGAGAGAGGCTGATGTGCGAGCACCCTGACAAAACTACACTATATATACAAAAGTATGTGGACACCCCTTCAAATTAGTGGATTCGGCTGTTTCAGCCACACCCGACAGGTGTATAAAATTGAGCACACAGCCATACAATCTCCATAGACAAACATTAGCAGTAGAATGGCCTTACTGAAGAGCTCAGTGACTTTTAACGTGGCACCGTCACAGGATGCCACCTTTCCAACAAGTCCGTTTGTCCTGGTCAACTGTAAGTACTGTTATTGTGAAGTGGAAACGACTAGGAGCAACAACGGCTTAGCCGCGAAGTGGTAGGCCACAGAATGGGACCGCCAAGTGCTGAAGCGTGTAACCAATTGTCTGTCCTCAGTTGCAACACTCACTACCGAGTTCCAAACTGCCTCTGGAAGCAACCAGTTCGTTGGGAGTGGTGTAAAGCTCGCCGCCATTGTACTCTGGAACAGTGGGAACGTGTTCTCTGGAGTGATGAATCACGCTTCACCATCTGGCACTCGAACGGACGAATCTGGGTTTGGCAGATGCCAGGAGAACGCTCCAGTGAAGGGAAATCTTAACGCTACTGCATACAATGACATTATAGTTGATTCTGTGCTTCCACCTTTGTGGCTACAGTTTGGGGAAGGCCCTTTACTGCTTCAGCATGACAATGCCCCTGTGCACAAAGCAAGCTCCATACAGAAGTGATTTGTCGAGATCTGTGTGGAAGAACTTTACTGGCCTGCACGGAGTCCTGACCTTAACCCTATCGAACACCTTTGGGATGAATTGGAATGCCGACTGCAAGCTAGGCCATTCAGCTCTTGTGGCTGAATGGAAGTAAGACCATGCATCTAGTTCCAACATCTAGTGGAAAGCCTCCGCAGAAGAGTGGAGGCTGTTATAGCAGCAAAGGGGGGACCAACTCCATATTAGTGCCCATGATTTTGGAATGAGATGTTCGACTAGCAGGTGTCCACACACTACAAAGTATATCACAGATTACAAAGGGAAACCCAGCCACGAGTTGCCCAGTGAGGTGAGCTTACCAAACGAGCTAAATGCCTTCTATGCTCGCAAGCAACCCTGAACCATGCATGCGAGCACCAGCTGTTTCGGATGACTGCGTGATCACGTTCACCGTAGTCGATGTAAGACTTTTAAACAGGTTAACATTTACAAGGCCACAGGGCCAGACACGTACTCAGAGCATGCACTGACCAGCTGGCAAGTGTCTTCACTGAAAGTTTCGACCTCTCCCAGACCCAGTCTGTAATACCTACATGTTTCAAGCAGACCACCATAGTCTCTGTGCCAAAGAGCGCCAAGGTAACCTGTCTAAATGACTATTGCCACGTAGCACTCACATCTGTAGACATTAAATGCTTTTAAAGGCTGGTCATGGCTCACATCAACACTATCATCCCAGACACCCTGGACCCACTACAATTCGCATACTGCCCCAACAGATCCACCGATGACGCAATCTCTATTGCACCCCACACTGCCCTCTCAAACCTGGACAAGAGGAACACCTATGTGAGAATGCTGTGAATTGCTCAGCGTTAATCACAGCTCAGCGTTAATCACTATAGCTCATCACTAAGCTAAGGACCCTGGGACTGAACACCTCCCTCTGAAACTGGATCCTGGACTTCCTGACAGGCCACCCCCAGGTAGTGAGGGTAGGCAACAGTACATCTGCTATGCTGACCCTCAACACGGGGGCCCCTCAGGAGTGCGTGCTTAGTACCCTCCTGTTCTCCCTGTACATCCAATGACTGCTTGGCTGCGCACAACTCCAACACCATCATTAAGCCTATAGGGAAGAGGTCAGAGAACTGGCAGTGTGGTGCCAGGACAACAACCTCTCCTTCAACATCAGCAAGACAAAGGAACTGTTTGTGGACTACAGGAAAACGGAGAGTTGAGCACGCCCCCATCCACATTGACAGGGTTGTAGTGGAGCGGGTCGAGAGCTTCAAGTTCCTCAGTGTCCACATCACTAAGGATCTATCATGGTCCACACACACACACACCTGACAACACCTCTTCCCCCTCAGGAGGCTGAAACGATTTGGCATGGGCCCTCAGATCCTCAAAACGTTCTACAGCTGCACCATTGAGAGCATCTTGACTGGCTGCATCACAGCTTGGAATGGTAAATGCTTGGCGTCTGACCGCAATGCGCTGCAGAGGGTAGCGCGTTCCGGCCCAGTACATCACTGGGGCCGAGCTCCCTGCTATTCAGGACCTCTATACCAGGTGGTGTCAGAGGAAGGCCCTCTGCTGTTTCCTGAAGTCCACAATCATTTGTTTTGTTTTGTTGACGTTGAGTGAGAGGTTATTTTTCTGACACCACACCTCCTCCCTGTAGGCTGTCTCATCGTTGTTGGTAATCAAGCTTACTACTGTTGTTGTCGTCTGCAAACTTGATGATTAAGTTGGAGGCGTGCATGGCCACGCAGTCATGGGTGAACAGGGAGTACAGGAGAGGGCTGAGCACACACTTTTGTGGGGCCCCAGTGTTGAGGATCAGCAAAGTGGAGATGTTTCCAACATTCACCACCTGGGGGTGGCCTGTCAGGAAGTCCAGGACCCAATTGCACAGGGCGGGGTTGAGACCCAGGGCCTCAAGCTTAATGATGAGCTTTGAGGGTACTATGGTGTTGAATGCTGAGCTATAGTCAATGAACAGCATTCTTACACAGGTATTACTCTTGTCCAGATGGGATAGGGCAGTTGTGATGGCTATTGGGGCGGTAAGCAAATTGAAATGAGTCTAGGGTGACATGATCGTTGACTCGTCTCTCAAAGCACTTCATGATGACAGAAGTGAGTGCTGCGGGTTAATAGTCATTGGTCTGCGCATTCTCTGAGGACGCAGCCAGGGATGCCTTTTGGGCCGGCAGCCTTGCAAGGGTTAACACGTTTAAATGTCTTACGTCGGCCACGGAATAGGAGAGCCCACAGTCCTCGGTAAAGGGCCCCGTTGGTGGCATTGTACTATCCTCAAAGCGGGCAAAGAAGGTGTTTAATTTGTCTAGAAGCAAGACGTTGGTGTCCGCGACGTGGCTGGGTTTCCTTTTGAAAACGCAATTAAGGGAATTAACTGGAATGATCTCTTGTCCTGTACAGATGTGGAAGCTGATAGTCAGGTTTTTCTATCCACAATCCAGACTACAATAAATGGCTTCCTAAAAAACCTGACCAAAAGAGCACTCTTCCTTGGATAAATGGAGAAATCTGGAAACTGATGAAAGAACAAGATTATGCTCTAAAAACATCTCAAAAGTACAAATTAGAGCATGACAGACGTAGGTTTACCATGTTGAGAAATAAGGTGATGAAAGAAGTCAGACAGGCCAAGGCAAACTTTTTTATTAACATAATTGGTGAAGCAAAGGGAAATTCTAAATTGATCTGAGAATCTAAAAAAGTTGACAGGGAAAGACCATAGTAACACTGCAAAAAGACTAGAAATCATGGTGAATAACAATCTAACACAGGATGCAGTCGAAATAGCAATAACCTTGAATTCCTACTTTATTGACTCTGTCAGGGTACTGACACAGAACCCCTCCACTGGTTTCTTGGGCTCAGTGCTAGTGAATGACGCTCAACCTGTCTTCATCATAAGGGAGGTTTCTGAGTCAAAGGTGAACAAGGTGATTAGCTCACTAAAGAACTCTAACTCCAAAGATGTGTTTGGGCTGGACTCTACCTTTCTTAAAAACTACAAAGAGTCACTCATTGGCCCCATTACTAAGTTCACCAACACATCTATTGGTAAGGGGGTGTTTTCAAGGGTATGGAAGTCGGCCATAATAACGGCCATCTTTAAATCGGGTGACCCTGCTGACGTGAGTAACTACAGGCCCAGTAGTAGACTACCTGTGGTGTTGAAGGTTGTTGTTAAAGTGTGTAGCAGAACAACTGATTTCCCACCTCAACAACAGCCCCTTCACATTACACTCCAAGCAGTTTGGCATCAGAGCGAAACACTCCACAGAAACGGCCAACTGCTTTCTTCTGGAAAATGTGAAGTCCAAGCTGGTCAAACCGGGCGTTGTTGGGGTTGTGTTTATGGACCTAAGGAAAGCTTTTGATACTGTTAACCATGAGGTTCTCATCACAAAATTTTCAAAGTTCAAATTTTCCCCCCGTTGCCTTGAAATGGATGAAATCCATTGAAGGCAGAACTCAGTGTGTCAGAGTGAGCAATGAGCTGTCGCCCACTCTTAGCTATGATGTGGGCGTGCCCCAAGGGTCAATACTGGGGCACCTCCTGTTCAGCCTGTACATTAATGATCGGAAGTTCAAATGTATGCAGATGATACAGTGATATACAGTGAGGGGGAAAAAGTATTTGATCTCCTGCTGATTTTGTACGTTTTGCCCACTGACAAAGAAATGATCAGTCTATAATTTTAATGGTAGGTTTATTTGAACAGTGAGAGACAGAATAACAACAAAAAATCCAGAAAAACGAATGTGAAACATGTTATAAATTGATTTGCATTTTAACGAGGGAAATAAGTATTTAACCCTCTCTCAATCAGAAAGATTTCTGGCTCCCAGGTGTCTTTTATACAGGTAACGTGCTGAGATTAGGAGCACACTCTTAAAGGGAGTGCTCCTAATCTCAGCTTGTTACCTGTATAAAAGACACCTGTCCACAGAAGCAATCAATCAATCAGATTCCAAACTCCACCATGGCCAAGACCAAAGAGCTCTCCAAGGATGTCAGGGACAAGATTGTAGACCTACACAAGGCTGGAATGGGCTACAAGACCATCGCCAAGCAGCTTGGTGAGAAGGTGACAACAGTTGGTGCGATTATTTGAAAATGGAAGAAACACAAAATAACTGTCTATCTCCCTCGGCCTGGGGCTCCATGCAAGATCTCACCTCGTGGAGTTGCAATGATCATGAGAACGGTGAGGAATCAGCCCAGAACTACACAGGAGGATCTTGACAATGATCTCAAGGCAGCTGGGACCATAGTCACCAAGAAATCAATTGGTAACACACTACGCCGTGAAGGACTGAAATCCTGCAGCGCCCGCAAGGTCCCCCTGCTCAAGAAAGCACATATACATGCCCGTCTGAAGTTTGCCAATGAACATCTGAATGATGTTCATTGGCAAACTGGGTGAAAGTGTTGTGGTCAGATGAGACCAAAATGGAGCTCTTTGGCATCAACTCAACTCACTGTGTTTGGAGGAGGAGGAATGCTGCCTATGACCCCAAGAACAACATCCCCACTGTCAAACATGGAGGTGGAAACATTATGCTTTGGGGGTGTTTTTCTGCTAAGGGGACAGGACAACTACACTGCATCAAAGGAATGATGGACGGGGCCATGTACCGTCAAATCTTGGGTGAGAACCTCCTTCCCTCAGCCAGGGCATTGAAAATGGGTCGTGGATGGGTATTCCAGCATGACAATGACCCAAAACACAAGGCCAAGGCAACAAAGGAGTGGCTCAAGAAGAAGGACATTAAGGTCCTGGAGTGGCCTAGCCAGTCTCCAGACCTTAATCCCATAGAAAATCTGTGGAGGGATCTGAAGGTTCGAGTTGCCAAACGTCAGCCTCGAAACCTTAATGACTTAGAGAAGATCTGCAAAGTGGAGTAGGACAAAATCCCTCCTGAGATGTGTGCAAACCTGGTGGCCAACTACAAGAAACGTGTGACCTCTGTGATTGCCAACAAGGGTTTTTCCACCAAGTACTAAGTCATGTTTTGCAGAGGGGTCAAATACTTATTTCCCTCATTAAAATGCAAATCAATTTATAACATTTTTCACATGCGTTTTTCTGTATAGTTCCCTTTAAGGAAAAGCACATATAGTCAATCTGCTTTCTCTGTGAGAGCTTCCCATGTCTGGAATACACTGCCATCAGACACACATAACTGCACCACCTATCACACTTTCACAAAAAATATTAAGACATGGCTAAAGGTAATCAGGTTTGTGAACATAGTCCCTAGCTGTGTATTGTCACTTTCCATGTTGTCTGTAGCTTGTGAGGTGTGGAAACACTGTTGCTTTCATGGATTTTGTCTTGTTTCTTTTTGTGCTATGGATGCTGTCTTGCTTGTCCTATGTTGCTCTGCATGTACTCACTGATCATTGATTGTCTCTATTGTAATTGTTTTTAATAATCTGCCCAGGGACTGCGGGTGAAAATTAGCCGGCTGGCTAAAACCGTCACTTATACTGAAACGTTGATTAATGTGCACTGTCCCTGTAAAAAATAATAATAAACTCAAACTCATCATTATTTGGCAGGACACTACATTCAGAAGAACGTCTCTGATGGAAATGTTGAATACAGATAACAGATTGATTGTACACATGTAGTTCTTTCATGATTTCTATCTCAAAGGCTCTGAGCTGTGCACTCTGAGAAACCCCTAGTCTGATGATTGTAACCTGATCTGCTAGTTCCCCTAGTCCCAGCTGACCTCACCACTACCACCTTACTACAGTAGGCCAATGTCATACAAGAAAGACAGCAACATTTTATTTCCCCAAAAGATTGTTGAATGGATATTTGACGAGCAGATGCATTCTTTTTTTTTTTGTCCCAAGGAAGTTTTATCACAGGACTGACTATCATTATTGTTATTGTCACTTAATTGTAAGACTAAGATAAGTTGTGTCAATGTCATAATAATATAACATCATTATGCCAATTATATCAATTAGAATATTATCATTAGATCTGCTTGACCGTGGTATAGAATTCCTTTTAGATTATATCTCAAATCAAAATTTAATTGGTCACATACACATATTTAGCAGATGTTATTGTGGGTGTAGCGAAATGCTTGTGTTCCTAGCTCCAACAGTGCAGTATTATCTAACAATTCACAACAATAAATACAGCTAAAAGAATGGAATTAAGAAATATATAAATAGATATTGTGAGATAATGCAGAGAGTCAAGGACATTTTAACCTTTTAAAAAGGATGACCTTTCCCCCCCTATATGTAAGCACCCTCTCACAGCTGATCATTAACTCAGAGTAGACAGGAGTTTCAGCCAAAGATGATGGATCACTCAGGCCTATACCATTGAAAAGAATGGTCTGTTTATGTTTACTTAAGGGGGTGGCTCTCCCATAGACACCAATGCCATTGCAGCTGGGTCTAGTATACTCAGGCTACTTTTACACATGCAGCACAATTCTGATATTTTTTCCAACTAATTTTAATTTTAACCAATCAGAGCTGATCTGATTGTTCAAAAGACCAATTAGTAAAAAAAATTGGCCTGCCTGTGTAAACGCAGCCTTCCTCTTCTGTCTGTATCAGCTACTCCAAGCTTTTCACATGACCTTGGGTCGAGAACTCACCAACCAAAAGCTTAATCAAGGTGTGTCAAGTGTCATTCACAACCATGTAGGCCTACTTAGCCAGCAACCTATTGAATGATTAGCTATTTTAAAATTAGCTATTTTAAACCTTGGATAACTTTAATGTTATCACATTTAATATTATAGGCCAGTCTTTCATGTATGATATTAATTAAATGTTTATTTTGAAAGAAAGAAATACTATTGAGCACAGGCCAACAACACAGCTGAATTCATGAAGACAGGACAAATCTCTCAGGCCAGGGGACGTTCATAAAAACAGTCTCCGCCTACTAAATCCACCAGCGCACCAATGACATGCCGCCTTTCAGCTCCCGCTTTGTCTCGCGAACACAGTGGTATTAAATCCGCTCTCAACTAAATGAATCGGCCATTTCGACTGAGCCGGCATATCTCAGCAGTCTTTGGTTGAGCGGGAAGGTTTTCCGTGTATCAACGTCCCCGATAACAACAAAAAAATGAATGAGACCGTCGTCTCGTTCGCTAAGGACTTCTTGGCTGGTGGTATTTCCGCTGCCATCTCCAAAACAGCTGTAGCTCCTATTGAAAGAATCAAGCTTCTGCTTCAGGTAAGTTTGACTGGCTTTTCTGTAATTAACTTTTAGCTCCAGTACACTAGAACGTTAACACCGATGAAAGGGAATCGTTTGGTACTAGCTGGTTAAGTTACTAACGTACTCGCCATTTAGTTTGCTATTTCTTTTTTTTTTTTTTTTACTTGGTTTACCTAACTAGCTTCTGTAACTTTTTAGCTAATGTCATATGTGCCTTGCAATGTTTAGAAGATGCGAGTGACTCGTCTATTTTGCTTCCTCTTGGAACTGTCAGTTCAGCAGCAAACCGGTGTCTGGGTATTTGGCTAACGTTAACTATTTTGCTTGATGAAAATGACAAACGTTATTATGCAACCACGTAACGTTGAGTTTTTTTTAAAGACTCTGTATATGTGTTATGCTCATTGGCATTCCTACGTACTAATTATTTGTTCACGAGCTAGCTTGGACATTGAACGTCGTTGTGTCCTCCGTCATCAAACATTATGTAACTAGCAGTTACCAGGCCCGAGAAGTTGCCAAGGTCGTAGCAAGGGGAGGCTTCATCCTGTGTTTAGCTGAGGCCTAGCGAGAACCAATCTAGTGCGGAGGAGGCGCGTCCTTATGGTGAATGGAATGTTGAAAGGCGAAGTGCTTGGTGCTGCTGGACAACGTTCCCTAGCTTGCTTCTTGTCTACATGCTTTTAGCTACTATTAGCCACGTATCCACAATGTTGCCAACATTTTAATTACTATGAATGGTATTGTAAGGGGTGTTGGCTTATTTAGTTGACCTAGTTGGCTAAGGACATTGAATGCTTGAAGCATACCTGTCACACTTTTATTGATAAAGTTAGGCCTTGTCCTCTGTATATTTGTCATTAAACCTCTGTTTCCTTTTCTCTTCAAAGTTTTACAAAAATATTGTATGAATTCTGAGTGTTGGCTTTTGATGTGTTTGTGAATACAGGTGCAACATGCTAGCAAACAGATCACAGTTGACAAGCAGTACAAGGGTATCATGGATTGCGTCGTCCGTATCCCCAAGGAGCAGGGCTTCCTGTCGTTCTGGAGAGGCAACTTGGCCAACGTCATCAGATACTTCCCCACCCAGGCCCTGAACTTTGCATTCAAGGACAAATACAAGCAAATTTTCCTGGATGGCGTGGACAAGAAACAGTTCTGGAGGTACTTCGCTGGTAACCTGGCCTCTGGCGGTGCTGCTGGCGCTACCTCCCTGTGTTTTGTGTACCCCCTCGACTTTGCCAGAACCCGACTGGCTGCTGATGTCGGCAAGGCCGGTGCTGGGCGTGAGTTCAATGGCCTGGGCGACTGCTTGAAGAAGATCTACAAGGCTGACGGTCTGAAGGGCCTGTACCAGGGATTCTCCGTGTCGGTCCAGGGCATCATAATCTACAGAGCATCTTACTTTGGCGTCTATGACACAGCCAAGGGTGAGTCCATGGACTGCTCTGAGCTCAGGCCTCAATCCTCATGTCTGAGAAGAACTGCAAGTGTCTGTTTGTTTCACAAATCTTAAAGCCTGCTTTAATCTGCTTGGTTTCTCTGTAGGCATGCTGCCAGATCCCAAGAACGCAAGCATCTTGGTCAGCTGGGCCATCGCCCAGTCTGTGACTGCAGTCGCTGGTCTTACATCCTACCCCTTCGATACCGTCCGTCGTCGTATGATGATGCAGTCTGGACGTAAAGGAGGTAATTGTCAACTTTTTTCACTTGTCTGTATTTTAGTATCAAGTTATGTATTCACTGTCATGCGATCCACCAACAGTGGGCTACTGCTTGTGCTTACCATTCAGCCAAGGCTGAGGTATGACCTGTGTTGCTTTTGTTTTGCAGGTGACATTATGTACACTGGCACCATTGACTGTTGGAAGAAGATCGCGAAGGATGAGGGTGGCAAGGCCTTCTTCAAAGGAGCCTGGTCCAATGTTCTCCGAGGCATGGGTGGTGCCTTCGTGCTGGTCTTGTACGATGAGTTGAAGAAGGTCCTCTAAACTGTTTTTAGATGTCTCCCCATAAATGTTTAAACTGTAACATAACTTGTACATTTGGAAGGACTGTCAAATTCCGCCTTATTTATAGGGACCAACTAGTATGTTTGTGCTAGTTGTACCGGAGAAATCGGTTTTGCGATTTTTATTTTGCCCAATGTTTGTTTTGTTTTTCCCCTCCAGAATGTCATTCCCATTTTAAAAAAAAAAGTTACTATGCCAGGTCTTCAAATGTCAACCTGTTTCATCCAGATGGTCTGTTTCTAGTCCATACTGTAAAAATAAAGGCAACCTACTGAATTAACCTACAATGAGCTTTCCACTTGGTTTGTGTGTTTCTTTGGCAGTAGCATCACTGAATGGCATGTAGTGTTACTCCTGGCTTCTCCCTGGTGTGGTTTCTCTTGAGAGCCAGCTGGTGTCTTATTCGTTGAGGTGTAATCTTAAGAGCTGGGTTGTCCTTGACAGTTATGGTTGGGCTCCAGCCAAAGTCAGCTGCCTGGCGCTTGGACTGGGTGGGTGTAATCTATAAGCTGGTGATAAGGTTCTAAACATGGACGGTGAGAAAGAAACTGCTACAGAGTTGTGGCATGAAGTCGGTGCCTTGTTTTTACCTGGCTCAAAATGCATATTTGAGCACAATTTAGTCATTCATATAAACTGACCACTTCTGAGAGGAATGCTAGGATTATCTGTTGCGACGTGGATTGCTTCTAAATATACTCTACGTTCTCAAGCCTCTTCCGTCCCGAACTGGATGCTGGACCGTTACCTGTATGTGGGCCCAACTGTATATAAAACAATGACAATCCTGCTCAAAGATCGATGTTGAACCTGTGCATTTGACTGGGTGCCAATCTACACTGCTCCAGCGAATAGACTGCAGAGAAGCAAACTCAACCCTCCCTTTTATAAGTTAGCTGAATGTCAAAGTACTAAGAAATAGTGGGTGCTGACATGTTAAGTCCGAAACTTGATCCTGCACTAGTGACATTGCTGAGAAATTCCTCCAGATTGCAGCAGCTGTGAAATGGGAGCCTATCCAAACTCATGTCATCAAGAAGTCAGAACGCACCTCAAACTTTTCACAACTACACCATTAAGACTTCGGTACATCAGTGCTGGCTGCAATATCAAGTTGTAATCTCGTCCTTGGGTTACTTTCACCAGCTAATGTCAACTACCAGAATAGGCAGGCAAATGTCATGAGCTCTTTGTAGACATGGTATTGTCTACAATGGAGGACACTTAATTTAGCTCTCAATGCCTCTCAGTTTACACATGATTTACCCAGCAGGGTATGGAGTATCTAATCTTCCTTGGGTGGCTGGGAGTTAGGAAGTCATCCTTGTCATCAGCATTGCTTTAGTGACACCAAATATGGTCCCAACTGGTGATTTACCCAAATCGTTGGTAAGTAACTTAAAATGTTTCAGCATGGCCTTTCCACTTCTGCATAATTACATCTGAAATAGGAGGCATACGTGAGTCGCTTAGGTAACACCCATTTGAGGTCATTGGTGAGCGCTCAGACAAGCATGCTTTCAGTAGTACCACACCTTTGGAATTTTGTACACTTGTGTCTTATGGTCTATTGCAGATTGAAAGAGAACCACACTAAGACCAATATTACAATTACTCACAGTATGGGCTGTTATGTAAAAGGCAGATTTTTGCAGTGTGGTTATTTACAGGTGAAACTGGTTTGATCAGCCCTTAACTGGTGTCAAACTAATGTCAAAGAACAGATCCTGCTGATGGATCACATGGTTTTAGCAGATTACTCATCACCACTGGGGGCACATGCCCTGCTGCTGTTTCATAATCCTGTCCTGCTGAATGACGTCATTTGCACGTCTCTGTTCGTCACTGATATGGAAAGGAATGTGATTATGGAGCCACAGCATTGGTTTCAAATCAGATCGGTGACTTCGATTTTTTGTTTTGTTTTAAATAGCCAATTAGCTGCTTCGCTACAGCAACTTAGACTTAAGTAAATACATCCTAAACATATATTTTAGAGAAACACTGGATAAGAGCCAGGGGGTGCTCATTTAGACTATACTTAGTTAATATTTTAATTATACTCCATATTTAAAATGGCATTTTGAATGTTTAACATCACGTAGGATCTGAATGTATTTTTATACACCGTTTTACCATCGCCAGTATGGTTTATGGTTACCTGCCAGCTCACAAATGCAGAGTGCCATCATGTGGTGAATCTGTTATTTGCATTTTATCTATTCCCTTCACACACTGAGAAAGGTATAGCCAGTGTGTAACAGATTCCCAGGATTTTAACTTGTCCACAACAATATATTCTGGCTATTAAGCAATACAAATTAAAAAAACCATGGCAACTTTGGTTGGCCTGGTGATCAGTGGCCTCTTTCAAGTTTCCGGGATGCTGCACTTGTACAATTGTTCATGTAGCCATAACACGTAATTGTTTTCATAGGTCAGCCTGTCCAAAGGTCAGACCAGTGCCCAGTTCAGGCTGCACATCCTGAACAGTCTTAGGTCTCTGTTTGGCACTACACTTGCAATTTGTGGTTAATTAAACAAAAATACAGCACAATCTTGGATCCACCAAGGGAGGAAAAAAGTGTCATTATGGTCGTAATATCCAATTAACTTTAAAACATTGATGGGAAAACATAAGGATTTATTTGGGGGGAAAAACTGAGATGTTATCCCCCTGTATGTGAATGTACTACTAGATATTGACTTATATGGTATTACAGCCTGAGGTAAAATCTGATTTATATTGGATATTCGGTTCTCTCCTCAATAGCTATTGAACCAAGCTTGCCATGACTATGAAGATTGTATATTCTGAATCGGGTGGATGGAGAACAATCCACTTTTTAAATATTTGATTTAAAAAAAATACGATTTCAATCTTCAACGCCTCTTACACAAAGCGTGCCATTACTATAAAAATATATTCTGAATCAGGGGAAGATGGACAAAAATCCAGCTTTTAATTTTTCTGCTTTCCATTCTCCCCTGATTTGATAAAGTCATGACATGGGGTTCCATGACATGGGGTTCCATGGCTGAGCCGCTGCACACAAGTCTAAGATCACCATGCGCAATGCCAAGCGTCGGCTGGAGTGGTGTAAATATCGACACAATTGGACTCTGGGGCAGTGGAAACGCATTCTCTCAAGTAATGAATCACGCTTCACCATCTGGCAGTCCGATGGATGAATCTGGGTTTGGCGGATACCAGGAGAGCACTACCTGCCCCAATGCATAGTGCCAACTGTAAAGTTTGGAGGAATAATGGTGAGGGGCTGTTGTTCATGGTTCGGGCTAGGCCCCTTAGTTCCAGTGACTGGAGATCTTAACCCTACAGCATACAATTACATTTTAGATTATTCTGTATTTCCAACCTTGTGGCAACAGTTTTGGGAAATCCCTTACAATGACCGCGTGCACAAAGCGAGGTCCATACAGAAGTGGTTTGTTGAGATTGGTGTGGAAGAACTTGACTGGCCTGCACAGAGCCCCTGACCTTAACCCCATTGAACAACTTCAGGATGAATTTGAACGCTGACTATCCTCCTGATTCCTGCTTACAAGCAAAAATTAAAGCAGGAAGCACCAGTGACTAGATCAATAAAAGAGTGGTCAGATGAAGCAGATGTTAAGCTACAAGACTGTTTTGCTACCACAGACTGGAATATGTTCCGGGATTCCTCCAATGGCATTGAGGAGTACACCACATCAGTCATCAATAAGTGCATCGATGACGTCGTCCCCACAGTGACCGTACGTACATACCCCAACCAGAAGCCATGGATTACAGGCAACATCCGCACTGAGCTAAAGGTTAGAGCTGCCGCTTTCAAGGAGCGAAACCCTAGACCCACTCCAATTTGCATACTGCCCCAACAGATCCACAGATGATGCAATCTCTATTGGACTCCACACTGCCCTTTCCAACCTGGACAAAAGGAACACCTCTGTGAGAATGCTATTCATTGACTACAGCTTAGCATTCAACACCATAGTGCCCTCAAAGCTCATCAATAAGCTTAGGACTATGGGATTAAACACCTCCTTCTGCAACTGGATCATGGACTTTCTGACGGGCCACCCCCAGGTGGTAAGGGTAGGTAACAACACATCCGCAACGCTGATCCTCAACACAGGGGCCCCTCAGGGGTGCGTGCTCAGTCCCCTCCTGTACTCCCTGTTCACTCATGACCGCACGGCCAGGCATGACTTTTTGAATTTTTTGCAAATTTAATTCAAATTACCCACAGATCTGGGGAAGTGTACCAAAACATTTCTGCAGCATTGAAGGTCCCAAAGAACACAGTGACCTCCATCATTCTTAAAATTGAAGAAGTTTGGAACCACCAAGACTCTTCCTAGAGCTGGTCACTCGGCCAAACTGAGCAATCGGGGGAGAAGGGCCTTGGTCATGGAGGTGATCAAGAACCCAATGGTCACTCTGACAGAGCTCCAGAGTTCCTCTGTGGAGATTGGAGAATATTCCAGAAGGACAACCATCTCTGCAGAACCACCAATCAGGCCTTTATGGTAGTGGCCAGACGGAAGCCACTCATTAAAAAGGCACATGACAGCCCGCTTGGAGTTTGCCAAAAGGAACCTAAAGGACTCTCAGACCATGAGAAACAAGATTCTCTGGTCTGATGAAACTAAGATTGAACTCTTTGGCCTGAATGCCAAGCGTCTGGAGGAAACCTGGCACCATCCATACGATGAAGCATGGTGGTGGCAGCATCATGCTGTGGGGATGTTTTACAGTGGCAAGGACTGGGAGACTAGTCAGGATCTAAGTAAAGATGAACAGAGCAAAGTACAGAGAGATCCTTAATGAAAACCTGCTCCAGAGCACTCGACCTCAGACTGGGGCGAAGGTTCACCTTCCAACAAGACAACGACCATAAGCACACAGCCAAGACAACGCAGGAGTGGCTTCGGGACAAGTCTTTGAATGTCCTTGAGTGGCCCAGCCAGTGCCCGGACTTGAACTCGATCAAACATCTCTGGAGAGATCGGAAATTAGCTGTGCAGCGACGCTCCCCTTCCAAGAATGGGAGAAAGTCCCCAATTACAGGTGTACCAAGCTTGTAGCATCATACCCAAGAAGACTTGAGGTTGTAATCAGTACCAAAGGTGTTTCAACAAAGTACTGGGTAAAGGGTCTGAATACTTAAGTAAATGGATATTTCAGTTTTTTGTATTTCTTTTAAATACATTTGCAAAAATTTCTAAAAACCTGTTTTTGCAAATGTCGTTATTGGGTATTGTGTGTAGATTGCTGAGGGGGAAAAAAACGATTTAATCAATTTTAGAATAAGGCTGTAATGTAACAAATAATATATATTCTGTATATAAAAACGTGGATATTTGTCCATCCTCTCCTGATACAGAGTATATATATATATATATTTGTTTTTTTTTGTTTTGTTTTACACAAACCAAAAAGGTGTGGATGGTTCTCCATGGATGGTTCTCCATCCACACGTCATATAGAATATACCATATTCATAGTCATGGCATGCTTGGTTCAATACCGACGAGAGAAACCGGAATATCCGGTATAAAACACATTTTACCCTAGGTCTATGATTTAGAGGTCCAGAATTTAAGCACTCACCCAGGGGATAACTGGATTAAGCCCCAGTCCATCTGTTCCAAGTTTGTGGTAGGCAAAATAAATAAAAACTCGTGGTTAAAAAAGTGAAAGAAATTGAGCTGGGGAAAAATGTGATCTTAAACGTTTTAGTTTTGTTGTTTTCCATTCGCCTCTGAAAAAAGTTGGCGCATGCTACATTAGACTTACCTTTGTCAGTCGTTTTAAATTATTTTTGAATTTTAACCAATCTTGGCAAGCTCAGTTGATCCAACTAAGGCCAATAAATAGCATGCCATGCCATAATCAGTTGCAGATACCCAAAGACTAAAAAGCATCACCCAATCAGTGCCCTCCTCTGGGTGCACAGTTTTTTTTTTCTCCCCAAGACAGAGGACAAGCAAATTGAAAATGGCTTTTGCCATAACTTCATGAATTCATGTTTTTTTTGATAAATACCTATTTTTTAAGTCTGAAAAGCTACACGAATGGAAACTTCGTAGTGGAAGGAATGTTACTGGTGTCTTGCAAAGATAGAAAATGTACCTTTGGCGCTTCTCTATCGCCATGATTCTTGGGCTTGTTTGGTATTTCTCGGACTGCGGACAGGTTGTGGCTCAAATCGTTTTGTGTTTACTATTTTGGCCATCAACCCCTAATTTCTTTCTAAAGACCGGACGGGAAAGCGGCACTCAAACATACGATGTGGCTGAAGACTACTCATTTCAGGTAATTTAAATCGTTTTTCCTAGAGCTCATCATCGCAACAATGTAACGCTGGTCATGAGATTCAGTGTAACATGACGTGAGCCATGCACGTTACTTTTGTTTACAAAATGACACAATGAAACAAGCTTATGGATCATGTCATTTGAAAAGTCATTAATACAACCAAACATTTAAATATTTCAACGAATTGTCAGTCTGATCAATTACAAATCGTTAGACCATGAACGATTACTGTTGTCTAGCAACTTAGTTGTGGTATCAAATGACACTAAACTTATGACATACAATTATAATGACATGTTTTTGACAACGACCTCCTCATGCCCTATAAAGCTGGTGGAAAATTGCCCATATTTTTGCAAGTGGATGGAAAATAAGGTGAGCGTTGAATATAGACATGCAAGTGCTATGACAACAACTGAGAAATAATGGTGTCCCTCATGGTGTAGCCATACACAAAGGTGAAGGTCTACCTTCCATGCACATTACTCTTTGTAGTTTAGCTGGTTTCTTGCTTTGTACACATGCTATAGGGATTGCACTTGTGCCATCTTTATACTTGGTTTAATCTACATGGTGAGGAATGAATGATGTCAAAACACTATAATCCTTTCTGAATTGTTTTACAGGAAACACTAAAGGATGAACATTTAGGTTGTGGTGTGACTGATACAACAAGCACTAAAGCTACAACGTCACAGGATACCCAGTTTCCCCGTGTGAAAAGGTCTCTTCAGCAAGGTGTGTAATTGTGCTCAGCGTGAGCTGAGGTTCTTACAGAATTTGCCATTATAACTTAATACATTTTTGTAAATCATCCTGTCAGGCTCTCTTCCAGGATGAGAGATTTGTAAAGAAGTGTCTATTATTAAGATCTCTTAGTAACAAGACAGGGATGAATAATGGAAACATATTGTGCCGAGATTCTGCCTTTTGCTTTAGTGATATGTGGTCAGCCAAATGTAGGTCTGTATTCTGGGACAGTTGAGTAGGACAGCAAATGCGGCTGCTGACATATCTGATGTTACATGATCTGGGAGGGGCTTGGGTATCAAAGATGTTGGGGGAATAGACATTCCACACCCTTTCAATGTGCTATGCTTTGGAATATGGAAAGCGGAGGTTTTACCAAGTTGTGGTTGTGCGTGAACGAGGAAATGGAACGACTTTGTTTACATATTTTGTATAAGGCATACTCAGACAGGTTTGGACTGTTTTCTGTCAGGAAGTCGTTTTGACAATCCTGCTAAAATGACCACAGCTCACTTCAAACTGCGCAATATGTAAGTACAATATGTAGCCTAAGTTATTGCTTACAATACCCAGGGCTCTTTTAAATGTAAGTTATTTTTGTCCATGGAAGCTGTTTTGCTTTTGGGTTGATTTTGAATGTGTGTTCTCAGTGTTTGAGTGTGCCTACACCCAGCTAGTCCTCCCCTGGTACTGCGTCCCTGAGCCCTGTGACAGTCAGCTCCTGCACAAGGTGCTGTGGCGGGAGTTTGACCAAGTCATTGATCAAGTCATCAGCAGAGGCAAAGACTTTGATGTCTGCGCAGCAAGTGTGGGCTGCATTCGCATCCTGACCCAGCACCTCCATAGTGCCAAACAGTCTGATAGGTAATGCGGCTCTCCTGAAGTCACTTGTACAATACGTATTAAGTTGCTGTTCTCCAGCTATATCGCTTGCCTATACTGTTGAATTGGTTTATGAAAATTTCATGTTTAGGATAAATCATTATCAATCGAAGTTCTGAAATTCAAACTTTTATTGGGTGTAATGCATGTTTTTGATAGATTTCATGTGACCTAGCTAAGGAACTATGTATGTTTTCACATGTTGGAACAATGACCTGTATTGAGGTGATAGAATTTATCACTTATACATTTGTAATGCTCTGTCCTAATGTAATTTATCTTCATAGTAATACTCTGTTTGTCATTAGTCCAAAAAGGCTATTTTTATTGACTTTGTCTGTCTGTTTGGCTCTCTCTGTCTCAGAGAACCCTTGTTCAGCTCTAGAGGAGAGGAGGTTGAAGTTCTAAGAGTGTTCTCTGAAGCACTGGTGCGAAACCTTTTCCCTCAGTCTCTATGGGGACTGGCAGTCAGCCACTGTGCCTTAAATGAGATTGTTGCCTTAAAAGGTAAACCCCACAACATAAGCATTTCAGTGCCTCAGTTCTCTCATTGCTTAACTTTTGAAAACAAGAATAAATTAGCATCAAACATTATCATTCCATCATGGTAAGACATGGATAGAGATACTGCACATACTGTGCTCCAACTAAAATAAGGGCTGTCCTTAGAGGAAAGCTACAACAGTGTGTTATCATCAAAACCTACTGGTTAGTGGCCTTCAGTGGCTTTGATCAAAGGAGTCCGTGAAATGAGTTGAACAACACATTTATGGCTTAGTAATGGTAAGGGATTTTACGTTTCTAGATAAAATATTAACTTCTATATTCTGCATCTGTAACTTTTACAGATTCTTGAGATGTATCACTTTTTTTTTTTTTTGCCTGGGAGACATGGACAATGGTGGATACTGGAATGGTCCATTAGTATAAAAGTGAAACCAGTTGAAAGTGTCACAGTAATTCTGAGACTAAGTGTGTTTGTTTTTTCTATGTATATTGAATATGGCTTTGTCCTACCATAAGACTGTATAGCCCTTCACATTGACTTTGTCATCCATGCCCTCAGTGCTGGACCTGCTGGTGCGGTGGCTATCAGACCCTGACAACCTCAACCAGCTGGTGGTGAGTCAGCTGAATGGAGTGACCCCCAAGAGCTCTGTGGAAGAGCTGTGTGAGTCTAACTCTGACCGGGCCTCTCCAGCCGCCCTAGAGAGCCAGGCCAGTGAAGCGTGAGTGACCCTTTTCTTACCAGGCTGCATCTCTTTTTTTTCTTTGGTAGACACGCTTCAGTGCTGTTAGGGTGACGTGCCGAGACCACCAATATATAAATTGTGCTTTGATTTTGTTTTATGGACATTTTTAGAACCCTGGAAGAAACCGAGAATGCTCAAACCGGTGACTGCAAGTCCAAAAAGAAAGGTGTGGGTGTGTTTATTTGGAACAATAACTAGGCTAAATTGAAACACTTTGTGTGGCACAAACAACATTTAATGGATCCAAAATAAAGTTAATTTAGTTTGTGTCAGTTGTTTCGGTTTGTGCCGTGATGTTTTATTTTTTTTGAATGTTTGTTTTGTTGCCCCTGTGCCTTAAGGTTATTGCAGTTTGCAGTCAACTTGTGACATAGTAAAGGCCACGGAAATGTGGAAACTTAGCTAATTAGATATGTGTTGCTTTTCCAGCCAACAAATTGAAGGAAGGCTGGTCTAAAGTCCTTGACAAGATGAAATCGAAGAAAGATAAAAGGAAGAAGATGAAGAAAAAGGAGCAGGCGCTGGTGGTCGGAGCCAAGTCTATCCAGGATTGTCCATCAAAGGAAAATGAAGGTAGTAGCCAGGAGTGCTCCATCCAGAGCCAGCAGGACCCCGACAACGTAAGGACACTGCCCCAGATAGAACAGGTCTGCAGTCAGCACTGCACTGTTCACTCTGCTCTAATCTTTTTCATAGAAAATGTTCTAGATTTTTATCAATTTTATTTGATATCTGTACAGACAGTACATGTTTTGCCATCTATCCAATAGAAGATATACATGAAAGCCTTATTTCTGGATGCCCTCTGAGGTCGAAACGAAACACGGCTGACATGAGATTTTGTAATTGGTTTGGTTCACCAGGAGGATGGTGATCTGGAGAGCTACTTGACCAGCGTACAAGAAGAAATGATGGAATTCAAGCTGTCATATGAGATGTGGCGGGTTGGCCACTGGGCTGTCAGCGTCCCTCATGTGAGTCGCACACAAGTCACTGTGGAATGCAACTACTGCTCAATATAAAAGTGAGCTTTGTGAAGACATGTCCTTGGTCGTTCTGTTAATGTTTGTGCCAGAATGGTGTGTAAAGTAAGATGTTACTGTCTGCAGATGGAGAGGGAAAACGAGGAGCTGTGTTTTACAGTTCACCTGGAGGAGAGGGACAACCCTGAGAACCTTCACTGGGACGTAAGGAAGACCCAGACAGACATCATCCATTTCCGCAACCTATGGCAGGTTAGAGATGGATGAAGAAGGAATTTGTATTGTTGCAATTGTGTTCCACAAGGTACCATTTTACTATGTAACCTCGTGGTTTTTGAAATGAGGTAAAGCCACTATGCGGGTTGGTATTGAATTCAGTGTAAAAGGTTTTTGAGAAATGGGACCAATGCACCCCCCCCGCCCCCAAAACAGTGCTGTTGTCAAAACAGACTGCTGTAGGAGTTTGGAATGCATCAGATACTGCACTGTTTAATTTAATCTCTGACATTTTATGGATGTTGCACAATTAGATAAAAACATTGCAGGTTTAAGTAGTCTGAGTGCACGCTCTTTTGACACTAGTCTCTTTTGCATCCTCTGTAGAGCCATATCATATAATTATGTCACACATTTTTAAATATCTTTCATGGTTTGTGTGTTTTTTTTAGGACTCTGCTAATTTACCCTCACTATCCGTGTTAGAGGCAAGCACTGAGAGTAACAGCGAGGATTTTAGAGAAGCCAGAACGTCCCTCAAGCTCTTCTTACAGGTACACTGGCACACTTCAGACACGAGCAGAAATGCACATGGTATAATAAAAAATACATGTCTTAATCCCCATGCCCTCTCCAGGAGCTGGTGTCTGATGCTTTGATGGGCCACACTCAGCCAGTGTTTCAATTTCTGTGTCCTCTGGACAAGCTGCTGAGTGAAGAGGAGCATGTGGGGGGAGTGTGGGGTCTCCTCAGTGGCCTGGCCTACTTCCTGACTCCAGGGCAAGAGGAAGATGAGGTAGGCATTTTAATTACATGTTGAGGAAGGCCTTCAAGATCATCTTATATCATAATGGGTCACCACAAATGGCAAATAATGCCCCCTGCTGGTGTATTAAGAAATCACAGCAGCTGTGAATCTTAAGCTGTCAGTCTGTATTTGTAAAGGTATTGCAATGCACATTGAATTTTTCAGGACAAGCACAACACTCTTCAAAGAGGGACCAAATCAGATGATTCCAACACAACTGAGAATGCAGACCCAACTGCAACTGAGAAGCTGGATGAAAACATTGGCGATACAAGGGACGGTTCTCCTTCAGAACCAAGTTCCACTGAGTGCTGCAGAGGTAAAGTGATGGTACCAGTAGAGAAATCAGACTGTTTGGTTAATGCAGGCAAAACAGAGGACAAAATAGAGGAATCGGAGAACCCTGTAACTTCTCACCTAAAGATGATCAACAAAGAGCTATCCAGATCAGAGGAGTGTCTGGCCCAAACAAAATCAGACAACCCTGAAGACCAGACCGACTCTGTCTGTAGGCTGCGACATTTCAGTCAAAATGGAGGCTCGCAATATGACCTCACTGACAGTCCGTCATGGTGTTATTTAGTTGGAAAGTCAAATAAAAAGGAGAAACTCACTTTCAAAATGTCAGGAGGGACCCACAGGAGTAAAGGAAAGGACATTGGGAGTCAGTCAAAATTAGAAGACTCACAGTGTTTGAAAAAGAACCAATCCAGCTGGGAGCAAATGGAAGCAACCAAAGCCATTTTTGATTTGTTGAAAGCAATATCTGGTTAGTTTTCACTTCCTAATTTGTTTGAAATTGTAATGTTGGATGTTTATATTTTAATCAGTCACCTGTAGTAGTGTGTAATAATCAGCGCCCTACTTTTCCCTCCAGGTAATTCCATCCTCCTGAACATATTTGATGCGATTCTGAAACCCGTCATGCCGATATTGAAAAAGTAAGAGGTGAAAGATTCTCCCGTTTTCCACTGCAGTCCTGGTTCGTCATAGTGACGGAGTAATAAGATCTACATTTGGCCTTTTGAGAATCCCAGCATTACTTTTTCTAATCTCCTCTAGGAAAGTGAACAGCTTCTTGAATAAGATGCACCCAACGGAAGCCCAGATGGCCTCCTATATCGACAACCTTTGTGAGAAACAGTGGCCTGAGGGCTCGCCAGAGGTGACCAGCCCTAAACCCCATCGCAGCAGTGAGGAGAAGAACGAGACCAAAGACCGAGCTCACCACCTCATCAATGCCAGATGTACAGGATATACACACTGTTTTTCACTCTCATCAACACAGCTTCTAGAGATATGCTTTTCATTCTAAGACGGAGATGTGGGAATTGTCACAGTTCACTAACATCATGTTCTCCATTATAGATTCAAACTATTTAATCTTGAAGAAGACCGATATGGAGACAGTGTTTAAGCTCTTCCAGGACTGTGAAGGAAACAAGAAGCTGGTCTATGTGAGTGTTTAGCCTCTTGAATTTCTGTGGAGAGCACTGGAAGAGATGTCAATGTCCTCTCATCAATGTTGCAGCGCTCGCTCTCTATATTTGATGTTTGTCAAATGTCATAAAAATATGTCTAGATTTTCTTGTACAGTTTGGTAGAAACATTGACTCAACTTTTGCTTCTCTTTATTTTCAATAGATGCTGCTTTCATTCCTATTGAGAGAGCTTCTGCCGGGTGAGGCTGCCCTTAATGTGAGTGCCATAACCCTACAGAAAGTGAACACCAACTAACTCATTTTAAGATGTTCACAGGTGAATCATGCTTTTAAATTAACTTTAGTTCAGTGAACTGTAGTTCTGATGTTTTTAGAAAATGTAAACCATTTATTTGATTGGTTCTAATGCCTTAACAGTCCCATTTAAGTCTACACTTGGTTGGAGTATTATAATAAAGAAATCTTATGATACATTTCCAGAAAAGTATATTTTACCTCATGCATTAAACATGCTGTGAATCATGCTTATTATTTTAAATGTATTATATGTTGACTATGAAATAAGTTGACGTGTTATGTATTTTGCAATATTAGCTCACTAATGTGAGGTTATTCAAGTTAAAATATCCTCTACCAGTGTCTCAAATAGAAACATTTGCTATCAAGATGGTATCGATGTACTCCATTGTCAATCTCAGAGGGGGCATAAATGTACTTTGACTTCACTGGTAGGGACACACAGAGCACTTTGAATAAAATGTTGATGTTTTGACCTAAAGGTTTTTGAGCACTTTGAGCACTTTCATAGTTGATGGGGAGATGTGTTAAATAAGAAGCATTTGACGAAAGTTGTTCATATTTTATGCCATTGGGTTTTGAAAATTTCCAGTAATTACACACGCACATGCCTTCTAAAAGAAAGCTTGCAAAGACACTGAATGTGAAAATGAAGTGCCTTTATTAATAAAGCTATTTTATATAAATTAGATTTTCCTTGCTTCTTTGGCTGCGTTTATACAGGCAGCCCAATTCTGTTTTTTTACCAATTGGCCTTTTGACCAATCAGATCAGCTCTGAAAAAGAGCTGATGTGAAAAATGTGATGTGATTGGTCGTAAGACCAAATCATGGGGGAAAAATCTGAATTGGGCTGCCTGTGTTAACACAGCCTCAGACATATGCCTGGTATGCTTTAGATTGTGCTGTAGGTATATTCTGTCTTCTGTCTGGATTCTTCCAGTCCTACCATATGGGATTAATGAGTATTAATGACTTTCTCTATGTTGAGCATTTTTTTATGTTCACAAAAAAAATTGATAATTAAAGTAACTGTTCAGATTTCCAGATGTCTATGAAACAGAACCTTACAATATGAGGGAAATAGTTTTAAACTGTCTGAGATGTGGGTTCAAATTGCTTTGGCCACATGAGTATAGGATGAGTCAATGTTATTTGGGTATGAGTTAACAGAATATAAACTTCTAAAAATGAGATTTCACTGGACAGTATCTTTAAAGCCCACATGCAGTCTTTTTAAATCATCACTGTATGCCCATGAAAATAACTATCTTCTTAACTTTAAATATATTTACATACTCAGCCCTGATTGGTGGCTATAATTGTCTAGACCAGGGTTTCCCAAACTCTATTCTGGCCCCCCACCTGGTTTTTGCCCTAGCACTACACAGCTGATTCAAATAACTTGTCAAGCTTTAATTATTTGAATCATCTGTGTAGCACTAGGGCAAATACAAAATATGGACCGAGGAGGGGCCACAGGACCGAGTTTGGGAAACCCTGCTCTAGAGAAGTGATTCCCAACCTTTTTTTGGTTAATGTACCCCAAATCACATTAGCTCTGTCTGGAGAACCCACAAAGTACCCCCTTATGTGCATGTTACCAGTAGGCCTATGGTCACTCATGAGTTTTCCCAAGTACTTCCTGTGGATAGCACAAGTACCGCAGGTTGGTAACCACTGCTCTAAAACCTACCCTGCTTACCCCATCAAAGAAAGAGGATACATATGCAAATAAAAGATGACTGGTCATTTGTCAGAATAATCAGATCAGATTGTGATGTCATGCTGTGGACCAAAAACTCCATTCCACCTGAACTGGCTGAATTATTACATTTTTGCTCTTAAACTAAAAAAGCATTATCAAAATGTTAACAATTCCAGAGTGGAAATTACATTAACTGCACCTTTAACGCTATGCCTAATGATGATACCCAAGTACTATTTTGGTATCATCAAAACAATAATATTGATCTAGCTACTCTATTCAAGACAGTCAGTGTTGTTTTGAATATCTTTTTTTTAATGAGAAGAAAGTATCTGAAAATACTAAAAATACTTCTGTCTTAAACAGCTTTATTTCAAAGCACGTACTGTAGGCCTCAGAGTATCGTTGTGTTTAGTGCTCCTATACTCTGCTGAATGTGCAGAAGGGCATGAGACAAAGGAATGTGTAGCATTGGCGAAAGTAGTGGTATGTGTTAATTGTAAGGGTGCCCATGGGGCTAGGGATCAGAAATGTGCTCTGCGAGAGAGGCAGGTTGAGGTTTCCAGGGTTAGAGTAGTGCAGAAGTTGTCGTATGCTGAGGCAGTGAAGAAAGTAGAGGAAGATGGGTGGGGGGAGGGATCCTGAGAGGAGTAGATGTGAGTGGTAGATATGTACCAGTATAGAAGGATAGGTCAATAAGTGATATATTTCAGTAAGATTGGATTTTTAGCATTAATAGCAATGGTTATCAACTGTATTGCAGGGATGGAACGTAAAGTCGCAGAAAATGTAGGTTGTGGTGGCAGCAGCAAAGAGGTATTTGGGACTGTGTGATACTTGACATCAGAAGAGTTACAGGGTGTGTTAAGTGGTGGTGTTCCATCCCTTCAGGTTGTTGGCCTGAGGCAGGACTAAATCAATTTAAATAGTGGAGTAGGGTGGTGTGATTTTTATGTTATTTTTGTGAGTGCAGTGTTAGATGATAGGGTATTTGTTTATTTAATTTTTTTCAAGAAAAGTATCACGGGCTTGTACTTCAGTCTAGTATGTGGTGGTAATGCACAATGACGCCAACCCGCCGTTAATTAAACCTAATCGAAGATGAACGCTGTTCGTTAGTTTCCCTCCAACACAGTAGGTGGCGCGCTCACCAGCGTGTCTCGTTACTCCAAGATGGCTGCGCCCTGAGCATTAGTTACAACGTGAAGGTGCTTCTGCTTTGGATATTGAATAACCGATAGGTGAGGTACAGATTACTATTTGTTACTTACATTGACGTGTCTTCTAGCTACGTTTTTCCTATTTCGTCATCTCTATCTAATGTGTAGATGTATTTAGCTAGCTTGTTTCAATCGTGCGATTGCTAGCTAACGTTATTTCCTATTCTGCAAAGTAGCTAGCACGAGCTGACACTAACTTACAAAGGGTAACGTTATTTAATAAAATGTATGAGTGTCGGCGATAATGCTCAAATCAGTATTTCCCACGTTATGCATCTTCCTATTGTTGCAGGCTTTGGGTTTTCCATTTATGTTTTGAGGTTGGACTTTGGCACATAGGGCCACACACACTGATTCGTGTCATCTCTTTGCCATCTCGTTAGTGGGATGGTCTTTCTCTTCCTATTTTGAGTTCTAGAAAACATTCATTTGTCTTATCTTCCCTGTTTTTCTTTTTGCTCCACTTTTTGGTTTGCCTCCTGTTTTTAAGTTTGGTGTGGGCTTTAATTTTGTTTGTCTGTTAGTAGGCACATTCAGTGGGCGCTCATGGTGGGTGTCTTAGGTTCCAGTTGTTGTTGCTAGTCAACTTTCAGTGGACACCCCCATGAGTGTCTTTAAGAATCACTCCTAAAACTCCACCTGTTTCGTTTTGGTGGTTGTCAGTGACTCTTTGTTAGTTCCCCCTTCTGTTTGAGCTACATCTGTTTTCTTGTTGAGGAACGTAACAGAATGGGTGCTCGTCCGGGATATTGTTTCCTATGAGTATGGTAGTCGCTCTAATCGCATATTCTGAAGCTGTGCTGTGTTCTGAAGCTCCAGATATTTGACTATTCTATGACGCTTTTGTGTTAGAATCCCTGTCACTGACATCCAACTTGAGTGGTTATAAGAAAGTTGCATAAACACACAGGCTTCTAAAATAATAGCCATGGACTTAACTTAGCATTTGTGGAAAACCCAACATGGGAGATGCACGATATGTACAAAGGTGAATCTGCTCATCGTTTCAACGCATTGTGACGTTAAGGTGGCATCTGGCGATCTAAAATAAGTAGTCTGAGTTGATCGGTACTGCTTTGGTGGAGGAGGAAATCCTTCGAGAGGGAGGATTATGAAAAGGGTCCTATGGGTGGTAGAGTACACTCTGTAGACATGTGACTGCGAGAGGTAGAACTAAAGGCAAGATGGGAAGAACTGGAATTAGAGCTTGAGCACAAGGACAAGGAAAGAGAACGTGAGGACAGATTGGAGGAACAGAAATTAGAGTTGGAGTACAGGGAAGGACAAGATGAGCGTGCAGCCAGACTAGAACAAGAAGAATGTGTGCATGCCATTAGAATAAGAGGGATGGATCTGGAAGCGCTCTGAATCCAGTTAGGCCATCTTGCACCCTCAATAGAGTTTGATCTTGGTCGGAACAGCTGGCTTGTACCGCCTTTCAACGAAAGAAGGTGGATATGCATATTTTACTCTGTTTGAGCAGATTGCCACATCCCTAAAATGGCCACAAAGCCATAGTGAGTTTGCAAGGGAACAAGAATGTGCTTTTGATCTGTGGTTCTCAAAAGATCAAGGACCTTGAGGATATAAAGGCACTCGTACTTATCAAGCAGTTCATGAATTGCCTTCATTAAAGGGTTGGGACCTACATTTTTGAGCACAAGGATCTCTCTTGAGAAAGCTGCAGTTCTTGCAGATGAGTTTGTGTTGACACAACTACCTTCACAAACACAGCACCCAGTAGTTATCCCTACACAAAAAGCAATCCAGAGATTCAGTCCATTTTTACAGTTCCCAAAGATAAAGATCGGCAGAAAACTAGTTTGTCATTACTGCCGTGTGAAAGGACACACTGTCTCTGTGTCCTAAGTTGAAATAGAAAAATGAGAGAGGAAAACTGTTTCTTCTTGTGGGAGCACTCCAGACCATTACATCTCTGGTTGAGATTGAGATCTGGTTGAGATTGAGATAGAGATTTCCTAAACAAGATTTTGAATCTGATGTTATTTAGTGTTGCGTTGTCTCTCTTCTTGTGATGTGTGTTTTGTCCTATATTTATATTGTATTTATTTATTTTAACCCCAGGCCCCTGTCCCCGCAGGAGGCCTTTTGCCTTCTGGTAGGCCGTCATTGTAAATAATAATTTGTTCTTAACTGGTTTGCCTAGTTGAATAAAAAATAAAGATGTGTATGAACCCTTTGTTTCAGATGGTTTTGTGTGTCTGTAGAGTGGCGACGCTGTTAAGCAGCCAGTGAAGATACTGGGAGACACTGGGGCAGCCCAGTCCTTCATTTTGGAGGGTGTTTTGCCTTAGTCTGACACTGCAGCAACTGGTTACAGGGTGTTAGTACAAGGCGTGGAGATGGGTTGCATGGAAGTTCCTTTGTTTAATGTTGAAGTCAGATTTTATTTCTGGTTCTGTTGGAGTCGTTGGAGTGAGGCCTAGCCTACCGGTGAAGGGGGGGTCTCATTCATTTTGGGAAACGATTTGGCTGGAGGGAAGGTCGTGCCAAATCCTGTCGTATTGTAAGGAACCCAAATTAGAAGTACCTGATGGGTTATTAGAAAAATATTAGGGATGCACAATATATCGGTGAACATATCTAAATCGGATATTAGCTAAAAATGCCAACATCGGTATCAGCCAATGTCTAGTTTAACGGCGATGTGAAAAACCGATGTCAAAGCTGACATGCATACCTATATAACGTAGGTACATGACGTAATGACGTAAAAATGTTGTGCTACACATGCCACACAGCATTCCTAACTTCCACATTGTCTGCTGTGTGGATCGAGCAGTCATTTGAAGGAGTAAGAACATTTCAGCGAGACAACTCAAAGGCGAAATCCATTAACAGCCAGGATAATGGAATTCATTGCCCTTGACAATGAACCGTTCTCTGCACCGGTAGATGTAGAGAACAGATGTTGCACAGTAATAGCGTCATTGCTATTAGCTTCAGGACATACATACTATGGAACGCCATTTGGGTCTTCGCGTGTCAAAAAAGATACAGTAGCACTGTCAAAGCTGTACAAGAAAAGTCTGCAAACACTGGCCACTAACGATGTGATTTCAATACCGCGTTGGTAATAAAGCATAATTTGTTCGACCGCAACTGCTGGGGTAGCTAGCTTTAGCTTGGTACCTAGCTAGCACCAGTACAACCAGCCTGAAAACAATGACCAGTAGAAACTGCAGTCATTTTCATTATTCTTAGCAATGATTTATGAATCCTTGTAAGTATTAGCTAGGTTGCCACTTGAAAGTTAACTAAAGTTCATGAAAATAAATAGCTAGCCAGCTACTTAACCCGGTTGCCCAAAGCTAACGTTATAAGCAGCCAGCTAGCTTCATCTGGCTAGTGAGGCTCGGCCGGACCGGGTTATGTGTTGTGAAGCTAACCACAATAAGGATTAGGCACAATAGTGGAATTTGCATTTTGCCTTCAAAATAAAAGTATGTAATTGACATACTTTTATACAAATAGTAGAATTATGCCATACTTTTATTCTGAAGATATTAACCGCCAAGTCCATTGTTGTGGCTAATCCTTATTGTGGCTAGCTTCACATAGATGGGTCCGACCACCATTAATCAAATAAGAAACTGTCTTATAAATTAGGGTTATTTTAGATTACACCTAGCTATATAGTTAGCTAGCAAACAATCTGTTTAAGTAGCTATAATGTCATCCGCTATGTTTTTGGGGAAGAACATTGTTTGCATCCATGAGCTTGCTAGCTCTTTTTCTTTAATGACCAGCACTGTAGGTGCGCAAGACAACTTTACCAGCATCATATAAGTATTGATGCATTGTTGTGACATGAAATACGTGTGATAGTGTAATCAATGTTAAATAACTACGTTAAACATGAATGAACAAGTTAAATGATGTGACGTGCAGTCATATTCAGGTCCTGATTGGTCAACAAGCTTAATTGACACATTAAATAGTGTTATTTGACACATGAAATGGTGTTAAATAGTATATTTTTTGACACGCAAAGACCCAAATGGCCTCCGTAGAAATCCTGGTTGAGAATGAAATGATTGAAAAACGAAACAGCACAACAAGTAAGTGAAAGAAATAGGTTTCGATTATGTTTTACTGGTAATGGGGACATATGTAAACGCCAACAAAATTACTTTTTTTGTTGTTTGTGTCACCTTTATTTAACTAGGCAAGTCAGTTAAGAACAAATTCTTATTTACAGTGACGGCCTACCCCGGCCAAACCCTGACGATGCTGGGCCAATTGTGCACCGCCCTATGGGACTCCCAATCACAGCCGGATGTGATTTTGCCTGGATTCGAACCAGGGACTCTAGTGACATCTCTTGCACTGAGATGCAGTGCCTTAGACCGCTGCGTCCGTGTGTGTGTGTTAACTATTTAACTGTACTAGAATGCTTAAAAGGCCGCTAAAATTGTTTATCGGTATTGGGGTTTTTTGGCAAGCAAAATATCGGTATAGGCCAAAAATTTCATTTCAAATTTATTTATAAAGCCCTTCTTACATCAGCTGATGTCACAGAGTGCTGTACAGAAACCCAGCCTAAAACCCAAACAGCAAGCAATGCAGGTGTAAAAGCACGGTGGCTAGGAAAAACTCCCTAGGAAGAAACCTAGAGAGGAACCAGGCTGTGAGGGGTGGCCAGTCCTCTTCTGGCTGTGCCGGTGCAGATTATAACAGAACATGGACAAGATTTTAAAATGTTCATAAAACAGGCAGAACAGTTGAAACTGGAGAAGCAGCACAGCCAGGTGGACTCGGGACATCAAGGAGTCATCGGGCCAGGTAGGCCTTGAGGAATGGTCCTAATGCTCAGGTCCTCCGAGAGAGAGAGAGAGAGAGAGAGAGAGAAAAAAAGAGAGATTATTAGAGAGAGCATACTTAAATTCACACAGGACACCGGATAAGAGAGGAGAAATACTCCAGATATAACAGACGGACCCTAGCCCCCCGACACATAAACTACTGCAGCATAAATACTGGGGGCTGAGACAGGAGAGGTCCCCCCCAGGAACGGTATGGAAGAGCACCAGAGGCAGAGAATCCCAGTGCAGGGGAACCGGCCAGACAGAGACAGCAAGAGTGGTTCGTTGCTCCAGGGCCTTTCCGTTCACCTTCACACCCCTGGGCCAGACTACACTCAATCATAGGACCTACTGAAGAGATGAGTCTTCAATAAAGACTTAAAGGTTGAGACAGAGTCTGTGTCTTTCACATGGATAGGCAGACCATTCCATAAAAATGGAGCTCTATAGGAGAAAGCCCTGCCTCCAGCTGTTAGCTTAGAAATTCTAGGGACAGTAAGGAGGCCTGCGTCTTGTGACTGTAGCGTACGTGTAGGTATGTACGGCAGGACCAAATCGGAAAGATGGGTAGGAGCAAGCCCATGTAATGCTTTGTAGGTTAGCAGTAAAAACTTGAAATCAGCCCTTGCCTTAACTTCTTAGGGAGCGGCAGGTGAGGTGACAGTTTTGGAGAGTCTGGTGTGCCCAAAGCAAAATGCCTGCCACTCAGGCTCAGAAAATAGGATATGCACATAATTAGTACTATTGGATAGGAAACACTGAAGTTTCTAAAAGTGTTAACATAATGTCTGTGAGTATAACAGAACTCATTTAGCAGGCAAAACCTGAGAGAAAACCATCCGGAAATCAGTTTCTGGTGACCTTTGGCTCTGTTAGACACACTCCCCATTGAATCCATTTGTTACCAGGACTGAGACTGCAGTACCTATGGCTTCCACTAGATTTCAGCAGTCTATATACAAAGACTCAGAGAGATTGTAGTAAACACAACAAATAGGTACAGGAAATGGCATGGGGACCTGAAATGTCAACAAGTTTTCTCGGGCGCGAGTCTGGCTGGAGCACCCCACTTGATTTTACTTATATAAGGTATAGGTGACCATCCGAGTGAAATATTATCGATAATATTCATAAAAGGATAGCTAAGGATGCATTTTAACTGGTATTTGATTTGTTTAGGAAAGGTTTATAGGTATATTTGAACGAGTTCTCTTCACGTTTCAATGGGCGATTCGACGTTGGATTTTCTGAACATAACGCACCAACCAAACGGAGATTTATGGATATAATAAATGACTTTTTCTAACAAAAGAACCATTGGATGTCTTCGTTGGACACTTGGGAAGCCCTCAGCAGAAGTTCTTCAAAAGGTAAGGGATTTGTTTTCTCTGTGAAATGTTTTGTGTGAACCGCGATGGTTTATGAATTTATGCTAATGCAGAAATATTGGAGGTGCTACCCTCAAACAATCAAATGTTGTGCTTTCGCCGTAAAGCCTTTTTGAAATCTGACAACGCTGTGATATTGCAAAGAAGCAGAGCTTTTGATGACAATGCAACACTTGTATATTGATGAATGTTTAATAATTCAACTTTTGGATTTTGTATTTGGCGCCTTGCATTTCACCGGGTAGTGTCGGGAGTGGCGCTATCGCCCCACTGCTCCCTAAGTAGTTAACAGGAAGCCAGTGTAGAGAGGCTAGCACTGGAGTAATATGTGTGTCATCCGCATAGCAGTGAAAGTTAACATTATGTTTCCGAATGACATCACCAAGTGGTAAAATATATAGTGAAAACAATAGTGGTCCCAAAACAGAGCCTTGAGGAACACCGAAGTTTACAGTTGATTTGTCAGAGGACAAACTGATATCTTTCCGACAGATAAGATCTAAACCAGGCCAGAACTTGTCCGTGTAGACCAATTTGGGTTTCCAATCGCTTCCAAAAGAATGTGGTGATCGATGGTATCAAAAGCAGCACTAAGGTCTAGGAGCACGAGGACAGTTGCAGAGCCTCAGTCTGACGCCATTAAAAGGTAATTTACCACCTTCACAAGTGCAGTCTCAGTGCTATAAGGGGGTCTAAAACCAGACTGAAGCGTTTCGTATACATTGTTTGTCTTCAGGAAGGCAGTGAGTTGCTGCGCAACAGCTTTTTCATTTTTTTTTTTGAGGAATGGAAGATTCGATATAGGCCGATTAGTTTTTTATATTTTCTGGGTCAAGGTTTGGCTTTTTCAAGAGAGGCTTTATTACTGTCACTTTTAGTGATTTTGGTACACATCCGGTGGATAGAGAGCTGCGTCACAAAAAAATATTGCGTCACTAAAAAAATATGCTAAGAAAGTCACCGGGAGCAAGTCTAGTGTTGAGGATGTCAGCAATCCCACTATGGTCGATCTGTCCAAGACGTTTATGGGTGATCCTTTGCTAAATCTCCTTAGTTGACCTCTCCTTTGAAAAACACAAATGTGAGCAAGTTTGTAGGACCGCTGAAGGAAGAGGGTCCTTACAGTTGATACTTAGATGTCTAGGAAGCAGCTGATTGCAGAACAAAGATATTTCCCTCTTCCCTCTTTGCTGAGATACGTCCAGAGGAGGAGTTTGATGAAGTTAATGTTGGTTACTTTGACAGAGATGGTGTTCTAATGAGGAAATTGCGTTCTCTCACCACTTCTGGGCAAGATGATTGGCCCAGTGTATCTCAACTTGTTGTTATAGTTACGCTTCGACAAGAGATGCTGAGGTTGGCTCATGATTGCGGTCAACAAGATGTTTCACCGGATCTTGCATAACTTCTTCTGGCCTTGTCTGAAAAAAGATGTTGTGGCTTACTGTAAATCCTGTTTGCGAACCAAGCTGTACTGGTTGCATCTTTGCAGCCTATTCCTGCTTTTGACGAACCTTTCAGCAGGTTTCTGTTAGCTTGTGTTGGTCCTTTGCCCAAAGCAAGGAGTGGTAACCAGTTGTAACCAGTTGCTTTGGACTATCATGTGCGCTATCACTCGTTTCCCTGAAGCCATTCTGAGGAAAATCGCAAGTGGAAAGTTACTACGGATATTACAGGTGTTTCCCCCTTGAAATCAGGCATGTCTGTGTTAAGGTCAATTTGGTTGCTGATTTGTGGGCAGTCAATGCGTTTTCTTGTTATCCTGTATGTAGCCCTGGCTCACAATGTATTTTGACTATGTTTTAGATTAGTTTTGTTTGGGCTTGTTCCAATGGGATTAGAGTCATAGAAGAGTATGTGAGTTTTAGGCAGAAAGAAAAGGAGGGGGGGGCTGTGGGCCTGTTTTGTCTTGTATTTAATTGTTGAAAGGCAGTAGATTACATTTTTATATTGGAGAAGGCAACGGGTTTAAGTAGCGACGCATTTAAGTTGGTTATGTTGTGCAATTGATGTTTTTTACTGTTGGGGGTGAGAACTTGTCCAACAAAAATAAAGAATGAATGTTTGTCTTAAGGGGGCAGGTTTTACAGGCTTTGGTTTTTCCGTTTATGTTTTGAGGTTGGACTTGAGCACGTAGGGCACACCGATTCATGTCACCTCGTTGGTCAGTGTGTGCTGGTAACCATCTCGTTAGTGGGAAGGTGTTTCACCTGTGCTGACCCAGGTGCTATTAAGAGTGGCTGGCCCAGTGCTCCAGTGGTCTTGAGAGATGTGGAGGATCAACACCTGTAGTTGGCGCTCCCTATTTTGATTTTCTAGAAAAACATTCCTTTGTCGGATCTTCCCTGTTTTCGTTTTTGCTACACATTTTGGTTTGCTTCCTGTCTTTAAGTTTGGTGTAGGTTTTAATTTTGTTTGCCTGTTCTTGGGAAAATGTAGTGGGCACTCATGGTGGGTGTCTTTTAGGTTCCAGTTGTTGTTGCTAGTAAACTTTCAGTGGACACCCCCATGAGTGTCTTTTCAGATCCTCTCCTAAAACCCCACCTATTTCATTTTGGTTGTTGTCAGTGACTCTTGATCAGTACCCCCCTTCTGTTTGAATTTCAGGACCACAGTATTTCAGTTGACAGTGGTCCACAAATGCATTGGTGAGTAGCTAGCTATCCCATTCATAGACGCTAACTACCTAACATGCTGACCAGGCTGCCAGGTTTGCATGGGTGAACGTTGCAAAATAAATGTACACATGTTATTCTGTCTTCATCCAAACTGCTTGTGCGTCAAAGGGCGTCTGCTTAGCCACGCTCCTAAAATAGAACTTGGTTCTATTTTAGAAGCTTGACGCGATTGAAAGATGAACGAGGTCCAATCTCAATCCAGTTCGTCTTCAATGAGGTTTAATGGCGGTTGGCATCCAATAAATGTTGCATTACCTTCAACTAGACAGAGGTATAAATACCTTATACTTTGCGTTGAAAAAGGGAGGTAAAAATACCCTACACTCATTATAAACCCACCACCCTATTCCACACTACTCCACTATTTAAATCTATTTAGTCCTACCTCAGGCCAACGGCCTGGAAGGACGGGACACCACCACTCAACACGCCCTGTAACTCTTCTGGTGTCATCTTGTACACCCAAATACTTAAATGCAGCTGTCACCACAACCTCTATTTTCTGCGACTTACGTTCCATCCCTGCGGTACAGTTGATAACCGTTGCTATGAACGCTAAAAGCCAATCTTACGCAAGCATATCACTCATTGCCCTATCCCTCTGTACTGGCACAGATCTATTACTCACACGAATCCTCAGGATCCCTCCCCCTTGACCCAACTTCCTATACTTTCTTCATTCCCTCAGCATATGACACCCTCTGCACTACTGACCCTGGTAAACCTCTCGCACCGGACATTTCTGATCCCCAGCCACAGATACTGCTTCTTTCCCCCAATACTACACATTCTTTTGTCTCATGCCCTTCTGCACACTTCTCACACCTAAGAACCTCCCTCCTACTCTGCAGCCACATGCCATAAGCTTACACCTGTAACAATGTAATGTATTTGGGACAAAAGCTCGTACGGGATAACTGAAATATCCTAACATCACTTTGTCGGGCAAAGACTCAACATCAAAACTCAAAAGAACAGACAATGACTCTTCTGTTTCACAACTCACGCCACCCTTTCTGCGTCGCACCAAAAGACAAGCATCACAAACACTGGGAGTCTTTCGTTTCTGTTGGTCTACTTTCACATTTACTGCTACCCCAGTTATCACACCTTTTCAATGGTACCCTTTTGAGAGCAAAACAAGTTATAGCTCTAGTCCCCATTCGTGTGGTGTGGAGCGCCTGCTCCCTTTGACCGGCAGAAACACAAACAATTATCACAAGACCACTTTCGGTTACTTTCACTGATTCCACAGCACCCAACTTGGTTTTCACCCACCCTGAAACACCATATGGATCAGCAAAAAGCAGAGGTCCGTTTTCTCTAAAAATGTCAATCCTACCATCAACCTACGAGAACTTTACCACACCTGCCACCGCCATTAGTCCACCGCCATTAGTTCACCCTCATTCATTTCCATTTCACCTCCAGACCTTGATCTGGCATACGGCTCACTGCTTACACTTTCTACCATTCTTCTTCAACAAACCATCTCCCTTTTTTTCCCGCCGTCTTAAACCGAGCTCACCCTCCCTCACTCTCTTCGACCTTCTCCGTCTCTCTATTCCTCCTTATGATAATATTGCACTTCTCCAAACATGGATCTCGCTCTTGCCCGCTCAAGGGACCTTGCCGTTTCTGGTGTTTTGGTTAATTGCTCCTCCAGTCCAGTTGGTGGCGGTAATGCATGTTAAAGTTGGTAGCCAACCGCCATTTGTAAAATCCACAGAAGAAAAAGAGAGCTTAATGGGAAGAAATTAATCAAAGAACTAACTAAAAACTAACAAGGTTTTCCCTTTTTATCGGTGGATTAGTTGTCGGAGTAGAGAACAAACGATTTTGTATGACTCAAAATGGGTAAAAATCCAGCAAAAAAAAATTGTAAGATATGCATTTCAGGTAAAATAACAACCCAACATTTCTGAAGTTTCCAATCAGCTCATCTATGAAGTCAACATGAGGAGAAACATCTCTCTCACCCCGAATCTGATCCTGCACTTTTGGGAAGTGTGCACAGTCTCCTTGAAGACCTTCCTTGAACACTTCCAGTTTTCTCTGGAAGGAGCTGCCAGATGTCATCAAATCACAAACTGAATTGTTCTTGCCCTGTAGTTTCACATTCAGCTCATTAAGGTGTGATGTGATGTCGACCAAAAAAAGCAACAATGTCAATTTTGCTCTCGTCTTGCAAAAAAAGTGAAAACAGTGTTGTCTTCGGACTCTTGAGCTGTCCTAGGAAAGCTGTTAATTCCTTTCGAATGGACCAAAAGCGTTCCAACACCCTGCCTTTACTGAGCCATCTTACGTTGTTGTGCAGCAGTAGTTCATTTGCCTCAACTTCTTTCAGGAATTCTCTCAGCAGGCGGCGTTGATGAGATGAGGATGCCCTGAGGAAGTTGATGAGTCTCATCATTGTATTCATCACTTCAGCATACTCTTCTGACAGATTGGCGCACAGGACACTGATGAATGATGCAGTGGTAAGCTGTGAGCTCGGGGTTGTCCTCTTTCAGTCGTGCCACAGCTCCTCTCTCTTTTCCTATCATGACAGGGAGACCACTTGTTTTAGATCTATCCCCCTCATTCTCAGCATCTCCTTTATGGCCATGTATACGTCCTTTCCTTTTGCATGGGTCTCGTGTGTTACCCCCAACCTGTCTTCACAGAATTCCTTCTTATCTTTGTGGTAAAATCTAACACACACCAGAAGCTGGGCATTATCACTCACATCAGTAGATTCATCAGCAGCTAATGCTACGCATGGTGCACTCCGAGTAGCTTCACCAAGCTGTGTGAATACATCCTCTGTTAGTATTTCACTCTTTATTACTGCTCTTGTATGTGACATTGGGATTTGCTTGATCTTTTCACACAGCTCGTCTTTTGGTTTACCGTCAAGTAAAGTTGCACTCCATCATGCACTCCATCACCACTCCCCCATCATTAAATGGCTTTTGGTGTTGACCCAAAATCCAAGCTATTTTTAGTGAACATTCGTTTGCATGTTGTTGGGCAGTGAATGCATGGAAGAGGACTCTGGTGGACCGATCATACCGGGCTTTGAGGTCGTTTATGTTGCGTGCCCTCACCTCAGACTGCTGTGGATATGTTTGCTCAAAAGATCTGTGCTTTGTCTCGTAGTGGCGCTTCACGTTGGCACTTTTTATTAGAGCCATGGTCTCTGAACATATCAGGCAGAGTGGTTTGACACTCGCTGCGGGAAGGATAAAGGCATATTTGTCTGTCCACTCTTTGAAAGCTGGACTTTCCTGACTTTTGCGCACGCCATTCTATAATTTCTCCTCGCTTTTGCTTCTCTCGCTCTCTGACATCACTCTACTAACATGTATTGAAAAAAATGCATTATAAAAGCTTTGATTGGCTGAGTTTCAGGAAGTGATTTAAATAACGCACGTGATTGGACAACACGCAGTAGTATGGAGCGCTGTCTGGGACCTTCCCAGCTGCGCTGAGCCAGCGCAGTTTGTGTACATTGGGGGGGAGGAAAAAAGGGTTGCTTCATCAGTATTTAATTGAACAATTATTTATGAGTATTGTGTCAAGGTCCAGATAGAACCTTAATTCGTCACGTTATCTCTGTATTCAAATTGGCATAGATAAAATGCAATTGTGTTCGTTGTCTGCCCATACCATAACCCCACCATCACCATGGGGCACTCTGTTCACAACGTTGACATTAAAACCCTTCTCCCCCACACAACGCCATGTACGCTATCTGCCCAGTAAAGTTGAAACCGGGGATTCATTCATGAAGGGCAAACTTCTCCAGGGTGCCAGTGGCCATTGAAGGGGAGCATTTTCCCACTGAAGTCAGTTACGATGCCAAAATGCAGTCAGGTCAAGACCCTGGTGAGGACGACGAGCATGCAGAGGAGGACCTTCCGTGAGACGGTTTCTGAACTAGTTTGTGCAGAAATTCTTTGATTGTGCAAACCTACAGTTAAATCAGCTGTTCGGGTTGCTGGTCTCAGATGATCCCGCAGGTGAAGAAACTGGATGTGGAGGTCCCAGGCTGGTGTGGTTACACATGGTTGTAAGGCCGATTGGATGTACTGCCAAATTCTCTAAAACAACTTTGGAGGTGGCTTATGGTAGAGAAATTAACATTCAATTATCTTGTGTCTCCCGAATAGGCGGTCTAAGGCACTGCATCTCGGTGCTAGAGGCGTCACTACAGACCCTGGTTCGATTCCAGGCTGTGTCACAACCAGCCGTGATTGGGAATCCCATAAGGTGTGCCGCACAATTGGCCCAACGTCGTTAGGGTTTGGCCGGGGTAGGCCGTCATTGTAAATAACAATTTGTTCTTAACTGACTTGCCTAGTTAAATGCAGTCAGCATGCTAATTGTGCGCTCCCTGATAACTTGAGACATCTGTGGTATTGTATTGTGTGACTACAAGTGCACATTGTATTGTCCCCAGCACAAGGTACACCTATGTAAGGATCGTGCTGTTTGCTCAACTTCTTGTTATGCCACACCTGTCAGGTGGATGGATTATCTTGGCTAGAAGAAATGCTCACTAACAAGCAGTGGTGTAAAGTATTTTTACTTAAGTTGTTTCTGGGGGTATCTGTACTTTATTTTACTACTCATATTTTTGACCACTTTTACTACATTCCTAAAGAAAATGATGTACTTTTTACGCCATACATTTTCCCTGACACCCAAAAGTACTCGTTACATTTTGAATGCTTAGCAGGACAGGAAAATGGTCTAATTCACACACTTATCAAGAGAACATCCCTGGTCATCCCTACTGCCTCACTAAGCACATGCTTCATTTTTAAATTATGTCTGAGAGTTGGAGCGTGCCTGCCCCTGGCTATCCGTAAATAAATAAAAACTAGAAAATGTGGCTGTCTGCTTTGCTTAATATCATGAATTCGAAATGATTTATACTTGTACTTTTGATACTTAAGTACATGTAAAACGAAAGTATTATTATTTACTCAAGTATTATTTTACTGGGTAACTTTTTTACTTGAGTCATTTTCTATTAAGGTATCTTTACTTTTACTCAAGTATGACAAATGGGTACTTTTCCCACCACTGCTAACAAGGATGTAAACACATTTCTGCAGGACATTTGTGAGAAATAAGCTTTTTGTGTATATGGAACATTTCTAGGGTCTTTTATTTCAGCTCATGAAACATGGGACCAACACTACATGTTGTGTTCATTTTGTTCAGTGTATTATAGTTAGAACAGTTGGTTTTGGTATTTTAACCTGCGTGTCATGAACTCGTCTCGTGGGATAGACAATTAACATCCGTAGACACATGCGCAGAGCCGGTTTGGTCAGAATGTTGGCACCTATTGATGAAAGTATCTATTTACTGGGGGACTTAAGTTGACATGCATCGCTTGCAGTATGTGTTGGAAACCTAAGGAACTTATCTTTCGTATCACGAGAAAAATAATTAAAATGTTAAATTATTACATACTAGTGTTGGAACGATTGCTGGAGCTACGATGCAGTTTTCAATGCACTACTGATCCAACACAATGTACGGATGCTCGTTTCAAAGTAAGGTTATCAATGACTGCCGAAGCTTCGTTTGATCACGTGGTTTTTCAAACAGTTTTGCAAAATACGAGATCCCACCCAAGGGGCCAGGGTTCCGGTCTGGAAGCACGGTTTTGATTGCTCCTACTGTTCTGCTTCGGTACCGCAGTTTCACTGACACCCGGCCCAGAAAGACAATTTCCATAGACCGCCACATAGGGAAGTCATATGAAAATTCCTATAAGATAATAGCCATAACCCTTGTGCACAAAACATCCTTTGAATTAGTCAAATTGTTGCAGAGGCAGACATCACTCACAGCCGAAGATACTAACATTTTACATCCAAAAATATGGCAGACATAGTATTGATGATGTCATCGCTGCTGACACTGCTCCCTGTGCTCACTAAGTGCTAGTGTGCATGTGATGTTGGTCCTTTAAACAGGATGCAACCCGGATATACAGTAGACAGTCCATGATGATTACTCTGCGTCCAACCGTTGTTTTCAGTCTATAGTTCTTAATATACCTAAGTGGATCAATCAAATGTATAGTGAATAAAAATGTAAACTCAACAATTTTTCTGAGTTACAGTTCATATAAGGAAATCATTGTATTGAAATAAATTAATTAGGACTTAATCAATGGAGTTCACATGCCTAGGCAGGGGCACAGCTAAGGGTGCGCCTGTGAGGGCATAGGCCCACCCACTGAGGAGCCTGCAGGTGAAGAAGCCGGATGTGGAGGTCCTGTGCTGGTGTGGTTACATGTTGTGAGGCCGGTTGGACGTACTGCCAAATTCTCCAAAATGACGTTGGAGGCGGCTTATGGTAGAGAAATGAACATTCAATTATATGGCAACAGCGTTGGTCGACATTCCTTCAGTCAGCATGCCAATTGCACGCTCCCTCAACTTGAGATCTCTGTGGCGTTGTGTGACAAAACGCCACATTTTAGAGTAGCCTTTTATTGTCCCCAGCACGAGCTGCACCTGTGTAATGATCATGCGGTTTAATCAGCTTCTTGATATGCCACACCTGTCAGGTGGATGGATTATCTTGGCAAATGATAAAATGCTCACTAACAGGGATGTAAACAAATTTGTGCACAAAAAGCCTTTTTTACATTAGCAGATGTCACAAAGGGCTTATACAGAAACCCAGCCTAAAACCCCAACGAGTAAGCAATGCAGATGTAGTAGTACGGTGGCTAAGAAAAACTCCCTAGAAAGCCTGGAACCTAGGAAGAAACCTAGAAGGACCAGGCTCTGAAGGGTGGCCAGTCCACTTCTGGCTGTGCTGGTGGAGATTATAAGAGTACATTGCCATTAAGGGGAGATCGTTCATCAAGATGTTCAGACGTTCGTAGATGACCAGCAGAGTCAAATAATAATAATCACGGTGGTTAACAGGTCAGCACCTCAGGAGTAAATGAAATTTGGCTTTTCATAGCTGAACATTCAGAGGTCGGGACAGCAGGTAGGGTAGAGAGGGAGAGATGGTCGAAAACAACAGGACCGGGATAAGGTAGCAGGTCCACTGAACAGGTCAGGATTCCATAGGCAGAACAGCAGAAACTGGACACCCAGGAGTCGTCAGGCCAGGTAGTCCTGAGGCATGGTCCTAGGGCTCAGGTCCTCCGGGAGGGGGGAGCGAGAGAGAGATGGGAGCATTAGAAGGAGCATACTTAAGATCACACAGGACACCAGACAAGATCACCACCACACGAGCCCGAGGCGGCGCAAGACCAGACAGAAAGATAATATCAGTGACTCAACCCACTCAAGTAGAGTATAGAGAAAAAAAGCCTGGCAAGACATGATGCACCCCTCCTAGGATGGCATGGGAGAGCACTACCAAGCCAGTGACTCAGCGCACGCGGCATTTCGACTACTTTGAAAAAATACTTTATTCGAAGTTGTCTTGTCATATAGATAAAGGACTCATCATGGATATAACCCTTTTTTGCATGGATTTTGCCATTGACGGCTTCCACCATTTTTAAAGTAGCCAACTGGGTGGGTATGACTACTTTAAAATGGCGATAGCTTCAATGATAACACAGAAAGCAATATGGTGGATGCCTATTGGGAAATGAACTTTTTCCTGCTTCTCAGCTCATTCTCATCAGTGTAGATGAGGGAAATGAGACTGGGAGGAAGCCTGATGTGCACCCGTAGTTATAATATCTGATCAGGACCCCTTGGGCTTGTTCAGGTAATAGAAACATGCACAGCATTGCAGATGGAAATTTAAACTGCTGGAGCAGCCCCTGGAGGAGACATCCCACCCCCGCCCCATGAGGTTAAACTGCTGGAGCAGCCCCTGGAGGAGACATCCCACCCCCGCCCCATGAGGTTGTTTCACCTAGCTATTTTAAGATTTGTCACGCTGATTAGGAGCGTATGCTAGATTACAAAAATTAAGTCAATATTTTAAGCTTGGGCTTGGTAGAGTGATCTATAGCCTTGTCAGTTAACATTTTGGAAGATTTCTCCAAAACTTTACTTCTGGGGTGCTTTGTCTGGCATCCAGACTGCCTGACACTGACTTAACTGCAATCGATTTTCATCTCTGGTGCTAGAGAGTTTGAACTTGCCCCGAATGCTAATGTGTGACAAGGCAAACCGAATCGTTACCTTTTACACCTTAACACAGTCATATCAGGATAGTATCACAATATCAAATAGGTACAGCATATTCTAGGTGTGTTCTCGTGTTTTGAAATGGATTCTTTGTTGTTTAGATAGACCAAGCCGTCTGTCAAAATCCAGATTTCTTAGTTGACTGTGAAAACCACTGATTTTGAGTTTAAATGTATAGATTGTGACCGCTCTGGTCATCACAGTTTAAACTTCGATGCAAGCCGTATGTCTGCGGATAACATGGCATGGACTGCAGTGAATTGTAATGTACTCAATGATGTCCCAACTTGTTTGTCACTTCCCACTTCCAAATCAGTTGCAATATGGCTTTGACAAAACAAATTTTGTCACAGTTTCCTGAAGTTATCATTCTGGTAGTCTGCCAAATTCAGAGACTAAAATTGCAGGCTGTCAAAATAAGTTTCAGGCATGTTGAGGTGGGAGAGACCATATAAAAGACTAATCTCTTCACAATATTGTTGTCGCTTATCTCTGTTTTCACCTTACCCCTAAAAAGTACTCTGCTAAATCAGGCTTTGATGGATTTCGGTTTGAAATGTGCTGCTTATGCTATTTGTGCCTTCAAATAGGTTATTGCCTTAAAAATGGGTTGCACTTGGAACAAACTTGTAAGCAGTTGGTGTTGGTGCCCTTGCATTTGATGTGCTCGTTTGTGGAAATATAGCCTAGCCTGCAATCTACAAACTACAGCGCTCAAGGGGAATTTACCAGCGGGATTACTTTTGTAATTGTTGGCTTGTCGCTATTTTTCCTCTGTGCGCTATTATCAGCTTTTAATCATGATTATATTCTCTTCTGCATTTTGTCTATGCTCGTATCTGTATTGATCACACTCCTTTTGCCTTTGGACAAAGCAATCTTAATCTCATCTAGACCTATGGTGTGACTCATTGGGGTTCTATTGACTTTCATGGCTCTACATAACGTCACAGGGTTTGACTTGCAAAGCTTTTTTGCTCTGAGGACATATGAGACTGTTGTCCGTCTCTCTGCCTTTGACTGATTAGCCCTACTAGGCTAAGAGGGTACAAGCCAAGTTCACATTCCTTTGTGTGTTATTTGCAGGAATTAGAATATTCAGACCCCTTAAATTTTTTTGCGTTTTGTTAGGTTGCAGCCTTACTCTAAAATTGATTAAATCGTTTTTTTTCCTGGAAGACCAAAAAAAGCAGATACCGATTAATCAGCCGTTTTTTTTTATATATTTTTTTTTGTAATAATGACAATTACAACAATACTGAGTGAACAATTAACACTTTTTTTTAACTTAATATAATACATACATAAAATCTATTTAGTCTCAAATAAATAATGAAACCTGCTCAATTTGGTTTAAGTAATGCAGAAACAGTGTTGGAGAAGAAAGTAAGTGCAATATGTGCCATGTAAAAAAAGCTAACGTTTAAGTTCCTTGATCAGAACATGAGAACATATGAAAGCTGGTGGTTCAATGTTCCCAGTTAAGAAGTTTTAGGTTGTAGTGGCCTAGTGGTTAGGGCGGCAGGTAGCCTAGTGGTTAGAGCATTGGACTTGTAACTGAAAGGTTGCAAGATCAAATCCCAGAGCTGACAAGGTAAAAATCTGTTGTTGAATAAGGCAGTTTAACCCACTGTTCCTAGGCCATCATTGAAATTAAGAATTTGTTCTTAGGTAAAATAAAAATTATATGAATTATGACGTGTCGACTATCTCTCTATACCATTTGTATTTCATATACCTTTGACTATTGGATGTTCTTTGAGGCACATTAGTATTGCCAGCCTAATCTCAGAGCTGTGAATCAAGCATTGCTGAGAGCTGCTGTCAAACGCAGTAAAGTTTGAATGAATGCTTACGAGCCTGCTGCCGCCTGCCACCGCTCAGTCAGACTGCTCTATCAAATATCAAATCATAGACTTAATTATAATAAACACAGAGATACAAGCCTTTGGTCATTAATCTGGTCAAATCCGGAAACTATCATTTTAGAAAACAAAATGTTTATTCTTTCAGTGAAATACGGAACCGTTCTGTATTTTATCGAACGGGTGGCAACCCTAAGTCTAAATATTGCTGTTACATTGTACAACCTTCAATGTTATGTCATAATTATGTAAAATCCTGGCAAATTAGTTCACAATGAGCCAGGCGGCCCAAACTATTGCATATACCCCGACTCTGCGTGCAATGAACGCAAGAGAAGTGACACAATTTCCCTAGTTAATATTGCCTGCTAACATAAATTTTTTTAAACTAAATATGCAGGTTTAAAAAATATATAGTTCTGCTTATTGATTTTAAGAAAGGCATTGATGTTTATGGTTAGATTGTGCTTTTTTCGCAAATGCACTTTTTTAAAATCATCCCCCGTTTGGCGAAGTAGGCTGTGATTCGATGATAAATTAACAGGCACTGCATTGATTATATGCAACGCAGGACACGCTAGTTAACCTAGTAATATCATCAACCATGTGTAGTTAACTAGTGAATATTGATAGTTTTTTATAAGTTTAATGCTAGCTAGCAACTTACCTTGGCTCCTTGCTGCACTCGCGTAACAGGTGGTCACCCTGCCACACGGTTTCCTGTACTCGGCATCCAAAAATGACGATTACCGATTGTTATGAATTGGCCATGCCGATTAATCGGTCAACCTCTAATTCAGACCCTTTTAATCAGTCCTTTATTGAAGGACCTTTGGCAGCGGTTAGAGCCTCGAGTCTTCTTGGGTATGACGTTACAATCTTTGCACACCTGTATTTCGGGAGTTTCTCATTCTTCTCTGCAGATCCTCTCAAAATATGTCAGGTTGGATGGGGAGCATTGCTGCACAGCTATTTTCAGGTCCAGAGATGTTAGATCGGGTTCAAGTCCGGGCTCTGACCGGGCCACTCAAGGACATTGAGACCTTTCCTGAAGCCCCTCCTGCGTTGTCTTGGCTGTGTGCTTAGGGTGGTTGTCCTGTTGGAAGGTGAGCTCTGGAGCAGGTTTTCATCAAGGATCTCTCTGTACTTTGCTCCGTTCATCTTTGCCTCGATCCTGACTAGTCTCCCAGTCGCTGAAAAACATCCCCACAGCATGATGCTGCCACCACCATGCTTCACCATAGGGATGGTGCCAGGTTTCCTCCAGACGTGACGCTTGGCATTCAGGCCAAAGAGTTTCATCTTGGTTTCATCAGCCCAGAGAATCTTTTTTCTCATGGTCTGAGAGTCTTTATTTGCCTTTTGGCAAACTCCAAGCGGGCTGTCATGTCATGCCTTTTACTGAGGAGTGGCTTCCGTCTGGCTACTCTACCATAAAGGCTGCAGAGATGGTTGTCCTTCTGGAAGGTTCTCCCATCTCCACAGAGGAACTCCAGATCTCGGTCAGTGACCATTGGGTTCTTGGTAACCTCCCTGACCAAGCCTCTTCTCCCCCGATTGCTCAGTTGGCCAGGCGGGCGGCCTTAAGAAGAGTCTTGGTGGTTCCAAACTACTTCCATTTAAGAATGATGGAGGGCACTGTGTTCTTGGGGATCTTCAATGCTGCAGAAATGTTTTGGTACCCTTCCCCAGATCTGTGCATCGACACAATCCTGTCTTGGAGCTCTACGGACAATTCCTTCGACCTCATTGCTTGGTTTTTGCTCTGACATGCGCTGTCAACTGTGGGACCTTGATATAGACAGGTGTGTGCCTTTCCAAATCATGAATCATGTCCATTCAATTGAATTTACCACATCTGGACTCCAATCAAGTTGTAGAAACATGTCAAGGATAATCAATGGAAACAGGATGCACCTGAGCTCAATTTCTAGTCTCATAGCAGGGTGTGAATACATATATAAATAAGGTATTTCTGTTTTTATTTTTAATAAATTTGCAAAAACTTTGAAAAACCTGGTTTCGCTTTGTCATTATGGTGTATTGTGTGTAGATGGCTGAAGATTTTTTAAATCAATTTTAGGTTAAGGCTATAACTAAACAAAATGTGGAAAAAGTCAAGGGGTCTGAATTCTTTCTGAAGGCACTGGATCTTTAAATGATGTGCCAATTTGGCTGTTTCATGGAGGTTATTGCTCCCCTTTTTGATCAGTGTTTGGCCAGAAAAAAACACATTTTAATTCCTAATTTGGTAAGGATTATCCATCCTCAAGTATTTTAGCATGCTCATCAATGGTAGGTTGACTAGCAGTAGTTGCAGAAATAGCAATACGTAGCACCTTCAAATAGTGTTTCAGCTGCCTAGCTCTAAAATAGAGAATATTGAGTCAGAGGTATGATTTCGGAATGCACAATGCAGTTCTGTGAAATGTGTTGTCAGTTGTTGCTGTTATCTAGGTCAGTGCTTCAAGAGCCCTCTGCGCTTGGCCTTCTGATAAACAATTTCATTTTGAGAGGAAACTGCTGTTTTCATTATTCATACTCTGGAGTTGTGGTGTATCCACAGGGGTACTTGAGAAGACTCCATGAGACCATAGGCTTACTGGTCAAATGCACATGAGGGGATACTTCAGGGGTACTCCGAGCAGAGCAATTTAAATTCAGTTGGTGGTACAGTAACCGAAAACGGTTGTGAACCACTGCATTAAAGCATGACACCTAATTTCCTCATACTACAAATGTATACTGAACTAAAATATAAACTCAACATGTAAAGTGTTGGTCCCATGTTTCTTGAGCTGAAATGAAATATTCTAGACACTTACCATATGCACATTGTGTTGTGCACATTTGTTTACATCCCTGTTAGTGATCATTTCTTCTTTGCTAAGATAATCCATCCACCTGACAGGTGTGGCATATCAAGAAGCTGATTAAACAGTATGATTATTATACAAGTGCACCTTGTGCTGGGGACAATAAAAGGACACTCTAAAATGTGCAGTTTTGTCACACAACACAATGCCACAGATGTCTCAAGTTGCAATTGGCATGCTGACTGCAGGAATGTTCACCAGAGCTGTTGACAGAGAATTTAATGTTAATTTCTCTACCATAAATCGCCTCCGTCATTTTAGAGAAAATGGCAGCACGTCAAACTGACCTTAAAACTGCTGACCACATTTAACCAGGCCAGCCCAGGACCTCCACATCTGGCTTATTCACCTGCCGGATCGTCGGAGACCAGCCACCCAGACAGCTGAGAAATACTCTTCAGTAATAAAGCCCTTTTGTGGGGAAAAACTAATTCTGATTGGCTGGGCCTGGCCCCCTGCCCAGTCATGTGAAATCCATAGATTTTGACCTAATTCCTTTATTTCAATCGCTTTGATTTCATTATGAACTGTAACTCAGTAAAATCGTTGAAATTGTTGCATGTTGCGTTTTTATATTTTTGTTCAGTGTAATTCCCAAATTAGAGTTCTAACCTCACATTCACTGCCATTCCTAATTATATTCTTCTATGTGGTAACATAATTCCACATCTTGCCTTGCATTTCACCGGCTGGTCAATGTGTGTTGGCGTTTGTGTATCTCAGGTGGAATACCATTCTAAGGCAGTTTCAGTTTCAGCACTCGTGCTATTTCTTTGATCATTGCGCATAGTTTTTTCCCCCACCTGAAATTGGGGAGATTACCCTGCTCGTTGATGCATGCTGGACTCCTCTCGATTTCTGACTTGTTCACAAATCGATTTAAACTGCTACATGATTCTTTAACAGTGGAGTTGCAAGTTAGATGAGTAGCATAAAATTGACTGCCAAAATGTAGTGGCGGACGTGAGTGACATTTTAAAGGCAAGGGGTAGAGTTTCATTCTTAAAACCAAAAGGGTATTTGTTGCCCCAAAGTTAGCCAACCAGCTGAATGGCGTTTAACATTTTTACAAAGCCCCACAATTACTTTTCACTTTAACAACTGCAGCTACACTACTTAGAACCACAACTTCTTATTGGAAAAGTTTCTGCTACACCAAAGCGCTCAGCTATATCTTTTTCGATTTGTTTCTGCTCTTCATCTTTTCTTAATCTAATTGGTTACCCTCTGTTGCCCAAACTGAATTGTTTTTAGGTCTCCTCCACTCCTTTTTGAAGCTGTAACTTCTATTGAATGCGGGTCTCACCCAATATCACCTGGCTAAACCTTAAAATTCCCTCCTTGTCTCTTGTCTACACCCATTGATCTCTGGATTTTACAGCTGTGGTCTTTTCCAAGTGGGGATTACAGTCTACAGGCTTGCTATTTATGTGTTCTGGCTCCTTCCGTGGAGCAGGGCCAAGAGTTCAGCCCACTCTCCCCACTCCACTAACGACTGGTCATTTGGTAAATGCATTTGAAGGTGGAATGAGTAAGACCCCTCACTGTGGAGTGATGAAGACTCCACCTCCTTTTTATTAATTCTGTCACTTATCCGCCTGACCTTGTCTTGGCTGGGTTCCAAATGACCCCTGACCTCTGCTGGTGGGGGCTATGCAGAAATCAGTATAGAAAGAAATGGTGGCTATAAGTCATACAGGCTACTATGGTTCTATACTGTACACTGCTCTGGTAGTGGTATCAGATTAGATGCAGTGGAGACAGTCCTCATCCCAAGGCCTATATTTTCATTCAGATCCACATCACAAACGCCCTCCAGGTGACTCTCGCAGGGAGATCGAATGCAAAGATTTGTTTAATTACTCGACTGCTACGAAATAGAAAATGAGGGTTTAGCCCAGGGGTGTCTCCTATCGATTTAGACTGTGTGTGATATTTTAATGAACCCAGCATGTTTGTAAATTAGTTGTTTAAAAGTGTCTTTGGTGGGTGAAGTTGATAGCCTTTTCTGCTCAGGTTTCTAACTCTGTAGTCTCTGTTTCTCCTTACAGACGGGCAGATAGAGAGTGTTCGAGACAGACCACGATGTCCAAGATCTCCAAGGCCGCTAAGGCCGTGAAGAAGGTGGACATGGGGGGTGTGATCCGGGCCATCGTGAGGTCAGGGCAGGCTGCCCCTGGACCCCCTCTGGGTCCTGTCCTGGGACAGGTAAACTCACTGTTCAGACTTCCCTTCCTGTCTCTCCTATTCTATTTTCTCAAGTTCTTGACATGTCTCCTCTTGACACTCCTCTTCGAGTGTCAGGCTCTTGTGCGTCATCGGTTGGCGGTTGCGCTTAAACTATACTTGGAAGTTCCAGACAAAAATAAATGGTGTTGGTGCCATATGAGAGCTGAGCCACGTTGAATGATTTAGATTTCCTTCTGTCTCCCTCTCCCACACAGTGGGTTGAAGTGTCTCCCTCTCCCACACAGTGGGTTGAAGTGTCTCCCTCTCCCACACAGTGGGTTGAAGTGTCTCCCTCTCCCACACAGTGGGTTGAAGTGTCTCCCTCTCCCACACAGTGGGTTGAAGTGTCTCCCTCTCCCACACAGTGGGTTGAAGAGCTCAGGAAAAGATAAAGAGCATAGTAATGAGGTGAGACGAGTTGCGTCCAGGCAAAGCAGACCTGTATGTTTGTCTAAAGGTACCCTCTTTTTAGAGTGGTTTTGTATTCCAGTGTTGCGGCGCACTAAGCGACTGTGTGTTTCTTTGCTGTTTTGCTTCACCAAGAGCTGAGTGTGTATGTGGTAGGCTAAATTGTAAATAAATGCCAGTCGGCAGCCGCTCTGCTTTAGGCACCGGCCTTTGGCCCTAATCTTCCCGCTCTCCTTATTTCTTTCCTTCCTCTCCTCTGACTAACCACCCCTGACAGAGGGAGCGCAAAGAGGTAGGTTGCCTGTCGGCCGCAGGGCATATTTAAACAAACGAGAGCAATAAAAGGGCAAAAGGGAGGACCTGACGGCTTTGGTGGGGGAGAAGTAATTACAGTCCAGAGTGAAATTAGCACACCACAATGGAGGCAAATAAAGAGGGAGAGGAGGAGGAGGAAAGAAGAACGGGACCACTATATCTTCAGGACCTCAGGAAAATGCTGAGGATTGTACATGGGGCTTAACAGGTGTAACAAATCCAAGGAAGTAGTCATTTGCTGAAGCTGCTGCTGATGTAGTTACTGCTGTTATATCTGAAATATGAGACAAGTTGCCCAACGGGGAGTGCATCCACAATGCGTAGTGTTTGAAATGGAGAGTGAGTGAGGGATGAAAGAGCGCGAGACGGAGAAGCGGACTCCCAGCCTACTCTAGTTCACATCCCTGCCGATTCTCTCAGAACTACAGAGAAACTCCCTGGAGGAATTGCCTTGCTGTGTGTGTCAATTCAGAATTTTGGAATTGACTTCTGGTATGGAATGGGTTAGGTAGTATACGTTTTAGGAGTATAAGTAGACGCAACATACTACAAAACAACATACTACACTTCCACACCTCATCCCCAGGGGGCAGTAGCAACCAACCGAGTCAAGGGCTGTGCTCTGCTAGGAAGCCTTGATGAACACATTAGGTGCTGCCAATTAAGGTGATTGACTGTCAATGTCCCAGCTGGAAAATCTGTGAGGTTGATGGTTTTCTTTGGTGGCCATGAGGCCTATCGTTTGTTTTTTAGTCTTTTAGATTGGGCATGCCTTTGGTATTTGTTTCTTTTGTTCCTTATAACAGTTTGATCCACCATCTGAACAAATAATAATCTGTTTGGACTGGCCGACCGAAAGGTCAAGAGAGACTAGCTGATTGTGGACCAAGGTAAGGCAGGAGTCTCCTGGGTACATGCATTCAACACCTGGTCGCGTACACTTACTTGTCACATTAATGGACACGTTGAGTCAGATTACAGAACCGTTAGGCAAGCCTAGAACCCCCTAGACTTAGCGAGTACCGTGTTCACAGTTGGCTGTCTAATCGGTTTCGTAACACTCCCATTCAACTCTAGTTAAAATTCTAATTAGAATTGGCAACCCTGCAGGATATAACATTTCAGTTTGAGTGACATGAAGTGAAATTAAAGTCAGTGCAATTCAAAGAAATTCATCTGTCATAGAAAATTAGTTTAATTGAATCTGACGGGTCACACTTTCAGATACTAAAGAATATCACTTTTCTCTGGAAACAATGTTCATATACAGTTTTTTTACTTTAGTGCTTAGAATAGCCAGTTTGTTTCCACCAACCATTTTAATTTGTTTGGCTTCTTTTTCTTTTTTGAAGGCCTCGGGTGAACTTGAGGGTTAAACTAATGCATTCTGGGAAATGTCATACCCCCCCATATTGAACAAAATTGAAGGGATTAATGTTTTGTTTTCCTTATTGATTAACTTTGAGTTTGTTCGATTCTATTTTCATTAATTCAAATTGCAATTCTGTATCCTGCTAACTACTTTAACTCTAATTTAATTGGAATTTGAGGCATTCTCAATTCAATTCTGAATTGAGCCGAACCCTGGTGTGTTAGCGCATCCTGTAAATATGCCCTGTAAATCAAGTATAAAGCTATCTAAGCTATTAGCATTTAGACAAATGGGTCCCAATTTCAATTAATAGTTACATTAATGGTTAGAGCGGAGGCAGACTGGGTGCGGAGTGCATTAGGAACCGCTGATGGAGATTGAATAGACCCTTGCCTATCCTAAAAACAGCACTTCCTCTCACACACACACCCTAGCACATCTGCAGGCTCCCCTGTTGAAACATTCAAGCCAGACCAGCAGACAAATGGCTGGCTGAAGGATCACTGCATGCCTACCAGGGCTGGTACTGCTGGTTTCATTGTGATATATGATAGCTTTTCCTCTCTGTCACTCTGTCTACGTAGCACATCTCGCTGCACTGCCTGCCTCAGATGTGCATAACATTGGCCTGCTTCTTCAACGAAGACATCTGCTTTTGACCGAATATGTAAAAGGAGAACAGATTTGATGTTGCTTTGATACTGTGGATGTTTTGAAAGTTGGACAGCTGGTATGTCCCCTAGCTGTGAATGGTCGACCTCTGATCCTGTTTTCTCCATTTGTGGCGACAGGCTGCCAATACCCTCGCACACATGGCCAATAAAGAATGAAGGAGAATGAAAAACTTTTTCAGTTTGGAAGCTGTCCTGGAGGTGTCGCTGACGACAGCTGTGGAAGAGCTTTCACAGGAAACACACTGACAAACACCACGGGATTATGTCCCATATGACATCGATGTCTGTGTGGAACCAGTACTGATTGTAGCTCCTAGGAAAACAATGCAGTTCTTCGCTGTACATTTCTCACCCCTGTCACGCCGCCGCAGCCCTCTCTCAAATACTACAGGCGGCCAGGACCCAGGGGATGGATAAATCATCCCTTTAACCAAAGTGAGCTAATTGGATGAGTTACTGCTGTGATTGCCAGGGTTGGTTGCCTGTGGTTTTTAGTTTGTCTGTCTCAGTGTGAGGCCAACCATCGTCTCTTCAGTGCTAAATGCTTCCCTGACCTGGGAGCTCTGATTAGCTTGACGGCTGAAGCCGAGCTGTCTTTCTCTCTGGACAGTTTCTAGAGTTCACGAGAGATGGAGGGGCCCATAGAGGTCTCTGTGGGATCCAGACTGACGTGGGACAGGGAGTAGCCGTGGCTGTGGGAGCGGGACGGTGTGTGGTAGCGAGAGGGTGGCCCAGGGGTGGTTTTGCTTGTGGCTTGGTCCTCCGTCTGCTCTGAGTTCTGCGTTGCCAGGGTGGATTCCCCCCCTGCCTCTGCTCCGTCCCCAGCCCCCATCTCCCTGTCCCCACCCTGCTTGTGCCTCTCCCAGGCTGAGCTCAGCTTCACCGCCAGGGCCAGTAGGTTCTTCCCCAGGAACACTGTAGAGACCCGGGGGTCCCTGTACCACAGCATGCCTGTTCCCCTGAGGGCCAGTGTGAACACGTTGATGGTGACCAGGCTGAGCCAGGGGTACAGGGGCTCCTTACGGCCCCCCCTCTGTCCCGGCATGGCGGCGGCCCCCAGCTCTGTGAGGGCCACGCAGGGCAGCAGCAGCAGCAGGGCGTAGCAGTAGAAGAACACCAGGCCTTCGGCCCACAGGGGCACCCTCAGGTCAGTGGCCCCTGCGTGGGCTTCCCACAGCCCGGCCTGCAGGTCCAGAACGTCCAGCAGGTCCACCACCACCCAGAGCAGCCTCCCCCGCACCTCCTGCTTCCTCCGTAGTGGCGTCATGTTGTCAGCCCCAGTCAGGATGAGGAACAGGGAGGGAAGGCAGATAGACAGCAGCAGGGTGAGTGTCTTCCTGGCCAGGGGGTCGGGTGGCCGACGCTCCGTCCGGTAGTTCTGGCAGACGAAGAAGAGTTTGAGCTGGAGCAGGGACAGGAAGAGGAACCAGAGGGCATTTGCGAAGCCGCGGCGGGGGGAGAGCGCCTCCGACACCACGCCCGCCGACACAAAACGCAGCGCCAGCAGGAAGCCCAGGTCACCTAGCAACACGGCGGCGCACGGCCACACGCCGGGCCCTGCCTTGCCGCGTGCTCCCAGCATGCTCTGCTCCAGCAGGTAGAGGTCGACCACTGCCATTGTGCTCACTGTGACCAGGGTTGATACGCACACCTGGGGCGTAGGCACCATGCCTGGGAGAGAAACAGAAAGATGACAAGGCAATAAAAAATGTACTATATTCAGGAGAACGGTTTTAGACTTTGTCCTCAATCATTCACCAAAGGGAATTTCACTTGCATGATAGACAATCTTTCTTCAAGATGCTTGCTTACCTAACAGTGATGCCAGTCATACTTTTTTGCTTGTTGCTATGGATAAAGATAATTTTAATGCCAATTCAGTGGTGAGCCTTTTCCATCTTTCAGTCAGGGGCCGTTCTTCCCTGACCATGCATGCTGAGGAACTGTGTACGTTTTCTCACTTCTCTGCAGATATTTTATTTCAATGGGGCTCTTCAGCTTTGTAAGTTTTAACCCTGCTCGACACCTTGTCTAAAACTCAGAATTACCCAGGTTTTCTGCTGTGGCGTTTTGCTTGTGTGCCCTTACCTTATTCATTATTAATGAATTGTGTTGAAGTGCAGCCAGGCAGCTTGTCTACTTGTTTTCCTTCCTGTTTAGTCGGCCTCATTGTTGCTGCGTGCTGCAATCTTAAGTCAGCGGAAAATTGCCTTCTCATTTGGGCAGAATATTAATAACGCTTCTCTTTAAGATTTGTTCTGAGGATATTTATTACGGTAATTGCTTACGTGTTCGTGAACACGTGTTTGTCACTGTACGTGTGTCCCTGCGTGCAAGCCCTTCTAATGGGCTAATTTGCCCATTTATGGAATACCAATGTGTAAATTTTTTGCGCCAAGCCATATTTTAAGTGTACAGTTTAAAACCCGAGTATTAATTGGGAGTGAGAAATGATCACCGATTTTACGGTGAAATCAAACGTGCCTCTCAATGTATTGAGGCTAAGAGACCGTAGCGTATGGTTCTCAGAGCAGACCCAGCCAGGAGCGCTGAGGGGGAAGTGTTAGCCATCTGCCTACAGCACCAACGAGGGTGTCAACCACTCCACGGGATCAATGGCATTTTAATATGAAATCATTACCTCCTCCAGATATCCCATAATGGCAACACTTGAGTCTGATCGAGCGAGACGATTGCGGGCTCTGCGGCCAGCGAGGAACAGATGAACAGATCTACCTCTTAATAGCGTGTGCTAACGTGTGCTTCTGATTGACGACAGGCATCAATCTTTTCAATGCAGCACTCATCTGAGCCCTGTCATCCACGGAGCGAGAGAGACTGTCAGTGTCTACAGGAGAGACTTGGTGGGGGAGATGGGATTGAAAGTAAGAGATTGATGCTCTTGGCGGTCTACATGCCTAATAAAGTATTACTACAAGGTAACAGTTCATAAATTAAGTCAGCCTGGCAAGGAGGGGAGATGAGCGCAGGATGGAAGGTAAAGTGAGCAAGACGAAGCTGCAGACAGAATTTGGTGACGAGGTTGAGCGAAAACAAACATCCTGAGATCAGAAGAAATGAAATGCATTAATACTTCTTGTGGAACAGATGAGTGAAAATGGATGACTGAGGAAACGACCTAGACTGACTGATCCTCCGAGGGACGTGGTGAGGAAGAGGAGGAGCACAGACGTCAGAATCACTAATATATGATTATCAGACTGAGGGCTTTTTTTGTTTCACTGCAACCCACAACCTGATTTATCATTGCTGGAAGTGAATGGATTCTAGTGTATCAATTCGCTGACTTCGAGAATATAGGAATTGAAAAATTGTGCTTTAGCTGAACAAACCCCCGAAACTGCAGTCAGTGGCGGTAGAAAGGTAGTCCACCACCCCAGATGGTGTTTTTTGCCTTTCTCATTCCCACCACGCCCCTTTCTCATTCCCACCACGATTCCATATGCGTCTAAAATTGTACCCTGGAACCCCGGCGTTCCTGTCAGCCTGTGTTTGTGTTGTGACGGCTTGTCAACACACACAATTGATTCTGTTCTGAGTGAGCGTCCCGGATGACTGCTGTGTGTGTCCACTCTGCTCACCAATAATGACCAAATTCATCATCACTATGATTAGCAATGAATACTATAGCTGACAGGCTGATTCAGGCTTTTCCACTGCAAGTGTCAGGAAAGGGCCTGTAAAGGTGGACAGGTAAATTATTTGTTTGGGATTTCTCAGCCCGAGGTGTGTAATAGGGCAAAAATAAAGACTTCTTTGTTGTGTGTATTGTGTGGTGGAGAAAGGAATGTTTTCACCAATTACCCATGGTAATCTGTTATGGCTTTCGAATTGCCTCCCTTACACGCACGCACACACACACGCACAAACAGACGGGTAACATTTTGAAATGAGGCTCACCTTTTTTGTCACTTCTGTTTTTCTCTCTATTGGAGGTCTACCAGGTGCGCTGGGCTGAAGGTAAAATGAATATGAATTGCTCTAGACCTGTAATTAATCTACAAAAACATTCTCCCTGGGATGTTTGTCTTACTACAAACTAAATCAAATGCTTACTTGTACAAGCAAGGGATATATGAGTGAGACTGAGAGGACTGCTTGTTAGAGAGGAAGAGGTGATTTAGGTTTCTGCAATTAAACTGAATGAATGAATGAATGAATGGGGGTGAAATCTGTATAAGTCTAATGGAATAGTAATGGAAAATCCTGTCTAATCCTGGTGACGGAGTTGCCCTTGAGCAGTAACATCTGATGTCTCATGAGGCGTTTGTAAACCTGTGGGAACAGCTATTATAGGATTTTACATGTGTAGGGGATGAATATGTATTGGAGCCTGTCCTCAATTTTTTCCATTATAATTTCAACAGATCTGTTTTAAGTCCCCTCTCAATGGGGGATTTTGTCTTCCGTTATGTTGATGCAGCCCCCAAAATTTAACCTAGTCTTATGTAAAAATGTGATGCACCACCTGTTACATAATGACCTTTTTATTAGTAGATGCATACATAATTCAACTTTGAAAGTGGGGGATAGTTACCCAAAGCATGCGTTCTTGCTTTGCCGCTCCACCTGGCTTGATTGAGATCCACTTCGCCTATTAGTAGAAATCAAATGGTCCCTGGATGAACATGAAGGTCCAAACTGATTCCTTACAGCGATTGCTTTGTGTTTGTTATATATTACTGCGTCTCTGTTCAAAAATATTTCAATAGGCTCCCGCTCTGCTATGATGGTCTTATCCTGTTAAATAGGGAAAAGTAATTGCCCTCTGTCGATCTTCGAGTTTGTTTAAATTAAGTTCACATTTAAACAGTCAAGTCTCTTTTCTGAGTCGGTCAAATAAGCTTGTCATTTTGCTGAATTATTCCACGGTCACCGCGGATGCAGAATTCTCCGTCTCTCGGTATGTCCGTCTTGAATTTGACACCTCGGGTCTGGCAGCCGAAGATCCAGTGAGTCACGAAGGAGCTGTGCGGGCTTATTGGCCGTGCTCTGAGCCGTCGGAGTCGCTCAGAAGTGGACTACTGCTTGACGCGGAATAATTATCAGGAATAGACGACCTCAAAAAAATCCACAGAAGAAGTATCGGCTGTAAAGCAAACCTTGAGGACCCGAGAGCATGAATAAACTCAGAGCCACTAGACTTTGATAGCGGTGTTCATTTGTAGGCAGGTTACGTGCTCTCAGCTCCCCCTCTCTTCCTCGCTCGTTCTCCCTGCTCAGCTCTCCTCTGCCACCTCCTCCTTTTTACCATCAGCTCAGCTGTATAACTTCAAGATCCAGACTGGAATACATGAATATTTAGGAGCCCACAGTTATGTCCATCGGTTATGGTAATTATCATGATGCCACTTTGCTGAAATTACAACTAGCATAATGGCTTTGTATTACATGGAAGTAGGTTATGGTTTTGATTGCCCTGCCAGTAAAATATCAGATATACAGAATGCACCCTAACTGAAATGTCACTCAGATATATGGAAGCAAGTAGAGCAAGAGATGCCTGTGGACACATTTCAAAACCATCCTGTCTTTTGTTGTACTGTACATTTTAAAACCGTCCCAGTCTGCTGCAGTATAGCCTAAGGGTTTCCGAATAGAAGGGTTTTAGTGTTGGAGAGATTGTTTTGATGGTCAATGAGTGTGCGTTTGTGTCACCTTGTCATTGTGTTCCGTTAAGTGCATAGGCAAATCAATCTCCATCTTCTCAGTGTCACATCTAAATTCAAAGACTCATTTTCCCCTCTACCTTTATTCTCTCTGTTATCCGTGTGTACGGGTCATCTCCAAGTGAGAGCTTTAATCAGACCGGTGAGAAAGGGGAAGGAGAGTCATATTTCTTGTCACAATCAGCTACGCGCTCCACTGGCTTCCAGAGATTTTCCATTCCCTGGGTTCAATTTGGGGTTTTTCTCTATCCTTCTACTCTCTCTTTATGCCCTCCAGTTCCATTCACTCTACCTCTCCTCTCTATTACTCCTCCCTCACTCTCCGCCTTTTCCTTTGGTTCCCTGTGGGTGTGGTTGAAGGTCACTCTGCATTGGCTCTTTCAGTGTTGAGAGGCTGAGCAGGGTGGGAGGTGGGGACAGACGGAGGGAGAGGGAAGGCAGCCTGTCCACAGCACTGCGCAGTCATCACTTCCCCTAGACATGAGTGGGGAAGGATGTGGGGTAAGAGACCGTCCAAGAATCCTAAGGACTGATTGGTACCAAGCTGATGTCCACCAGTGGTAGAGGCCAACCACCACTGGACCAGAATAGAATGCTGTGTCTCTCTCCCTGCTTTCACGTTTCCTTTCCGCCACTGCTCTAACTACCACATAATTTAGTTTAATGTGGCAATTGGAGTGCTTTCTAAATCAGTTATTTTCAATAAATTCATTAGGCCCTAATCTATGGATTTCACATGACTGGGCAGGGGCGGGAGCCATGCCCAGCCAATCAGAATGAGTTTTTCCCCACAAAAGGGCTTTATTACAGACAGAAATACAACTGAGTTTTATCAGCTGTCCGGATGGCTGGTCTCGGACGATCCCGCAGGTGAATAAGCCGGATGTGGAGGTCCTGGGCTGGCATGGTTACATGTGGTCTGCGGTTGTGAGGCCAGTTGGACATACTGCTAAATTCTCAAATTATGTTGGAGGCAACTTATGATATAGAAATTAACATTCAATTCTCTGGCAATAGCTCTGGTGGACATTCCACCAGTTAGCATACCAATTGCACGCTCCCGCAAAACTTGCCATCTGTGGCATTGTGTTGTGTGACAACTGCACATTTTAGTGGCCTTTTGTCCCCAGCGCAAGGTGCACCTGTGTAATGATCATGCTGTTAAATCCGCTTCTTGATATGCCACACCTGTCAGCTGGGTGGATATCTCGGCAAAATAGAAATGCTCACTAACAGGGATGTAAACAAATTTGTGCACAACATTTGAGAGACAAGCTTTTTGTGTATACAGAACATTTCTGGAGTCTTTTATTTCAGGTCATGAAACATGAGACCAACACTTTACCTGCAAAACTTGGACTGGGATATGTTCTGCATAGCGTCGGACAATAACATTGATGAATACGCTGATTCGGTGAGCGAGTTTATTAGCAAGTGCATCGGTGATGTTGTACCCACAGCGACTATTAAAACCTTCCCCAACCAGAAACCGTGGATTGATGGCAGCATTCGCAAGAAACTGAAAGCTAACCACTGCTTTTAATCAGGGTAAGGCGACCAGAAACATGTCTGAGTACAAACAGTGTAGTTATTCCCTCCGCAAGGCAATCAAACAAGCTAAGCGTCAGTATAGAGACAAAGTAGTCGCAATTCAACGGCTCAGACACGAGAGGTATGTGGCAGGGACTCGTTGCGGACTTCTTTGCTCGCTTTGAGGACAATACAGTGCCACCTATGCGGCCCGCTACCAAAACTTGCGGGCTCTCCTTCACCGCAGCCAACGTGAGTAAAACATTTAAATGTGTTAACCCTCGCAAGGCTGCCGGCCCAGATGGCATCCCTGGCTGCGTCCTCAGAGCATGCGCAGACCAGCTGGCTCGTGTGTTTACGGACATAGTCAACCAATCCTTATCCCAGTCTGCTCTTCCCACATGCTTCAAGAGGGCCACCATTGTTCCTGTTCCCAAGAAAGCTAAGGTAACTGAGTTAAATGACTCGCCCCATAGCACTCACTTCCGTCATCATGAAGGGCTTTGAGAGACTAGTCAAGAATCATATCTCCATCCTACCTGACCTACCTGACTGCGTAGCCAAACACGCCTCCAACTCAATCAAGTCTTCAGACAACACTACAGTGGTAGGCTTGATTACCAACAACGACGATACGGCCTACAGGGAGGAGGTGAGGGCCCTCGGAGTGTGGTGTCAGGAAAATAACCTCACTCAACGTCAGCAAAACAAAGGAGATGATTGTGGACTTCAAGAAACAGAAGAGGGAGCAGCCCCCTATCCACATCAACGGGACAGTAGTGGAGAAGGTGGAAAGTTTAAGTTCCTCGGGGTGTACACATCACGGACAAACTGAAATGGTCCACCCACACAGACAACGGGGTGAAGAAGGCGCAACAGCATCCTGTCAGGCTGTATCACCGCCTGGTATGGCAACTGCTCTGCCCACAACCGTAAGGCTCTCCAGAGGGTAGTGAGGTCCACACAATGCGTCACCGGGGGGTAAACTACCTGCCCTCCAGGACACCTATACCACCCGATGTCACATGAAGGTCAAAAAGATCATCAAGGACAACAACTAACCGAGCCACTGCCTGTTCACCCCGCTATCATCCAGAAGGCGAGGTCAGTACAGGTGCATCAAAGCTGAGACAGAAACTGTTTTTCAATCTCAAGGCCATCAGACTGTTAAACAGCCATCACTAACATTGAGTGGCTGCTGCCAACATACTGACTCAAATCTCTAGCCACTTTAATACAAAACAAATGGATGTAATAAATGTATCACTAGCCACTTTAAATGATGCCACTTTATATAATGTTTACATATCCTACATTTCTCATCTCATATGTATATACTGTACTCTATACCATCTACGGCATCTTTCTTATGCCGTTCGGCCGTCGCTCATCCATATATATATTTATTTATGTACATACTCGTATTCATTCCTTTACACTTGTGTGTGTGTGTGTATAAGGTAGTTGTTGTGAAATTGTTAGATTACTTGTTAGATACTACTGCATGGTTGGAACAAGAAGCACAAGCATTTCGCTACACTCACATTAACATCTGCCAACCATGTGTATGTGACAATTTATTTTGATTTGATACATGTTGTCCAAAAGAAAGGAGAACCAAGGCATTCTAAATATTAATTTATAAAAATGGCTTTATTTGTATGGTATGTTCAATGGAAACAAAGATTTAAACTACTGTACTACTGCTACTGTACTACTCTACTACTAGTTGTAGCAGCCTACTGCTACGACACTCCAGTGCAACACTATCAAGTCAATAGCCCTGTTATACAGTTCCTGGCTCTCCCACTCGCTCCTCCAGAGTTGCTGATGCGTCTTGTTGATGCCTCCACTAGACCATTCAGCCTGCTGCCGCCGCTACACGTGATTATGAGGCACATTCACTGCCGCGCGTGTGAGGAGAACGTAATGGAGTTGAGAAATACCATGTTTTCTTTGCTTTGATGTAATCACTTTTTTTTCCCTGCCCTGCTTGCTAATCTAATTCAGCAGTTTCTCTGTAGTGTATAAACTGTCCTAGACCAGGCCAATATACTCCCTTAGAGCAGAGCTGTGCTGCTGGATGATCCGCACCCAGTTCACTTGTTATGGAGAGGAGCTCTTTGGGAGTTTGGCCGGCACTGTCTGTTGTCATCTTCCTTGTCATTTGGAAAATGTGCTTGAAGTAGCCATTTGTATTTCATTACGATATTGTGTCCGAGTTAGAGGACCTGTGCTGACCTGCTATTGTTGTCCTATTTTGCGTACCCTACCATGAGACATCCACGTCTTCATCACTGGAAAAGATAAACAGTTGAGTTTTATATCATTTAAAAGCTTATAAACAAGGTTGTTTATGAACAAGGTTGTTTGATAATGTAATAGAATTAGAATTTTTACTTTAAAGTACCACAAAGATGGTTGAAGGTCCACACATCAGAGAATGTTGATTTGAATGGAAATATTTGTTAGTAATTAAAGTAAACATTTACATTACAATGGTGTACCAGCTAAATTGCGGTCTGACTCTGAAGGGATTGGTCCACTCTAGGAATTCTGTTTCTATGATTGACATGACACCCACCCTGTATTCAAGGACGTGTCTCAACCGAGGGCGGGCACAACACAACCTGAGATGTGAAATGGTCTAAGCTACAACATGTGAATATGAAAATGGACATTACATTTTTTTAAAGTTTGACAACGCTTTTAAATAATATCAAACTCAACCGTTTATCTTTTCCAATGATGAAGACATGGATGTCTCGTAGTAGGGGAGATCTGCAAAATGGGTCAACTTTTGAGCACCTCGATCTAAATGTTTTGCCGTTCAAGTCTAAAAAGTCACTTTCTTGCCACTTCTACCGTGGGCAAACACGTATGGAGTTAGTTTTTTAGGGTACATTTTTGTTGCAAAAGGGATGCTGTCAGACAGTGATTGAATTAAAATGGATTTACCCATCAACAATTTGTTTCTGAAAGATAACACATTAATATGACATATTAGGACATTCTCCATCTGATAATCTTGGCCGGCTCAAATGAGGGTAGAGGACACAGGTGTGTGTGTGTGTGTGTGTGTATATATGTGTGTATCTCCTGTGGCACTTCTGTCTTCTCCCCTTGGTCAAATGAACCTTTTTCATTGTTCAAATATTGACGATGAACACTTTTCACACCGAACACTCAAACCTACCTCCCAGCCATCTCTTCCTCTGCTTTCTCTCCTTTTCATTCTGTCCATATACACTCACAGCCACCCTGGTTCGCTCATGTCGCTATATCTTGTAAAAAATAGTGAAGCTGAAAGGCCAATCACATTTTAACATGAGGTGTGACCGAAAGAGTGGAGAATAGGGTGTCAAATAAAATCAGATTTTAATCGCATATGCCTAATTGCTCTCTTAATTGTTTATCATAACCCTCTGATCTGGAAATAAATCGGAGCAATTACTCACTGCTGTTGCTGTAGAGTTAGACGGCTGAAATACCGCCGTAGATTAGCAGTTAATCCTGATGCACAGACAGGATCTCAGAGAAACTCTTTGAAGATGCGGGAGTTAAATACTCCTTCCACTAGATAATGTGTCGGCCGGCCTTGGGTGATGGGCCGCTGCCATTTTGCACTCTGGAGCCCAATCAGTCATGGTGCAGGAGGAGAGGATTTAGCCGGCTGCTCATCTCGTACTGTGGGATGATTAGATGTTCAGATGGAGTGGAGCAGGGCCAGGGTTGGCTATTTGACCAGGGTGCAAATGCTGTGTCTCTTCCGCGGCCGTCAGTCGCTCTCTCTCTCTCTGCTATAAATGTCGTGGGAAGTCAGGGAGCCAAGTGAACCTTGCTTTCATGGCATGCCAGACTCCACTGCCAGTTTAAAGAGCCTCATTACAATTACCAACACGGCTCAATCCCAATAATGATTTCAATTAGGCTATTAGAAAGTGCGGGGGCGAGAAGGATACTAGCTCACCCTGTCATCGTCAAACGCCCCACTGACTGGCCCCTCCATGTAATGTATTAATTAAAATGATTACCTGATATAGTTTACTTTGTGCCCACTTTCACTGTCTGCCATGTCATTGTCTGGTCAGTCAATTTGCCTTTTACATTTCCAGAAGTCTGTCTGCTCCAGAGTATTATATATATTTTTATTTTACTAGGCATGTCAGTTAAGAACAAATTCTTATTTACAATGACGGCCTAGGAACAGAACGACAGATTTTTACCTTTGTCAGCTCGGGGATTCGATCTAGCAACCTTTCGGTTACTGGCCCAACGCTCTAACCACTAGGCTACCTGCTACCTGCCTAGTGGTTAGAGCTTGTCCAATTTGGAGTGAGATTCCCATAGGCTAGAGCATCGGCCTTCTTGCCCGCTCCAGTAGCTCACTTTAGGAGCTCAGGGCATCCCCGGCCCAGCATGCATTTGTAGTCTACTTGTGTGCTGCTATTGCCCCTTGCTTTAGCTACTGTCATGGAGTTAGCTAAATATTTTCAGAAAGAAACTGATAAAACGCACAGGTGCTAAATCAAGGTGACTTACAAAGACAAGAAGCAAGAGAGGGACCGGGGTGATGTAGTGTCCACAACTAAAGAATCATTGTCTGAAAAGACATATCCCAAAATCATGATGGTGTACTTACTACGTGCACATGCTAAAAGAAAGGAATAAGGTGGGTAGATAAGTGTGTCATCGTAGCAAAGTATTTAAAATAAAAAATATTTATTTTTAGTTTAAACTAAACGTTTCATTAATTTTTGTTCTATTATCTATATAATGGGCCATAATTGATTTTGGCCCAATAGGCCTGGCATATTCCCACATTCAAGGAGCTTTCTGTTTTGATTGGGTTATTTTGCCTAAATCTTTAGGCCTACCTATAGAAACATTTTAAAACAACTCTGCATCTCTGTCCAGCCTCTTAAGCATGACCAAAATGGTGTTTAGCATCCCCAGTGGCTCTGCAAGTGTGGAGAGGATATTCTCTGCTGCTCACCTGTTGTGCAGAAAGTCTCTCTCTCCCCGGCCCCCCGTAATTTCCTTAAGTCAAATACTTTCTATAGAACAAAGTTCACGTCAGGATAGACAACCGAAATTAATAATTAATGTACAGTTGAAGTCGGAAGTTTACATACAACTTAGCCAAATACATTTAAACTCAGTTTTTCACAATTCCTGACATTTAATCCTAGTAACAATTCCCTGTTTTTAGGTCAGTTAGGATCAATACTTTATTTTAAGAATGTGAAATGTCAGAATAATAGTAGAGAATTATTTATTTCAGCTTTTATTTCTTTCATCACATTCCCAGTGGGTAAAAAGTTTACATACACTCAATTAGTATTTGGTAGCATTGCCTTTAAACTTGGGTCAAATGTTCCGGGTAGCCTTCCACAAGCTTCCCACAATAAATTGGGTGCATTTTGTCCCATTCCTCCTGACAGAGCTGGTGTAACTGAGTCAGGTTTGTAGGCTTTCTTGCTCGCACATGCTTTTTCAGTTCTGCCCACAAATTTTCTATAGGATTGAGTTCAGGGCTTTGTGATGGCCACTCCAATACCTTGACTTTGTTGTCCATAAGCCATTTTGCCACAACTTTGGAAGTATGCTTGGGGTCATTGTCCATTTGGAAGACAAGTACACCTCCAATTGACTCAAATTATGTCAATTAGCCTATCAGAAGCTTCTAAAGCCTGACTCAGTTACACCAACTCTGTCAGGAGGAATGGGACAAAATGCACCCAACTTATTGTGGGAAGCTTGTGGAAGGCTACCCGAAACGTTTGACCCAAGTTAAACAATTTAAATGCAATGCTGCCAAATACTAATTGAGTGTATGTAAACTTCTGACCCACTGGGAATGTGATGAAAGAAATAAAAGCTGAAGTAAATCATTCTCTATACTATTATTCTGACATTTCACATTCTTAAAATAAAGTCTTGATCCTGACTGAGCTAAAACAGGGAATGTTTACTAGGATTAAATGTCAGGAGTTATGAAAAACAGAGTTTAAATGTATTTGGCTAAGGTGTATGTAAACTTCCGACTTCAACTGTATCTCTCTCTCGGCAATTAAATTTCAATTTAAGGGCTTTATTGGCATGGGAAACGTATGTTAACATTGCCAAAGCAAGTAAAGTAGTTAATAAACAAAAGTGAAATAAACAGTAAACATTACACTCCCAGACGTTCCAAAATAATATACATTTCAATTGTCCTTATGTCTATATACAGTGTTGTAAGGATGTGCAAATAGTTTAAGTACAAAAGGGAGAATACGTTAACATATGGGTTGTATTAACAATGGTGTTTGTTCTTCACTGGTTGCCCTTGTGGCAACAGGTCACAAATCTTGCTGCTGTGATGACACTGTGGTATTTCACCCAGTCGATATGGGAGTTTATCAAAATTGGGTTTGTTTTCGAATTCTTTGTGGGTCTGTGTAATCTGAGGGAAATATGTCTCTAACATGGTCATACATTTGGCAGGAGGTTAGGAAGTGCAGCTCAGTTTCCACCTCATTTTCTGGGCAGTGTGCACATGGCCTGTCTTCTCTTGAGAGCCAGGTCTGCCTACGGCCAACTTTCTCAATAGCAAGGCTATGCTCATGGAGTTGGTACATAGTCAAAGCTTTCCTTAGGTTTGGGTCAGTCACAGTGTTCAGTTATTCTGCCACTGTGTACTCTCTGTTTCGGGCCAAATAGCATTCTAGTTTGCGCTGTTTTAAAAATATATATATTTCCAATGTGACAAGTAATTATCTTTTTGTTTTCTCATGATTTGGTTGGGTCTAATTGTGTTGCTGTCTTGGGGCTCTGTGCGGTCTGTTTGCGCTTGTGAACAGAGCACCAGAGCCAGCTTGCTTAGGGGACACTTCTCCAGGTTCATCTCTGTAGGTGATGGCTTTGGTAGAGAAGTTTTGGGAATCGCTTCCTTTTCGGTGGTTGTAGAATTTAATGTCTCTTCTCTGGATTTTGATAATTAGCGGGTATCAGCCTAAATCTGCTCTGCATGCGTTATTTGCTGTTTTACATTGTACACAGATATTTTTGCGGAATTCTGCATGCAGAGTCTCAATTTTATGTTTGTCCCATTTTGTGAATTCTTGGTTGGTGAGCGGACCCCAGACCTCACAACAATAAAGGGCAATGAGTTCTATAACTGATTCAAGTATTTTTAGCCAGATCCTAATTGATATGTTGAATTTTATGTTCCTTTTGATGGCATAGAAGGCCCTTCTTGCCTTGTCTCTCAGATCGTTACCTGTGGCGCTGATGTTTAGGCCAAGGTATGTATAGTTTTTTGTGTGCTCTAGGACAACTGTGTCTGTGGAATTTGTAAACTCAGCAAAAAAATAAACCTTTTTCAGGACCCTGTCTTTCACAGATAATTAGTACAAATCCAACTAACTTCACAGATCTTCATTGTAAAGGGTTTAAACACGGTTTCCCATGCTTGTTCAATGAACCATAAACAATTAATGAACATGCACCTGTGGAACGGTCGTTAAGACACTAACAGCTTACAGACGGTAGGAAATTAAGGTCACAGTTATGAAAACTTAGGACACTAGAGGCATTTCTACTGACTCTGGAAAACACCAAAAGAAAGATGTCCAGGGTCCCTGCTCATCTGCGTGAACGTGCCTTAGACATGCTGCAAGCAGGCATGAGGACTGCAGATGTGGCCAGGGCAATGAATTGCAATGTCCGTACTGTGAGACGCCTAAGACAGCGCTACAGGGAGTCAGGACGGACAGCTGAACGTCCTCGCAGTGGCAGACCACGTGTAACAACACCTGCACCGGATCGGTACATCCGAACATCACACCTGCGGGACAGGTATAGGATGGTAACAACTGCCTGAGTTACACCAGGAACGCACAATCCCTCTATCAGTGCTCAGACTGTCCGCAATAGGCTGGGAGAGACTGGGCTGAGGGCTTGTAGGCCTGTTGTAAGGCAGGTCCTCGCCAGACATCACCGGCAACAACGTCGCCTATGGGCACAAACCCACCGTCGCTGGACCAGACAAGGACTGACAAAAAGTGCTCTTCACCTATGAGTCACGGTTTTGTCTCACCAGGGGTGATGGTCGGATTCGCGTGTATCGTAGACGGAATGTCATGGTCTGGGGCGGTGTGTCACAGCATCATCGGACTGAGCTTGTTGTCATTGCAGGCAATCTCAACGCTGTGCGTTACAGGGAAGGCATCCTCCTCCCTCATGTGGTACCTTTCCTGCAGGCTCATCCTGACATGACCCTCCAGCATGACAATGCCACCAGCCATACTGCTTGTTCTGTGCGTGATTTCCTGTAGCACAGCAATGTCAGTGTTCTGCCATGGCCAGCGAAAAGCCCGGATCTCAATCCCGTTGAGCACGCCTGGGACCTGTTGGATCGGAGGGTGAGGGCTAGGGCCATTCCCCACAGAAATGTCCTGGAACTTGCAGGTGCCTTGGTGGAAGAGTGGGGTAACATCTCACAGCAATAACTGGCAAATCTGGTGCAGTCCATGAGGAGGAGATGCACTGCAGTTCTTAATGCTTCTGGTGGCCACACCAGATACTGACTGTTACTTTTGATTTTGTTCAGGGACACATTTGTTCAGGGACACATTATTCCATTTCTGTTAGTCACATGTCTGTGGAACTTGTTCAGTTTATTTCTCAGTTGAATCTTATGTTCATACAAATATTTACACATGTTAAGTTTGCTGAAGTTAAACGCAGTTGACAGTGAGAGGACGTTTCTTTTTTTGCTGAGTTTATTTGGCCCTGGCAAATGGACCTTTTTTGGCACACCATTATTTTTGTCTTGCTGGGATTTACTGCCAGGGCCCAGGTCTGACAGAATCTGTGCAGAAGTTTTAGGTGCTGCTTTAGGCCCTCCTTTTTTGGGACAGAAGCACCAGATCAAGCAGTAGACATTTGACTTCAGATTCTAATAGGGTGAGGCCGGGTGCTGCAGACTGTTCTTGTCCCCTTGCCTATTCGTTGATATATATGTTGAAGTGGGTGGGGCTTAAGCTGCATCCCTGTCTCACCCCACGGCCCTGTGGAAAGAAATTTGTATTTTGACAATTTTCGTTTGTGTACATCAATTTTATAATGTCCTATGTTTTTCCCCCAACACCACTTTCTATAAATTTGTATAGCAGACACTCATGCCAAATTGAGTCTCAGGCTTTTTAAAATCAACAAAGCATGAGAAGACTCTGCCGTTGTTTTGGTTTGATTGTTTGTCAATTAGGGTGTGCAGGGTGGTCTGTGTAGTAATTTTGAAAAAGCCAATTTGACATTTGCTTAGTACATTGTTTTCACTGAGGAAATGTATGAGTCTGCTGTTAATGATAATGCACAGGATTTTCCCAAGGTTGTAGTTGACGCATATCCCACGGTAATTATTGGGGTCAAATGTATCACCACTTTTGTGGATTGGAGTGATTAGTCCTTGGTTCCAAATATTGTGGAAGATGCCAGAGATAAGGATGATGTTTATGTATAGCCAATTGGAATTTGTGGTCTGTATATTTGATCATTTCATTGAGGATACCATCAACACCACAGGCCTTTTTGGGTTGGAGGGTTTGTATTTAGTCCTGTAGTTCATTCACTGTAGTTGGAGAATTCAGTGGGTTCTGGTAATATTTAATAGTTAATTCTAAGATTTGTATTTGGTCATGTATATGTTTTTGCTGTTTGTTCTTTGTTATAGGGCCAAGAAGATTGGAGAAGTGGTTTACCCATACATCTCTGTTTTGGATAGATAACTCTTTGTTGTTTGTTTAGTGTTTTCAAATTTTCCCAGAAGTGGTTAGTCTGTCTATGGATTCTTCAATTACATTGAGCTGATTTCTGACGTGCTGTTCTTTCTTTTTCCCTGGTGTATTGTTTTAGTGATTCACCATAGTGAAGGCAAAGACTCAGGTTTTCTGTCTCTCTGCATCGCTCTCTATATCGCTCTCTCTGCATCTCTCTCTCTCCCCCCTTAATGTTTCTAACACCATGGGACAGCATCTCTGCCGGTCTGCAACCCTTTCATGTCATCCTCTGTGTCAATCTTAAGCAGAAATGCTCATCTGTCTGTCTGACTCGGTGCATGTCCCTCTGTCTGTGCTTAAGCACTTTATAACCACATTAGACCCATCTCCTCTACTCTCTGCTAGTCTGTGTGGATTTTCATGTCATTGTTCCTTGGCCGTAGAGTCTCTGACGGATCATTATCCGGGGGAGAACAGAAGAAAGGGGAGCCCGGATCTGTTTGAGGCAGCACCTTGCTTCGACTTGCTCCCCAACATCCCAGCCTTTATAGTAATCCATATTTAATTAGACATTTTCTCTCCATCCTTCCCTCTTCCCCATTTGTTTGTTTAGCTCAGTTTCTTATAGGAGGAGAGGAGGCAGAAGCAGGAGGGGAGGGAAGGGGAGGGAAGGGAAGGCAAGGCAATAAACGGCAGTGAGGTTGACATGGGATTCCTGTTAATCAAATCAGAGGGAGAGGCTCCAGGGACTTTATGGTTTCATTTCATGAGTGAGATATTATAATTCAAATGGGCCTCATCTGCTCTGAAACAATATCAGCCGTGACAAAGTTGTAACTTCATTCAGGTTGGGGTTTTTTAAAGGCTGAGAGAAGATGCATAGAGGCAGTAAGATTGATTGATTGACAGATCGATTCACACTCATGAGTTTTTTAATCCATTTTTTTTTTTTCTTTTACGGAGTGAAGCTAAAAAGAGCTTTTCCGCTCCTTTAGTCCCAAATAAAGGTCATACTCCTCCTGTCATTGAAGAATGTCTGCTGGGATGAATGGCTTTTCATTCGAGACATTTATTAAGATCTGCAGGCAGTGTTCAACACGGTCCATCACGGCAGCACATAAGCTCCATTCAACTGTAAAAATCTGTTTTTCTCGTTCCTCCCATACTCTGAAATGAACATTTCAATCAGAGCTTGTGTGTTGCCCTAGGATAAGGATGGCGGGTGGTCAGTTTAAATTTCAGCAGCAGTAATTAGATTTCTTTATAGTCATTGCCTCCCAATGCAACTCTGATGAATGGCTTATTGTGCTGTGTTTGTGTGTGGAGGTAGGCTAGGAGAGTGTGGAGGTAGGCTAGGAGAGTGTGGAGGTAGGCTAGGTGTGGGGGGAGGTAGGCAGGCTAGGAGAGGGAGTGGGGTGCTCGTCGACTTAATGTCACCCATCCATTTCGCTTTCTCTGTTTGGCCTGGCAGGCACTGGAAACAGGAGGCTCATTTATCACATGGTCTCCCAGGCACCCGCCAAGCACATGCATTCTGTCATACCCTGACATACACACACACACACAGTTGAGTACACAACCAGCACAAAAACAACCACCGCCACACAAACTACAGAAACAATGACTCAAGCACACTTGCAGATGCTCTCACTCCCCAGGGTGGCCATGCGTGCTCATACATTCAGCCCGCTCTGAGAAGCCCTGTGATTGATTGACAGACCCAGGCTAGTCATTGGTATTCCAGAGGCGTGCTGGATCTACCATAAGTGACACTCTTGATGGATGTTTGCAGCTCCAGACACCTCATCCATTTGTTTTAAATGTTCGCCCGTCTCGGTCTGTCTTCACTGTATTCTCTCCTGCTGTCTCCATCAGAAGGGCATCCCCATCGGCCAGTTCTGCAAGGACTTCAACGACAAGACCAAAGAGCTCAAGGAAGGAATCCCTCTGCCCATCAAGATCCACGTTAAGGTGCGTTTAAAAATAATAATAATTCAACCTGACTTAGGGCCTACAACCTACTCAGTGTACCCACCCCTGGCCCCTACAGCTTGCCCTTTCAGAGATCCTGCCTGATTTCACTGGCTGCATACATTACCCAAGAACCTCCATTATTCATACTGTTACACTGAAGTATGCTTTTCCATTTGAATTCATTAAGCAGTATCCAGGGGGATGTAAAAGTCGCACAGAATTTAGAGCATATAAATGGATAGAATCATCATTTCTGTTACTCATGGGCTCCATCTGCTGGTCACTACCAGCATCTCCTCAATACACAAATGTCCTTTTATGTACAGTAGAATTTCCCTTGCCATGTCGATCTCCAGAGTATTTATCATTCATGCACTTTGTTTGGCTTCATATAATACGCTATATATACAAAAGCATGTGGACACCCCTTCAGATTAATGGATTTGGCTATTTCAGCCACACCCGCTGTTGACAGGTGTATAAAATCAAGCACACAGCCATGCAATCGCCATAGACAAACATTGGCAGTAGAATGGCCTTACTGAAGAGCTCAGTGACTTCTGCCACCTTTCCAACAAGTCAGTCAGTCAAATTTCTGCCCTGCTAGTGCTGCCCCAGTCAACTGTAAGTGCTGTTATTGTGAAAACATCTAGAAGCAACAACGGCTCAGCTGCGAAGTGGTAGCCACACAAGCTCACAGAACTGGGCCGCCTGGCCTCGGTTGCAACACTCACTATCGAGTTCCAAACTGCCTCTGGAAGCAACGTCAGCACAATAACTGTTTGTCATGAGCTTCATGAAATGGGTTTCCATGGCGAGCAGCACACAAGCCTAAGATCACCATGCGCAATGCCAAGCGACTTTGGAGCAGTGGAAACGTGTTCTCTGGAGTGATGAATCACGCTTCACCATCTGGCAGTCCGACCGACATATCTGGGTTTGGCAGATACCAGGAGAACGCTACCTGCCCCAATGCATAGTGCCAACTGTAAAGTTTGGTGGAGGAGGAATAATGGTCTGGGGCTGTTTTTCATGGTTTGGGCTAGGCCTTAGTTCCAGTGAAGGGAAATCTTAACGCTACAGCAGAGAATATAACTTTGTGGCAACGGTTTGGGGAAGGCCCTTTCCTGTTTCAACATGACAATGCCCCCGTGCACAAACCGAGGTCCATACAGAAGTGGTTTGTCAAGATTGGTGTGGAAGAACTTGACCGGCCTGCACAGAGCCCTGACCTTAACCCCATCGAACAACTTCAGGACGAATTTGAACGTCAACTGCGAGCCAGGTCTAATCGCCCTACATCAGTGCCCGACCTCACTAATGCTATTGTGGCTGAATGGAAGCGAGTCCCCGCAGCAATGTTCCAACATCTAGTGGAAAGCCTTCCCAGAGGAGTGGAGGGCTGTTATAGCAGCAAAGGAGGGACCAACTCCATATTAATGCCCATGATTTTGGAATGAGATGTTCGACGAGCAGCTGTCCACATACTTTTGGTCATGTAGTGTGTATGTCTTGTGTTAATTTCTCTCTCCACGTCTGACTCATCCTGTTCAACAAAAAGAAAGAAGTAGCCAATCTTATTTTACAAAGTCACCATCCTTAAATCGAGAGTAATTCTTGGATGTCTACCAGATCCATGCCAGGATCATTGGGCCGTCTCAACTAATGGCTATTTCATAGATGGGGACAAACGGTGTCGTTTCACTGTGAAGTCACTAATGATAGATCATTCCATTGACAAGGTAATGCAGAACCGAGGTTGTGAGAGCTACTCTCCACTTCATAAAGCGTCCATTCCTCTTTGATCACACCTTGATTGATGGATTAAAACGCATCTAAAACTCTGTCCCTCACCATCTCTCCCCCTCCCTGTAGCCTGACAGGACGTATGACCTGAAGATTGGCCAACCCACAGTGTCCTACTTCCTCAAGCAGGCGGCTGGCATCCGGAAAGGAGCCAGCAAAACAGGTAAGGTTTGGACCTTGTTGACTGGTGCCACTCTGTTCCTCCGTTTACTCCGTCGCTGTAGCCGTCTGTCTGTCTGAGGCCAGACTAGCCCTGTACCGGAGGGACGGACAGAGAGACGACGTCTCCCACAGGGCGTTAGGGCTGAGATTGGATGTCTTTGATGATATATTTATGATCAACGGGGGAACTTTAAGCCAGGCAATTACAGGCAGGAAGGTAGTGGGAGAGGTGGTGGGCTGAAGAAAGAGAATTATGGATTTCCCCCGTCTGCACCGGCTACTCCCTCTCTCCCTTCGATCGTTCCTTCGTTTCCTCCCACTCTCGGCTCTCCTTTGCTCCCCAACTTTTCTTTCTTCCACCCTCTGCTCCCCTTGGTTTCTTGTCTGTCTTTTGCCCTCAGTTTCATCATTTTATTCCCATTCTGGACTCCATCTCTAGGCCATGAGATAGCAGGGAAGGTGTCTGTAAGGGCGGTGTATGAGATTGCTCAGGTCAAGGCCCAGGACGAGGCCTTCAAGATGCAGAACGCTTCCATACAGACTGTCGTCAAGAGCATCATCGGCTCGGCTCGCTCGTTGGGCATTGAGATCGTCAACGAGTAAGAACCTCCTCTCTCAAAGTGCCCAGTGTCATTAATGTCATGAATGGGATTCAGCGCTAAAGCACTGTGATGCACACACATCAATAATATTGGTACAATACATAGCAATGAAAAACTATAGGGTCATACTCTATAGAGCCCCACAGTGGAGTTGTCATAATACCCATAAAATCTAGCGGTCAAACAGGGAAATGGTTCCAATCATTTTTCCACCATTCATTTTTCCCATAGGGAATTTTAGAAACACTTCAAATAAGGGCTGTGTTTCGTGTAGGCTTACCTTAGCGTGACGTGTTGATAACCGTGTAAATCTCTCTCGGACAAGGTGATATAAAGGTTCTATTTACTCTGAATTTAACATGCTAATTAGCATCAAGGTAGACATCATGCAAGACTACAAATCCCTGCAAGCTCCTGCACGTCATCTCTAGCTGGCATCTTAGCTAACAGGTATTGTGTCAATTTAAAACTTGCACAAGACAGTTTTCAGATTTGTCCATTTAAAGAAATGTGGCCAATTTATGAATTCCTAATGTAGCTAACATTAGTTAATCCAGAGATTCTTACCTTTGCCTCAATTCGGCAGTCTCATTCAGATCATGGCATTTGTAGTTCTTTATGATGGTCACATTAGCAGCTAATTTGCGTTTCATTTTTGGGGTAAATACAGGCTAATATATTGATAAAAGTTGCCTTGTCTAAGAGCTTTACACGTTATCAAAACATCACGCCAGGGTAAGCCTACATGAAACACAGCCCTTATTTTTAAATGTTTCTAAAATCCCCTATGAGAGAAATTTATGGTGGAAATTTTTTTTGAACCATTTCCTTGTTTGACAGCTAGGTTTTATGGGTATTATGACTCGTACTTTGGTACTCTATTGTACTCTCATATGTATTGATAGACTGGAAATAAGTGTCATTGTCATCATTGGCATTGTTATGGTTCTGTTCTGCCGCACCGTTATTCAGTTAGGGCTACTTTATTTTTCCTGCCCTCTTTTTCTCACTCTCTCCTTCCCTCCCTCTCATCCCACCTTCAGTTTATCGGCTGAGGAGTACAATACTTTCCTGGAGGAGAAGGAGGAGAGGTTGAGGGCAGAGGCAGCAGCTGCAGACGAGGCAGTGTCAGTGAAGAAGAAATGAGAGCCGATCCCTCTATCCTACCGATGTATTTATACTGACCCTGTAACCTACACATCCCGCTCACATACACACACATTCTGTCATAACTGTCATTTTGCTCTGTATTTCTAAGCGTAATAAACGTTTATTATTATGAATGAATTGAAGTGGATGAGTCTATTTATGCTAGTTTTCTCAACAAGATTCATGTTTTGCCTCCAGAGTTGAATTATTTGTTTTAAGGAATGCATCTCTTGATAAACCAAGCCCAACCCATTTTATTAAAGGAATTTGTTATACAAATTGCTGCATCTTCTTTTGCTTGCCATCTGTCAAAACTGAGTGTGTGTGGCTAATGACATTCTGGCTGTGCTTCTGGAACCATATATTTGCATTCCCACCACAGCGTTGTACTGTTAACACGTTTGATGAGGGTATCAAGGAAGAAAGAGGACACCTTGAACACTGATGGATCTGGAAACGACTGTACTTGACAAAACATTAAGAACACCTGCTCTTTCCATGACTGACTGACCAGGTGAATCCAGGTGAAAGTTATGATCCCTTATTGATGTGGCTTCACAAAATGCTGCCAGTATTTAAAAGTGTACTACTTTTCTTGGCCACAAGATGACAGGCGATAGCTTAACTGCTCCATTGTCTCTGCTGCGCTCACATCCAGGAGGCTCACATCCAGGAGGCTCACTGCAGTGACTGGTATGGTGCTGGAACAAAATGTTCGGTTGCAGGAACCAGCATGGTATGGCAGGGCTTTGTCTCCCCAGGTGTAGTTTTTTAAGGTGTTAAATGTCTCATTTGTACCCTGTTCCTGCAGCTCTGCTGCTGAGATTAGGTTTCAGGGACCTTGGATGACTATTCTAAATGTCAAAGGAGACGAGAGGTGGCAGGATTTATTTACACAGTAACATGGCAATGCCCATCAGTTATCTAATGATTTTACCCAAATGTACCCTCCATGATGTGAAGAGCACAGAACTTGCACTGGGTACTAGTCAGTGATTGATAGTACATGATTTATCCACCTGCTGTATAATTAGGTTCTGAAGCAGTATTTCTTCATAACTGTCCATCACACTCGCTCTCTCTCGCTCTCCCATCTGAATTGGAGGCTGAGGAAAGGGGGGGCTGCTTGAATCAGCGCTCTGACAGGAATGCCTATATATGGAGTCTGAAACCATCACAGCGCGCTGTCAGTGTAGCAGGTACATTGAGTGAGTGTGGGCAGCTGCTATTTGTAAGGGGGTCCTATTGTGTGGGTGTCTCAACGTCAGCGCAAGCACGCCTGCTTAAGTGGGAGGCCATGTGTGAGTGAGAGCCTCGGTGTGGAGCGTGTGCGTCAGTCTGAGTCAGATGGTATGAGACACTGTCTCCTCGTGTGTGCGTCAGTGCTGTTGCTGAGCGGAGCTCGCTCCAGGGGAAGAAACGAGGAGAGAGGAAGGAGGGATGATGATTGTAGGTAGGAGGATGAGGAGGACTGACAGTGACGACAGAGATCCAACCGCTTTAAGTGCACTTTAATATAAATGCATTTGTTTGACAACCAAATACACTTATCAGCAACACAAAAGAACACTGATCCACAATGTCCATTCTTCAATATATCATGTGTATATAGTCCCTCTTAAACAATAGAAATGTCTCTGTACAGACTGATGTATTCATACAAATGTACAAATGTGTACAACCCTTCAGAAAAACAGCATGTGCATATATCCACAGACATAATGCTTTATGCATTGAACATCAATATTTTCAATGTAACACATACAATAATATACCTACACATATGTTCAACTTAGCATTTAATAGCTAGAACGTAGGAATCAATCCTTTACTTGACCGTAGACAACTCTACGTTAGCATGTCGACACCATGGGAATAGTACCATTCTCAACCTGTGTCGCTTAGGAGGAACTGAATAGAAAGAACACCCCAAAACACTATTTTCAGGTCATTTTTTAAAACAAAACTTCCATATATTTTTTTCCAACCCCTCTCAAAATAGAAGAATCACATTGTCATTCACATAGTCGTATTGTGTCTCACTACACCGTAACTCCATTCGAGCTATGATGTGACTGTCTGTCCATTGGTTAATGGACATGGAGAAAGAGTTCAGATAGAGTTCAGCAGGCCATGGCCATGCCAGGCACACAGGAGCCGCTATAAACTGCCAGCATCGCAAATATTAATGCCGCAAGAAAATCCAGCATAGCTACCTTTCAAGCCAAGCCCAAGAGAACGGTGACCTAAAGAGCCCACATTCAGAGTCTATTGTACAATGAAATGGTCCTGTACACAACAGAACCACACACAGTTGTTGAGTAACTTCCAGACAATTTCCATTTGGCAACACCTAGTAAATACCGGAAACCTTCGTCATGCGTTCCTGCTTGTGGACATTCCAAGATCTCGTGTCTTCATATGTTTTGTATTGTATTGTCTTTGCACATCACATTGATACACAAGTTTGTAATGGAGAAATAACATGAAGTCAACTGTTTTAAAATGTGCAGCCGCAAACTCAAAGCTCAAAGTGTCTGAAGTATTAGCTTAGTTTGACTAAAGTATTTTTTACATTTTGACATGGCTTTTAAGGCTATGACAAGAGAGAGGAGTACCAGAAGGTCTGAGTAGAACTATGTGTCTCTCTGGAAACTGAATATTGAAGATGTGAGAGAGGAAATCTGATCCCCTTTTGTCAGCTACTGTCAACGGTTGTACCGGGTCAGTAGAGATTTTGTAAACAGACTTTCACCACATTTGTGATTTGGGTTTGCGTTGCTGCATTACAAGCAATAATGCTGTTAAGTAATTTCCCTATTGAAATATCAAGGAAGGTGTTCTTTTTTTGTTCACAACAGGTTTTTCACTACGAGTGAATACAAATGCGCGTCTGGAAGTTAAACGGCGCTTTACAAGGTCAGAGGTTTTGTTACGTCTCTGTCTGATCAAATCTGAAGCTCAGGTCACAGAAAAGCTGAGAGGCACCAAATGGACCCAAAACTCAGTCAGTTGTGGGTCCATTCGGTTGGGAAATGTTGCACCATTATGTATATATTGCACCAATATGTAAATGTTGCACCATTTGTTGAAATAGAAATACAGGAATTAATAAATGAACAAAAATATGAAGTCAATCTTTGTTCTCAGTAGACATGTAGGAGTTCAAGTCCTTTAGTAGTATACATTATGTATATATTTATACACTTAAATCATTTTTACTTTTCAGTAAAATAGCTCCACGAAATATGACAATATGCCATACTTAATGAAGTAAGTCACAGACTTATTTTAGAACGGAGGAACACTTCCACTCCCATCTGAAAGACACAAGAGACAAAGAGGAAGGGGACATTAGTCTGGTATGTTCAGGTTTAAAACATCTTAATCCATTTATCAAACAGAAAAAGACGGTAGAACAAGTGAACTGGATGATTCTCACCTTTGTGGAAGCACTGTGGCGGCTGGTGACACTGGAGTTGATACAACTCAGGTTGTTGACCCAAGCCGGGGGCGATCGAGGCACCTGCCCCAAACATGGGTTCCAGGGCGGCCAGCTCCTCCAGGAGGGACTGAGCGCAAGGCACGGCGGGTGTAGAGGGGTCGACGGGCGTGGAGGGGGCGGAGGTGGGGGGAGGCAGTGAGTCGCAGGGGAGGGGATGCTGGGATGGAGGAGCAGGAGGACAGAGGTGATGACGCCACCTCAATCTCCATAGGCTCATCCGCCAGCCCCTCCACTTCTGCCATCGCCCCGGACTCGCCGGCCAACGTCGCCCCGCACCCGGCCGTGGGGTTACAGTGCGCCGATTGGACGCTACAGAAGTGGCTGACCCCCTCAAAGTGGGAGGGTGAGTGCCAGCACACTGGGTTGGGGGGAGAGGGCGGGTGGAGGGAGGGGTTGGGGGAGAGGGGCGGAGGGGTGGAGAAGTCCTGGAGAAGGGCTTCTAAGATGCTCTCTTCAAACAGAGAGTCATCATCATGGAATATGGGGAAGTCCAGGCCTCTCCACGCTTTAACAGGGTAAAACTCTCCCAGCATGTGGATAGAGTCAATACCAGCGGTGTCTAGGGATGGGGAGAGGGATGGGGAGGGAGGGGAGGAAGAGGGGGACATGGAAGGAGGGGATAGCTTGGATAAGAGAGGATCCAGGTAGAATCCCTCTGCTAAGGAGCTGATATGCTGAGCTAAGAGGGAGATCTCTGCTCTCTCCTTCTCCCTCTCTCTCTCCAGGGAGAAGAAAGAGAGACAGGGCTGTTTACCGGGGGAGGCCTCTGGGGTGAGGAGGCCCTCGAGGGGGGTAGTGAAGGGGCCCTAAAGGGACATCCACATACAGGGGTCCCCGAACCTCAGGCAAGGTCATCACTGTGCAGTCCCCATCCCCAGGGCTGTCAGGGGTGGGGGGGTAGCTTCTCATAGAGAGAGCCACTGCAGGGATCAGCAGGGAAGAACAGATCGGTGGAGGGGCCAGTGAGGCACAGGGAGGAGGGGGGAGCAGGACTGGAGGCTGTGGTGGGTGGGGCGGGTGGGGCGGAGGGGGAGAGGGAGGTGGCAATGGAGGTGGTGGCTGTAGCTGTGGTGGTGGAGGGAGGGGGTGTGGTGGTGCCAGTGGGGTCGAAACTAAAGAGGGGCTCGCCGAACAGGAAGCTGCCACCGCCCAGCTGGGGTGTGTAGGGGGGCGTGCAAACAAACTCTTTGGTCTGCTGCTCCTGGGAAGTGGGCACTGGGGGGAGGGGCAGGGGAAGGGGAAGGGCAGGCAGCGGAGGTTCGAGCTGGAAGGAAGGGGGCAGGAGAATGTTCTGAGTGAGGAAGTCCAGGTCTGCTACCGTGGCAACGGTAACCGGGGTGGGGGAGGAGGCAGCAGATGGGCTTTGGACAGGGGCAGGCATCTGCTGCTGCTGGAAGAAGCTCTCCTCCTCAATAGAGGAAATACTAGAGCGAGGGTCGCCCTCCACTTGCATGGGTTCAGTGGTGGCGCCCCCCTGTCTCATCGGAGGAGCCCACACTCGACACAGTCATGCTGAAGTCAAAGGACTGGGCTGAGAGGCCACTGCTGCTGGGGGTGAAGACTTGGTCTGGGCTGGACAGGCTCAGGCTGTCCTGGCGGGAGGTACTGGTACTCAGTACCAGGGTCAGCTGGGTCTGCTCTGTGCTCAGCTGCTGTCTCACCGACCACGCCTCCGCCTCACTGAGAGAGAAACAGAACGAGTGAGAGATGGAAATGGTTAGTAAGATTCCCTTCTGCTTATTGCAATCAGTCATCTCCTTTATATCTCTTGGCAATGTGTTATGATGATCTGTCATAGGGTAGAGGTAGTACCTAAGTATGTAGTTGTTGCTGCTGATGGGGCTGTCTCCTGCCTCCAGCTGCAGTACCATGTAAAGCCAGACCCAGGACTGGTCTGCAGACTCCACCCGTACCACCATCTCAGATCTACCTTCTCCTCCTTCTCTCACTGTGGGTGAACAAAGAGAGAACAACAACATCAGACATCGGGTGTAAGTGAATACAGTGTAATTGTGTGGTTGTTGTGTGGTATCACTGAATTGGTACTTACACAGGCTGCAGTGCTGAGCGGAGGCATGTGACAGGTCCTGTGGGTGGAGGAGGCTGTACCAGGAGCGGGACCTCAGGGCTGACACATCGAGGCCTAGGTAAACACTGACACTGAAGGGAAGATGGAGAGAAGACATGGTAAGTTTATGCTATTTCAGAGCTATATTATCACTCAGAGGATCGAATACAACAGTTGGCGTTGCCTTGTTAGTGGGTGTGACCTCACCTGTCCTGTGCGTTCTGGAGCCTCATGTCTCGGCTGTGTTGAGACTGGAACGAGGCTAGGAAGAAGTTGTTCTCAGCAGCAGGAGGGATAAGAGCAGGAACTGGGTCCCCCCCAGGGCCAGAGCGGGTGGGGATGGCCTCCAGAGGGGAACAGAAGCACATCCAAACAGGGTTGGATGTCCAGTAGGAGCTAGGGGTGGTAGAGGAGGAGGGAGGGGACAGGCAGCGCGCCCGGATCAGAACCAGCTTGTTCCCAGCACTCTGCCTGCGCACCGACTTGGAAGTGTTGAAACGACAACGGAATAGACGATCTGAGAGAAAGAAGAGGCAAGGAGGGATTGTGAGTATCAACAATGATCTGAGGGATACAAAAGCAAGCCATTGGTAATGCTGTTCTGTACCACTGGAAATATGGAGGCGTGTCTTACCTGTGTCAGGTGACGTAGGAGGGGCCAGGTTGGTCCTCATGATGAAGTGGTCAGTAGGGTCAATGATATCATACACACTGTCACCCTGGGCAACCAAATCCACCTGAAAGAGGAGTTCATATTAAGCATGTTGTCATTACATTTTTATTAACTTATCAGCTTAATATTTAGACATGGTCTCCCGTGGACCCACCATAGAGTGGCCGAGATGCTCGGAGACGCTGTCTGACAGGTAGAGCAGCTTGCCTTCCCCGGTCAACAGGAGCAGAAACCCAGGTAGCTCCTGAACCAGCTCTGAAAGCTCGTGGAAAGACAGGAACCTCGCGCTTTCCTCGAGACTGCCAGCAGATCCCGATTCTAAAAACAAAAGATTATGAAAAGAAATGAATTCATGTTTGTGTCTAGCTAATGGATGTCATCATAGCACCAATGGAACGGTTCTGCTCCCTGCAATAGCTATAGAACAGCCGCATTAGATTTCAGTACCATGGATAGCGATAGAAGCGTTTCAGAACTGGATAGCGACACACGGCTCTGAAAGCGTTTTCCACCCCAGAACTTCAAACCAAACACAATAATGTTCCATTATATGTATTCCTAAATAGCATAATTCACATGTAGACATGAAGTTCATCAACTGTTTCTTTCGACAAGACATATGGCACCTGTTGATTCCACGCTTAAATCTCACGGTAGCATGCCACTAGCTCAGACAGATTGAAGCAACAGTCTGTCAGTATATGTTTAATTCACAAATGTTTGTAGCTATGTATCAACAGGTAGTCTATGGATTATACACTGAGTTTGAACTTGTCGATTATAAACTATATCGGGGCTTACCTTGAGAGAAGAAGACCGATTTTCTGGTGTACATGCTGGCAAGGGACATGATATGTAGGTATGAGAGTCGTGCCTTGTCCGCATCAGAGATAGGAAGCAAGTCCTTCAGGTTCCGAATCTCCGCGTTGATTTGGTCCCTCCGAGCCTTTGACGCTCCCTTCGTTGATCGATACATTGTAACCTGTTATAGTGGTTGACTAAATTCCCTGCAGTTGAAATTGTAACTCAACGGAATAGTATTGGTATTGACCGTGCCCTCTGATGAGGTCTGGGTATCTTTCCCTCAAGATGAGGTGTCAGAGATAGGCTAGTAGTAATAACCTTGTCGTAGTACTATTGGACTTTCATCTCAGCTCGTTCCAGAGTAAGGCTTCAGACCTTCTCCTATCAGTTATTTTTTTCTCTTCGGTTCCACCACAGCGTCCAGCAAGGTTGCTGGCTAGCCGTTGAATGTATCTCCCCCCGTTCAGAGTGTGAGTGATTCGGCGGCTGTAGTAGCCGTCTCTCGCCCAGATGTCCGGATCCCGTAAATCTGGTGGAGGGACTCTGCTCTCGAGTAAGTTATATAGGCCGGGATTCCGGTGATGAAGGGGGGCTCCCAACGCGCCAACACCGACGTAGGAAGGAGAAGGGGGGCTAGAGGGAAGGGTGGACGAGGGGGATTCAATGTTAGCAATGGTGAAACTCTCTACTTCTGCCGCTCCCCCTCCCGCTCATACCCTCTCCTTTTGGTAACTATTTTCTGACGTCAGCCCTTCCCTCTACCAAGTGATGACGTTGGTTTGATTTCGGGAGCTCCGGCGACGCAAAAAGCCCGATTTGGACAAAACCGAGGAATGGGCGGAGACAAGCGTAAAACGTAGACGGAGTCACCAGCCCACCGTGTACTGGGGGGGGGGGGGTTGAAACCGAGATGCATACGAAAGAGACTGTGTGTTTCTATGTCTGGCACCCGAGGAACAATTTATCCTCTCTGAAAATAAATCATTCCTAATATAGTGTAGGTTAGGTTATCAGTAGCCTACATTATGCGAATGCGTCTGTGCCTAGCCAGACTGGCTCATAATATGTTTATGTAATTATGAGATTATGAAGGATGCGATGCATTTCGTAAAACCTTCCACCGTCGATCTCTAGGGTAACACAGATGCATGCCAACGTTATCCATTAAATATTCTCCAGCGAAAAGATAGTCTAGCATGGGTGGAAGTCTGCTTGAGGGAGAAACGCGGGGCAGAGTTACAGCACCAAATTCAATCGCTTTTTATGAATGGAATCCACCATTCTGACTGTAATTCAGTTGTCAGGCAGCGCAGTGCCTCCAGGGCTGACGCGCAAAGACAGAGGAGGGGGTCGGTAATCCTAAAGAGCATACTGTAGGAGAGACATAGGCTAATCGCGCTGTATAGACTCTATATCTTACATAAACTGCAACATCCTTCCTTATAAGGCAATTTGAGCGGAATGTGTAGCTAAGGGAGATGCTGAGCTATGTCAAGTCTATGCATCGAAAACTGGCTGGTTGTGTGTCTTCTTGTTGAAAACCTTAGGCTATATGTGAATTGCATCCAAACGGGGATTTATTTGTGAAATAAACATTTTCACACGTTACAGTTTTATCTTATTTATAAGCACCCATGTTTGTATTTTGCAGAGTTTTTTGGCTTTGATGAGATGCATATCCCAACAAAGTGATCAGAACCTAACCCGTTCTCTATGGGCATTTTTGAAGACCAGAGTTTGAGCTTGCCCAAAATACATCCTCTTCAATGAAACTATCATACAAAACGTCGCATAAATCATAGTGTTGGAAGGCTTGGGGATGTGCAGCAGGTATTCTTATCTACGTGTAACAATCTGTGACAGACGACAGTCAGATCAGGTCAATTGTGAAAAGCTCAATTTGAGATGAAATGCGATGTTTTCTGAAATGTTGTGCCATGGTGTACTTACCACGTGTTCAAGTTGAGCAAATAGTCTATTTAATACTTGAAGCATACAAACTGTTTTGTAGTCTTACATATATTTTATAGGATGCTCGAAGTGTATACACGCACATACACACACACACACACGCACACCTGTTGCAAACAGTGCTTGAGTGCAGAGATGAATCTCGTCGTTTCTATAAATAGCTATCACCAGTGGGTGACTGACATATGCACTCAGTGGCGCACCCCCGCTTACATCTCCAATTGTCCCTATTTTTAGACAGATGTTTTTGTTTGAGCCTCAAAATAGACATATATTTACGAGCCATAGGTGTCACGCGTCTAACATGTTGCATGTCCACAAACTTTCACGATTTCACGGACTGCCAACTCGCTGAGGGCGAGTTTCGCGTTAATGTGGTCCATTTGGAAAGGTGCAGTAACAATGCATAACATGTTGTGACAAAATAGTATAAACAGCTTCCCACAATTGGATTGACATATATACGTTTGTCTGTGGCTAAAATATGCTATCACAACCTTACCTCTCCCCGCAAATACTTTAGAGCGACCGCAATAGATTTCAACACCACAGCTTTTTCAGCACTCCGTAGAGATTCACCGCTCTATTTGAGCATTTATTGTGCCTAAACATAAAAACACCAGCATTTATGTATTTAGGTATTCCTAAACAGCAATGTTCACATAGAGCGATGAAGTTCATCAAATGTTGCTTTCTGCACGGCATATGTACGATCCAATGGATCTGCATTACATCATTGGTCCTTTTTATTCATACCTTCCTCTCTATTCATACCTTCCTCTCTATTCATACCTTCCTCTCTATTCATACCTTGCTTTCCCCTATCAGACTGTTGGCCTGTGATGTTGTATTGTGGATAAAATCACAGACAGTTCTCTGAATGAAGATAACTACAACCACTGCGTTCAGCACTGGGTAGAGTGAAAAGGGATTTTTCTCCCATGTAAGTTACTTGGCTGGGAGGCGTAGGTGTCTCGCATCCAGAAATGTTTGAGGAATCTATGCTCTGGTCTGTTGGTTGTTGGTAGGCTTCTATGGATTTCTACTCCAATGTAAGATCTTAGGAAGTCATTTTCGGATCACAATTATTCAAAACACATTTAATAGCTATTTCAATCCCATATTTCACCCAAAATAGGAGTCATCTCTATGGATGTACTCTCAGTGTAAAATTACACATAGGCCTACACTCAGTTGTTTTTTCCACCAGGCATTCTCAGAAGCACTTAAAGTGTCCCACACACTGTGCTAGCTCAGCAGTGGCCCAGACAAATGGCCATCATTTCCATTACTGTGCTTGTCATGATAATGGAAGCCATTATGAGATGGCCCTGTGTAGGTATCACTGGTGGATGGGAGACGTGAACCAGAGACGGAAGAGGAAGCGAGACACCTCATTCGCTTCTTTCTTCTGGTTCAAACAGTCAATGAACTACGCAGACCAGACCCAGCTGCTAATGCACTGGTGCCCATGGGAGAGCCACCCATTAAGCATACCGGAACTATGACCATTTTTTTCAATGGTAAACAGCCTGAGTGGGACATCTTCACCATTTTTGAGGGAACGTGGCTGTGGCCAGGCGGTTGTGAGAGGGGAAGAGGGTGACAGGGATGACTGGCCTGTCTCTTTGAGATGACTTCCATTTGGCCGTCTTATAGCTCAATGACAGACAGTGATGCCTCCACATTGACACACTAACACATAAATAATGCACACCTGCATAACAAACACATAACTTGTAGATAAATAACAGGTTGTAGCCTACATGTTGGTTACATGAACTGCAGTCATACACTGACATGTTTAATGTCCACAAAGGGCCAAATGGTTCGGCATCGCCCATGGCAACAGGTGTCTCTCAGCAGTTTCCAGTGTAAATATAATAGGGAGAATGTGTTGATTATCGGATGGAAAGCAAACAGTATGTACTACAATCTCTCTGGTCATCTGACCTAAGGAAATAGTGTGTAGTTCACCTGTCTTCTCAGAATTATTGTTTAACCGAGTATTTAAAAATAAAATCTTACCATGAAACCTGGGAGAAATGTAATGTTTTGGTAAGAACTGTTAGATAACAGTAAATTAGTTGTTAGAAAATCAGTTACTCTTACTGTCGTAGATTGTTACTGAAATAGCGATATCTATAGAGAGTTATCTTTATTTCATGACTGTAAGTGCATTATGTCTCACCTTTTCTTGGAAATGGGAGTTTTGAGGAAAATAATTGACCAGACGCTTTTATCCATGACTTAGAGTCGTGCGTATACACATTTTACGTATGAGTAGGCCCGGGAAGCGCACTATTTTGCCATTTCAATAGCCATGCTCTACCAACTGAGCTACAAAGAACACAGAAAATAATTGTCTGGGGAAAGACAATGTGCGCCTCTCATAGCAGAGGTGAAGGCTACTTGTCCTTTTCTTTAAGACTCTTTCTTTTCACTGGTGTTTATTTTTACACCCAGAGAATCAAGTTCTGCGCTCCGCTTCTTGAAAGAAAGGAGCTAATCTGTCGCCTAGCAACACCTCCCACTCGTGCGTCGAAGCGCGAGCGAGAGAAGACAGGGAGAGAGGGAAGGAAAGAGTGTTGATTAAAGAGACTGTGGGACGTACAGAGAGGTTTAGGGCTACAGCAGTTAAGATCAGGTATGATGAGTTGGAATATTGACATAGTCTAATAGGACAGAAGACAGCGAGATGGCTGGACAGTCTGAGACATGCATGGTAGCCAGAGTGTTTGTGGTGTGGTTATTAGGATGTGTGACACCATAAGCTTGTACAGTACAGTGCATGCTTTCACATGTATAGCATGCAGGTATAGTTGTTTCTCACATCTTCTGCAGGTTTGTCTGGTGTTAATGCAGCCAGATTCATAAACAGTACTAGCCAGTAGAAGTGAAGCGAACAAACGCCCACGCACACCCACTCTCTGCTTCCAATCCCCCATCCTCCCCCCAGCCCCCCCTCTTCCTCTGATGATGATGATGCTTCCAGAGCCTGTAGCCTTGTACTTTTTTCTTTTTTCTAGTACTCAGTTTATTTTTAGAAGTTTGGTCTCAGAAGAGCGGGAGCAGTCGCCTAGTGCTGGGGGTGTCGAGCTCGTCCCCCTCTACCCCTCCCCTCATGGTCTTTAAGCTATCCGAACCCACAGGGAATCATGAGGACACTAGTTCTGATGATATAGTTTGAATGAAAAGATGGAGAGTTATTTTCCATTCTTTGTTCTTCCACCATCATAACGTGTCCAATAAATACGACTTTCTGGATACATTTCATGGTAAAAATGGGTATCAGAATGATTTGTCAACATTATTATATTCTAGAATGACCATCTATATGATTGTTAGCATTGGGATGAGCACTGACATAAATGAGCGAAAATGTTCACCTGTATTGTGATTTAATTGAAAATGTGCAATCCACATTGTATTATAATATGTAATATGAAATGCATATGTATATATTATGTAAAAGCATCACACTGTTACATACCACCACAGACCATAGAAATAAAATAATTATATTTCTATGCCACAGACATTCTCATCCTCTCTGTCTCTCTCCTTTTTTAGTAAGTTGGTGCTGATGCCGAGTTGCTATGGTGATGTGATGTAGATGTGTGACATCATCAGAGACCTCCTAGCAGCAGTTGTTTTTTTTTCATTCACCCTCTGTCAGTCTTTCTCTCTATCTTGCACTTATTTTGGACAATAGGTTAGGAATGGATAGACATGCAGTGGACCAGAGATGATTGTGTATTTGCTTATTGACAAGAAATCTGATGTTCACTAAATAGTGAGAGAGTTGGGAGGAGGGGGACAAAAAGGGGAAACCAATGAACAATTCCTGAATGTTTTGTCTTGCATTTCCTGTAAATGTAAAAAAAAAAAAAGTCAGGCAAAGACATATAATCAACAATGAGAATCAGCGAAAATGGTGTTGGTGTTGTCGATATGTTGCAGAATTGTTCATGGAAGAGCAAGAGTGTGTAGTCAGAGAAGCACAGTACAGACAGGAAAAGAGAGTGTGTAGTCAGAGAAGCACAGTACAGACAGGAAAAGAGAGTGTGTAGTCAGAGAAGCACAGTACAGACAGGGGAAAAGAGAGTGTGTAGTCAGAGAGGCACAGTACAGACAGGGGAAAAGAGAGTGTGTAGTCAGAGAAGCACAGTACAGACAGGGGAAAAGAGAGTGTGTAGTCAGAGAAGCACAGTACAGACAGGGGAAAAGAGAGTGTGTAGTCAGAGAAGCACAGTACAGACAGGGGAAAAGAGTGTGTGTAGTCAGAGAGGCACAGTACAGACAGGGGAAAATAGAGTGTGTAGTCAGAGAGGCACAGTACAGACAGGAAAAGAGAGTGTGTAGTCAGAGAAGCACAGTACAGACAGGGGAAAAGAGAGTGTGTGTAGTCAGAGGGGCACAGTACAGACAGGGGAAAAGAGAGTGTGTGTAGTCAGAGAGGCACAGTACAGACAGGGGAAAAGAGAGTGTGTAGTCAGAGAGGCACAGTACAGACGGGAAAAGAGAGTGTGTAGTCAGAGAAGCACAGTACAGACAGGGGAAAAGAGAGTGTGTAGTCAGAGAAGCACAGTACAGACAGGGGAAAAGAGAGTGTGTGTAGTCAGAGGGGCACAGTACAGACAGGGGAAAAGAGAGTGTGTGTAGTCAGAGAGGCACAGTACAGACAGGGGAAAAGAGAGTGTGTAGTCAGAGAGGCACAGTACAGACGGGAAAAGAGAGTGTGTAGTCAGAGAGGCACAGTACAGACAGGGGAAAAGAGAGAGTGAGGAAGGAAGAGAGATACTACAGTGCCCTTCATTTTGGCTTTAGAATGAAGATCCCATCTATACCTTTATTTATTTAGGTTCGATTTCTTCCACTGAGCCTCTCTCCAAGCACATCTCCTCCTTTTGGTTCAATGACCAGATTCTTTTTGAATATGTCATCCTTTTACTTGAGGTGCAGTGAATGCAGTGATAACCACCTTTCTGTTTGTCCAGTTTAATCATACACTTACTCATTCACACAGAACATTCTGTATTTTTAGCAGGTTGACTCTTATCCCCCCCCCTCTCTCTTTCTCTTTCTCCCTGGTTCATTGAAGTTGCCCTGACCAGATGCATGAATGGACTGAGTCAATTACTTGTCATCCCCCTCCTCTTCACCCCCTCCATTCTCCTCCCTGTTGACAAAAATACAGTGCCCACATACTCTCCTATAAGCTTAACATTGCATATAGGCATCTTATAATGATGACTTACCCTTTAACTCGTTCTATCCATCAGCACCCCTCTCTCTCTCTAACCTGCTTATCATTGCCATTATGTTTCATAACTGATATGATGGTGGAAGTGATAAAACCTGAGAATCACTTTAGAGGTGGATACTAAATTGGCCATTGATCATGGTAAGGATGTTTGTGTTGTGTTTGCACAACAGCCAATATGGACATTTACAACACTGTCAAAGGGTATCAGAATCGTTTGGCAGGACTAAGGGGTGTCCAGTTGGTGCGTGGGAGACTGGCATTCGTTCATTCTGGAGAGGTGCGCCTCTCATCTATTGATAGACTACTGATTTGTGTAGGCAAAGTGCAAATTGCAAAAAAGTTGCATTCTCCTTTAAGTGACATTTTTAACAGGGTCTCCAAGTCCATGGTGAAATGTCCAGGGGGACTATATGGATATCCAAGCCAGCGATTTGTTGAGGTTTCAACTGTACGTTTGCACTCCGTCAAAATACACTTCAGCTTCCTTTCAATTACATAGCTTTCATAACAGGTTTTCTTTTCTGTTATGTATTCCTGTATAGCGGAATATTCTTTCAGCTCGAGCCCTTTTGCCTCCATACGCCCACGTGTCCATAGCAACACGTTGTCGTATCTTAGTAACCACGTTTACGCACCGAGTAAAGAAATGGAAGGTGGGGTAGATATGGAATGGGTTATTATTCAAAGAGACCACAATGAAGGTTGGAAGTATTTGCAACATTTAATGTCTGACCTTGTGAGGGAAAGGGAGAAAAGTTATGAAAACCTTTTCTCAAACCAGCGAGAAAACATGAGAGATGCAGAAAAGTGTGAGAATAAAACTTAACATCCACTCACAGGTCCCTAGTTACATAACTGTACGAATCTCACATTCACTGGTGTATTGTAGAATTTTAGAGATTCTGTACGTAATTCTATGGTATTTATCTCCATCTAGATGGTTCCAATCCCTTACACTGGACAGCTGTGCACATGGCCTCTTAATGCATTGGTCCATTAACTTCATTGAGACATTCAACATGTGTTCAGGATATTACACTGACCTTGTGTAATTAACATATACAGCAATTAAATCACTAATTGGATAAAGGTGATGAGCTAATGGGTTACAAATTAGGGAGATGACTTGTTGTTAATGTCATTTGTAAGCCCTAGGCTATGTGGTATCTGGAGGTCAATTCAATTCTCTACAAACGAATAGTGCAACTGCCTCTCACCGACCGGTCTCTCTTAGAGCATGTTTCTCTATTTGACCTCCCAGACCTATTCATGGCTGCCTATCTTCATGGGGTTTGGCTACAGATGAAGGCATGTCTACTTAAGAAGTTAATGACCGTTCAATTAATCCGGATTCAAATTAATTAAGCATCTTTTGATTTGGTAACATTTACTTACCTGGTTGCTATTTTTAGACAACTATTCGTGATTGTTGTTGGCTATTTGTGTATTGTTATCCTTTTGGGTATCTCTATATAGGAGTACTCTCTCTATATATACACGGCCATAGAGACCCCAAAATAGAATGATCATTTCCTGTCCCACCCCGCTACTCATTCAGAGTTGTTTGTTTGTGTTGTCATATGTAACAACTATTATTGATGACACTCACAGATTCCACAGCACTCTCCTGATTTTTATTAATGGACTCATTTCAACGATAGGGCGGGAGCTGAGGGCAATGACATTACCTTCCCTTCCTCCTCTATTGATACAAATATCCACAACCATAGTGGTTAAAGAGAGTAAGAGAGCGAAATAAGTTGCGTTATCCAATGAAGCTGAAAGGCTTTGTTCTATTTTGCTTTTGAGGGCTTGTGCACGGAAGATGGTATCTTATCAATTATGCTTAGTTGGAGTTGTCTTTAGCCTGGGTATGGAGAAGGATATGTCTTTAGCCTGGGTACAGAGCAGGTTACGTCTTTAGCCTGGGTACAGAGCAGGTTATGTCTTTAGCCTGGGTACAGAGCAGGTTATGTCTTTAGCCTGGGTACAGAGCAGGTTATGTCTTTAGCCTGGGTACAGAGCAGGTTATGTCTTTAGCCTGGGTACAGAGCAGGTTATGTCTTTAGCCTGGGTACAGAGCAGGTTATGTCTTTAGCCTGGGTACAGAGCAGGTCATGTGATTTCTAGGAGAAGCCGGTCATGTTGGAGATGTCCTTAGATTGAGTGCCCTATACCTTCCATTAGATGTCTTCTCTGCGCTAGTGATTGCATTACAGTTATTTCACAAAATGAACAATTTTTTCTTAAATGAACATTTATTTCACCTAATTTTAGTGAAGAGCACATGTTCAACTTAATAAAAAACACATTTACCTATTTCAAGAGGTTAAATAAAAAAATGACTATAGTGCCAAAAACAGTAACAGGGTTGACCGTAACAGGGTTGACAATTATTTCATCTTAAATCAGCCATGAATCCCCTCATGAGAGGGGGGATGGAAGCTTGTTGTGTGCAACAGAGAGGGGCAGTTGAATGCAAGATTCACAAAAACATTTAAGTAGTGAAAACATGTATAGCCTGTCTATCTATGGGTAACAGGGTTGACGTGTTATGCTCGACACGTTCAGTTTTCCACCACAAAACACCAGAAAATGGCCTGAAAGAGTAGAGCCAGCTCACCTGCTCTTACACTATGATTTGACTATAAGATGTTCAATGATTCTTGAGAAATATTATTTAAAAAGGAATAGTTTCATCCTATTAAAATGAGAGTTTAGTTCACGTAACAGGGTTGACCTTAAAATCAGGGACATGCTCTTGTTTTTTTACTTTGTACATGTTAGTGTGTGTATCCAAAGTGTCTTTAATCACATCTTCAGAAATGACTTTGTCAAAGCAACAAAATACCAATATTGGTGCACAGTTTCTACTTAGAATTTAAAAGGGACGTGAAAGGGACACATTCCGTGGAACAACCCATTACCGTCCCATTGACTCCCGCCCGCCCACGGTGGAAGGCTTGCCCAGGGAAATAACCTCATACCTGGGTGGAAGTGCCAAAGAGAGGCCCACTGTTCCGCTCCCTACTGCCACCCCAAACACTCCTCCCCACGTCTGCATACACACTCACACTCACACACACTCACAGTCGCATTACTCATACACAAACAAACACCCTCGCACATACAAATGCCCGCACACACCCACACACAACAGAGTGCCATCCTCCCCCGTGCCCACTGTGCGGGCACAGTACAGTCTGATCCCATTTCACTCAGGTCATTTCCTTGTCTCAGTGCCAACAGGAAATGCCTTGGGACTTGTACCACTCTGTTCCTCCCCTGTAACCCACACACTCCTCCCCCCTCCTCCATATCCCGCAACACCATCATGTTGTTAACTATGATCTGACCACTAAGCCCTCAGCTAAGGCTAACATACTGATGCCATATGTTTGGTGTGTGTTAATGTACACTACATGGCCAAAAGTACCAGCTCGTTGAACATCTCATTCCAAAATCATGGGCATTAACATGGAGTTGGTCATCCCTTTGCTGCTAAAAGAGCCTCCACTCTTCTGTGAAGGCTTTCCACTAGATGATGGAACATTGCTGCGGGGACTTGCTTCCATTCAGACACAAGACAATTAGTGAGGTCGGGCACTACCTTGGGCGATTAGGCCTGGCTCCCAGTCCCAGACCATTATACCTACTCCACCAAACTTTACAGTTGGCACTATGCATTGTGGTAGGTAGCGTTCCCGCCGTGCATCTGCTAAACCCAGATTTGTCTGTCGGACAGCCAGATGGTGAAGCATGCTTCATCACTCCAGAGAACATGTTTCCACTGGTCCAGAGTCCAATGGCAGCGAGCTTTACACCACTCCAGCTGACGCTTGGCATTACGCATGTTGATCTTAGGCTTGTATGCAGCTGCTCGGCCATGGAAACTCCTTTCATGATGCTCCAGACAAAAGGTTATTGTGCTGATGTTGCTTCCAGAGGCAGTTTGGAACTCTGTAGAAAGTGTTGCAACCGAGGACAGACAATTTTTACGGGCTACACGCTTCAGCACTCAGCAGTCCTGTTCTGTGAGCTTGTGTGGCATACCACTTTGAGGCTGAGCCGTTGTTGCTCCTAGACGTTTCCACTTCACAATAACAGCACTTACAGTTGACCAGGGCAGCTCTAGCAGGGCAGAAATTTGACAAACTGACTTGTTGGAAAGGTGGCGTCCTAAGTCACTCTGAGCTCTTCAGTACGGGCAATTCTACTGCCAATGTTTGTCTATGGAGATTGCATGGCGGTGTGCTCGATTTTATACACTTGTCAGCAACGGGTGTGGCTGAAAAAGCTGAATCCTCTCATTTGAAGGGGTGTCCACATACTTGTATACACTACATGTGGTTATTATTTGTTGTACATGTACGTGTATCCACAGTGCCTCTCCATCTCTCAAGCCTAGGAGTTCACTGATAGGGAGAGGGAAGGCAGGTTCAGTAGTCAGGTTACAAAACCAGCAGATTCCATCACCTCGGGTTGTTACTATTCCTGTCTCAGCCTGGGAGAGAGGGCTGTGTGTCACACTGCCCCCTTGTGGTTGTACTGGCTACAGACTTCACCCTCGGCTCCTTGTGGCTGTACTGGCTACAGACTTCACTCTGGGCCTGATTGCGTAAGACTGCGTGGCGTATGAGTCATCACCATTGAGCGAGGATAGAGGGGAGACGTGTGTGTGTGTGTGTGTGTGTGTGTGTGTGTGTGTGTGTGTGTGTGTGTGTGTGTGTGTGTGTGTGTGTGTGTGTGTGTGTGTGTGTGTGTGTGTGTGTGTGTGTGTGTGTGTGTGTGTGTGTGTGTGTGTGTGTGTGTGTGTGTGTGTGTGTGTGCGCGTGCGCGTCAAGGTGGAGGCTGGCTGGGCAGAGTGAGCAGCAGCGGAGGCGATGGACTATGGCATTAGGGCTTTCCCCTGTTTTTTTGTGGACTGGAGAAGAATCACTACCCAAGCAATATGGCTTTAGTCACCCAGGGGAGAGGCTGTGGGTGTTCCATAAGTATGCCACTGCAGAGCAGGTCGCCTTGTTATGCCCCACATATTAAGGCTAATGAGTCTTAAGTGAATATTGACCCATATAATACAGCTGATTTCTCTAGTGAGACCTTCTGCCTTCTCTCATTGTTCAAGAGATCTTTTCCATTCTCTCAGTGGTTGTCACACAAGAAGCCCAGGCGAGTTCTGCAGCTGTGGAAAGACAGAGTGCCACTGGCACTGGAGCACACTGGACCTGGGGGGATACATTCAGGAAGGTCAACTGGCTACGACCATAGCACACTGTGGGGGAAATTAGGACATACTGGTTGAAGGAAAAGGAGAAACAGGAGTTGAAGAAGTAGGAGAGAAATGGGACTATATTAAGAAGGGTGACATGGTGAAATAATATGCACAAAAAGCTATGGTTAACATGGGATTTAAATGTATATCGTTTTATTTTGTATCAGCTTTCTGATACAGCTTTCTGTAATGTTACAAAACTCCAAACGATGAGTGAGTGAGTCAGAGCTTCAGCACCAGGACTAGGTCTGATTCAGGAGAGGGATGGATGTGGGAGCGACAGGACTAGGTCTGATTCAGGAGAGGGATGGATGTGGGAGCGACAGGACTAGGTCTGATTCAGGAGAGGGATGGATGTGGGAGCGACAGGGCGGATGATGAGGTTCGATCTGAGTGGTTATTGAGTCGTGTCCATGGATGATGAGGAAAACTGTCATAAAGGAATGGGAATCGCATGAAAACATAGGAGTGAGAATGAGTCTGTTCAAAGCAAGGGAATGACAGAGTCGGGATGAGAATGATTATGATACAATGATAAGGTAACATGTTTTTTGGTTCTCTCTAGATCTTCAATTGGAGGGTGTTTGGTTGGTACCAAAGGTTACTAGGGTAATGGGCAACGTGGAGCGGTTGAGAATGATACTCTAGGAGGCAGGGCGCAAACATGTACAATATGTCAGTACTACTTCGTAGTATTGATATTTATCAGTCATACGTTATTGATGAAGTATTCCTTTTTTACAAATGTATTTTTATCTCACTCTATCTTAGCTTTCCCAAATGATTGGGATTTGACAGAGTTGTGTGTTGCCTTTGACATCATTATCTGACTGTTCTGTTTCTGACCCCTTTCAATTCTAGATTGTTCTGTGTTTCCTATTTTTACTCTCTTGTGTCTATACCGTGTGTCTACCCCTCTCTCTCTCCTCCCTCTAAAAGGCATAAGGCCCTCACGAGATGGACAGTCGCAGGGCCGAACTGGTCTGGTAGCTCAGGAGGGGGTTGACTGACACCATCTCCAGGTCCAATGTGTACTCCAGGGGTCCCGTCACGGCCCGGGCTAAAACCAGCATGGCGCTGATGTTGTTTATTTGCTGAGGGAGACACAGAGATAGAGTCAGTCCCACTACATTAGGCAGAAAAGGAGTGGGTTTATTTGACAAATTTCTCCTAGTCTAAAAAGTCAAGAAACGTATCTAAGTATTGTTATGATGCAAGGTCTCAAAACTACAATACAATACGTTTCTAGACCTCCACTGTCATCATAAATTCACTAGTCTATCATCATATATTCACAAAGTGGATGGGAGGGTGACTCAGACTGGTGCTATGCAAGGGTCGTCACGCCGTAGCTGTGCTCACTCTGATGTAGAAGTCTCCGTTGTCGTCTCCAGAGCGGATGCGGAAGGTGTTGTAGGCTCCGGGGTAGACGCTGGTGGCCTGGATCTGGAAGATGTCTGAGGGGACGGAGCGCTCCGACGTGATGCTCATGTAGCGGTGGACAATAGAGAAGGGAAGGTCTCGACAGGCTGGCTTGGTCACAGGACAAACACAACGACTAGACACACAGGAGAGAAAAGTAGCAGGTTTTTGTCCTCTGGAGAGAGACTGTATATGAGTTGTGTCATAGTGGAAGTCACTTCCTGAAATTTGACCTCATGAACTAGATGGCTTAGTGATTCACTTTTGATTCTGTTTCATTTCAATTAAAACATTTAGTGATGAATATAGCCCCATTCTCATCGACGGGGCTGTAGTGGAGCAGGTTGAGAGCTTCAAGTTCCTTGGTGTCCACATCAACAACAAGCTAGAATGGTCCAAACACACCAAGACAGTCGTGAAGAGGGCACGACAAAGCCTATTCCACCTCAGGAAACTAAATTTGGCATGGGTCCTGAGATCCTCAAAAGGTTCTACAGCTGCAACATCGAGAGCATCCTGACTGGTTGCATCACTGCCTGGTACGGCAATTGCTCTGCCTCCGACCGCAAGGCACTACAGAGGGTAGTGCGTACGGCCCAGAACATCACTGGGGCTAAGCTGCCTGCCATTCAGGACCTCTACACCAGGCGATGTCAGAGGAAGGCCCTAAAAATTGTCAAAGACCCCAGCCACCCCAGTCATAGACTGTTCTCTCTACTACCGCATGGCAAGCGGTACTGGAGTGCCAAGTCTAGGACAAAAAGGCTTCTCAACAGTTTTTACCCCAAGCCATAAGACTCCTGAACAGGTAATCAAATGGTTACCCGGACTTTTTGCATTGTGCCCCCTTTCATGTGCATACTACCTCAATTGGACCGACCAACCAGTGCACCCGCACATTGGCTAACTGGGCTATCTATCTGCATTGTGTCCCGCCACCCCCTTTTATACGCTACTGCTACTCTCTGTTCATCATATATGCATAGTCACTTTAACCATACCTACATATACATACTACCTCAATAAGCCTGACTAACCGGTGTCTGTATATAGCCTCGCTACTCTATATAGCCTCGCTACTGTATACACTGTTGTTTTTATTTCTTTACTTACCTATTGTTCACCTAATACCTATAGTATTTTTTTTTTGTATTTGTATTTAAAAAAAAAAAAAAAATGTATAAAAAGAAATTGCACTGTTGGTAAGCATTTCACTGTAAGGTCTACACCTGTTGTATTCGGCGCACGTGACAAATACACTTTGATTTGATCTCTATGTCCTCTGAAATGCTCATGCCTCTAGATAAAATGGTCAAAAGAGTAGTTCATAACTCAACCACTAGAGGGGTATATTGCAATACAGAAGGAGCACTGGTGAACTATCCTCAAACCAAGACCGATTACATACAACTGTATTTGAACAGTGGCCATTTCCCCAAGTAATTTCCTGAAACCTTTTCATACAGCCAAAACAAGTTGAGGGAAATAAACCACTGTCCACACCTGTTATCACTTTAACACTTGTTTCACTCTTCTAACAGCATTCTAATTGTACTGGAACAACTGAGAAGGGCACAGAATTGGACAGAAATATGGAACAAGTAATTGGAGCAACCTTAGAAATAATGTGAGCTGTGCTCCGTACAGAGTGAGGCTGATGATATGGACAGAGGTTGATAATGGGGGGAAAAGGTGTGTGCGTGTGTGTGTGAGAGTGAGAGTGTGTGTGTGTGTTTTAATAAATGTTCACTCACTTGTCAGTTATCTGGATGTAAGGGTCCTGACAGAGGTTGGTGTCCACACACTGATAGGCCCCGTGGATATTCACACAGGTCTGTCCTTCAGTACACTGGTGCTCTCCGGTCTCACATTCATTTATATCTGGGGAGGAGAGGGATAGAGAAACGGTTTGGCAAAGGGAAGGTTAGAATACAACAGGACAGAATGAATAGAACAGATTCAAATAGTCCCCTAACGAGGACATGGAAAGAGCACAGGTACAATTAGCTGACATTGAAGTGAAAGACAGGTAAAAGGTGTTGAAAAAAACTATGAGAAGGAGAACAGATGGAGAGAGTGCTTACCCTGGCATAGTCGGGTGCCCAGCAGCTGGTAGCCTTCTGGGCACTGACAGGAGAACTTTCCTGGTTCATTGACACATTGGAACTGGCACAGGTAACTGGAGTAGCTGCACTCGTCTATGTCTGCAGAACGCAGGAGAGAGAGAGAGAGGGGAACAGCGTTTAAGATCATAGCACAGCTGTTTTAACCAAGAAACAGACAGAGAGCTTTTAAATAATGCAAGAAAGAAAGAGATGGTTTTATTTTCAGATCGTAGCACTGCTATTTTATGGCATTATAGAGACAAACAGACAGACAGATCCTCTCACCATTGCAGGCGAAGCCGTCAGGCCCCAACTCGTAGCCCTGGTCACAGCGACAGAGGAAGGTACCGTAGGTGTTATAACACCTCTGCTGACAGGGGGCGCCCATGTCACACTCATTCACATCTGGAAGGAGGAGGAAAGGGAGAAGTCTATCAGTATTAGTATTTTCTAACATCAGTCTGGATAGTGTGGGACTCTGTGTGTGCTTTTGGCTGGTTGTGGCTATTAGTTTTACCATGACTTTGTTTGTATACAGTATGCGGTATTGCGTGCGCGTGTGTGTGTGTCTGACCATGCCTTACCAATACAGGAACGGTTGTTGCCGGCCAGCTGGAAGCCTGGTTCACACTGACAGGAGAAGGAGCCAGGGACGTTGACACAGCGATGCTGACAGTACCTGTACCTGCACTCATCAATGTCTAACAACACAGACGGAAGGAGAGCATTCAGAAACAGTTAAATAGAGGTCAAATAACATGCTACAATGACTAAGCTGAACCACAACAATGCAGTGAGACCACAAACAGTGCGTTGGTGTGACTCAGGCCGGGGGGTAGGCTGGTTAGAGAGAGTCCTATGGAGAGTACTATACATTCTTAGAAAGAATGGTGCTACCTAGAACCTAAAAGGGTTATTTGGCAGTCTCCATAGGATAACCCTTTGCAGAACCCTTTCTGGTTCCAGGTAGAACCATTTCCCCAGAGGGTTCTAAATGGAACCCAAAAGAGTTCCTACGGGGACAACCAAAGAACCCTTTTAGAACCCTTTTTAAGAGTGTAGTGTGACTTACCAATGCACTCGGTGCCAACCTTGCGGTAACCATCAGGACACTGGCAGGTAAAGGCTCCAGGTGTGTTGATGCACTGCTGGCTGGGCTGGCAGTCGTGTTCATCTCTCTCACACTCATTCACGTCTGTGTGCGTGATATGGCAATGAAACACAATGTTTTAAGTAACATGGTAAGTGAATACAGTTGATGCACCAGCAGCTGAGAATTCCCCACGTTGGTGAATCGTTATTCCTCTCTCATGCATTCCCCGTCAACAACACCTACCACCCCGACCCCAAGGACAACAGGACAAGCAGCTCTTTCATCACTCTCCGTCCCATAAAACTAAGCGCAGCTGTCCTTGTGAAATCTCCACATTCCAGTACCAGCTATCCACCCCCCCACGGACAAATACTCACACCGAACCACACTTACACCACACAATCCCCCATCACACACACACATCCCCCCCCCAAACACATACACCTGCTACAGCCACCTGTCCCACAATAGTCTGCAATCATCCAGACTACATGTTCATTGCCCAATCACAAACACGCATGCAGACACGTACATACACACGCATTATCCCTTCCCTGTCTCACCCTCCAGCCGGTACTCACCCACACAGCTGTCTCCCTGGGGTTCGTAGCCCAGAGGACATGGGTTGAAGGGCTCTCTGGCAGTGCTCTCCAGGTTGGTCCCAGGCTGGCTAGGGGGGTCCTGGGCTGGGATGACTGAGGCAGAGCGGGGGAGGCACAGGTAGCCCCCGTAGTGGTTGAAGCACTTCATCTCACCCTTACAGGCCTCCGGAATGGTCTCACACTCATTTATGTCTGACGGGAGAGAGGGAGAGACAGTGAGAGGCTGAAGGAAAAGCTCTCACTCAGGACACGGACATGGGGACACGAGGATACGCGAGAGCCTTTACCTTTGCAGTGCTGAGTCTGGGAGTCCCATTGATACCCATCTGTGCATTCCTACAGATAGCAGGAGAGAGAGTCTCATGTACTGTATCATCCAAATAACCTTTCATGTATAGCTATTATATGCACTTTAAATCATGGAGGAAATGATGATCCATAGTCATGAGCACTGAGAACAGGTCAGCGGAGGTCAACAGAAAAGAGAAGAGCAGCTGCAGTACAAAAAGGGGTCAAATCATCAGTCTGGTACATGGTGGGACGGGGACGAAAAGATAGGAAGGTAGGAGAGAGGGATTGAGCGAGTGAGAGAAAGAGAGCCCTGGTTTGCGCTCCGAAATACCCATCCTTACCGTGTAGGTGTCACTTTCTGTAGGCGGCTGTGAAATAGCACTGCGGAGGATCACAGACACACACAGGATTGACACACACACGCCCCGCATGCTCACGCACTGACTGGCAGATAGAACAGGATCACGCACGTTAACACACAACACACACTGACACAGCCGGCGGGTCACACAGGTAATGGCGCCTCAGGTCAGGATGAAAGAAGCTTCTGACTTGTTGTGGTGCTCAGAGCAGCTCAGTGGTATCTGTAGAGAGAGAAAGAGAGAGAGAGAGAGAGAGAGAGAGAGAGAGAGAGAGAGAGAGAGAGAGAGAGAGAAAGATAGACTCAACGACCTGAGTTGTAAATCATCCACCTCATAAATTTCTCATAACACTGTGCTGTGTGTTGACATCTTTTCTAAAGCCAGGCATAGACACAGAGCAGAAGTCAAGTCAAACAAGTGACGTGACATTATTTGCTAATCGAACATCTTTCCCCCTGAATCCCCGACCAGTATTATGGAGAGGAAGTACGTCTCCCCCTGCTGGTGAAAGATAAATATAAGGATGCACTCCATCCATCAGCTAAAAATAAAGAAAGGTCAACAGCGAGGAAATGCTTTCATTATAGCTCTCCACACACAGCCATCTATTTCCCCAGACAGCCCCACAGTAACTGGGACTAGGAATACACACACACCGCACACACACTCTCACACACACACATACGGAAGCGCCCACACACACACCACACACACACACACACACACACACACGAGCCCGCTGGGACTTCACATTGAAAACTTGTGGAGGCTGAACCTACAGTATGCCAGAGTGGGCCACTAAACACAGTAAACCTGTAAGAGGTCCTAAATCTCAGGGTATTATCTGTCAATTTAAAGACATTACTTTCCGTTTTCCCAGACGCCGCAGGCTCTGACACAGGTTTCTGTTCTGTTCATCCATCTACATCACTGTTACTAGTACCACATAATCCATTGTTGTCTTTATCTGAGCCTGGCATCATTCATCATCATGGCTAGTGTGTTAATCACTGAAGTACTGCATATGGAGGTGGAGAAGTATACAGACAGGGCTTTGCTGCCCTTTTCGGGAGAGCCCAACCATCCTCCATTTAATGTTCTTGGCAAGAGGAAGCACAGCTGTTTAAGTAGAACATGTACCTAGACAAATAAATCCTCAATTCCAGCTCCCCATTTCTGAGTAACCGTTGTTCGTGCAAAACCGTTAGAAGAGGCTCCAGACAGAATAGATGAAGAGGAAAGTTATAATCACTGCTTTCTTTACACACACACACACACACACACACACACACACACACACACACACACACACACACACACACACACACACACACACACACACACACACACACACACACACACACACACACACACACACACACACACACACACACACACACACACACACACACACACACACACACACACACACACACTTTATTGAATCCACCAATCACATTACATCACAAAGGACTCAACCATTTCAAGGGTCACTCACGTTAACAAAAAGAGCTTCTCCTCCACACAGCTAGGCGGCCCATAGCTGCCGAAACAGAGAAGTACCAAGCCACATCTACTGTACACGCACACACCTACACACACACATACAAACCTCAAAGGTCATGCCGAGTGTGTTGGGTATTATGTTAATTAACAAAAAAGAAGCCACAGAGTGACGTGCGTGCCACACATAAATACTGTCTTACATAACACTCCAAATTTAGCCTTACCTTCGCTCTGAAGCACCAAAACCAACAGCAAATGTTCCACTAAGTTCCCAGGACAAGTATCTACACAGTACACACAATACACAGTACACACAACTTCACAATCTTTCATACACTCACAAAAGTCTTATAGTGGGCCTTGCGTCATATCATCTTCAATAGGTCTGCATCGTAAACAGGAGGACACTTATATACAGCCCGATATGTGGACACGTCAGAATCCTTGTGTAGACACTGTGGTACTCTTACAGCCGGGGGTTTGACCTAAAACCACCAAAAACAAACTGTCCGCCAATTGAAAGTCCACTCAGTCACCCAGGACTGTGAGCAGCAGGGAGACGTGGGTAGGTACTGCCCCGCCACCGCTGACCAGTGAGCACCAAGTGGTGTTTGGACCTCTGGAATGCCCGTGGCAAGGATGTGGGCTGCAGTTCCCAGTAGGGATACCCTACCATCAGTGTTTCCCAGAGTATCAGGTTCTGGGAAAGCCCCCCATGGTTCATGTAGGACAGCTGCTGCCAAACCTACAGCCTCTGGTCTCTGAGTGGGCGGATGGTTCGTCCCTCTGACAGTCCTCCACAGGTCAATCACTGGTCTGTTCATTGTTTGTGGTTCTGGTTACGACAAGTGTTGTTGAAGAAATATTTGATTTCCTTGACTGTCATTGAAATGGAATTACAGTTGTATGACTAAAGGAAAATGGGCAGCGTGACAAACTTGCCATTTAACAGAAGTGTAGCACCATGTGGTTTACCGTTTTTCACAGAAATATATATATATATATATATATATATATATATATATATATATATATATATATATATACAGTACCAGTCAAAGGTTTGGACACACCTACTCATTCAAGGGTTTTCTTTATTTTTACTATTTTCTACATTGTAGAATAACAGTGAAGACATCAAAACTATGAAATAACACATATGGAATCATGTTGTAACCAAAAAAGTGTTCAACAAATAAAAATATATTTTATATTTCATCTTCTTCAAAGTAGCCACCCTTTGCCTTGATGACAGCTGTGCACACGCTTGGCTTTCTCTCAACCAGCTTCATAAAGTAGTCACCAAGAATGCATTTCAATTAACAAGTGTGCCTTGTTCAAAGTTCATTTGTGGAATTTCTTTGCTTCTTAATGCGTTTGAGCCAATCAGTTGTGTTGTGACAAGTTAGGGGTGGTATACAGAAGATAGCCCTATTTGGTAAAAGACCAAGTCCATATTATGGCAAAAACAACTTAAATAAGCAAAGAGAAACGACAGTCCAGACATGAAAATCAGTCAATGCGGAAAATTTCAAGATCTTCGAAATGCAGTCGCAAAAACCATCAAGCGCTCTGATTAAACTGTCTCTCATGAGGACCGACACAGGAAAGGAGGACCCAGAGTTACCTTTGCTGCAGAGGACAAGTTCATTAGAGTTACCAGCCTCAGAAATTGCAGCCCAAATAAATGCTAAGAAGAGACTTGCTTAGGGCCAAGAAACACGAGCAATGGACATTAGACCGGTGGAAATATGTCCTTTGGTGTGATGGGTCCAAATGAGAGAATTTTGGTTCTAACCGCCAGGTTTTTGTGAGACGCAGAGTGGGTGAACGGATGATCTCTGTGTGTGTAGTTCCCACCGTGAAGCATGGAGGAGGCAGTGTGATGGTGTGGGGGTGCTTTGCTGGTCACACTGTCAGTGATTTATTTACAATTCAAGGCACAATTAACCAGCATGGCTAGCAATACACCATCCAATCTGGTTTGCACAGGACAATGACCCAACACACCTCTGTGGCTGTGTAAAGGCTATTTGACCAAGAAGGAGAGTGATGGATTGCTGCATCAGATGACCTGGCCTCCACAATCCTCCGACCTCAACCCAATTTGATGATTTGGGACGAGTTGGACAGCAGAGTGAAGGAAAAGCAGCCAACAAGTGCTCAGCATATGTGCAAACTCCTTCAAGACTGTTGGAAAAGCATTCCAAGTGAAGCTGGTTGAGAAAATGCCAAGAGTGTGCAAAGCTGTCATCAAGGCAAAGGGTGGCTACTTTGATGAATATAAAATCTAAAATATATTAAAAATATAATGCTTTTTTGGTTACTACATGATTCCATATGTGTTATTTCATATTTTTTATGTCTTCACTATTATTCTACAATGTAGAAAATAGTACAAATAAAGAAAAACCCTTGAATGAGTAGGTGTCTCCAAACTTTTGACTTTTACTGTGTATACACTAACGTTAAAAAATTTGGGGTCACTTAGAAATGTCCTTGTTTTTAAAAGAAAAGCACATTTTTTGTCCGTTAAAATGACATCAAATTGATCATAAATACAGTGTAGATATTGATCTTGTAAATTACTATTGTAGCTGGAAATGGCTGATTTTGAATGGAATATCTACATAGGCATACACAGGCCCATTATCACCAACCAATGGCACATGTTCCAATTGCACATTGTGTTAGCTAATCCAAGTTTATCATTATAAAAAGCTAATTGATCATAAGAAAACCATTTTGCAATTATGTTAGCACAGCTGGAAACTGTTGTTCTGATTAAAGAAGCAATAAAACGGGCCTTCTTTAGACTAGTTGAGTATCTGGAGCATCAGCATTTGTGGGTATGATTACAGGCTAAAAATGGCCAGAAACAAAGACCTTTCTTCTGAAACTCATTAGTCTATTCTTGATCTGAGAAATGAAGGCCAAGAAACTGAAGATCTCGTACAACGCTGTGTACTACTCCCTCCACAGAACAGCGCAAACTGGGCTCTAACCAGAATAGAAAGAGGAGTGGGAGGCCCCCGGTGCACAACTGAGCAAGAGGACAAGTACATTAGAGTGTTTAGTTTGAGAAACAGACGCCTCACAAGTCCTCAACTGGCAGCTTCATTATACAGTACCCTCAAAACACCAGTCTCAATGTCAACAGTGAAGAGGCGACTCCGGGATGCTGGCCTTCTAGGCAGAGAAGCAAAGAAAAAGCCAAATCTCAGACTGGCCAATAAAAAGAAAAGATTTAGAAGGGCAAAAGAACACAGACACTGGACAGAGGAACTCTGCCTAGAAGACCAGCATCCCGGAGGAGTCGCCTCTTCACTGTTGAAGTTGAGACTGGTGTTTTGCGGGTTATGCGGATTGACCTTGCCAATCGGATGATTATGGAGGCCAGGTCATCTAACGCAGCACTCCAACACTATCCTTCTTGGTCAAATAGCCTGTACACAGCCTGGAGGTGTCTTGGGTCATTGTCCTGTTGAAAACAAATGATAGTCCCACTAAGCGCAAACCAGATGGGATGGCGCATCGCTGCAGAATGATGTGGTAGCCATGCAGGTTTAGTGTGCCTTGCATTCTAAATAAATCACAGACAGAGTCACCAGCAAAACACCCCCACACCATCACACCTCATCCTCCATCCTTTACGGTGGGAACCACACTTACGGAGATCATCCGTTCACCTACAATGCGTCTCACAAAGACAAGGCGGTTGGAACCAAAGGACAGATTTCCACTGGTCTAATGTCCATTGATCGCATTTCTTGGCCCAAGCAAGTCTCTTCTTCTTATTGGTGTCCTTTAGTATTGGTTTCTTTGCAGCAATTCAACCATGAAGGCCTGATTTACACAGTCTCCTCTGAACAGTTGATGTTGAGATGTGTCTGTTACTTGAATTCTGTGAAGCATTTATTTTGGCTGCAATTTCTGAGGCTGGTAACTCTAATGAACTTGTCCTCTGCAGCAGAGGTAACTCTGACTCTTCCTTTCCTGTGGCGGTCCTCATGAGAGACAGTTTCATCATAGCGCTTGATGGTTTTTGCGACTGAACTTTCAAAGTTCTTGAAATTTTCCGCATTGACTGACCTTCATGTATTAAAGTCGTTTCTCTTTGCTTATTTGAGCCATAAAATGGACTTGGTCTTTTACCAAATAGGGCTATCTTCTGTATACCACCCCTAACTTGTCACAACACAACTGATTGGCTCAAATGCATTAACCTCTACAAGATCAGTGTCCCCCACCCGCAGGAAGGTTGAGCTAACGCAGGCTAATGTGATTAGCATGAGGTTGTAAGTAACAAGAACATTTCCCAGGAGATAGACAAATCTGATATGGGCAGAAAGCTTAAATTCTTGTTAATCTAACTGCACTGTCCAATTTACAGTAGCTATTAAAGTGAAAGAATATCATGCTATTGTTTGAGGAGAGTGCACAGTTATGAACTTCAAAATGTATCAATAAACCAATTAGGCACATTTGGGCAGACATACAACATTTTGAACAGAAATGCAATGGTTCGTTGAATCAGTCTAAATCTTTGCACATACACTGCTGCCATCTAGTGGCCAAAATCGACATTGCGCCTAACCTTGAATAATACATTGTGACCTTTCTCTTTCATTTCAAAGATGATGGAACAAAAAATTAACAAAGAAACATGTTTTTTTCTTTGTTTTATCTTTTACCAGATCTAATGTGTTATATTCTCCAACATTAGTTTCACATTTACACAAACTTCAAAGTGTTTCCTTTCCAATGATATCAAGAATATGCATAACCTTGCTTCAGGTCCTGAGCTACAGGCAGTTAGATTTGGGTATGTCATTTTAAGCAAAAAAAAGGAAAAAAGGGTCTGATCATTACGAAGGAAAGAAATTCCACACATTTTCACAGGGCACACCTGTTAATTGAAATGAATGGAGCTGGTTGAGAAAATGCCAAGAGTGTGCAAAGCTGTCATCAAGGGTAATTTGAAGAATCTCAAATATAAAATATATTTTTTGGTTACTACATGATTCCATGTGTGTTATTTCATAGTTTTGATGTCTTCACTATTATTCTACAATGTAGAAAATGGTAAAAATAAAAATAAATTAATAATAAAAAACCCTTGAATGAATAGGTGTGTCCAAACTTTTGACTGGTACTGTATATATATACACAGTGCCTTCGGAAAGTATTCAGACCCCTTTACTTTTTCCACATTTTGTTGAGTTACAGCCTTTATTTTCCCTCATAAATCTACACAACATACCCCATAATGACAAAGCAAAAACAGGTTTTTAGAAAAATTGGATAATTTATTATAAATAAAAAAACGTTAATATTATATTTACATAAGTATTCGGACCCTTTAGTCAGTACTTGTTGAAGCACCTTTGGCAGTAATTTCAGCCTCGAGTCTTCTTGGGTATGACGCTACAAGCTTGGCACACCTGTATTTGGGGAGTTTCTCCCATTCTTCTCTACAGATCCTCTCAAGCTCTGTCAGGTTGGATGGGGAGCATTTGCTGCACAGCTATTTTCAGGTCTCTCCAGAGATGTTCAGTCAGGTTTAACTCCGGGCTCTGGCTGGGCCACTCAAGGACATTCAGCGACTTGTCCCGAAGCCACTCCTGTGTTGTCTTGGCGGTGTGCTTAGGGTGGTTGTCCTGTTGTAGGTGAACCTTCGCCCCAGTCTGAGGTCCTGAGTGCTCTGGAGCAGGTTTTCATCAAGGATCTCTCTGTACTTTGCGCCGTCCACTGTCCATTGCGCCTGCCACTGAAAAACATCCCCACAGCATGATTCTTCTACCACCATGCTTACCGGAGGGATGGTGCCAGGTTCCTCCAGACGTTACACTTGGCATTCAGGCCAAATAGTTCAATTTTGGTTTCATCAGACCAGAGAATCTTGTTTCTCATAGTCTGAGCGGGCTGTCATGTGCCTTTTACTGAGGAGTGGCTTCCGTCTGGCCACTCTATCATAAAGGCCTAATTAGTGGAGTGCTGCAGAGATGGTTGTCCTTCTGGAAGGTTATCCCATTTCCATAGAGAAACTCTAGAGCTCTGTCAGAGTGACCATCGGGTTCTTGGTCACCTCCCTGACCAAGGCCCTTCTCCCAGATTCCTCAGTTTGGCCGGGGGGTCAGCTCTAGAAAGAGTCTTGGTGGTTCCAAACTTCTTCCATTTAAGAATTATGGAAGCAACTGTGTTCTTGGGGACCTTCAATGCTGCAGACATTTCTTGGTACCCTTCCCCAGATCTGTGCCTCAACACAATCCTGTTTCGGAGCTCTACGGACAATTCCTTTACCTCATGGCTTGGTTTTTGCTCTGACATGCACTGTCAACTGTGGGACCTTATATAGACAGGTGTGTGCCTTCCCAAATCATATCAAATCAATTGAATTCAACACAGGTGGACTCCAATAAAGTTGTAGAAACATCTCAAGGATGATCAATGGAAAGAGGATGCACCGGAGCTCAATTTCAAGTCTCAAAGCAAAGAGTCTGAATACTTATGTGAATAAGATATTTCTGTTTAAAAAAATGTAATACATGTGCAAAACTTTCTAAAAGCCTGTTTTCACTTTGTCATCATGGGGTATTGTGTGTAGCTGCTGAGGATTTTTTTGTATTTAATCAATTTTAAGATAAGGCTGTAACGTAAAAAATGTGTGGGAAAAGTCCAGGGGTCTGGAAACTTTCCGTATGGCCTTGTCTTTACTTGGTTTGAAGGGGGAATTCAACTACTCTTGGGAGACAATGGGATGTCTTTAATTGGCCCAGGTGCTTACTTATGTTACTGGCATCAGTAGTATGTTAACTCGTGCAACAGGAGGCATCACTCTCCCTGAATCCACACCGTCAGCGGAATGACTAAGCAAAATATCCGCAGGGTCATACAGAAATGACCTCATGGGGACTAGGCAAAACACACAGCGAGACCACACACACAGTTATACACACATACAACTACATCTATACACACACACACACACACACACCGGTGGGAGAGCCAAACAGAGATGGTCCTGTCTTGAGATGTGCATACTGTACATAGCCAGCTTCGTTCCGTTCTGCTCAGTAGCGCATGGATCTGCTCTCTCTCTAACATAGTGGCCCGGTGGGCTCAAGTTGTGCTCTGCTCCCCTCGCTGCACTGAACCTGCCACCCAGAGGCCAGAACTTCTTACATGTGATACCACTGAACTCCTGTGACGGGAGATTTCTCTCACATTGCCAGACAGTAGCTCTGCAGAAAAACACTTAACAGTTCCCCATGGAGTTAGCCTGTTGTCCCATTAGCACAGGGCTGCAGTCTGCTGGCGAGTACATTGCTGTAGTAAATGGATGAGGTGAGGTGTGCCGAGGGCAGGAGATAATGGACACAGGGTGGGTCAGAGGGGGGAGTTTGGTCCTCTGGGATGCAACTCGCTGACCCTCCTCCCTCTGTGCTTTCCCCTGAATCACTGTAGTCAGACCAGCCTTATGTAGGCCTATGAACGGATCATTCTTTCTGTCAAATGTTAGTTATTAAGAGTATATAAGCACAGCGATAAAATGGGGCCCTGCTCTGCACAGACGTGTCCTGCACTGTGAAGGGGTGTGTATATAGGAGTGGGGGTGAATACAGTGTGTGTTTAGTGCACCTGTCTCTCTAGTTTGATGTGGTTGTCTTAGTGTGGCCATATGGTAATGAAGGCCTGGCTGCTCTTCCTCACACTAAAGCAAGACTTTCCGACAAACAAATCCTGAACTTTTATCTTAACTGACCATGTGTCTGGCAGGATTTGTCATGCAAAAGGTTTCGCAGGAGATATTAATAGACTTTGCGATTGACATTAAATAGTTGTGAAATAGTAGTTGGATCTGTACGAGAGTTTTGTAATACATTTCCATTTACAAATACACCTACTATCTTACACATGCTCTCTGTCCCTCCCTCCCTCCCACTCCCTCTCTAACACACACACACATACACAAGTGCAGGGCCTTGCCACCTCAGCTCTTGTAAGGATTCAATTGCAGCTGTGGAGGTTGAGAGGAGAGAATGGTTTAACTGTGACGTGTCCACCCCCTCCAGGAGCAAACAGAGGGTAAAAGGCATTACACACTTTTTTTCCTTTTCTTTGTGACACACGCACTTGGTTACTCACTCGCAAACGCTCTCGTAGACACACACACACCCCTCCCTCTTTCAAACCTGCCCACACTGTCATTTGTAAAACATGGTGAACTCACAGACAAGTCTTCTTTCCTGTGTGAAATCTTCTTCTTCTTGCTATCTTCAGGTCCCTAGTTTGTGTCCCTGTTGCTCTGAGCTCGATGTGCTGTTGTAGTCCGCTGGCGGTGGTGGTCCCTGGTGTGTTGTGAGCGTGGAGAGCTGAAGTGGTTCTTCTGTCTGTCCTGCTCCTGCCTCGATGGCCCTGAGAGAGTGAGTGGGGAGATCGACAGCTGGAGCAGCTGAATGCATGCAGGGGAGGGAGAGAGAAAAAGAGAGAGGGAGAGAGGAGAGAAGGACAGCCCATTTCTACCCCCACTCTGGCCCCCTGCACTGCCATCCTCCACACTCCCACCGACCCCCCTCCCTGACCCCCCAGGATGCAAATTCCTGGTCTGCGGCCCAAATTCCAAATCTGTCCAAATCACAGGCGGAACAACAACTTGCATAGATTCACACACATACTCCCACCTCCCCCCTGTGCCCCCACTCACTGGTCACGCAACGCACCTGGTTTCATTTCAAATCACCCTCCACAGCTCCACAACTCACCCCCCACTCACCCCCATCTATCTATCCTTACCTCCCCCATCTTTCTCTCTCTTTCTGTACAGCCACTTAGTTTCCTTCACTCCCGTCCAATCTGACACAGACAGATATTTATAGCTTGGGAGAGAAGTTGGTGGAATGTGGACAAAAAAAAAAAGTGCGACGGAGAGAGGGAAAGAGACAAGCCCTCTTGGAAAAGTGGTTAGCTTTTCTAACTACCAATAAATATTTAAACTGGAGGTCCTTTCTGGATGATATACAGAGACAGACATGTTTATATGTAAAAGCATGGAAAGAGTGACTCTGAAGTAATCATCCATTTCTTCAAACGGTGTTGTTATAACTACAGTACTACTACTTTGGCAACACATTATCGCTCCTAACAATTACATGAAAGCTGTGTACTCCAGGACAGTTCTACTACTGTATACAGACAGAGAAATATGTTCATCCTTTTTACAATATTATTATCTAAGTGTCTAAATTGTTAGTTATAATTTCAAATTCCTAGTTGACATGGAAAGGAGCAGTGTCATTACTGTCATTGCACACACCTAATCATGGGTTGTTTGTGTGTGGGGGGGTGAGAGCTGTCATCGAAAAGGACACATCACTGACAGAAATCCCAACCCTCCCCCAGCTGACAAATTGCGCCCCCTCCCGTTGCTGCTACCCAACCCCCCAGTGGCCACACACAGACACAATTCACTACGGTCTTCTCATTCCATAATCCACTCTAATTCATTTAGGCTTAATTTGACTATGCAGATGTATTCCCAATATAGTCATTACCCATATTCATTCATCCATACTGGGGTGTATGAGATTCTAACCACCTTCTTGGCATGTTAAAACTGTGAAAGATCTAAGTGTTATGTTGAACCAAAAGGGGCTCAAACCCTGCAGCTGCCGTCAGTTTTTAAATCGTAGTACTTTGCATCTGACGTTGTAACACAAACAAGCACTCACAACATATGCCCAAATACACACCTTATCTCCTTCACAGATCTGCAATACAATCAGCACAGAGACACCATCGGTATAAACTTTGTTGACTTTATTTACAATAGAAATGATGTGATATACATGGTGACATTGCAAAGTAGGTCGTCAGAAGAGACAGAGGGGGAGAAAAACCGCATAACGGCATGAAGGACGGAGAAACGTGGGCACTGGCATTAGAGGAGGAGAACATCTGACAGACGGAGCGGAGGATTTACATGATGACTGCAGACAGGAGGGAAAGAAGACGTGACTCCGATATAAAAGAGGACAGGAAGATCCGAGTAGATAGTTGAGCGAGGCAACGTCTCAGTCATGGTACATTTTGAGGATGCAGCTTTTTATCACTCCCATGTACCTGTCCCACACTACCTGGTGTCTGAGAGAGAGGAAGAAGAGAGAAGGCTCAAGACAAATTCTCCTTATGGAGAACTGGCCAAGGTTCATAATACGGAGTGATCTTTGTTCATTCACTTGAAGGAGAGGCCTATGTTTTAATATGGTTGTCCGATGAATATGTATTTTGCTGAGTGTGTCGTGGTGCAGGGTTGTGTAAAGCGTTAACTACATTCCAGAACGGCTGTGCGAGACACAAGGTAACTATAGTTTAAAGAAACATGGGAGGGAGATGCAGTGACACCCACTGGTGACAACTGGGATGTGACTATGAAGAAAAATATAAAAACAGCCTACGTGACCTTGATGAGTGCCAGACAGCACAATATGTATAACAATTATATTATACTCACTTGAATGTGTCGAGTACGTGTGCAGAGTTAGTGTAGTGAGTGAGGTAGAGCCTCATGTCTCCTGCTGTCCATTTGTCTGACCGACACGGCTCAATAAACTGGCAGGGAGGGAGAGAGGGGGAAAGATGACATCACCGTCTCATGGGTAGAAACACATGTCTGTAGACCTTTGTGGCCTCATAACCCAGAACCAGTGTTGAATATAGAGATATGTACTACTACACTACTAATGATTTATAAACGTACCTTTTCCACCAGATCAATGAAGAAGTCTCTGACGTCTTTTGTGTTGGTTAGTTTAGCAGCAATGTTGACAAGGCCCCTGGAGAGATTCTATGGAGAAAATAGAGAGAATAGTTTGTTTCAAATAATTATCAAATAAATCTTTTTGATACTGCAGTTTAGAAATAATTAAACTCAAGTGAACTGATTGAATTAGACAATTTATGTGCAGATTTGACCCCATATAACCATGGTTACGACCCTTTCTATTGACTGATTTACAGATTGTTGTAGTAGGCTGGAAAACACCTATGAAACTGGGTGGTCTGTTGTAGCTACAGCAGCCGTGTTGGGTAGACACAAGCATGTGTTGTCACTCACCTTGAAGTTGGCTTCCATCTCATTAAATGCTTTGGTCTTCCCCCGGAGAGCCGTGCACACCAAACTGAGTGGAGCAGAGGGGACGAGAGAAACAGGAGCAAGGGCATGAGGGATATTACCAAATACTATCATTAATAATAATAGAACACACATAAGATGGAGAGAAAAAATCTTTGTGAATTCTTGACAGGAACTTAAAGAAAGCCAATCAATAACAGACACATCAGGCAATCAATGAGAAATCAACCACACTCTCATACCTCTTGTGCTGGTCCAGCAGATCCCTGTCAGTGATTAAAATCTTCAGTTCTTTTAGATCTTGTAAGAACTCCTTCTCAAGATCCACGTCCATGTCTTCCACCATGTTATCTGAGAAGACAAACTACTTCAGACATCTGATATTGCCATATTATATTACAGTGCTGTGATTGTATAATTGTTCGCAGACCTTCAATTATAATGCGGTTCTCATAAGGAATCAGGACTGATTGCACTGCACAACTGCAGATCTGAGGGACTCACCCAATGCTCCCACAGTCCAGTTGCTGATGAGCTGCCCTGCACAGAAGGCAAAGTCCTGGAATGTAAGATAGTGCAGCTTCTTCTTCCCTGTCTCAAAGCGATTGTTGGCAAAGAAAACGATAGCAGCGTAATCCCTGAGAAGAGGAGCAGGGGAGTTAAATTATATATATTTTTAAATGGATACAAGATTTAAATTCCACTATTTTCTACTGTTACCTGGCCAGATTGTCAGAGAGAAGGAAGTGCTGACGAATGTTCTCCACCAGGGGTCCCTTCAGTTCCTCCACAACTTTGAATACACGCTTGAAGTTATCAAACTAGGAGAAAAAGGTGATCATTCAGAAAAGTCCACATGTAGACAGTTACATTAGGCCTTAAAATTGCAGTGTCTAGAGCTCTGTAGCTCATAGAATCTGTACAGGCAGGACAGTCTCACTAATGTTACAGGTCAGAGATATAGTCATTGTTATTGGGAGAGTCCCTCTTAAGTTTCTGCTACCTGCCGCCTGCAGCTCTTCAGTGTGACACCAGTCTTTGCACTGACGTCATCAAGGTCCTTCTTGGTCCCCTTTGAGAGTTTCTTCCCAAGGACCTCTCGCACAAACACGCTATCGAACGCATAGTACCTTTACACAAAGGAGAGACAGATAGACAGACAGACAGACAGACAGATTAGGTGACGTTTAAGGCAGAGGAAAATAAGATATAAAGATGTGTATCAGGAGTTGGTAGAGCACCTCTCTATGAGCATGGTCTGGCGATGAGGTGGGATCTGGAACAACAGCTGATTGGCCAGCTTGACAGGGCCGTGTAGGAGGCGCTCACACATCTGGAAGGTTCTGTACTGGTCCATGGTGTCACTGTGCAGAACCTCAGCACTGGCCTCACACCCCTCCAATACCCCTCCCTCCATACGAACCTTCACTGCATCATTCACTGAGGATGGGGCAGAAAAGTAACAGGATTTGCGGTTTACGTCATAGAGAATTTGATTAAATAACTTTGATGGATGACTGTGTCTAGTATATCTATGTGTGTGAGTTGGTTAATGTTGTGGTCCAAACCTGTGTAGCCATCCAGCCATAACTGATAGACTTCCTCATCCATAATGGTAGTGTTAACCACAAACACATCAAGTTCAACTGACATCTATGCAGAAACAAGAAAAGAAATCATAAGTATCAAAGTTTTCATTTAACTTGTCACAATACCTGTGGAATATCATTAGCCATAACTACTGTACTAAATGATCAAGTCAAGGTAGCTAGCTACTTATTATATTAACTAAAGTTACATACATTATCTGACTAAACAAGAAGATACTTACCCTTTAAAATTATAGTTCCAATATTCTATATTGTTATACTGCAAGCTTTTTAACTAGGAGTAATAATCCATAGGCTGTCCAGAATTGGTAAATGAACGTTGGTTAACGTGGCGAGTGAGCTGACCAGCGACTATCACCCAAGATAAAACAGGTAAAATATGAATTAGTATCTAAAAACATATCGGATAATAACCTCCTATAAAATATATATTTACTACAGGAGACATTTCCATCCGTTGCTAATGCTGTAGTGATGCCCTTTAAAAAAAGAATACAGGACAGAAAAGACCTGTCAACAACAGACTTGCTTCCATGCAGCTGAGCACTTCCGTGTTTTGTCACGCAGATGGAGTAGGTTCTTCTTCTTCTCCGGTGGAGTTTAACGTCGGTTGGCATCCAATATGTGCATTGCCGCCCCCAAAGGAACTATAGTATACATCCCTCCAATGTTCCCTAAAAAAATCGTCACTGAACAAAAGTCAGGTCTGCTGAGAGCAACTTCCAGCGCACGTTTACTGTGAACCCTGAGGCTGTACCCACTTTAAGTTACAGTTTTAACAGTGGCCAAGTAGGCTACTGTGGCTATTTGATCACAATGTAGGCCTAACAGAGTGGCCTAAAATAATAAACAATGGAGAAAATGCATCCCATAACATTTTAACATGGAAATAGCTGTTCTATCATTCAATCATTCAGCCTACAGTAGCAGCCAATGTGTGGTGTTCAATGTAGGCCTACATTCCATGAGACTTTTGAGAGAAAAAAAAAACATGCAGTGCTTGACATTAACCTGTTTATCCACTTGTCCTTCAGACAAGGAGGTGACTGAAAATGTGTTGTGTTGTTTGATGCAAGAAACCACTTTACAAACTAAAATACATTATTCCCATACAATTATTACAGAGAATCAGACAAATGGTTCTACCCTCTGCATATTGGTGTATTCAAGCCTGTCTCAAAATACAACACTGCCCTTTTAAGACAAAAATGTAAATGTTTTGTGCTCATGTAGGGAGCAATCACTCCCCTATTGCTGACTACAAATTATCTATAACTGGGCTAATAAGTCACTAACTAGCAAAGGATATGAACAACATGTGCACAGGTGGCTACATGTCGCTCTTGCTTTGATTTCAAAACAAGCACATTACTAAACACCACAGCTGTAAACAAAGTCCAGTTCTAAGTAAATGGCACAGATTCATTTTTGGCAATGGTCCATTTGCATATAGGCCTACTGCAGCTCTGATTGGTTATGCAGCACCGGCCTGTGTAGACTACAGGCTGTCATGAGCAATAGAATCCTACTCTGCCTACAAGAAAATCTATTGCATAGTTTGTTTTGTTTTCGGTATGTTGCATTGAAAGTAGCTAATATTGCATTGAATCGATCACAATTGCCACAGTAAAGGGAAACGTTGATAGTATCTGCTCCTGCACCATGCCAAAGGCCTGGGAGAACAGGACACCACCAGTCAACACACCCTGTAACTTTTATGAAGTCAAATCTGGTATACCCAAATACTTCTCTGCAGCTGGCACCACAACATATATTTTCTGTGATTCACGTTCCATTTCTGTGGTACAATTGACAACCATTGCTAAGAACGCTAAGAAGCCAACCTTTCTGAAGCATACTGTATATCACTCGTTGGCCTATCCCTCTGTGCTGGCACAGATCTACTACTCACAGGAATTTTCTCAGGATCCCTCACCCTTGACCCATCCTCCTCTACTTCCTTCACTGCCTCAGCATATGACATCTTCTACACTACTCTAGCCACCTCAACCTGCCTCTCTCGCACTGGACACTTCCGATCTCGCCTCTACCATCCATCCTATTGGCCATCGTGCAATCATTGGAGAATAAACTGGATGAGCTCCGTTCGAGACTATCCTACCAACGGGACATTAAAAACAGTAATATCTTAAGTTTCACTGAGCCGTGGCTGAATGACGACATAGATAATATACAGTTGGCTGGGTTTTCCTTGCATTGGCAAGACGGAACAGCTACCTCCGGTAAGACAAGGGGTGGTGGTCTGTGTCTATTTGTCAATAACAGCTGGTGCGCAAAATCTAATATTAAAGAAGTCTTAAGGTTTTGCTTGCCTGAGGTAGAGTAAGCTGTAGACCAAACTATTTACCAAGAGAGTTTTCATCTATATTATTCGTAGCCGTCTATTTACCACCACAAACCGATGCTGGTACTAAGACCGCACTCAACGAGCTGTATAAGGCCATTAGCAAACAATAGAATGCTCATCCAGAGGCGGCGCTCATTGTGGCCAGGGACTTTAATACCAGCATGTGACATGTGCAACCAGAGGGACCACCTTTACTCCACACACAGAGATGCATACAAAGCTTTCCCTCGTCCTCCGTTTGGCAAATCTGATCATAATTATATCTTCCTGATTCCTGTGTCAGAGGAAGGCTTTAAAAATGTCCAAAGACTCCAGCCACCCTATTCATACTGTTCTCTCTTCTACCGCACAGCAAGCGGAACCGGAGCGCCAATCTAGGTCATAAATGCTCCTTAACAGCTTCTACCCCCAAGCCATAAGACTGCTGAACAGCTGATCAAATGGCTACCCAGACTTTGCATTCCCCACCCTTTTTACGCTGCTGCTACTCGCTGTTTATTATCTATGCATAGTCACGTTACCCCTACCTACATGAACATATTACCTCAATTACCTCAACTAACCTGTACCTCCGCACATTGACTCGGTACCGGTACCCCCTGTATATATAGCCTCGTTATCGTTGTTTTATTGTGTAACTTTTTTTAACTTTAGTTTATTTAGTACATTTCTTGTTAACTATTATTTTTCTTAAAACTGCATTGTTGGTTAAGAGGCTATAAGTAAGCATTTCACAGTAAGGTCTACACCTGTTGTATTCAGCGCATGTGACAAATACTATTTTATTTTGCTTGGCTGCTGTGTTTTCAAACTTTCCATGTGTGGTCTTGGTCGGCAGAGATGATGGAAAGAAATTTCAGTTAAGCTAACATTTTGCCTTTCACTTTGAGCTGTGTCTTTGGTGTAGCTACCTAAGTTCTTTGTAGATGTATACTAGCTTGTTATTGCTATCTAACATTAATGTGGCTATAATCTACCAAGCTAACATTCACTAAACTAGCCTGTTAAAGTAGCTATCATTACTGAGAGTCCTGTTTGCTGTGAGCGACTATTAGCTAACATTATCAACTCATCCAGCTAGCTAGCTAGCTGACTAAACTATTTGTAATGTACGCTTGTGTTTGACAGCATATCACATTTTTTAAAGCTTCTGATAGCTGCGTAGTTTTATTATTTTATCCCAGTGCCAGAATGACAATTGTATCATTGTCCCTTCTGCCCCCTCCCATATCATGGCCCGCGACTATGCCAGTTTGTGAGCACACATTGCGTCTCACAGATTGAAGTCTGTGCCGCATAGAGGTAAGCACATGTAGCTACAGTAATTGCGCCAAAATATATTAAAAAATGAATAGGAAAATTATGATTTCCCAGTAGGGGAGCAGCGTTAAAAAAGGGGGGGGATAATAATATTGCAGATAGCTACACATAGGCCTTCTAGCCACATAAAGCCTACCATTAATTGGACTAGGTCATCCCCTGTCATCACATGATAACCTTGTTTAATATAGACTAGCCAGGCTATTTGCACCCCTTCCATTAACACTTAGTGTTTATGGTTTGTCATTTCAGAGGGATCTGTGGATGCTGGTGGCGTCTCTGCGTCTGAAACCGTTTGACGTGAGAGAATGGTAAAACAGAGTCATAAAGAGACCTGTCACAATAGGGGGACAGGACCGGCCTTCAGAACCTGCAGGCTCTGGTGAAGTGTATCACGCTGCGTCGTACAAAGACCAGCCATGTGTGTGGGCAGCCTCTGTTCTCTCTGCCGGAATGGAGCATCAGTACAGAAGAGGTGGAGATGGCATGAACAGAGGGACGCACCACCATCCGCAGGCACGTTGTGAAGGGGTCCTTCCTCAGGAACTACGCGGATGTTCTGGTTATTCTGGTGATGCTGAGACAGTTCTGCTGCTACCCCTACTGGGCAAGACCACTAAACACACAGGTGTGGTAGCTGTGACTCCTGCAGAGTTGAGAGGGCATCTGATAGAGATGCTGAGGCTGGTGCTGGGCAGTGGCTCTGATGAGGAGTGTTCTGTGTGTCTGGACTGTCCTTCTGCCCGTCACCACACACTGTGCACACAGGTCTACTGCAGACTCTGCAGCGCAGAGGTCATAAGTACTGAGCAGGAGCAGACGCGGTGCCCACTGTGCAGAGGCCAGATTAATGCCAATGAGCTGGTGGAGTTTCCTCAGGAAGAAGAAGAAGAGGAGGAGGAGAGCAACCTCTCAGAGAACTGGAGGAGCAGCTCCAAGGTGGAGGCTGTAATATCTAGCCTGCTCAGACTGCACAGTGAGGAGAACAGCATCAAGAGTCAGAAGCAGGATCTGGTGGAGAAGGCTTTCGGCTTCCCCAGAGAGAGGAAGAATTAATGGTTAGATGATATCCGAGCCCTTGTGGAGCTCTAGACTACTGGCTGTTAAAAATACTGTTTGAAGAAGACTGTTCTCACTGTTCTTTTGTTATTTCATATCCTTTAAGTTCAGATGGAATACGCACAGACACAAACACAACAATGCCCATTTTTTACAGCAGTTGTTTCTAAAAATGTATATGTGGGAATACAGTTTGTGACAAACCATGAGAAACAGGGTGAAAATTACCAGGGACCTCTAAATACTTAGGTGCCTACACGATATGTATTGCAATTCTCACTATTCTATATACGGCCTATTGCATTTCTGCGATTCAATGTTCTAAACATATTGCTCACTATATGTCTGCTGCAGTGAGACAAGAGATTTTTGATCAGTCATGGAAATGCAAGAAATATTGCACAGTAAAAAGGCCTCTTGCATTTTTCTTTCTGGCTTTCATTATAGTCCTGTTGCCATGCCAAGCTAGAATTGGTACATTGTATTCTCAGAAACGTATTCTCAGAAACGTATTCTCAGAAATCATGCACAGAACGAGCAGTATGACTGGTGGCATTGTCATGCTGTAGGGTCATGTCAGGATGAGCCTGCAGGAAGGGTACCACATGAGGGAGGAGGAAGTCTTCCCTGTAACGCAGAGCGTTGAGATTGCCTGCAATGACAACAAGCTCTGTCCGATGATGCTGTGACACACCGCCCCAGACCATGACGGACCCTCCACCTCCAAATCGCTCCCACTCCAGAGTACAGGCCTCGGTGTAACGCTAATTCCTTCGACGATAAACGCGAATCCGACCATCACCCCTTGTGAGACAAAACCGTGACTCGTCAGTGAAGAGCACTTTTTGCCAGTCCTGTCTGGTCCAGCGACGGTGGGTTTGTGCCCATATGCGACGTTGTTGCCGGTGATGTCTGGCGAGGACCTGCCTTACAACAGGCCTACAAGCCCTCAGTCCAGCCTCTCTCAGCCTATTGGGTACAGTCTGAGCACTAATGGAGGGATTGTGCGTTCCTGGTGTAACTCTGGCAGTTGTTGTTGCCATCCTGTACCTGTCCCGCAGGTGTGATGTTCGGATGTACCGATCCTGTGCAGGTGTTGTTATATGTGGTCTGTCACTGCAAGGACGATCATCTGTCCGTCCTGTCTCCCTGTACCGCTGTCTGAGGCATCTCACAGTACGGACATTGCAATTTATTGTGCTGGCCACATCTGCAGTCCTCATGCCTCCTTGCAGCATGCCTAAGGCACGTTTACGCAGATGAGCAGGGACCCTGGACGTCTTTCTTTTGGTGCTTTTCAGAGTCAGTAGAAAGGCCACTTTAGTGTCCTAAGTTGTCATAACTGTGACCTACCGTCTGTAAGCTGTTAGTGTCTTAATGACCGTTCCACAGGTGCATGTTCATTAATTGTTTATGGTTCATTGAACAAGCATGGGAAACAGTGTTTAAACCATTTACAATTAAGATCTGTGAAGTTATTTTGATTTTAACGAATTATCTGTGAAAGACAGGGTCCCAAAAAAGGGACGTCCTTTTTTTGCTGAGTTTAGATACACTACCGTTCAAAAATTTGGGGTCACTTAGAACTGTCCTTGTTTTTTAAAGAAAAGCACATTTTTTGTCTATTAAAATAACATCAAATTTATCAGAAATACAGTGTAGACATTGTTAATGTTGTAAATTACTATTGTAACTGGAAACGGCAGATTTTTTATAGAATATCTACATAGACGTACAGAGGCCCAGTGAAGAGGTGACTCCGGAATGCTGGCCTTTTAGGCAGAGTTGCAAAGAAAAAGCAATTTCTCAGACTGGACAGAGGAACTCTGCCTAGAAGTCCAGCATCCTGGAGTCGCTTCTTCACTGTTGACGTTGAGACTGGTGTTTTAAGGGTACTATTTAATGAAGCTGCCAGTTCAGGACTTGTGAGGCGTCTGTTTCTCAAACTAGACACTTTAATGTACTTGTCCTCCCACTCCTCTTTCTATTCTGGTTAGAGCCAGTTTGATCTGTTCTGTGAAGGGAGTAGTACACAGCGTTGTACGAGATCTTCAGTTTCTTGGCAATTTCTCGCATGGAATAGCCTTAATTTCTCAGAACAAGAATAGACTGACGAGTTTCAGAAGAAAGGTCTTTGTTTCTGGCCATTTTGAACATGATTCCATATGTGTTATTTCATAGTTTTGAAGTCTTCACTATTATTCTACAATGTAGAAAATAGTAAAAAATTAAGAAAATCCCTGGAATGAATAGGTGTCTAAACTTTTGACTGGTTCTGCATATACAGTATATCATCTATATATATATATATATATATATATATATATATATATATATAAACACACAGTGCCGTGAGAAAGTATTTTCCCCCGTTTCTGATATTCTCTATTTGTGCATATTTTTGATTTTTGACACTGATCTTCAACTAAAACCTAATGTTAGATAAAGGGGACCTGAGTTTACAAATAACAAAAAAAAGTATACTTATTTTATTTGTTTATTTAACAAAGTTATGCAACACCCAATGCTCCTGTGTGGAAAAAGTAATTCACCCCTTACACTCAATAACTGGTTTCATGTAGGCTTGATTGTGTGTTTTGGATCATAGTCTTGCTGCATGACCCAGCTGCACTTCAGCTCACAGACGTATGGCCTGACATTCTCCTGTAGAATTATCTGATACAGAGCAGAATTCATGGTTCCTTTTATTAAGGCAAATCGTCCAGGTCCTGAGGCAGCATAGCCTCCCCAAATCATAACACTACAACCAACATGCTTGACCGTTGGTATGAGGTTCTTACTGTGGAATGCAGTGTCATCTGTCCATAGAACATTCTTCCAAGAGTCTTGATGATCATCCAGGTGCTTCCAGGTGCTTTTTGGGAAACTTCAGTCACCTTTTTGGTTGAGATGGTTCCCGTTATGTCTGGCGAAAACCAAACACTGCATTCCAAGGTAAGAACCTCATACCAACGGCCCTCCAACTGGTAATTACTAGTGGGAAACTCATCTATAGTCCTTGAGCTCCAAGTAGGAGGTGGGAATTGTGAAGTTGTAAATACCAGTTGGATGGATTCACATGCTTTGAACTTGTTGAGAAACGCCCGATTGGCTAATGGCCAACAATTTTGTGTCAACCATAAACTAAAAGTACAGCTATCAGGCTTTTAAATAAATAATATTGTTCAAAAACGATATTAATAGATTGCTTTAAAAAAAAAATTGTAGTTGCATTTAACTGCTGAAAATGTTGTTGTGTTGTTATCGCTGTCAGCGGTCTCCATGTGGGAGAAGTCGGAGCTCAAGGATGACAGACGAGTTTCCCACTAGTAACTACCAGTTAGAGGGCCGTTCAAATAGATTTCTCCCAGTTGTATGTGGTAAACATAGAGAATGATAGAGATATCATCTTTATATATGTCCCATTATGATGTCTGTGGGTGCACGGGCAGTGCCATTGAGACCATCTCTATTTTGAAGTAGTACATTTTATTTTCTACTATATTATGAGTTGGCAAACAAACTGAAAGGGTGCATACTGCCAGCTAGAGTGTGTTGTTTGAATGGGTATAAAGCCACGGTTGGTGATTTACTGCCAACTACAGTTATGGAATGTTTGCTCACAAGAATAATTAATTGACTGATTCCTCCTGATGACCCGGATGGAATCATGTAATCCTTTTCTTCACCCACAGGACAGCACACTCAGTTGACTACTTTAAAATGGTGGTAGCCCTCAATGGCAATGTCCATGCCAAAATGGGTTTTATCTATTTAGAGTCTTCCATCTAATTCGATGGTGGTAAATTCCCACTTCCAAATTGATTAGGAATGCCGCATTACTCAATCAAATTATTTAAAAAGGAAAATCAGAACAGTTATTTTCCAATAATAAACACAAATAAAATAGTAAAGAGTAGAGAGCTACTATGAGGATTTGTGATGTGTGTGTGCGAGTTCGCGCATTGCGCACTTCCCCCACAGAGATTAATCTGAATAAATCCCACCAAATCCCTCTCCTCACCCCTCCCATCCTCCCTTTGCGGTATCTGTCTGTGTCCTTTCAAAATTACAAAAGAGAAAAACGACATAGTCAACTGTCTTTTTGTTTTACACCACTCACTGCAAACCAGCCAACCCCTTCCCTCTCTCAGTTCCAGCCCTTCTGTTAGCTAACCTCACAGTGCCCTGATTCTGTCCCAAGCGATCCCCAGTCCTGGCTAACACCCTATATTGTTAAGGCCTCCCTGAAACAATAGAGTAGGAAGTGGAGGGCGGAAGGATATAGCCGCATTCCGCAGCTTAAACCATAGAAAAGCCATTTGTTACACTTTCTGTCTGTGTATATGAAATTGTGCACACTGTAACTGTGTGCTACACTTCTTGTTAAGAGTCAAAGTGTGATGCTGATGGCTTTGTGTCATATTCTGCTGTGTGTGTGTGTGTGTGTGTGTGTGTGTGTGTGTGTGTGTGTGTGTGTGTGTGTGTGTGTGTGTGTGTGTGTGTGTGTGTGTGTGTGTGTGTGTGTGTGTGTGTGTGTGTGAGTGAGGGCCGAAGCTTGGGGGGTGCAGAGTGCGGGAAGTCTTTAAAAATATATATTAAAAAATGAATATTAAAAAAACGACAGACTAAAAAGATACAATGATACATAGCCTATTTTATGTGTGTATTTTATAGATTAGGTCTGAACATAGATTTGAACACAAATGTGATAGGTTACAGACTAAAGAAAAAGTGTATGCCTATAAACACATGCATTCAAATTGCATGTGTGATGTAATTTCCTTCCACTGGACACAATACGTAAGCTATTATTTTACCGTAAAGGAAAACCAAACGGAAAGGGAGAGGGGGAGACCGCTTCAGAAAAGGGGGCATTCCTACGGCGCCTCCTTCACAACCGCCATCAGACAACCAGATTTGAATGCTCCTAAAGACATACTGTAGGATAATAGTCCGAGGTTTTTTACTTCAATGTACTGTATATTTTGATATTCAATGTTAAGCTGAGCATATCTTCCAAAGAAGTGGTCTGTATCGATTTCGTACATTTGTATTGTGTTTATCCATGTTGTTTTGATAAGCCTCGCCTATGGATGATGATTTGACACTTCTATTACTTTTTATGTGAGGGGAGAGTAAAAAGGACAATCCCATTATTTTTAAATGGGCGTCATTTTCTGAAATTCACTGAGTGGAGAGAAAAAACGAGTTTGAGAGAGAGGAGACATCCGTTTGATAAGTGACATTGAAGAAGGCGGACATTGTTATCCTTCACACACCACGCAAAAGGATAAGCATGAATCGGGATTCTTATTTTTTTGAGTGACTTCAAAGCCTTATGGTTTGTTTGTTTTTCTATGGTGAATTTCAAATTACTGGCTCTCATAGGTTCATAATCAAAAGGAATGAATGTTATGCCATGAACAAATCATCCAAACAGAGGGAATACAACATTTACTCGGACAGAACGAACGCAGATGGTCTTCAGCACGTCATTTCTGATAAGAAGAAGTAGAGATCTCAGTGAAAGAACATTGTCATATCTTTGTCCAAGGTTTTGCGATATGGGATTACGAGCCAGCTACACAATAACAACGAAATAACGGATTGAAGCAGCACGAAAACCTCACCCTGCCGACCGTAACCAAGGAAAAGAAAGGGGAAACGGGACAGACATAAATGCATACTTATTTCATATAGGCCTCTAATCACAGATTATCATGTGAGATTTGAGAGTGATTGATTGACATTTGATAGAACAAATATTTCCATTGTTGCTTGGTTTTGTTATAGCAATAGCGACCTTGTTCCGGGCATTTTATAGCTCATAGAAAAACGTATATTTGATCATGTGAAGCATGTGCACTGTTCCCAGTATCCATAGGCAAAGCCAAGAATTGCTGTTGGCCTACATTTGCTTCAACGGTGGGAAAGAGACAGTTGATAGTCACAATTCAGGGCAGACTAAAACGCTTGCTATACATGCCCCATTGCAGAGCATCCCAGGAATTAAAGGCTACATTTATTTTTTACCCTCAACTGCCTGTAATCAGAAAAGGCATTTTTTTCTCAGGTTATTGTATTACAATCAGATAAAACAATATGGGGAGTGACAGTGAGATTTACAACAGAGAGTTGTCAAAGATGTCTGACGAGGATTTACTTGCCTGCTCTAAAGAAGAGCTGGTGAGGCGACTGCGTAAAGAAGAGTCTGAAAAGATCTCTGCTCTTATCCAGCGTGGACGGCTGATAAAAGAAGTAAACAAACAATTACAAGGCCACCTGCTTGAGATCAGGGAGCTGAAAACCATCAACCAGCGTCTCCAGGAAGAAAACACAGAACTGCGCGACTTGTGCTGTTTTCTTGATGATGACCGACTAAAGGTGAATAAACTGGCCCGGGAATGGCAGCTGTTCGGTCACCACGCAGCCAAAGTGATGCGTGAGGATCTGGGCGGCTACTTGAAAAAACTGTCCGACCTAGAGCGCATGCAGGACGGATTAGTGAAGGAGAATCTGGACCTGAAAGAACTCTGTCTGGTTCTGGAGGAGGAGTGTGTCAGCAGGAGTGACTCCAGTCCCGGTGGATCCACTGAGCTCAACCTGCCGTGCATGGTGTCCCGAGACCTGGGAGATGGAAGTTCAAGCACTGGGAGCGTTGGTAGTCCAGACCAGCTCCACCTGGTGTGCTCACCTGAGGACTGAAGATGGAACAGAGCTGGATACTTTCACTGATTAGTGAAAGAGCACGATACAGCAAAATATGGGTCGAGGAAATATGTTGACATTGTAGGAATATAATTGTTTACAACATTCATTGCTAGAACACAAACTTTGTTGGGGTTCTTTTAAGAAGATAGCATATTACACAAAATACAGCAACATCTCCAGAATGGCAGCCAGTCAGCTGTGCCTTCAGCACCTGCTGCTGTCCTAACGAAAACTTGAAAAAGAATCCTGAAGAGAAAATATAAATGATTTTTCCTGGAAAGATGACAGCCCTACAGAGACATTAGACACTAAAGATCAAGCTTTTTTGGAATTATAATTTGTATTTTTTTCAACCAATCTTGTTTTAGGTTTTCCTCTTTTCAGTGATTGAGACTGTATATGGTTAACATTAGAAGGTGTTGTTGGAAGGAGGTTGAGTTAGGATGTTATCTCATGCACTGGACTGTACTGGCAGCGGACTACTTTGTACCGTATTTCACTATACAAAGCTACCATGGATCCCTGTAGATTCATATCTCAATACAGATTTGAGCCATACTAGTACATGATATCCAAAACCATAGAAAAATTAAAGGAGTTTTTTGTGAGAGACCTTTAAATAACATTTAAATAATGTAGATTATGCATTCAGTCCCTCAGGTCAGGATTGGAGTGCTGTGTGTATGAAATTACAAACTAACAATGAAATTGTGTATTATCAGAGTTGTCTTGGCTGCCCTTCAGTTTTACACTGAAATTGCACGAGAGACATAGTGTACTACAGTAATTTAGGCTGTACAATACACTAAACATGGCACCGCTGGTTTGTGTCTTACACCTGCACCTATGAACTAAACTCACTCAGAACTGAATTTCTCAGGCAGTTCTAAACCAGCCACTTTTGTATCAAACTGGTAGCTCTAGACTGGAGTTTACAGGATGATGGATTTATAGATGCTGGCGACTAGGCAAGACACTTTTTATTTCTTTATTATTGTTATGATTATTATAACTCTTTCACATTTTCTGTATAAGTTGCCAATAGTCAGGATCCCAATATAACTCATGTTTTGTGGTAATTCTATAGAGCTACTCTCTCATTGTATTCATTAACTTGACCTATCAGTATTACTTCATTAGCGAATACACATTTCTGTTTTGTGCATATAGAACATGCTCCTGGATTGGATAAGATGAGCTTTTTTGGATTTAATTGGTGGGCTCCACGTAGTGCATTGAAGACCTTTAAATACACTGGCTGAGACACTCAATCGTGTTGTGACCTTTGTGTGTGCAGGAAGACGTTCATTTTACATGGTGTAACGTGAGTGATTGATCTCGCGATCTGTTTGTCCCAGACTGCAGTTGATTGATGTTCCTGTCCATGTCATACAGCCTGACATTGTAAATATTCATCCGTTTTATTGTTGGACCTGTTTGCACTGCAAGGAGATCTGGAGTGGACAGTAACACTTTCATCAACTTAGTGAAACACAGAGAGCTTCTTTGACAGCGAGGAACACACATAGGCACGCTCTCTTCTAACCCCTATATTTATCATATGCTCTCTGGGCCACGTGTGAGTGAGTGACTCACTTCATTTGCGAGAAGTACAGTAACAAGAGAACTCTGTGTTCAGGAATCGGGGTCATGGTATACAGATCTCCATTTACCAGACTCATTATGAACTACTCCTCTACTTTCCTGGACTTCCTCTTTCTGTACACATGCTTTCCCATTCAATCAAACCCAGATGTCTCATTGTGACCTCATCTTCTTGCTCGTTATCTTTTATACTCGGCACATATGAAATGTTAATTTGTGTTCTTTTCATCTGTTTGTATGTGTCAGTGATACAGTTCTTTGCCTTTTACAAGGACAACCAGAGAGGAATGGCCAGTTTTCCCCTCCCTTTCCTCCCCAGGATCCATTACTCCCTTCTGTAAGGCTGCTAGGCAGCATCATCAAGCAGGAAAGGACCTATTCAAAAATGGAACTACTAACTAATTGGTTTAACACTAAGGAATATTCTTCAACCCTTTTGTACTATTTTGAATAGGCATAGAATTTTCTTGGACTTAACATACTGATGCAAATATCACATTGTCATCAAACATACTTGATCACCACAAATTAACATATGTAACTTTGTCTTTATAGTCTTTTATTGTACAGCTTTGTAAGATCACATCAAAATGAAGGCACTGCCCACTAAACCCACAATCAAAAAGTGACACTATCAAAAATATACACTACACTCTCAACAAATACATGTCTATATATATTATATATTTACTCCCATGGTCCTGCCTTAGTTGTCTTGAAAAAGTTCCCAGAATAATGTGGTTTTGCATAAATTCTATTGTATTAAAAGATACATTATTTATATGAAGATAGCATACATGAGAAAGATTACAACTTGGCATGCACGTATGATTAACCTAAAACAAAACCAACGTGTTCATTACAGGTAATAAAGGCCAGTGTTCCTACAGAACATGTAAGGCTTCAGTGAATTGAGGTGGTTCTTACCTTTCAAATGCAGAAATATCACCATTATTGCCAAAGTGCACAAAGTTAATGCATTTTTGTTTGAACATTTGCACAATTCTACCTCTTGGGTTTTGAGCACAACACATAGTTAGAAGTTAGAACAACAAAAGTGTAACAATACAATCCTTTAAATATGAGTTGTTTGCATCACCATAATGCTTTGTGAGTGTCAGTGTGTTAGCGTTTGTATTTCATCCATGTCGTTGTCATAATCGTTAACAACATCATTGTCGTCATCTTCATAACCGTCAGTGTTGTCACTCAGTCTTTCCCAACATGGAAGCCCGTTAAATCACAGTGTGAAGATGGTAGGGGAGTTTAGGGAGTGATCTGATTGGTCCCCACTGCTGCTGCTACGGCGATGGGCAATACTACAGGGCTGGGGGTTTCGAGACTGCTGGGCCACATCATGTTGAGAGGAAGACGGCAGAGGCGGTAGAGCCTGGGATGAAATAGTGGAACTGGAGTCTAGAGAGCCAGAGGGATAACTGAAGACCAGACTAGCCATGAAAGGAGTAAGAGATGGAGTAGAAATAAGAATTGGGGTGTGAAGGGACTCAGATTCTATGGGGACGGTAAAGGATGTCACAGGACGAGCAGGGATAATAATTTGGGGTTTGGGCTTCTTAATCTTTGATTGGCTCTTTACTGAGGGCCGTGGTAGGTCCTCAGGCTCAATTTTAATTCCTAATGAGGGAAGCCCTGAGCTCGGGTCAGAATCTGAGTCAGAGTCCTGGATCTTGCAAATGGGACGGTGGGCCTCTATGACTAACTCTAGCTTTTCTTTCTTCTTCTGTAGTTGAGCAATCTCCTTCTGCAGATGGGACTTTTTAATTTCCAACTCGTCTGTCTCCTAAGAGAGGGAAAACGAAAGAAAAGGTTAGGGTTGTATTGTCAATCTATTTATTTTTTCAATTGGCAACAACCCAGTAGTTAAAACATTAATGTGAGTGTCTTATAAACGGGTGATATGATTTACAAACTTTAAAAAGATATATGTTAATAAGCCTCTTCAAATTAAATTCAACTTACGCTTTGCAGCGTGTCTGTCAGCTCACGTCGGCGGTTACGACACTTGGCAGCTGCCTGTTTGTTCCGCTCCCTCCTTATTCTGCGTCTTGCCAACTCCTCTGGGGACAACTAAAGTGAGAGAAAGACATTTCATGACTATGAAAAAAGTACCAATAAGTTTGACAAAAATGTACTTCAACTTGAAAGACATCTAGCTCAACTTAATTGAAGGGGACTGCACTAAATAGCAGATGACTAAAAATGTGTTGTGAAATACTGCCACCTTGTGTATAAACTGAGTCACTACATTCAAACTTTCACAATGGCATTTTGTAATGTCTGAGCCTTTTGTCACACACTTCCTCCGATTTCATTTAACCTTTTGTCCAGTTCTTTGTTTCTCTTCATCCAATTTTTCCCGCCCTGTATTTTGATGATTCACACAGACCCCCGTTGTGACTCAGGTATGAGTCATATGACTTGCCCCGTTGAGTCACATGATAGCCCATTTCCCATCCCATCAAGCTCAATCAACCACACATTCTGTAAGTGTAACTGATAGCCAACAGGTATAAAAAGCATATACCCTCAAGGAAAACAAAAACTTACTACTAGTAGTAATTAAGCAATCTGATAATTACTTGATGTGTTGCCGTCTTACATTTCAGATATTGTGTCTCAAAATCAAAACAGGCTGATAAAAGCACTCATATTTTCTAGCACATAGCCTATTAAGTCACGCCACTCATTTGACTTTAGTGTATCTCAAACAACTATAAAGCAGGTCAGTGCACATAGCTGTTCCAAAGTACATAGGCCTAGGTGACAACCAAAACACGTGTGGTCAACCTCTGCATCATCTGGAATTTCCACATTTTCACCCCAAAGAAAATCTAGCCCATTCAAAAGAGAGCTCTCAGGAATATTTGTTTATGTAATTTTGTTGTTTTCATCCTATCACACACGATGGGTGTGTGGTAATGTCTCACTGCCATGTCAGAAGTATAAGTCAGTCACAGACACTACAGGATATTACTCACTACTGACACTGACTCAACCATCCGTCTCTACACCTCTGTGAAGTCTCTAGTTGCCATTTTCCATGCCCCTCTGTCCCAACGAAGCACTGGAATTCTACACCTCTGTATCTGTATCCAGTGTAGCACTATTAATAAAACAACTACATGGAAAAGGGTCTACTAGTGCAGAGCGATTAACCGAAATGTCTTTTTTTTTTAAAGATGTGATAAGTGACCTTACGATTAATTTGCATTTTGGTCAAATATCCACCGATATTCTGCCACAATGCCTACCTACCTTTTGAAATAAAGAGTTTTGCACTCTGCTGGCTAAAGACGAAACATATTCTTACGTGCTCATCGTTCCTGCGTCTGGTCGTGCTTCCGGAACTTGCCGCGGCCCTTATGACCCCTGTTCTGTAAAGGTGTGGTTGGGAAGGTGAGGGGTTGAAGGACCTCATTTCTGCTACAGGTAGGTAAGGAGGACATGGAGGCCGCGAGGGGCCAGCTGGACCGATGAGGGAGGGCTGGACCAACCACTGGAGGTCTTGGTTGGAAGTGATGTCGTTGAGACTGGGAACAAACTGACTGCCTCCTGCCACAGTGAACTTCTGAAGAGAGTGAGATTAGCGTAAAGAGATGATGGACAAGCAGAAGGATTTAAAGCAAGACTATTATTTTGAACCAGATATTTGACATGGACATATGCATGTATCAGGACATGAAGGCAAGAATTTTGATAGATTGAGAATTCGAAATAAATGGTTAAATACATCCATCACGTGTATCAATTCAACATGAGCCCACAATCAGACAATGGTAATCAGATTACACCATGGCTATAATACAATTAGCCTACTACATTTCTTATGTCATTATTATTCCATTACTACTTTATTATTACTATATTCTGCAATTAATATTATTAAGCAATATAATTATTGGGGGAAAACTATAAACAAAAATTATATTAAAAAGTTTATCAACATAGCCAATATGTATGCCGCCGACCTGATGTTGTTGAGTGGTTGAGGTGCTGGTGTCCTGGGATACAGCGCTCGATCCGGTGTGTGGGTACCCAGAGTCGCTGTTGGGGTACGTTGAGCTGCCTCCTCGGCCCATGTCCCCAAAGTTCCGGTACATATTTGATTGTGAACTGCTATCCCGATGAGTGCAAAGTAATCCAGAGGAGTTTAATGAAGAACAAGCGATGAAGTGAATGCAGTGTTCGGGTAGTGTCACGTTCACTATTCAAACGTTGGGGAACCCCTCCTTATTACGGGAAGTTGCTAGGATCCGAAAATGTGTATCCTGAAAGGGGGAGATGGAAACTGCTAATGAAAAGCTTGTTCTTGTGTATGAACAAATTCTCTCAAATAAATGTAAATTACTCCTTACTTACATTGATCATTCCAGTTGGACTGAAAAGTATAGAGTGATCGTAGAATTATAAACGCCCAAACCAATACTATAGTTTTCCACGCCCCTCCCAAATTACTGGAAATGGTGTTGTCTGTTTTACGGCGTGTAACTGACCACGTGCGAATTACGTATTTGGCCATATATGGTGAGTTTCCTCCAGCAAGTGTTCCCGGGAATCCTCATTGACAGGTTGGTTGTCTAAATCAAATCAAATTGTATTGGTCACATACACATATTTAGCAGATGTTATTGCGGATGTAGCGAAAGGCTCGTGTTCCTAGCTCCAACAGTGCAGTAGTATCTAACAATCCACAACAATTACACACAAAACTAAAATAATGGAATTAAGAAATATATAAATATTAGAATGAACAATGTCGGAGTGGCATTGACAAATACAGTAGAAGCTGTTTTTCAGTCTCGGTCCCAGCTTTCACACACCTGTACTGACCTCGCCTTCTGGATGATAGAGGGGTGAACAGGCGGTGGCTCGGTTGGTTGGTTGAGGTCTTTGATTATATTTTTGGCCTTCCTGTGACATCGGGTGCTGTATGTGTTCTGGAGGGTAGGCAGTGTTCCCCGGGTGATGCGTTGGGCAGAACGCACCACCCTCTGGAGAGCCCTGCGGTTGCGGGCGGTGCAGTTGCCGTACTATGCGTGAGACAGCCCGACAAGACGCTTTAAATTGTGCGTCTGTAAAAGTTTGTTATGGTCTTGGGGGCCAAGATGAATTTCTTCAACTCCTGAACCTACAAAACTATGGGGCAAAACAGATGGGGTTGGCTTATATTTTTTGACAACATGTAACACATACATATATATTTCGTCTCCAATGTTTATTGAAAACAAAGACATTTGCACAATGACCACTTGTCTCAAATACATCGTTAGTTAGCTAGCTAGCGAATTTTATCCATATTAGCAGACATTAAATCAGTCAAAACACCTCAAAACAAAACATGGTATCAAGAACATGCTTAAACTAGTTTATATGACTCGCGTACGATTCCCCACATGGCAGTTTCTTGTCATTGTTGGTAGCTATCCCCCACATGGCAGTTTCTTGTCATTGTTGGTAGCTATCTGGCCATACAGAATCACAACAACTCACGGACATATGCCCCATTGAAGCGTGTGCATCGTTTTGGTGATGTTGTCAGCTAACCCATGACAGGAGCGGAAAGCACGCTCTCTTTGAATTCTACAAGTTTCTGCCCCATACTGTGCATCCACTTTCTTTTTCTTGACCACATCAATCTAGGGAACTCTGCCTGAAGGAGATCAGTCAGTGGAATGACACTTCCGCTGCGTTTAGACAGGCAGCCAATTCGGATATATTTTTCACTAATTGGTCTTTTGACTAATCAGATCAGCTCTGGAAAAGCTATGATGTGATTGGTCAAAATACCAATTAATGGCATAAATATCAGAATTGGGTTTGCCTGTGTGAACGCAGCATGTTGCTGAATTATTTCTCCATCTGTTTCAACTGTCTTTGGCAGTGCCAGTAGCTGGCGGTTTTCTATGTACTGTCAAAAGCTTACATAAAAATACTTAAATCCTAAATGTGCAGCGACTGCTACCGTTTCTCTTGTAGTGGCGATATCACTGAACCGCTGCAGTCCCTGCTCTCCCTTATGGCTCTATTGGGGTTGAGTTCCCGCTATGGTTGACTCATCTTTTGTGAATAACTACTGAGCATTTTCGAAGCCAATACATCGCCTACAGTGGGATTCAGTTGCAATTAACACCAGCTTGTCTCTTAGGATATAGAATAAGGCTGAAACTATTAGCAGCATGCATTATGATAAATTGATACGCATTGAAGATACAGTGAATCATGACTGTTTTATCATCGTTCTTATAATTTGAGCCAGTTTGCTCTTACTGTTGTTGTTGGCACTCACCACCATCACAAAGTGAAAGATTTTCACAAAATGTTATTTATTTATTTAATTTAACCTTTATTTACCTAGGCAAATCAGTTAAGAACAACATTTTATTTACAATGACGGCCTAGGAACAGTGGGTTAACTGCCTTGTTCAGGGGCAGAACGACAGATTTGTAAAGCATTGTATTTTTGTCTTATGCATCACAGTGACCTAATACTACTTTCACTTCCTTCTTTTCAGGCTTACTTTGCCTGTATTATTTATTTTTGTGGGGAGACACGTGCACGTCTCTCTCTGTGGCATACTATATGAATGACACCTCATCAGAGTGTTGAATGAGAAGGGGAAGGTGAAGATGACTTAATGCCTCTGGAATGCGGTGATGACACACCGTGTCTGACTCTATATGACATGCCACAACATGCTGGCCGGCCCGGGATTTTTTTCTTCACACTAATTGACTCAGACATGCATCATTGATGCATCACAGGCGTAGACTACATATACATGCAGAAGTAGCTACAGTGGTACACATCGTACAACCATGCACACCCACCATTTACACACCCAGATGCATTTTCTAAGTCTTCATGGTTTTTTTGTATGCCACATCACATACTTACTAATTCAATCCCCCATAACACAAAAACACACACACATGCAATCTCCTACCATACACACTAACATCTAATAAGGATAAGTAAGTCTTTTTTGTGTATCTTTGATAAATAATGTTTTGTTGATATGTTGTTCATTTGATTGTGTATCAGATTACAAGTAATAACTTTCCCATTTTTTTTGTAACTTTTCACAATTACGAAGTTTATTTAATTAGTTACCATGAGTCACTGTTTCTTTCAGAAGACAACATGGGCTAGCTTCTATAAAACTAAAGTTAGCCAGAGGAATAGTACACTGTAATTTGGTTTTATATAAAGCAACACTGTGTTTACAATGGGTTTTTGTTATATATTTGTTAAATTTATTAGGTGACAAATAAGCATAGAAGTTGAGAATAGCCAACTAATTGAAGCAAGCAGTGTCAAACTGAAGTAATGTTCAACCGTTTTGACTTTTGGCACAAGCTGCCTACAATTCTTGATAAATGTGTAGTTTCAGTGCATTCTTTGAGCATAAATTGTTTCTGTATCCAAGGTCTAGATGACAATCCACCTCTTCAAGGAGATAGGGTTCTGCTAGTACCATAGACACTCAGGAGGTAGCTGATTCTACTTGATCTTGTCCATAGTTATATAAATATCTCTATATGGCTGTATAATGCATATATGCTACCAGGGCTGCCCAACCCTCTTCCTGGAGATCTACAGTCCTGTGGCTTTTCAGTCGAACCCTAGTTTAACACACCTGATTCTACTAATTAGTTGCTCAAAAAGACCTTAACTAGCTGAATCAAATACGCTAAATTAGGGTTGGACTGAAAACCTACAGGACAGTAGATCTCCAGGAAGAGGGTCGGGCAGCCCTGTGCTATACAGAGCCACATAGACTGCGTTTACACAATTCAGATATTTTTTTCACTAATTGGTCCAATCAGATCAGCTCTGAAAAATATCTTGATGTGAAAAGACCTGATGTGATTGGTCAAAGTGCCAATTACCTAGTGGAAAAAAGATCAGAATTGAGTTTCCTGTGTAAACGCAGTCTATGTAGCTCTGTACAGCATATATACACATCATACACACTAAAATACAGTATAATAGAATACAGTATATACATATGAAATGAGTAAAGCAGTATGTAAACATTATTCAAGAGACTAGCGTTCCATTATTAAAGTGACCAGTCAATGCCACTCTGACATTGCTCATCCTAATTCCATTATTTTACTTTTAGATGTGTGTGTACTGTTGTGAGTTGTTAGATATTACTGCACTGTTGGAGCAAGGAACACAAACATTTCGCTACACCCGCAATAACATCTGCTAAATATGTGTATGTGACCAATTTGAGGTCATAATATTATAAATGTTTGACATGGTAAAGACTACAGCACTCGTTATTTACTCAGGCCAAGGTTGAAGGAACTGATGATTATCAAGGTTTCCTGATTCACCACGACTGATATCCCGTAAAACCAATCAGTGCACAGGCTGAATCTTTATTGGTCGTCACAAGTTACCACAGCCACAAAGTCATAATTATGTCTAAACCCCGCCAATTTCTACATTTGATATTCTTACAATCTGACCTTAACCACACATCTAACTTTATACCTAACCTTAAATTAGGACAAAAAAGCACATTTTTGTTTCCATTACTTTTTAAGATATAGACAATTTTGACTTTGTGGCTGTGGTAACAACCATCTTTATGCTTATGAGTAGAGTACAGCTACGACCGGAAGTTAGGTCAGGAGAGCAATGTAGCTTACCTTAACATAAGTCTCATAACCTGCCACATTATTTATCCTAACCTGCTGCGAAAGAGCCAACTTATGCTTGATCCGAAAATGTGGTCGGCGACTCCGTATGGAGGAGGTGACGCAAGCACGGGGACTTCGAAGCTCAGTACCACATGGCTGTGGGCCTCCCAAATTTTGTAACATTGGAGAGGGCTATGTATAGCTCCGCATTGACATTATTGTTTGATGGTAGGTGGGTGCGGGAGGTCCTGTATAAACTCACTTCATTGACAACATCCTTCACAACAGCTCTGACTTCTGCAGAGGCACTATAACCGTAAATGCTGCATGGCCAATGCAGATGTCAGATTGACCATGTAACGCCTATAAATTCTTCAAACCTGTTACGAAAAAGTCAATTCCGGTCGTAGCTGTACACTCTCTAGTCAGAACCCATCTTTATGTATGCCAATATAAGCGCAAATAGAACAATACAACTCTTTGATATAAGTATTTTGCTAATAGTTAGTGCTATATGGAATCCTTAAGACGTCCCTGCCATGGATCCTAACCTTAACCTCTAGCTAACTTGATGCAAACAAGCATACATAAACTATTTACATTGACAGGAATCCTAAACAAACAAATTATATTAATAATACAACACGTTTTAATTGCCTTTTTGTTTTTCATTTTAGTTAAAGTAGTGCCATATTGTTGAAATTCAAATTCATCACAAGTTAGGTTTTGAAATAGTCCATTTGCATTTGTGAATATGAAATGTACCTAATATTATTAGCAGTTGAATTAAATATACTTAAACTTGATCAATGTCAGAATTTCTGAAATAAATAATTATATGTTACCTTAAGTATTTAACTTCAATATGGGGTAACGTCAGAGTTCGGACATCCCAAGGATCCCAGATAGCCATGTGTGTATCCACGCTGCCACGCAGGCAGAGAGGGAGACCAGTAATAGGTTAAGGTAAAGTAAAAAGGGCGGGTTCTACGAAGCACCAGTATACGTAGGTAGGTGTAAGTTTGGGCTTTTTTTAGTTTATATTTTATGCCATGAGTAGTTATAATTTTTTTTATATATAAATGTGTACGTTGAAATATGTTATTCTACTTTAATTAACTGTCAATTGCTCTCACAGAAATGGTGGCAAAAACTAACCATCTCTCAGTTAGCTAGCACACATTAGCAAGTTAAATCAGCTATAGCCTGCTAGCTAGTCACGTTAGTGTACAGCATTGAAAATAGCTAGTTAATTAACGTTACTGGATGTGAAGATCAGCAATTTATGAAGGAGTGTTGCATACCGTTATCAAATATTGTGTTTCTATTTTTGAACAGCTGTTTACAATGGACCTTCCACATCATGGTTACAGAGCAAGTGGTAAGTAACGTTAGTTACAACTAAAATGTTATCTGGAGCTAACGTTAGCTAGAGTTGGGCAAGCTAAGCTGCCATTGCTTCATGCTACAGATTGAATACTCATTATTGTCACCTTTTTTGAATCTCATAATTGCTTTGGAACTATTGTCATGCTCCCCCCTAGCTGAGGAACCCCGGCTCAACTCTGTTCTCTGATATGGATGCGGAGTTGAGTTTTCATGAGTGGTCGCGGAATTTTCTAGCAACAACATTGAGTCACCATCAGTCGATTCTGAAAACGCTTAACTGTATCTGTTTGTTCTGTACAAGTGCGTTCCTTCCGCTGGGTGCCGAAATTAATACTTAAAATACAAACTTTTAGCGAATACAATCACCCATTTTATTTTTTTCTGTTGACGTCCCAATGATCCCGGATTGCACTGGACCAGTTTAATCTCTGTTTAGGTAGTATGAGGAACATGTCGGTGGTTGCATTCGCTAAAAGTAGGAATTTCAGCACCTCGCGGAAGGACCGCAGGTAAGCATTTTCAAAATGTATGTCTTTAGAAGAATCGACTTATGGTAACAAAATGTTGTTGCTAACAGATCCCGAGACCAGTCATCAAAACTCAACTCCGCCTCCATATAAGAGAAAGGAGTTGAGGGTTCTTTATTTTTACTATTTTATACATTGTAGATTAATTGTGAAGACATCAACTATGAAATAACACATGGAATCATGTAGTAACCAGAAAAGTGTTAAACAAATCAAATATATTTTATATTTGGGGTTCTTCAAAGTAGCCACCCTTTGCCTTGACAGCTTTGCACACTCTTGGCATTCTCTCAACCAGCTTCACCTGGAATGCTTTTCCAACAGTCTTGAAGGAGTTCCCACATGCTGAGCACTCGTTGGCTGCTTTTCCTTCACTCTGCAGTCCGACTCATCCCTAACCAGTTCAATATGGTTGAGGTTGGGGGATTGTGGAGGCCAGGTCATCGGATGCAGCACTCCATCACTCTCCTTCTTACACAGCCTGGAGGTGTGTTGGGTCATTGTTCTGTTGAAAAACAAATTATAGTCCCACTAAGCCAGATGGGATGGTGTATCGCTGCAGAATGCTGTGTTAGCCATTCTGGTTAAGTGTGCCTTGAATTCTAAGTAAATCACAGTGTCACCAGCAAAGCACCCACCCACCATAACACCACCTCCTCCATGCTTTACGGTGCGAAATACACATGCGGAGATCATCCGTTCACCCACACCGCGTCTCACAAAGACACGGCGGTTGGAACCAAAAATCTCAAATTTGGACTCCAGACCAAAGGACACATTTCCACTGGTCTAATGTCCATTGTTCATGTTTCTTGGCCCAAGCAAGTCTCTTCTTCTTTTTGGTGTCCTTTAGTAGTGGTTTATTTGCAGCAATGTAGTGGTTTATTTGCAGCAATTTTACCATAAAGGCCTGATTCACGAAGTCTCCTATGAGCTGTTGATGTGTCTGTTACTTGAATTCTGACGCATTTATTTGGGCTGCAATTTCAGAGCCTGGTAACTCTAATAAACTTTCATCATAGCGCTTGATTGTTTTTGTGACTGCACTTGAAACTTTCAAAGTTATTGAAATATTCCGGATTGACTGACCTTCATGTCTTGAAGTAATGATGGACTGTCATTTCTCTTTGCTTGTTTGAGCTGTTCCTAACTTGTCACAGCACAACTGATTGGCTCAAACGAATTAGGAAGCAAAGAAAATCCAAGGCACACCTGTTAATTGAAATGCATTCCAGGTGACTACCTCATGAAGCTGGTTGAGAGCATGCCAAGAGTGCAAAGCTGTCAAAGGCAAAGGGTGGCTACTTTGAAGAATCTCAAATATAAAATATATTTTGATTTAACACTTTTTTGATTACTACATGATTCCATTGTGTTGTTTTGATGTATTCACTATTATTCTACAATGTAGAAAATGGTACAAATAAAGAAACCCTTAAATGAGTAGGTGTGTCCAAACTTTTGACAGGTAGTGTATGAAGTAATTTTTCAAATTTTTTATTAATACAAAATATTTCTGATATGATGTTGTACAATACTACAGAGGGACAAATCTCCATCTCCTTTTATCCCTCTGTAGCAAAGCCAAGAGCTCGTGCAGCTCCCCACACCGGGGACCCTCTCCTCTTTGAAGATACCAGTTCTGCAGCGCCACCTATGAACAATCAGGGTTATTACACTCCTGGATACAACATGGGAGGGGCTCCAGTTGGAGGACCAGGGGATGCTGGGGTCAACAAACTGTTTGCTGACCCAATGGCCAGTGCAGCCATGATGTATGGCTCTTCCCTGGCCAACCAGGGAAAGGATATTGTTAACAAGGAGGTGAGAGAATCAGAGAGGCTCATGGTCTCATTTTCATTAGGACGATGGCTACATTCCAAAATACTAGCATCTGAATGCACTAGAGTTGCTGCAGGTACAGTGCCTTCGGAAAGTATTCAGACCACTTGACTTTTTCCACATTTTGCTACCTTACACCCACTTTCTAAAATGGATTCAATTGAACAATTTCCTCAGCAATCTACACACAATATCCCATAATGACAAAGTTAAACATTTTTTTTGCGAATTTATTAAAAATAAAAAAACACCTTCTTTACGTAAATATTCAGACCCCTTGCTATGAGACTCGAAATTGAGCTCAGGTGCATCCTGTTTCCATTGATCATCCTTGATGTTTCTACAACTTGATTGGTGTCCACCTGTGGTAAATTCAATTGATTGGACATGATTTGGAAATGCACACATCTGTCTATATAAGGTCCCACAGTTGACAGTGCATGTCAGAGCAAAAACCAAGCCATGAGGTTGAAAGAATTGTCCGTAGAGCTCAGAGACAGGATTGTGTCGAGGCACAGATCTGGGGAAGTATGCCAAAAATGTCTGCAGCATTAAGGTCCCTAAGAACACAGTGGCCTCCATCATTCTTAAATGGAAGAAGTTTAGAACCACCAAGACTCCGCCCGGCCAAACTGCACAATCGGGGGAGAAGGGCCTTGGTCAGGGAGGTGACTTAGAATCCGATGGTCCCTCTGACAGAGTTCCTCTGTGGGGATGGGAGAACCTTCCAGAAGGACAACCATCTCTGCAGCACTCCACCAATCAGGCCTTTATGGTAGAGTGGCCAGACTGAAGCCACTCCTCAGTAAAAGGTACATGACCGCCCGCTTGGAGTTTTCCAAAAGGTACCTAAAGACTCTCAGACCATGAGAAAAGTTTCTCTGGTCTGATGAAACCAAGATTTAACTCCTTGGCCTGATTGCCAAGCATCACATCTGGAGGAAACCTGGCACCTTCCCTACGATGAAGTATGGTGGTGGCAGCATCATGCTGTGGGGATGTTTTTCAGTGGCAGGGACTGGGAGACTAGTCAGGATCGAGGCAAATATGAATGGAGCAAAGTACAGAGAGATCCTTGATGAAAACATGCTCAGGACCTCAGACTGGGGTGAAGGTTCACCTTCCAACAGGACAACAACCCTAAGCACACAGCCAAGACTACGCAGGAGTGGCTTTGGGACAAGTCTCTAACTGTCCTTGAGTGGCCCAGCCAGAGCACAGACTTGAACCTGATCGAACATCTCTGGAGAGACCTGAAAATATCTGTGCACCGACGCTCCCCATCCAACCTGACAGAGTTCGAGAGGATCTGCAGAGAAGAATGAGAGAAAATCCACAAATACAGGTGTGCCAAGCTTATAGCGTCATACCCAAGAAGACTCAAATCAAATTATATTTGTCACATACACATGGTTAGCAGATGTTAATGCGAGTGTAGCGAAATGCTTGTGCTTCTAGTTCCGACCATGCAGTAGTATCTAACAAGTAATCTAAGAAATTCACAACAACTACCTTATACACACGAGTAGAGGAATGAATACGCGCCAACCATCTTTGATGACAGAGAAATTCACTTGCACAATCTCGAGGTTGTAATCGCTGCCAGAGGTGCTTTGACAAAGTACTGAGTAAAGGGTCTGAATTCTTTTATAAATGTGATATTTTCGTTTTTATTTTTAATAAATTAGCAGAAATTTCTAAAAAAAAACAGTTTTTGCTTTGTCATTATGGGGTATTTTGTGTAGATTGATTGAGGGGGAACTTTTTAAAAATACATTTTAGAATAAAGCTGTAACCTAACAAAATGTGGGGAAAAGTCCAGGGGGTCTGAAATACTTTCCGAAGGATCCTTTCAGATCAACTCAGGATGAGGTTTTATGAAAAAACTTCAGCCAGATATGGATAAAGATAGGGTTAGCTGTGCATGAGGTAGCCACATGAGTTCTAGAGCTGGTCTGCATCTGTTACTTTGGCTCAGTTTGTGCCTGATGGACCCCACTGTTGACCTTTTCCATAGTTTGTTCCTTAGAAGCATTATGACACATTTCTCTGTCCGTCTCTTGATGCTGGATGAGACTGTGCCAACCATCTTTGATGACAGAGAAATTCACTTGCACAATCTCTCTCTTCAGATCAACAGGTACGTGTCTGTGAACAAGCTGAAGTACTTCTTTGCCGTCGATTCCAAATATGTAATGAAGAAACTATTGCTCCTCATGTTCCCGTACACACATCAGGTAATCAAGTCATTTTATTACACCAAACACACCATATCACGTTCTTACACTTGATGTTCCAGAGTATGATACCCAACAGCATTGTAGCACACACTGGTGTGTCAAGGTCATGGAGATAGTCTCGGCGTTCCACCTTCGTCTCGTCTCATGTTCTCTTGCGCCTATCAAATAGTCAGGCCTCCAAACAAGATAATCACTTTGCTAGCACTTGTGTGTCTTGATGTTGATGTCACACAGAAGATTACAGATGTAAAAAGGACTGCTGCATTTGTTTCTTCAATGTTTTATATTAACAAGCCTGATCAGTTTCCACACATGTTCCATACTCAGATTTTGATAAATTGTTAGACATTCTGTTACCTGATGAATGTTAGGTTCAGCAAAAACGATATGGCTTCTCTATGAGGTGTAAATATATTGTAATGTCAATAGGACTGGGAAGTTCGTTACCACAGAGACACTCCACTCACACCCAGGCATGATGTGAATGCGCCCGACCTTTACATACCTAGTAAGTTAATTGTATGATATCAGAAAGATGTTTAATATCATTCATCCTTCATGACGGGATCTTTTGAATTGGAATACACACTTTGAATTGTTTTGTTTATTACTGTATTGTTTTTCAGCAATGGCTTTCATCACCTACATTTTGCTAGCTGGGATGGCCCTTGGCATTCAGAAGAGGTTACTTCAACTACTTTTTCTTTGCAACTATACAAACACGGACGAGCAAATATATGATTTCTGTATTGATGCAATGTATTAATTTCATTCTCACAGTATTTGTCTCTATTTGTAAATTAATCAACAAACTAAAGTTCTTCCCTTAATAATAATAATAATAATAATAATAATAATAATAATATTATTATTATTATTGTCTCTTCAATGGCAGGTTCAGTCCAGAGGTCCTTGGTCTGTGTGCCAGCACTGCTTTGGTGTGGGTCGTCATAGAGGTCTTGGTCATGTTGCTGTGTCTCTATCTTCTCTCTGTTCACTCTGACCTAACCATTTTTGACCTCTTTGCCTACAGTGGATACAAATATGTGGGGTAAGGGCTCCAATAGATCTACATTCTGTAAGAGATATATTTTTTTAACCTCACGTTGTTACATTTGTTCACACATTACTGTGATACCCCTGTTTTTTTAGCCTGGTTCTTTGTTTTAGGATGATTTTCACTGTGCTGGGTGGTCTGCTGTTTGGCAGTGATGGGTACTTCTTGGCTCTCACCTGGTCATCTTGTGCTCTTATGTTTTTCATTGTAAGTACTTCATAACTCTGGAACTGTTTCAGATATTGTCTTACCTAGTAATGCATGCTTAATGCAAGATAGTAGGCAAGTTGACATGGTTTAATTCGTTTATTTTACTTTAAACTTTGTTTAAGAGTAAACAGCATTTTGATCACCCCATCAGGTCCGCTCTCTCAAAATGAAGATTCTATCGTCTCTCTCCAATGACTCCATGGGGGCTGGGGCAACAGCCAAACCAAGACTCCGCCTGTACATCACAGTGGCCACCGCAGCCTTTCAGCCAATCATTATCTACTGGCTCACCTCGCATCTGGTCAGGTGACCTGGTACGGGGTCTAACCCTGAGGGCCATTGGTATCGAACTTAAAAAAACACATGTTGATGCTTTCTACAAACTTGGCTCTTGCGAGTGTCATTTACCTACATACCAGCTCATCTGCCAGGGAAAATGGGATGATAGATATCGAGCTGTATCTTGTGTTCAGCTTGTGAGTTAAAGCTTAAAATGAACATTTATTTTTTACTTCTGTAGGTGAGACTTTTGTATGCAAGACATCACTTGTCACAATGAGTGTTTTACAGACAGTAATTTTTGGCCACCTTATTTATAAAGAAAGAAGGGTGTTGTATTCATGAAATTGGAAGTTATGGTTATGATAAACCTTTCACACTCCAGTTCTTCCACTAAAGTGTCCTGTGTTTGTTGTCCTTTTGGGCTTACCAGAAATGTTGCAATGTGGTTAAATGGAAAATGATTGAGCTACTTTTTTTATTTAACCAGGTAAGTTGACTGAGAACACACTCATTTACAGCAACGACCTGGGGAATAGTTACAGGGGAGAGGAGGGGGGACTTGGAGGATGTGCTACCAGTGCCCTCTTCTGCAGTTTAGCCTTCTCTGTTAATCCCTCCTTTTATTATTTATCTAAACTTTGTTGAGCATGAACAAACAGTTTTTTTGTAAAAATAAAAAATAATTTTAACTATGCCTCTGTCATGTTTTTTAACTGGATGTAATTTTTAAAAGGAAAAATGTCTGTCGCTCAGTTGGATCATCCTGAACTTAGACTGCTGCAGCACTCGGGAGCCCCTAAGGCACTGCATCTCAGTGCTAGAGGCGTTTGATTCCGTTTGGTTTGATTCCAGGCTGTATCACAACCGGCTGTGATTGGGAGTCCCATAGGGCAGCGCACAATTGGCCCAGAGTCGTTAGGGTTTGGCTGGGGTAGGCCGTCATTGTAAATAAACATTTGTTCTTAACTGACTTGCCTAGTAATATAAAAAAAACTTGTTGGGAAAAGACTGAACTGTATCTTTAAAGCGGGATCGCGCAGACGGCGTGTAATCTGCAAAGCGTCCTTTTGGTTTCCAAGGGAACCCTGGAAGGGAACGCGGATAGTCGGGAATTAGATTTAGATTCTTTGTATGGTTATCTGACAATATTTTAAACCGTTGAATGGGAGATTTAGCATGACTCGAGACTTTTACTAATATCCACTGACAACTATTTACCTTGCTTTATAGGTAAGACATGCATTGTATTTTTATTCACAAGTATTTCTGTCAGCTCCAGAGGGGTATTTGACCAGAGACTGCTTGAGTGATTGTGCTAAATGTAACTTTATATTCTACCGCCATTTTCCGAAGTATGAACACATTGAGCAGCTTTGTTGAGCACCACGAGGCTTTATGAGCAGAATGCTCCATTTACCCGTATGAAAATAAATTGTTTTCCAATCAAAAAGAATTTATGCATGCACCTGTCCAATAGCTATTTGCTAGCTGTCTGAACGCAAGTAACTTAGTTATAGCTAAATCATTTATCCGTTACAGAAGTGAAATGGAGAGGGGAAAAAGGTAGGGGAGGACTTTGTTCAGACTTTTGTCTTAATCTTTTAACTTGTTAGCTAATGTATTTTTTTATTCTTACCAACTGAAGGTTCTTTATGCAGGGAGTGCACAGTGAAGATTTTGAAAAGCGATTGTTTATATATACATTTTTTTAATCTAAAGGTGATTAACAACCTTTTTTGGTTACTGTACCCCGAATCACATTTTGCTCTGTCCGGAGAACCCACAAAGTACTTCCTCGTGTGCATTTTACCACTGCTTCTTGATACAATGCACTTAACCTGGAAGCCAGCCGCACCAATGTGTCTGAGAAAACACTGTACATCTGGCGACCGTGACAGTGTGCATGCACCCGGCCCACCACAGGATGACGCTGGGCCAATTGTGCGCTGCCTCATGGGTCTCCCAGTCACGGCTAGATGTGACAGCCTTGGGTCGAACCCGGGTCTGTAGTGACGCCTCAAGCACTGTGATGCAGTGCCTTAGACCGATGCCCCACTCGGGAGGCTCCTGCAAATTGATTTTAACAAATAATTGGTCCCCCAAAAAATGCCTCTGAATTTCAAAATCCAGACGTGGCCCTCGAGCCAAAACTTTTGCCCACCCCTGCCCTATGGATAGCCCAAGTACCCCAAGGGGTACTTCTACTCCAGGTTGGGAACCAGTAGACTGATCTGGTCTCCCATCCGATCTGGTCTACTAGGGCTATTATAAATTGGGTTTGTCCACGTTTTTCTAATTGTGTAAATGCATTGCCATCAGCTTGAGCTGAATTTTTCCCCATGCCATTGAAATAATGTTTCTCTGCTCTGCTTTGCCCAACAGATCAACTATTGAATGAGTGTATAAGAAGTCTGCTGCTGGGAGAGAGATGGAGAGTGACTCTCAGACACTGCCACTCCTCCCTACATCTCTTCCTTATCCCGCCACTCTCTACCAGTGCCTGCCTTTCTCTTCCTCTCTTTTGCAAACTTCTTCCACTGTTCATGTTTCACTCCCTCTGTCTCCTCTATCGATCCCACCATCCCCTACTTCACTTTGTCCCACAGCCCCAGCTTCAATTCACCTCGAGACTGAACCTCTCTCCCCTCTTTTACACACCTTGTCCCCACCTTTGTTCTTTGATGGACAAAACTCACACTGCCTAAACTCTCTAACCACATCTGACGAAGATGACTTGACCTGCCTCAACTGGCTGCATCAAAGAGGCAACTTGCTTCCCCTGCAGCCCCTGCCCAAAACAACACCACTGCCTCAGCTGGAGCCCCAGGATCCCATACCTACCCCACACCTTCCTCCCTCCCCATCCAAGCCCCCTTACTCCTTTAGCAGTCTAATCTTCATGGCGATAGAAGACTCACCAGACAAGAGGCTCCCAGTAAAGGGTATCTATGAATGGATAGTGAACAGCTTCCCCTACTACAGAGCAGCACTTGGGGGATGGAGAAACTCTGTTCGTCACAACCTGTCTCTGAGTAAGAGCTTCCGTCGGATTCACAGGGACAAGAGCCAGGTGAGATGTGTTCACTGGTCTTCAATGTGTCAGTTTGCATGGTCTAGCTTTTGGTTTGAAATTATGATGTTTTGTGATATTGAAGATTGTTTATTGTTTATTTTTCAGTTGGTGGGGAAGGGCTCACTGTGGTGCGTGTGTCCAGAATATCGCCATGCTCTTCTGGAGGTGCTTAGGAAAGCGCACTATTACCCCGGCACCAACAGTAACTTACTAAACAGTCCTGCGTTGTGAGTATGAACAAACACATTTGCAGTTTAGTTCAGTGTTAAATATCAATAAGCCTTCTAACCGTGACTTCACATGACCAATTTGCCCAAAGACTTGTTGGTTAATGAATGTCAGTTCATGATTTGTCTTACAGTAGTAGACTTATCACAGCCCAGTCAGACCCTTACCAGTAGTCCAACTAACTGTATTTTGTCTTCCCTCTCTGTCCTGTGTGTCCGTGGAGCAGGTTGGAGGGAGCTGGTTACGAAGTATCTATGGTGTGTGACACTGTGGAGATCTCAGGTTAGCCCTCCTCCATAATAAGCATGTCAGCCTCATAGATCTTGATAACCATGTTGAACTTTGGGGCAAACTACAGCCCCTGACAGTATTGTAGTGCCTCTTACAAATGTTTTTTTTTTAAAGATGTCAGTTTCCTCTTAATTTTTCATTCATAGTTTAATCTAAATACTTATTGTCAATTGAGGAACAATTGATCTATCTATTACGCCTTAACTCGCCTGCTGATTTATTTGTATTTCTTTTCTAACCCTTTCTCCGCATGTTGCATGGTTGGTGAGTTTGTGTGCTGTTGTCTTGACAACAACCTTCTATTACCATGGCAACCTACAGCCATAGCAACACGCTGGCTCAGTTCTTTATGTCACACTCTTTTAGTGCAGTGCTTATGTAAAACTGGTTTTCGCCAAGGCCAGTAACTTCCAACATTCCACTTAGATTGTCTACAGGGTATACACTGTAATGTAGTGATGGGTGGAAAAACTTTATAGTTACATATTGCAATGTTATTTTGGATGATATTATATCGATACTTTGACTCCCAAGTTTTGATTTGTAATATATATATATATATATAGTACCAGTCAAGTTTGGACACACCTACTCATTCCAGGGTTTTTCTTTATTTTTACTATTTTCTACATTGTAGAATAATAGTGAAGACATCAAAACTATGAAATAAAACATATGGAATCATGCAGTAACCAAAGAAGTGTTAAACAAATCAAAATATATTTTATATTTGAGATTCTTCAAAGTAGCCACACTTTGCCTTGATGACAGCTTTGCACACTCTTGGCATTCTCTCAACCAGCTTCATGAGGTTGTCACCTGGGATGCATTTCAATTAACAGGTGTGCCTTGTTAATTTGTGGAATTTCTTTCCTTAATACATTTGAGCCAATCAGTTGTGTTGTTACAAGGTAGTGGTGGTATACAGAAGATAGCACTATTTGGTTAAAGATCAAGTCCATATATTATGGCAAGAACAGCTCAAATAAGCAAAGAGAAATGACAGTCCATCATTACTTTAAGACATGAAGGTCAGTCAATCCGGAAAAGGTTTCTTCATGTGCAGTCACAAAAACCATAAAGAGCTATGATGAAACTGGCTCTCATGAGGACCACCACAGGATTGGAAGACCCAGAGTTACCTCTGCTGCAGAGGATACGTTCATTAGAGTTACCAGCCTCAGAAATTGCAGCCCAAATAAATGCTTCACAGATTTCAAGTAACAGACACATCTTAACATCAACTGTCCATAGGAGACTGTGGAAATCAGCCCATCATGGTTGAATTGCTGCAAAGAAACCACTACTAAAGGACACCAATAAGAAGAAGAGACTTGCTTAGGCCAAGAAACACGACCGGTGGAAATCTGTTCTTTGGTCTGATTAGTCCGAATGTGAGATTTTTGCTTCCAACCGCTGTGTCTATGTGAGACGCAGAGTAGGTAAACGGAGGATCTCCACATGTGTGGTTCCCGCCGTGAAGCATGTAGGAGGTGTGATGGCACTGTCAGTGATTTATTTAGAATTTAAGTCCCACTTAACCAGAATGGCTACCACAGAATTCTGCAGCGTTACGCCATCCCATCTGGTTTGTGCTTAGTGGGACTATCATTTGTTTTCCAACAGGACAATGACCCAACACATCTCCAGGCTGTGTAAGGGCTATTTGACCAAGTCGGAGAGTGATGGAGTGCTGCATCAGATGACCTGGCCTCCACAATCACCCGACCTCAACCCAATTAAGATGATTTGGGATGAGTTGGACCGCAGAGTGAAGGAAAAGCAGCCAACAAGTGCTTAGCATATGTGGGAACTCCTTCAAACTGTTGGAAAAGCATTCCTGGTGACTACCCCAAGGTGCTGGTTGAGAGAATTCCAAGAGTGTGCAAAGCTGTCAAGGCAAAGGGTGGCTACTTTGAAAATTCTAAAATGTGTGTATATATATATATATATATATATATATATACAGTGGGGGAAAAAAGTATTTAGTCAGCCACCAATTGTGCAAGGTCTCTCACTTAAAAAGATGAGAGAGGCCTGTAATTTTCATCATAGGTACACTTCAACTATGACAGACAAAATGAGGGGGAAAAAATCCAGAAAATCACATTGTAGGATTTTTTATGAATTTATTTGCAAATTATGGTGGAAAATAAGTATTTGGTCAATAACAAAAGTTTCTCAATACTTTGTTATATACCCTTTGTTGGCAATGACAGAGGTCAAATGTTTTCTGTAAGTCTTCACAAGGTTTTCACACACTGTTGCTGGTATTTTGGCCCATTCCTCCATGCAGATCTCCTCTAGAGCAGTGATGTTTTGGGGCTGTCGCTGGGCAACACAGACTTTCAACTCCCTCCAAAGATTTTCTATGGGGTTGAGATCTGGAGACTGGCTAGGCCACTCCAGGACCTTGAAATGCTTCTTACAAGCCACTCCTTCGTTGCCCGGGCGGTGTGTTTGGGATCATTGTCATGCTGAAAGACCCAGCCACGTTTCATCTTCAATGCCCTTGCTGATGGAAGGAGGTTTTCACTCAAAATCTCACGATACATGGCCCCATTCATTCTTTCCTTTACACGGATCAGTCGTCCTGGTCCTTTGCAGAAAAACAGCCCCAAAGCATGATGTTTCCACCCCCATGCTTCACAGTAGGTATGGTGTTCTTTGGATGCAACTCAGCATTCTTTGTCCTCCAAACACGACGAGTTGAGTTTTTACCAAAAAGTTCTATTTTGGTTTCATCTGACATTCTCCCAATCCTCATCTGGATCATCCAAATGCTCTCTAGCAAACTTTAGACGGGCCTGATCATGTACTGGCTTAAGCAGGGGGACACGTCTGGCACTGCAGGATTTGAGTCCCTGGCGGCGTAGTGTGTTACTGATGGTAGGCTTTGTTACTTTGGTCCCAGCTCTCTGCAGGTCATTCACTAGGTCCCCGTGTGGTTCTGGGATTTTTGCTCACCGTTCTTGTGATCATTTTGACCCCACGGGTGAGATATTGCGTGGAGCCCCAGATCGAGGAAGATTATCAGTGGTCTTGTATGTCTTCCATTTCCTAATAATTGCTCCCACAGTTGATTTCTTCAAACCAAGCTGCTTACCTATTGCAGATTCAGTCTTCCCAACCTGGTGCAGGTCTACAATTTTGTTTCTGGTGTCCTTTGACAGCTCTTTGGTCTTGGCCATAGTGAAGTTTGGAGTGTGACTGTTTGAGGCTGTGGACAGGTGTCTTTTATACTGATAACAAGTTCAAACAGGTGCCATTAATACAGGTAACGAGTGGAGGACAGAGGAGCCTCTTAAAGAAGAAGTTACAGGTCTGTGAGAGCCAGAAATCTTGCTTGTTTGTATGTGACCAAATACTTATTTTCCACCATAATTTGCAAATAAATTCATTAAAAATCCTACAATGTGATTTTCTGGATTTCTTTTCCTCATTTTGTCTGTCATAGTTGAAGTGTACCTATGATGAAAATTACAGGCCTCTCTCATCTTTTTAAGTGAGAGAACTTGCACAATTGGTGGCTGACTAAATACTTTTTTCCCCTACTGTATATATATATATTTTCTTTTACCTTGTTTTTGGTTAC